>OX463755.1:121926649-123173752 GCA_949824845.1 Rhingia rostrata
AAAATCAATTTATCAATTTATAAAATATATAACTTGTATCATCCCAATAGGTACATAATACATATTTCTATTTTTTATTTCTATTTTGACATACATATGGGATGTATATTTAGTTCACTTAATTTACATCGTTTTGTTATTTTTATTTTCTTGGGTCTAAGAGTAATTTTGATTTGTTTTATTATTATTTAACTTTATCCCCGATTTTTTCCGTTTATCTGCATGAAGTTGATTTTTGTTTTAAAAGCATTATTTTGATCTTTGCATAATTTAAATCTTTTTTTAAGTTCTGATTAGATTTATTTAATTTTTTTTAAAGAAAATAAATTATAAAAATCGAAATTATATAGAAATAAAATGCGCCTGGTATTTCATTGCACATTTCCATTAAGGATATATTTTGTTGTTTTTATATTTTTTTTACGACAGAACTGTTATTAATGGAAGACATTTCATCATCATAGCTTCTTATTTTGTTCAATTATTAAATATAACACAAAATGGAATCAGGATGACGAAATTGTATTATTTTTTGGGTTATGTTTTACACAGGCACTTTCCGTTTAATATCGTTTATGTTGAAGGAATGCAGATAAGAGAAAAGTATAGTAAAAGGAACTTTTTTTTAAATATTTATTTTTAAAAAAATATTTTATTTCGGAAATAATATCGAATAAATATAGGGTGATATTTGTGCACTGAAGGTTCGTCTATACTATTTTGTTATTTTAGTTTATATTGTTCATCTAAACCTATGTTTAAGTAAAAACTCAGTCAATAAAAAAATATTTTTAACATGCGACACAATGCCTGTATTATTGAAAAAAACTTACTGTAACAAACAGAACTAATATAATTAAAAAAACATGGAAGATCAAATAACGTAGTCATAATGTGCATAATCCCCTATAGTTATGCACTATGTAATAGACATCAATTGCTTTAGTAATTTATTACATATTTATTTTATTTATTCTTTATAGTTTTCTTACAATTTATCAGTAATATAGACAAAGAGCATTAATGTAAATTATCTTTCAGTAATATACCATTATACATATATATATTTAATTCACTTTAAAAAATATGCCTCGTCTACCTTTTTCTATTTATTTTTTGTTTTTTATTATGTTAGTATTTTTGTTGTTTTGTATTAAGTAAATATAAATAAGACAAAATTATAAAAAATATTTATTGTCATATAACAGAACATATAAGTAAAAAAAAAATATTTCAAAAAGTAGAAAAAAACTTCCGATACAAGTAAATTTTATTGCTTGGTATACATACTGGGGCTCAAGATACATTGTATGCCTAGCAAGGAAAATTTTGTCGATTTTTTTTATATAAATAGATTCGATGAAATAACAAAATTCGATTAAATTACAAGTGTTAACAAGATTAAGGTAGATTACAATAGAAACTTTCGTTTGTAGTGAATATATATTTGTTTGGTTTTTCTTTTATTACATTTTTATTTAATGACACCTGATTAATTTTTATTTAGTTTTGTATTTCAATTCACTTTCCTTTTAAATAAAAAACATTAGAAAGTACACATTTTATATAACCCTATAGAAATATGCGATGAATTACAATTTAAGCATTTAAGTAGACAATTTTTTTCAGCTGTTTTTTTTTTGTTAAAAGATAAAATGAAGTCCTTTTTGTTTTGGCTTAAAAGTGCTCATTTACAAAAGTTGAATCATTTCGTAAAATAAAATAAATTCTATTTAACGACAGAATCAATTAATGCATTATATTATTTTTAACTTGAGATATATTTTAGAGATTTATATATCTAATTTGATTTGATTCACAAGTATCCAAGTGTGGCATAGGTTTTTACGAAAGTTGTATCACTAGATGAAACATCCCTGTAAATAAAATAAAGATCATTTTTAATAAAAATATACAAATTAAGTCTAAATTTGAATTTCTAAAATAGGGTTTGTATGCGATGCTGTAAATATGAAATGTTATATAAAACACAAAATATTTTTAAATGGCTTCTGCGTTTTTAGGTACTTACTGAACTTAGAGCAAATCTGGGAGCAGATCTTTCATGTAAAGAGCAATTACATAAAGTATGCAATATGTAAATAGAAAATTCTATATTTTATTGAGTAATAATATGTAATGAATGACAGGCTGAAATCCTAAAACAAACACAACATTTCAAAGTGCAACAAATTTGAAGTGTCCTCAGCAGCATGGAATAACACTCCTCAACAACGCAACGTAGAGAGATATAGTAATATCAAGTACCCATGAGAAATGGAAAAGCTCGAAAAAGAAGGCACCCAACTCGTGATCCATAACATAAAACACATCTCAATCGGTTCAGTTACATGCTATCAAATTCGATTAGCATAAATTCTTGAGTATAAACTCTTCCGCGTGAAACTTTGAAACGAATATTCCGAGCTCAAAGAAATATTAGCAGGAGAACCCAAGGAAGCGTCCTTGGACCACTCTTATTCCTTCTAATTACACGTGATATCCCACAAACAAACTATACAATAGTTGAAACGTTTGCTGACGATACAGCTATACTAGTAGTTGGCACAACAAAAGAGAAAACAAATATGAAATTACAAAACGCTTTTAACGTGGTTAATGAATGGACAAACAATTTGCCTGTATTTCTCAATACGGTTCGAGTCCCTTTTGCAAATGAAGCGAAATATCTCGGAATGCATTTTCTAATTATGCAATGTTTGCAAAAGCATTTGAAGCAGCAATAGATGAAATACCTTATTTACTGCCACACTAATTGTAACAAGCAAATCGCAGATACCTTTACGATGATAAATCTATTAACAACCAAGTCAAGTTTTTTTTCGAAATCTTCACGTAACATTAAAAAAAAAACTGGGACAAAATGTCACTGTTGGTAACAAAAATGTTATGGTAGTTAAAGAATTCATCTACATGAAGGTCAATGACTCCTTAGTGGAGATAGGACGAAGAATGACCTTATTAAAACGAGGGTATTTCAGTTTAGCGAAAAAATGGGACTAAAACTATTAAACCGAGAGTCAAAGTGTTTTCTTTTCCTGGCCCTAATCCTAGTCATACTTTACGGCGCCGATTGCAGAACAATAGGCAAGAGTGCGGAGCAACTATAACGCACATTCGAAGGAAAATTCATCCTGAATTTGTAAATAGATTATAACACCGCGTAATGTATCATCAGGTTCGAGGCGACAAGGAAGTGTAAACCTCAGGTTTAATGATCAAGTGATTGAGTGTGCCGGAGCGCTTGAACTGTAGGAAGCAACTTGCTAAGGTTCGATAAATACGGAAAGCTAAAGAAAGTCTTAGGCAGAGACCAGAAAACATCTTATTGCAATTTGGTAAGGTGGTGAGACTGTGTGATTTAATATAAAAAGCTATTACTAAATTATTAGATGAGTAGTACGGGAATATAAGGATAAGTAAAGTATAGGCGTCCAACTTAAAAATTTTAAAATAAAAAAATAAATTATTGTTTTACATTAAAAGGGCAATTTAAGGTTTTATCTCAAATAGTATTTGCATTGCTTACGAGTTTGAACAGACAGAATATCACTGAAATTAATTTTATGTAAATTAAATCTTTACGTACTCATCCTCCCAAGGGCACACCGTCTTATGATCTGCATCACCATCGGGTTTCGCTGCTGCTGTTACATTATCGCCACCAGCTGTTGCAGTCCTGTCTTCAGATTTCCGTCCTTCTGAGCTGTGCTTCTTGCGTTTTTTCTTCAACTCTTCTGGCTCCGGTTTCTTAGGCATCTGTTCAATTTCATCATCGGCTGGGTCCATATCGATCTCTGCCAATGGAGCTAGCGTAGGAGCAGGTGTTGGTGCTGGGGCAACACAACCAGGAGTTAAGACGTCATCAATATCATAGTCATACGCCTCAGCCCGAGCTTCAAATGGTAATCCTTCTTGGTATTCATCCGTTGTGGGAGAAAGTTCTTCCTGAAGTAGAACATCCTCGTCGCACATATCATCTTCTTTCGGATCTAGAGGTGATAGTGTTGCTGCATCTTGCTTCATATTTGGGTTGTGCTTTACAATGCTATGGGTAGTAGACGTAGGTGTTGCTATTACTGCAGTACTTGGTAAGTCAATTGCAATATCTGCCTCAATCGGATCGAGACAAGAAGCCAAATCCAATGGGTCACTTTCTGCATTAATCGGAAGTGAAGGCAGCTGATTCATGTCGATTGTAATGTCGAGTTGAATTGAAGGCGTCTTTGTTAAGCCGCCCACGACAGTTGAACTTGTTGGCAACGTTGTCTCTGTGGCAGGCCAATTACTTGAAACTGACTTTGCGATCTTACAATTATTCGTTGCACTTTTTATTTCTTCTAATGCCATCTTCGAAGTACTGGCAGGAATGTCAACCTCCTTTGTATCCTCATGTTCTGGCGTAGGATTACTTATATCAGGAGAGGGCATTTCAAATGCATCTTCATCCACATCGTCACTCTTGTCAAGCGGCTCAGGTATCTCCACAGAAGTAGAAGCGAGATTTTGTGTATAGGAAATAGTTTCCATTTGTATCAACTCAATTTGCACTTCAGTTTGTACATCGTTTGCGTCTCTAGATTCAGGATTGTCATTGGAGGTTATTTTGTTTTCTTCGCCTGGTGTATCTGTTGAAATAGGTGTTTCAGTCTGTGGTGCTGATGGTTGGATAGCGGCTGGTTCCGAAGATTTATTGAGTGAAATCGAATCCTCCTCGTCGTCGATTTTAGGAGAAATCTTTGCTGTGTCTTCGGATGAGGAAAGGAATGTCACATCTTCAGTATATATCGGAACGGTAAGTGATGTCGCCTTCATAGATCTGGCAAACTCGGATATTCTAGAAGATGCATTAAATTTTTAAAAGAAGTTGACGAGGTTGAATTGCATATATTTTAAACGCACCTAGGTGTCAATGTCACCGATGCTCTTCGTTGTTCTGTAAAATTAGGTATTAATCGTTTGGCGCTGTATTCGCTACTGTCTACGGTATTTTGTCTTAGACCACATGATCTTCGCATCCGATCAGATACATCAGATATATCCGATGAAGTACTTCAAAAGGGATAGTTTACATTATATAAAGAATATTTTGTTTAATATATATTCACCTTGGTAGTCTTTTTGTAGTTGTAGTTTTCTCAGGCTTTGGCTCTTCCTGTTCCCATGGACAAACAGACAGATGAAAAGTTGTTGCCGGATTTTGACTCGGTTCGGCTTCATCCCATGGGCAAACGGCACTGGCTGATTCCATAGTTGTTTCTAGTTTTTCTACTGTAGACTTTGTTGCATCTCTTAAAAATTAAAAATAAATTTTATATATATTATATATAAATACATATTAAAAGAAATACTAAACTGACTAGAAAGTACATACTTAAATATTTTATTGTGTCACAAATGACAAAAAATGTATTTGCAAGCAATAGCCTCGGAAAGGGTTTTATCGGAATTTCACCTATTGCCAAAATTGGATACAAAAAGCATTCCAAGCCTCATTGCTATCCATATCGCTGCACACCAGATGAGATGCCGCCATTTTAGTAACATTAGTCTTGACAGTTCATATTTGGCAGTCGTGAGGTAGAGACGTGGCAAATTTATTATGGAAAAATATGTGCCTCCATTAAAAGTTACAGTCTGGTCTGCAATTTGGTCAGGAATCATTTGACCTTACTTCTATGAAAATGAAAAGGGCGTAACGGTAACAGTGAATGAGGAGCGATATCGTGATACGATTAAAAACTTTTAACGCCACAACTGCATGCTTTGATCTTTATTAACATGTTCTATCAACAAGACGGTACCACATCGCATACAGCCAGGATTACAATGGAACTACCGCTAGACCTCTTTCCACAACAAATTATTTCAAGAAATGGTGATGTTGATTGGCCTCCACGGTCGCCTGATTTGACTGCTCCAGACTTATTTTTGTGGGGATATCTGAAAAGCAAGGTTTATGCAAACAAACCAGAAACGCTTGAGCAACTCAAACAAAATATTCGTGATGAAATTAATGGAATACCGCGTGAAATGTGTGAGAATGTAATAAAAAAGTGCCCAAAAGGAATCGCATTTGTGAGACAAACAGATACATTTATCAATATAAGATCCGTTCTCTTTCATTTAATCAAAAATTATAAACAAACAAAGTAGTATGCCTTCCCGGTGGACACCCTGTACAACAGTTCAGAATTAATAAACATCCAGAGGCATCTGTGTGCTTCTGGAGCGCTATAGGTTCGACTCACCTGAAATAAGTTTATAAAAACAAACTCTTAAAAGAAGTGGAGCAGTGAAGCTATAACTTTCGAGATTTGAACCAGGGATCCTCGCTTAATAGTCCAACGCATTTACCACTAGGCCATTACTCATATTGTAATGTTAGGTTTGACTAAAATCTTGATTTGGATTTTTGTATAAAACAAATACTTGCCTAAAGTAAGTGATATCTCAAAAAATATATAAGATAATGTTTTTAAGATTTTAATATGGCATCTACTAGACCGTGACAAATAATATGATTAAGTTTTTTTAAGTGAATCCATTAAAAATTTTCAAAAATGTATCAGTTGTATGACTTTATGTTAGGTTTTCCTAAAATCTCGAGTTCGAATTTTGTTCACGAAACCAATACTTGCTCTATGCTTTGTGATACCTTTAATGTTATGGGATTACGGTACTAAGGTCGCTTTTTTGCATACTCTTTGTTATCTTGTTAATGTCGAAAATGTCCTTAGATAGTAGTTTATTAAGGAAAATCGTTCAATTTTCGCAAACTATTCGATCGAAATGAATAAGTAAGTAATGTCGTCAAATTATCGCATTTTTGGCACTTTATGTTACACTTACCTAGTAGTGAAAGAGAAAAATACGTGCTACCCAGACCCAATGTTTATGAATGCGATATGAAATTAACAATAAATTATTTAATTTTAACTAATAACAACTAATAACAACTCAGTTGGAAGTTGTTTTAACCTAAAAGAGGGTTGAACTATTAAACCAGCTGGAAAACATGTTGAACATTAAGTTAAAAACTGCACGCCTATTGCGTAAACAATTTGCAAACTATCCAAATAAACTGATCTCTATTTTTGTGTATGGTATAGCTATAAGTAATAATATTATATACCATTACCTTAAGTACAAAAGTGCACCTGAAAATATCCTTATTTCGTTCATAGCCATATCAAGTAAACGACAGATTAATGTCAAGGTATATACTATGTGAGTGGGAGGTTATGGCAAAGAACACTTATTTCAATCAATAAATCAAGATGTTCTCAAAAATGTATTCAAGACTCAAAAGCATACTGTGCTGCAAAGTGTAAGTATGGCTTTTTGTTTCTTGTCAACATGCTCTCGAGTATCTACTTGAGACTTATTGTTTACAAGCAAACAATTTAAAGGGCAGCTTTTTACAAAACAAAGCTGGTAGACAACAATAAAAAAAAACTTACCTGTAGGAGATTTCACATAAATTGCTCTGACTATGCGAATGTGGCACTTTGTTGCTGGCATCCTTGATTCCAATAACCGCTAGTTCATGCACCGATCCCGAAAGACTTCTATCGCTACCACGTCGACGTGTCAAGTGTCCGGGAAGTGGTGCAGGTGCACTAGTCCCCGCTGATGTTCCACTCATATGCGATTGGCTTGAGAGAGTTGCCGCATTCACAGCCATTTTCTTTTTCGCACCAACTCCACCAAAGTTAAAAAACCGTTTCTTATGCAATGGCTGTATACCGGTAGCCAAAAGGTTCTTATAATGTTCCGACCGAATAAATCGCGGATAGCAGTCCTTTTTAAGTAACAGCATGTAAATATGCTCAGCAGCTGCATCAAAAGTGAAGCGAGACGGGTTCTTAAGACCCTTCTGTACGATTTCCATGGTCTTTCCGTCGATGTTTATTTCACAAGGTGCTCCCGGTTTTAAAAATTCCCTGAAAATGGAAAATCACAAAGTAAGTGATGCAAGGAGCATTGTCTCATGAACGGCTGAACGTACTCATATATTTCGATGACTTTTTTAGAAACTTGCGAATGTGCTGAACGTCTTAATCTATTCACAGCGATCCAAAAGCGGATATTTTCGTGGGAGTATTCCTTCTCAAGGAATACAGTAAATTCATTCAGACCGGTCGGATCTGAGACAAGCTCTTCAATAGATATAGCCCAGCGACGGACGCGTTTCTCCGTTGGGATGTCTACAATGGCGTTATTAAGTTGCCAGAATGCTATATCCTCTGACACCCATGGATTAGATGGAAGGACTGGTTGTAGAAAAAATTCGTAATCTGCAAATGTCTCCGAATAGCTGACCAAGCTTTCACAAGCCTGCGACATCTTCATTCGTGTGCGCGTTAAAGACTTTTGCAAATAATCTACTTCACGCTGCCAGTCCTCAGTAGTTTTTTTCTTCGCTTTTGTACCCTGCCGATCACGGCTGGGCACCGGACATGGCTCTAAAGGTGTAAACTGGCCGGGCGGTGGACGGTGGACACGCCAATAAGCACGTTCCTAGAAAAAAAAAGCATATTTACACACGAACAATAAGACATCACTTAGCAAGTGGTATATGAATTACCTGTGAGTCTCCAACTATTTTGTCACCTTTTTTACGTTCTTTGGCCAGACGTACCTGCTCCTCAGCTTGCATCGAAATAAGATCCCATTTGCCTTTCAGATTTTTATGCAAACTAGCCAGAGCCTCGCTTTCGTAGTCTTCCAGAGCGTGTCGTTGTTTGTTACGTAAAGATCGTTTCGCCAAGTAGATGGCATATTCTACGTTATCAGGAGCTTTATGCTGCCATGGCCAATAATATGGAGTCTGGAACCGATAGAGCGATGAGTCGTCCTTGACCACCAGAGTTTTTGTATCATTAACAGGAAAAAAATAACCATGTAGACATAGTTGATTTGAAATGTTTAGTGCTTCAGATTCTTCAATCATTAAACGATCCATCAGCCATTCAATTAAATCGTATCCTAGATAGGATAAAATAAGTGTTGGATACAATCAGCAGATTTTCCAATTAATGAATGAACTTACCCATAAATGCATAGGGAATAGATGTCAAAAACATTTTTTGTTGTCTCACTGGGACTCCGTGTTCAGGATCTTGCATTTCTCTTACTAAAGATTCCATCTTGAAGAAGAAAATAAATTTTGTTAAAAATGTTTGTGTTTTTTTATTAATGAATTATCTTGTAATGACAAAGATTAAGGGATATAGACAAGGAAATGCCACACCATCTATTGTGTGAATGGATGTCATAACGTCCATGGAAGTGGAGATGGCAAGTGCTCTGAATAACATGGCATTGAACTCATTTCTCATTACGTCACTTTTTTGTTATGGAACTGTTCTCCTTTATCTCATCTCTATCGGAGTCTTTTTTATCTCCAGCTGAAACAGTAGCATAACCTTTCTCATTCCACATACTCCGTGTCACTCTCCCATGTCCAAAGTGGTAAATATTTATTTTTATTTGATAAAATGGGGACTCAGTGTCGCGGTGCTAGGTTTCTCGCGCCCACCAGCAAGAAACCAATGGTTTGATAAGGAATGCCGACAGATGCTTGCAGCCAAGAACGAGGCCTACAAGGCTAAGCTGCAGGTGAAGAAAAGAGCTGCCATTGAGCTCTATAGTCAGAGAAGAAGGGAAGAGCACCGTGCACAATGTTCGTTTTACCAAAGTGTAAAACGTCAAAGCCAAGGAAACAAGGCTCGAACAGAAGCCTGTCGAGATGAACAAGGAAATATCGTGGTTGATACACAGTCGATGTTCAGGATTCGATATTGACAACGACAGCGAAAACTGCCAACCACCCGTGAGAAAACTGAGTGAAGTGAGGATAGCAGTATCTAAACTCAGGCTTAACAAGGCTGCCGGAAATGACTTGGTAAATAGGTAACATCCATCAACTCATAAGCCAAATCTGGTCTGAAGAAAGTTTGCCTGAAGAATGGAACATCAGCATCGTTTGCCGAATCCACAACTACAGAGGCATAAGTCTCCTCAACATCGCCTACAAGATCCTATCTGCCGTAATATGTGAACGCCTGAAACCGTTTACTAACAACCTGACTGGCTCTTATCAGTGTGGTTTTAGGCCGGGAAAGTCCACAACCGATCAAATTATCACACTTCGAAAGATCCTGGAAAAAAAACCAAGAAGTCCGAATCGATACCCACCACCTATTCATCGATTTCAAAGCCGCATACGACAGCATTGTAGTTTTGGTATACCGCCCAAACTCGTCCGTTTGTGTAGAATGACGATGGAGAGTTCTCGCTGCTCCATCAGGGTCGGAAACGACCTCACCGACACATTCTATACCAAAAATGGATTTAGGCAAGGCGATGCGCTGTCATGTGACATCTTCAATTTGATTATTGTGAGGATAGTGCAAAACTCCCGAGCCAACACCAGAGGCACAATTTTCCAAAAATCGGTGCAACTACTAGCATACGTCGAAGATATTGACATCGTTGGTAGGACTCAACGTGATTTCATAGCCACGTTTGCTAGTATAGAGAAGAAAGCGGCAAAAATGGGTTTAGCAGTAAATGAAGGCAAGACGAAGTATATGCTGTCAACACGAAAGGACACACAACATTGACAAATTGGACAGAACGTCACCATTGACAGATATAACTTTGAGGTAGTACGGGAATTTGTCTATCTCGGCTTCGCTAATACTTCTGACAACAACACCTCGTCAGAAATTAAACGAAGAATTACTCTTGCCAACCGCTGTTCCTTCGGGCTAAGAAGGCAATTCATTAGTAAAGCCCTTACTCAAACTACTAAGGAGATCCTATATAAGACCCTGATCATCCCAGTTCTGCTCTACGGCGCTGAAGCATGGACCGTCTCAAAAGCGGATAAAGAAATCATTGGTCGATTTGAGAGGAAAATTCTTGGAGAAATCTTCCGTACCGTTTGCGTTGAAGGGCTATGGAGAAGAAGATTTAAACAAGAACTATACAGCTGTACAGCGATATGCGCCTGGTCAAAGAACTCCGCATTGGACCTTTAATATGGCTAGAACATGTAGAATATACTCCGGCTCACAGAGTCCTCGATTCCTAGGTAGACATCGAACGCAGTAGAGAAAGACCTCGCCTTAAGTGGCACACACAAGTAGACACCGACCTCAACCAACTTGCAGTGCGAAAATGGAGGCAGTTAGCTAGTTAGGTTGAGGCCAAACTTCATTCCGGATTGTAGCGCCACTTAAATAAGTAAGCTAGTATTGCGGTGATTTTTGCAATGAACTGGCATGCAGAAGGGTTGGGTTCTATTCCCAGTCCTAGGATCACGGAAACGTTTTTAACTGGCTTTCATCCCGCAGTAATATCACATTATTCCAGTTTTTGGAATTGGAATTAAATTGTCGCTAAAAATCGCTGTTTTGTATGCTGCTCAGAGCACAACTCAAAGCTGCAGTCGAACAAATTACTAACCTCACTTATGAAGTTTTTCATTAATGAAATTATTAACTGATAAATGGTCTCTTTTTCTTAATCGACAAGATATTTATCCACACCATATAGCCGCACGATGTTTATCCGTAATAAAGAGGCAACGCTCTATAACGCACGTATAATTTTAAGAATACTTAACTTACCTTATCAAACGCCAATGGACGAGAAAGTTTTTCGATAGTTTGCTGGCCACCAACGGTTATGCCCATAAGTGCTGAATGCTGCTGCGGCGGTTGATGTTTAGTTGTTTTTAAAAGGCTTAAGTTTGGCTGTTGGTGTACTACTAATTGCCTATCTCTATCTGACGGGTTACCGCCAGGTGGCTCCATGACCACAGGATAGTACAATTGCGCCCTAATTGGCACAATTTGGGAATATAAATTATGAAAAAGTCTTTAGCCGAATTCCATCGTATCTTTGTGTATAAAAATATTTGCTGCAATATAGACAGAGAAGAAAGAACTGTTTTGTTACTAATCTTTTTATAAACTCATATATGTTTGGTTAAACAAACAAGGAATTAAAAAATATACTTACAGTGCCACATTTTTAAGAAAAACTAAATCGTTGTCTGTTATTTTCCTTGCACAATTTTGATTTAATATTGGCAACGTATTGTATATTAAGAAATCGCACAAATGGGGCTGCGACCTAATCAGATTACAATTAGCTGGTTCCCGATCGAGCCCCTGGCCCATTTCTGGTTTATTTCCACATAAGATCTGAAAATTTAAAATAAGCAAATAAAAATATATTAAAATTTTTTTTGCATTCAAAATAATAAAAACAAATCTTAAAGTTACGTAATGAGGAAGCATAAATAAATAATTAAAACAATTAAAACTACATTTTGAAGTTAATGTACAGTCAGCTCAGCATTGTTATAGGTATAATTATTATAATAGTCTCGGATAATTGAAACACTAAAATATTGAACAGACCCGGACAACCCGCACATTCACATTGAATGTACCTGAATCCTTCGTTTCGCGTTAGAGGAAAATATAACTGCGATACAGAATGCTAACTGCCTCCAGTTACGCACTCCAAGTTGGTGGAGTGTTAGTGTCCATTCGTTCTACATGTCCTAGCCATCTTAATCTTCCAATGCGGAGTTTTTGACCAGGGGCATGCCGTTGTACAGCTCGTATAGTTCTTGGTTAAATCTTCGTATTGTGCGTCGACGCAAACCAGAATGTTCCTCTCGAATCGACCAAGGGTTTCTTCATCCGCTTCTGATATGGTCCATGCTTCCTTTTTTGTGGATCCGGCAATTGATCTTCAACATTGGAATCTGGTGGTATGGTGTGAATCGAGAGGTTAAGGGATACGCATTGCGCGAAAGTCTTGCCGGTCTATTGCGATTGCAGTCTTTCGACATTAAATTTTTTTATATTTATTTCTGTGAAAACAAGGTAGTGGTCCGAGTCGATGTTAGCTCCATGGAATGTTCGGAAATCCAAAATACTGGATGCGTGCCTCTTGTCTATCACAATGTGATCAATATGGTTGACCGTTCGTTGATCTGGAGACAGCCACGTTCCCTTATAGATATCGAGGTGAAGGAACCGTGTGCTGGCTATAGTGATATTTCGTTCCTTAGCGAAATCAATTAACCTAAGTCCGTTACCAGAGGTGTTGTCGTTTAGGCTATGTTTTCCCACAGGACGATTTTCGTACTTCGGTAGTCGCTCATAGGTTTTGCCAATGAGCTAGTATAGGCAATGCTTAGCTATATCACCATTTTTCCGTGATACAATGCGTTCCTTAATGTCTTGGAGACATAAGACTTCTTGCCTAAGTCTGACACTTATAACAAATCGACATCCTAATAGTCGCTGTTACTGCTCACTATAACAAGGTCCGTAGTAAATGTCACAGTTTTTCATCCTCTCTTTGCCCCGCCCATCCGATCGTATTTCCTGGCTGGCAGTAATGTCTGCAGTTTAGGGATTTCGCTATTTGTTCGATAGCACTTCTCCTGTTTAATTTTCTCTGATTTTAGGTGCAAATACGAACGTCGTTGCCCTTTTTTCGTTAACAGGGTCGTCAACAATAAAATCAGTCTTTTCATATGCTATTGGTTGCTTCGTAACATATAGGTTTTTCCATGTTCCACATAGGTAGATGCTATACAAAGTATAGGATCAGAAATACAAAAAAGAAAATCGTGATGTTAGGAAATCGACTTATACACCATAAGCCTTATGTATGTGAACATACCCGGTAAGATTTTACAGTAGTAGGAAAAACACACGGGAGTTTCAACGCCAACATCAAAAATAGGTAAGTTATAAATGGCAATTGGTAATGGCTTCTGGATAACTGACTTTATAGCAGCGTAAAATACTATTATTAATCGATTTTCTTGATTTCGAATCCAAAAAGCAACCTGACGATCTCCAGGTTACAGTACACTACATGCACCATAATATATTTAGGTCGCATATGAAAGTATTAACAGCCTGAAGCTTTCTAGAGGGAAGACCGAATTATTATGAATGTACCAGATTTCGTCAAGGAGGCGCACGGCGATTTCTTCGATGTCTGCAAATACAAATACATAAGGCGCAATCTGCAATAAATCTTTCTATCATGCCCTTATACACCAGTTTTGAAATGGTAGCGTTTAACAACCTAGTATAGGTTCTATTTCTGTCGTCCCTATTATTCACAGCTACTAGTCGGCTTTTCCGACTTTTCATTGATAATCGCCAAAAAATTCAGATCATCAGTGCTATTTAAAATCGTAGTGTGATCAGCAGACATTTACCATATAAGAATAAATAAACAAGCAACATTCAATGTTGTTAGTTATTTGCTCGTGAGAAGATATGTACAGAAATTCGTGTATATTCGCATTTACCTCCACAATCCCATACACATACACCACAATTCAACGATTTCCAAACCGAATGAGTTAGTATGGCACACACCTGCATCTGCCAGATAGAATGATCTTGAAATGGGGACCTACGCGGCCTTGAAAGAACGTGAGCAAGGTAGCAAGCTGATTCAACGCTTTTCTTTGTATGGTGAACTCACCGATAGTGTCTCCAAATTGATCACTGTTCCTGTTAAAGCAAATACCACCATGCAATGGACTGCTGCTAACAAAGAAAAAATAATCAAATTGATGCAAATGACATTATTCGCTATTTTTTCAACCTCATACAAACGGCCAAATGCTACAAAATTAGTCCACATACGCCAGAGTGTATGTCAGTTGAATAACAACATAAACGACCACAAGAAATTACACCAGTTTTATTGAGTATTCCAATTACATTCAAATGTATTCCAAACCTTCAAAAATATTTATTCAAAATTGACGACTAATTTCATTGCTTAATACTACGCAATTTCATTGAAATATATTCTAAATATAATATAAATATCCATTTTAAAACCATAACTGTCTCATAAGCGTGCGACCGTCTTAATATAATTTTTAATTATTATTACTGCTGTCATCAGTCATAAATCAATATTCACTGTTTAATCATCTTCAAAGTAAACCTTTATGGACTACCTCCATATGGACTTCTTTGAAGAATTGCCAAATCAAATAAAAACAGCGACGCTGCTGTTTAACCAGCCGCATTGGATTATTATAAGAATACCTACATCAATTGGATTTAAAATATATGACAGCCCATGGATTGAGTTTACATGTGCGAATGTTGGTGTATTGTATGCAGAAGCATGTTTGCCATGTGATCATTTTCCCCTACGATGTTTTGGTAGACGCACACGCAGTTTAGCTTCGTCGTCATAACACGTTTTCTTGACATTTTAATAAAATGTATTTTTTCTGTTCATAGCGCAGCTCTTCTGTATAAATAGTGCATGCCCCTATTTTCTTGGACTAAATTTTTGAAATAGAATAACAAAAATTCATTTTATTATATTAATATATTTACTTTTTAACTTTCTCTTATAAAGAGAAAGATATTGTTTTCGTGAAAATTTTCGACCTCGAGATTTTAATTGATTCTAACATTACGATGATAGCGGAACTTAAAAATGTGGTTTTTGGAATTCCGTCCGTCGGTTCTTCGGTCCGTCTGTCCGTACAAGTTTCTCCAGCCTAAACGATTTGGCCGATTTTCTTCAAACATCGCATCCAGCGTTTTTTTGGTCATAATTATAGGCAATTTTTTTTTGGTTTTAGCCATGTTATTACTGGTACCTGCCATGTAAAAATCATAGATAACCTCAATTTGCTCAAAAACGGCTGCAACGATTTTGATTAAACTTCTTATATGTTATAAGCATATTAGTTTCAACAAAACTGCATACCCAGTTTTTTCGAGAAGATCCACATAACGGATTTTTGCATCTAGGCCATATGCGTGAAATTTTCAATTTCTCGCAAACTATTTTACCAAATTGAAAGAAATTTAATTTGTATACTACTATTACTGTTTTCCTGAGTTCCACATAATTGTTTTTGGCCCAATTATCCCCAAACGCAAATTTCAGTTTTGACCAATAACGGAAAACCATTATTATTGACATGAACATAAAAACGTCAAATTAACTCGCTGTGAAAGAAAAGGTTGCGTACAACCCAGTCGGGTGCACGACTAGTTTCATTATATTTAGAAAATGACATCGCTTAAGTGGCCGGTATTGTTGATTACCATCTTTTAGTTTTCTAATATTTTACTTTTATTGACATTAAATGATTTATTAAAAACACTAGGGAATATGTTCTCCGCTTCATGAGGTATAGTTCTGATGAGCGCTGCCAAAGTTTGTGACTCGTTCACATGAGCCCGTGACAGAAAGACAAACCAATGAAAATGCCAAACAAATATGGTTTACGATAATCCTCCGGAAATAAAAGAATCGGTCAAGGACAAAAGGAAAGCGCGAAAAAATGGGAACAGAGTCGTGCTCCGCAATATAAAGTGAAATTTATTGAACAATGCCATTAACGATTTTAAGAATAGTGAGATAAGCTCTAACCTTGAATGTCTAAATGCGAAGAACGTGTCCAATTATTCACTTTAGAAAGTTGTAAAAGGTACTAAATCAACGCCATTTAGAATATATCAAAATGAATGGACAAGAAAGATAAAGAAAAAGAAGATGTTTTTTTTCCAGGAGAAACCATTAAGCCTACACGATATCACACGAGTTGGTTGAGGTCGGTTCTACTCGTGCGCGCCACTTAAGGCGAGGTCTTCGTCCACTGCGTAAGACGTCTGGCTGGGAATAGAAGACTCTGCGAGCCGGAGTATTGGTGTCCATTCGTTCTACATGTCTTAGCCATCTTGAACGTCCAATGCGGAGTTTTTTGACCAGGGGCATGTCGCTGTACAGCTCGTATAGCTCTTGGTTGAACCTTCGTCTCCATAGCCCGTCAACGCAAACGGGATCGACGATTTTTCGAAGAATTTTCCTCTCAAATCGACCAAGGATTTCTTCATCCGCTTTTGAGACGGTCCATACTTCAGCGCCGTAGAGCAGGACTGGGTTGATCAGGGTCTTATATAAGATCTCCTTAGTAGTTTGAGTGAGGGCTTTACTACTGAATTGCCTTCTTAGCCTGAATAAACAGCGGTTGGCAAGAGTAATTCTTCGTTTCATTTCTGACGAGATGTTGTCGTCAGAGTTAATAGCGGAGATGAGATAGATAAAGTCCCGTACTACCTCAAAGTTATATCTGTCAATGGTGACGTTCTGTCCAATTTGTCAATGTTGTGTGTCCTTTCGTGTTGACAGCATATACTTCGTCTTGCCCTCATTTACTGCTAAACCCATTTTTGCCGCTTCCTTCTCTATACTAGCAAACGTGGCTATGACATCACGTTGTGTCCTACCAATGATGTCAATATCGTCGGTGTATGCTAGTAGTTGTACAGATTTTTGGAAAATTGTGCCTCTGGTGTTGGCTCGTAGGTTTTGCACAATCCTCTCAAGAATTAGATTGAAGAAGTCACATGACAGCGCATCGCCTTGCCTAAATCCATTTTTGGTATCGAAAGTGTCAGTGAGGTCGTTTCCGACCCTGATGGAGCAGCGAGAATTCTCCATCGTCATTCTACACAAACGGACGAGTTTGGGCGGTATACCAAAACTAGACATGGCTCTGCATAGTTCGTCTCTATAAACGCTGTCGTATGCGGCTTTGAAATCGATAAATAGGTGGTGGGTATCGATTTGGACTTCTTGGGTTTTTTCCAGGATCTGCCGAAGTGTGAAGATTTGATCGGTTGTGGACTTTCCTGGCCTAAAACCACACTGATAAGGGCCAATCAGGTTGTTGGTAAACGGTTTCAGGCGTTCACATATTACGGCAGATAGAATTTTGTGGGCGATGTTGAGGAGACTTATGCCTCTGTAGTTGGCACAGCTTAGAGGGTCTCCTTTTTTGTGGATCGGGCAAACGATGCTGAGGTTCCATTCTTGAGGCATACTTTCTCCGACCAGATTCGGCTTATGAGTTGGTGGATGTTACTCACCAAGTCATCTCCGCCGGCTATATATGGCTCTGCATAGTTCGTCTCTATAAACGCTGTCGTATGCGGCTTTGAAATCGATAAATAGGTGGTGGGTATCGATTTGGACTTCTTGGGTTTTTTCCAGGATCTGCCGAAGTGTGAAGATTTGATCGGTTGTGGACTTTCCTGGCCTAAAACCACACTGATAAGGGTGCCAATATTGAATGGTTCGTTCTGCCTGACAGCGGAATGTTTTTCGTCATCGCCGTTTAACAGTCTGCAGAAGTGATTCTTCCATATCCTCACCATCGACTGTGTCTCAACTACTATATTTCCTTGTTCATCTCGACAGGATTCTCTTCGACCCTTGTATCCTTGACATTGACGTTTTACATTTTGGTAAAACTTGCGAACATCTTTCCTGGAGTAGCACCTTTCTATATCCTCGATCGCGCGCTTTTCTTGCTCTTTTTTCTCCTTCTAAAAAGCCGGTGGTCTTCCCTTCTTCTCTGCCTATAGAGCTCAATGGCAGCTCTCGTCTTCACCTGCAGCTTAGCCTTGTAGGCCTCGTTCTTGGCTGCGAGCATCTGTCGGCATTCCTCATCAAACCAGGGGTTTCTTGCTGGTGGGCGCGAGAAACCTAGCACATCAGTTGCGGCTGATCTAATGGCTTGTTGGCATCGTTGCCATATTTCTTCTACATTCGATGCTGGTGGTATGGTGTTAATCGAGAGGTTTAGGGATACGCGTTGCGCGAAGGTCTTGGCGGTCTCTTGCGATTGCAGTCTTTACAGTATTTCTGGATTGTTGTGGCGTGTTCGATATCCGCATTCTAACCTTGGCTGCAACAAGGTAGTGGTCTGTTCGGACATCCAAAATACTGGTTGCGTGCCTCTTGTCTATCGCTATGTGATCAATTTGATTGACCGTTCGTTGATCTGGAGACCGCCATGTTTCCTTATGGATATCGAGGTGAGGAAACCGTGTGCTGGCTATAGTGGCATTTCGATCCGTAGCAAAGTCAATTAGCCTAAATCCTATACCAGATGTGTTGGCGTAAATATGTCTTCTTCTACCTTTGCGTTAAAATCTCCCAGCACGATTTTAAAATCGTACTTCGATAGTCGCTCATAGGTCTTGTCAAGGAGCTCATAGAAGCAGTCCTTAGTTATATCATCTTTTTTCTCCGTTGGGGCGTGAGCGCATATAAGGCTAATGTTGGCGAATTTGGCTTTGATGCGGATCGTTATAATGCGTTCGCTAATTTCTTGGAAACATAAGACTTCTTGCCTAAGTCTGGCATTTATAACAAATCCGCATCCTAATAGTCGCTGTTTCTGCTCACCGCCGTGTCGTCAACAACAAAATCGGTCCTTTCGAGGCTATTGGTTGCTTCGTAACCGTTAGATTTTTCCATGGTTGGGTAGTTAACCAAAATCACAACCCCCAACCTGGAGGACCAGTTCTAATTTATTAGATACCCCTATGACACGGGGCCATCAGTATCCACTACGGGATTGAGCGCTGCAGTTGGCCTTTCGGTTCATCCGCCACCAGCTCTGTTCAAGGGGCCTGACTTACCCTTGAAATTCCTAGACAACCTGTTGTCCGAATATGTCTTAGCAGCTTGTCTAGGTTCGCCTGGGACAGCAGGCCGGGTATTCATTCCGTGCCATTCTGACCTGGCTGTTTATAGTGTTGCGGTTTTTCGTCTCGTTATCAACACTCGCGCTTATCGTTTAGCGAGTCAAATCCGTTTGGATGAGACCAGTACCCGATGGTTACCACTTGGAGGTAAAAAATAAGCACTTGATGTGTAGTCAGAGTTACAACACTGTGCATTGCCAAGTTAAAGCCAATCAGAGTCTACCCTCGTTCTACAACACCCAACTCGTGATACACTGAAAGAACATGGCACAGCTCCTACTACGTTTACGGTGACATCGCTATTCTATCAGTAGGCAAGATCGAACAAACGACTGCAATAGTCCCAAATGCACCGAACAAAGTAAAGGAATGGGCAAAGGGCTGGCGGATCGTCTTCAATAAAACTATATTAGTTCACGTAAATGTTACCTATAAGAAAACTAGAGACTTGCCTATTTTCCTTGGTATGACACTCGAAAATGGAAATGGAATTCTCACGTGAAAATAATTCATAACTCGAAGTCAAATATCAAGAAATATACAATTATGCAAGCCAGTGCTAAAGCCTGCGGTATACAACATTGGGGTTGTATTAAGAAAACAAATGCCAATATTTTACAATTTTTTTCAAAATAAAGTACTTAGAGAAAGTTTCCAAGCAGCTTGGTATAATGGGTGGTATACCTGAAACGAGGATACCCATGGGGCTCTCGGAATTCTTGCAGTAGAGCATAGAAAATGAGTAATCAGACATATAAATCATACAGTCTTACAAATTTTGGGTGATAGCAATACATTGCGCCGACTACACTGAGCGAAACCATTGGACTTTACGGGCCTAAAATTCGTAACAAGTTGCATTTTTCAATGCAAAGTAACCTGCCAAATGTTTTAAATTCGTGATAGAAAAATTGCTTGATAAGATTTATTTTAGTAGCAGTAACTACCACTTTTTGTTTTTTTTTTATAATTTGCGCGCAATCAAGGGGTTATGAATACCCTTTGTATGTTTTAGCACAGTGCGGGCGTTAAGGAAATTCAGGATAAGAAAGGAGATACCGATGCACATTGGTTTTAAATGCTTTAAGTTACAATGTAAATGAAAAACAGAGTTTGGTAGAGCATTCCACATTCGTTTTGTTCGGTTTATGTACGAATCTCTATATTTCAGCGTTCGTTCGAAGATAGGCTTAGATAGAGGCAGGAGATATTTCGACGGTGTTCAAGCGAAACGTATTATTCGATATTCTAATGTCTCCTATAAGTTTTTTCGCACGCGTTAGAATTTATATTGAATCAATTTATATTGAATGATGGGGCTTTTAGTCAGTAAGAATCTGACACTACTATGACACTACCCTCGAAAAAAATCTTGAGAGGAAGTGCAAATCTTCAAAAGCTTATCTGCTTCAGAATTTCGATTGCGTCTCGTGCAGTATGTGCGGTTGTTGTTGAAACAACTTTATGGTCAACACTCATTTGTTGAACTCTGTTGCGAACATTCACGGAGGCGTCCGTGGAACGGCAAATTGTGATATCAATTGGTCGATTATCGCCTGAAGATCTCGTTCTTATGATATACGAAATGGTTAATTTTTCAAGACGTAAAATGCTTAATTTTACACAAATGCGTACTTTCGGCCCAAATGCGAGACATATTACAATACAATTTAAAATTCAAAATCTAAATGGTTTCAAAAGGTTACAAGAAACAATTTAAACAATAATGTGTTAGAAAAGTGGATGAAGATAGTTAGAGAAACTCAATCACTTACGCAAGTTAAAATGTTTAGTTGGTGAAAAAGGAATTCGTGAAATGGCGCATTTCGGTGTGAATGTACTAATGACCTTTTCGATAATTTAATATTTGCTTCACTTAATAGTCTTCAAAGACAATATTATTGATTGATAGCTAATGAGGCATTGAATCAAATTGTGTGTTGTGTTTATAACTAAAGCAACTTTCATGAATTATAAAAACAATCAATCTGGTGGAATCATTTTATTTTTTTTAATTTATTTGAATTTAAGAGCCATTGATAGTTCTCATATTAAGTAACAGAGGACGCGAGAGTTGAAGAGTTATTTGAGTTAGAATCTGGTGCATTCATTTACATCGACTCTCTGGGTTAGTGGAAGAAAAGGATCGTATCATAGCATTGGCGTGCAATGTGACGTCCGAAACAAGCGGTTGATCCGCGATGGGTACATCGATGCATGTATTGTTTTATTGAATACTTAAAAAATCGAGTGGCACCCGATGATAACGACCGTCGTGGGCCTGCGCATACGAGTACGCTTCAATCGTAGTCATTATGTTTACTTTCCAGACACACAGGGATTATGTTCAACTGGTTGAATGTTGTGTAATAAAACAAAATTTATATGTAGATATTTGTACTGTCCTGGATTGTTTTCAGTTTTGTTTATTTTTGATTTCCGCGATAATATGCAACAGAAACAATTAAAACTGAATGGTTACGATTTATTTTGCGTGTATAATATTGTGTTTAACTCGATTGACATAAAACTAGCAATCGTCTTTTTTTTTAAATATGTATCACAACTATCAGAAACACATGCATGTGTTGGTAGTTTACAACTCCTCAAAAGAGAGATACATTTCTAGCATGAAGTTACCATTCATTCAACTTCAAGCTGAAGATTCACATTATTTTAGCGCTTACGGCTTGCCATGTTTTTATTTTTTGACTCAGCTACAGATACGCATTCTGGGCGGCCCTTTAATTTTGGATGATAAATTGATCTCCAGCGGCTCTCAAAGTCTGCTCCCCCGTCTAAGCTAGGCCCAATCAATTTATGCGGTTGACTGTGAGGTTGGCGTAATATCAAATACCAAGCATGCATTTGTCAATTGGTCGATTCTTCGATAGGCTAAATGAAAACCATTGCCATAACATTCATTTTGTTTACTGATGTTAAAACATAAAAGAAAATCATTATGAGGAATTTGTCTTGAACTTTTATTATGTCCATGTTAATATTAATTATTGTCTGTTACCTATTGCCCAAAACTGAAAATTCCATTTAGAAACAATTGTGCCAAAACTAATAACGTGGAATTGTTGCAAATAGAAATAATATTATAAATGAATAATTTTATTCAATTTGACCAAGTAATTTGCAAGAATTGACAATTTTGCTTACTTGGCCTAAGTCCAAAATTCCGTAATATGGATTTTCTCGAAAAAGCTGGGTATGCAGTTTTGTGGAAACCTTCTAATCATTTAATCAAAATTTCTTATGCCATTTTCTAGAATATTAACGTTATGCTTAACTTTCATATGGGAGGTGCCCGTAATAAAATGGTTAAGAGTGCAAAATGGTCTATAATATTTACCAAAACCACTGTATATACGAAGTTTGAAGAAACTCGGTCAAGGCGTTTGGGCTGAAGAGACCATTGCGGACCGACGTCAAATTAATTAAAATTTATTAAAGTTTATGCGTTTTCCAATTTTTTATATAACCACACTCTCAATAAGATTGTATCTATAAAACAAATGTAACCCACACTAGCATAATCGTTTATCAAGTGAAGAGATTCACACTGTATACTAAGTATACCAGCGTCTCTCTCACTCTTGTAGATTTATGTTGGATTACGATGTTTGTTTTAGACAAATAGTCTTTTAAACCCACCTCGCTTATGAGCAAGAGCAGTAAGCCATGTGGCAAGCACTTACGTAACGAAAAAGCAGGCAATACTTGACAGCCGCTGTAGTATCAAACAACTGATATAAAAAGACTCAATAAATGTAGATATTCATATCCAAAACCTCAAGGTCCAATTTTTTTTTCAATTTAAGAACCTAGTGCTGCATATCAAAATATTTGGACATTTTTTATGATCGTGCCGTATCACATTCGAGTAAACAAGCTCATTAAGATTTCGAAATGGTTCGCTTTAACACAGAAAAACGAAAGGGGTTGGGGATAAAATTCTACAAGTGTCAAAATTATTATTTTCATAATTCTGTTTTACAAAATTTTGCAAAAATAAAGTTTTGAAATTTCCAGAATTGTTCGAAGCACCTCATGCATTTTTTCAGCTATGGTGTATTGCAAAATATTTCCCTTTTTAGTTTTAACATTGCTAAATTTTTTTTTAAGATAATTGTGTTGTTATATTTAATACTTAAGGTTTCTTCATATTCAATTCTTAAGTTACAAAAAAGGTACGTGTGCAACTGATATTATACGGCCCGTATAATATCAGTTGCACACGTACTTTTTTTGTAACTTAGTATTATGTATATATATTGTAATTCATTGACATTGACATCACAGTAATTCGCACATGAATGCATCGAACTACAGACACATAACAGCACTGGCGACTGAGGCCATCGGCTGGGACAGATCAAGTCATTAATACAACAGAGAGAGACAGATAGACACATAGAAGGAAATACATATAACATAACCCTAAGTGGCACAGAGGACGAGACATAGATTTATATTGTCTCATATTATCGCACAGGTTGCCTCAGATAAGCTGGCAATTTTCGTAGAAAACAAATGCTGCGAAAGCTGGGGCTTGAACACGCAGCGTTTGGCTTAGCAGTCAACTACGCATTCCTCTGAGCCATGGCCACCTGCTATTGTAAATCAATCCTAAATTAAAAGTTTGTTTTTGGTTGAAAAAAACAGAATTTTAGAATTTAACTTGTAGAATTTTGAAAACCAAAAATTTGTAAGCAGGACAACTTTTTTTGTTTTGAATCTAAAATCATTCAAAGCAAATAACCACAATAATATTTTCATAAATCACTGATAAGCCCCCTAGTTTGCAACGTTTGTTTTGGATGTGGTACCGGCCAGAGATGAGCTTACACGTGATTTTTAATTCACAGGTATCGTGAAGTGTGATTTTTTTCAGAATCGCAGGATTCACATTTCACAGATACACACAACACGCATTCATCACTCACTTTCGTAGAGAGAGACAAATTTACGAAAAAGTACGGGAACGCGTTTAAGTAAAGTTGCCTTTGCTATGTAAGCAAATAAACGTCAGACAGAAGTCAAACTGTGAATCGTAAACTTGTGCATTTCCAGTTCAATTTTGTTTGTCTATTTTGTAATATGAATGATTAATTAAACGTACTTTCAGCAATAGTTTCAACGTGTGAAAGCGGTTCAGAAATCTACGATTTGTTAATGCCAAATATTTATATGAACCTTCGTGCTGACAAAAGGTTTCCGGCCTACAGATATATTGCGATATTCTTATGGTTGTTATATTCTTCACTTAAAAATAACAATCAATTCAAATCAATAAATCAATGCATGTGACACTGAAGTTGATTAGTCAGCTGTCACTTGTCAAATCTCAACTGACAGTTTACTGATTCTTACCAACAGAAATTTCTGCGGTAAATTTTTTTTACATATTTTTATGGCTCTCTCGTTTTTGCTCTCTCGTTTTTGCTCTCTCGTGAGCTCTCCCTTTGACTTATTTTTGCGTAAGAGAACGGCAATAAGTAAAAACAGTAAGAATCAGTAAATATTATTTCGTACGGGAACAGACCTAATGACACGGGATCGCGTGTTCTGTAGATTAAACATAAATATAGCCAATATTACAGCCACCGTCTATCCAGCCTATGTTGATGGTTTGAGTGATCGATGGTAAACAATTTGTAGTGGTCGGCTTCTATGTACTATGTACTAACTACAAATATTTCGGGCTTCTTAAATATATTGCGTAGTCAAAATTCTATTAAGTTTATGTGGTTATTGTAATTTATATTGCGTTTATAATTTTACAATTAAATAACGTTTTATTTTGGTGACCTTATTTATAATTTCGATTCTCTCATAAAGACCACAAAAGATTTTTATTAAATTTTATTTAAAAACGTCTTTCGTCACTTATAAAAAATGGAGGTCCCAGTGTTCGATTGCATATGATAATAACGGTAATATCATAAATAATCATCGAAATAAGTATTGTTCAAACTTTATACTTAACAATTTTTTTTATTTTTTATTTATCGGAGTTGTATCGGACCGTATATTATCAAATGTTTGTATTTTATTATTTCTCAGAAACGCTTGTAGTTTTAATGTGAAATCAACAAAGTGACAACGATGTAAACAGAAAGAGTACATATATGGAAATATGCCCTTCAAAACAAAAAAAAACAATTTAAGCGAAAATCCCATATTTACCATGATTAAGCAGGGTTAAAAGTTTTTCCAATATAATAGCTTGAGCGTGTAGTTTGTTTTCGAAAAATAAATTTTGTTGGTCGTGAATCTACACCGATTAACATTTAAACAATTTAAGATTGGATACGAGCACATTTCACAAAATGAAATTTTTAAACTAGAGGTACTTAAGGTATATCTCGTGAATGACCTTTATTGCAGTTTCGGGTAAGCGCGCACTAGCTACACCTCTCCCGGGATTCAAGTCAAGTCACAAAAAATCAATGAAAACCATTTTCTCATCCCTTTCCATTGGAATTTTATTTTCAACACTCTTTAATGTAATCAAAAATATAAATAATACTAGAATTAAGAGGATGAAAAGCAGCACTTACCAATCATTAGCCAACCTGCCTGATCGGTGGATACTATCCGAGGCCCTTGAGTTTCACACCATACAAAATCTTTTACAAAATGGTATTCGTTAGTATCAGAAATAGTGATCCTCTACTCGTTTAATGGTTCTGTTTATTTTTTTTTAACAAATTGTAAGCAATAGCATTGGTAGATATGCCTTTAAAGGACAAATTGTTTACTTCTTATTTTCGTCCATGTACAATTTTATTAATTCATGTTTTTTTTCAACAATCAACACTTTAAGCACTTTATAGTACTCTGCCCATTTAGTAGACACACTTCTCTTTTCTGTCTTATTAAGGGTACTGGAATATAAATTCGTCCTTTTCGCAATTATGGACGGCAGCTTGTTTTACAATTGTGGTTGCTTTTCCCTTTAAAATGAAAACGATTTGAATTAGAAATGTAAATGTTAAGCAAAATCAAAAGTTAAGTTAACGGTTGTAATAAGAAATTGAATTAGGCTTTTTAGTTGTCATTAAGGGTTATGAAATAAATTTAGAGAGCTAGCTGCTACTTGTCTTCGTCGTCGGTCGCCGTCCTGAGCAATATCTTTCTGATATATATGTAAGACGAGCGAATACACATGTATTTCATATCACATCTAGGATATGTGTACGTGCACATTGTGCAGATTGTATAATCTCATTATATCCGAAAGGTAACCAGGTTTTTTCTATATTTGTATCTCTGTGAAGGTTGATAGTGCTTTACAATTTTTTTTTTAATTGCAAAAACTAGATGGTAAACTAAAATAGAGCGAAGAAGAGAAAATCTCAACCACAAACTAACAGCTTTCCAAGTCAATAATTATGTTATTCACTATTTTTCTTTATATATACACATTTCTAAAGACATGCGCTACATATACATATGTACGTTTGTACATTATGTGGGTACATTCATTTGGCTTAAGATTTTAACAGAAATCTATGTACGTATCCTTTTTTTCCTTAAATTTGTTTTCTCATTGTCATGGAGTATGTTTTCCTTTTAAACAAATTCGCACCACACTTTGATAAACTATTGTATCCATTTCGTTTACATTCATAAATCATAACCAAAGAACGAAAAAAAACGAGTTTTCAAATCACGTTTGCTTTTCAATGCCATTCACAATTTAATCGCAAATAAAATTTTCGATTTGTTTCTATTTGTAATGAAACTTAAGAATACAGAAAAATAATAAAATCGAAAGAAATGCGCATTTTATTATCGACAGATCTGAGTAATGTTCTTAATTTTCACACGAATCATTTATATTGCGAACAATTGTTATATACGGGTATTTCACTTTAAAACATAATTATATGTAGGTACATTTTATTCATACTTTCTTTTTCGCGTATCTATTTATTTTGTTCAAACAAGTTCACAGATTAAAAAGGAGAAAAAACGGAAAAAAGTTGTGTATGAAAAATTAAAAAAAATATATAGAACTTTTGTTAAAGGGTATTCATCGCGTAAACAGCTGCAGTAAAAACCGAGTGACTTCTCATTAAAGAATTTTTATTCGAACTGGGTCTGGCCTGGAAAATTTGTATCTATTTAATGGAAACTTAGATTTTTGGGTACCTTTGCTGTTGGTCGTTGAGAAACAGATGCGCAGCGCACAGAGAGTGGTCGAAATTCCAGACGACGAATTACTCTCAGTTTACAAAACTGGGCATAAAGTGCGCAGCCCCGGGAAATCCATATGATTTCTTAGCATATACATACACCTACAAGTTTTTGGAACACGCAAATCCAATAAAACTTAAGATATTCTCTTTGGCGATTTTTTTGTTGTTGTTGTTGTTTTGTATGAAGTTATGACGAAAAAGAAGAAAAAAAACCCATCTTGAGACATAAACACACTTCCAGAAAAGAGTTTTCTAGGAACTTGCGTAATATTTCGGTCGTCTGGACGAAGTCTCGAGGGTTGTATATTGCGAATCACTAAAAATGGTGGTTTTTCTTCTTCTTTTTTGTAGAATTATTTTTTGAAATTAAGTTATTTTATACGCTTATAATATAACAGAATAAACAAATGAAAATAAATTCATCTATGAATGGATGGAGAATGATGTTTGTAATTTATAGATGATAATAAATGTCAGTAATGTGGTTATTTGGAAATAGATACACTGAGAACACGTTTTTTATTCCAATGAATTAGTTCACAAGCGTGGAATCTACGAGCAAGGTCGTTACATTTGAATATTCTGCGAATAAGATGCGAAAATCCTTAATAAAACAGTGTCATTCAAACTGTTGTGGATATGATAATACTATTATTTAGATGAATGGTTTTGCAAGTTATTACAGCGTTGAGTACACTTTAGTTATTACAGCGTGGAGTATACTTTAGAAATTTTACAAACTGTCGCATCTTAATGGACGTCGAAATTGTTGCCTCACGATTTTACGTGTTGAATCGAGCTAGAAATATATTTAAAAAAACAGCAAATTTAGCTTTTAAAAAATACTTCTTATAAATGGTAGATATATAAGATATATTACTTTCAGGATTTGGCATATTTCAGTTTATAAAAAAAAAATACACGAATTTACAGAAAAACAGTACACTTGATATTTGTCAGCCATCAAACCTCAATGCAGCAGAATTGTGCAAGTACTTGACCATTCGTTATTCAAAAACATGCAGTATCCCTAATAAATATATAATCAGCCAGCATAGGTATGAGAAGAGAGGGCTTTCAAGCCAAGTAATAAGCACCGGAATTTATAATTGGGGAATTTATCAAAACCAGCTTATTAATTGCATACCCCATTGATTTTTGCCGGTACAGAGACCAAATAATTGAAGTCTGACTTAGCTAGTAAGAAATCATTCGATTATTTTTTTCGATTGGCTAACTACTTAGTAACCCCACAAAAAATTAATCCATCAGCGTTAAATCGCATGAGGCAAGAGCGTGGTGGCCATTCGACAATTATAGAACTTTCCCCTCCAATAGGTCAATTGTTTGATCAATATATGTCATGTTCATCTAATTCTGGCCATAAATGGCATTCTAACATGACAGCAAAGCGAACTCCATTGACCGCACACGGTCACGTCTTGTGAATGAATGCTATAATATGGAGTCTCTTGAAGCGCGTGTGGGTTTGTTGCCATCCAATAACGCATATTTTCATTATTGGTATTAATCAAAAATTAGCTTCATCTATAAGGTAATGTTTTAATGATATGCAGGAGAAGTTTAGGCAAATAATGAAGTTCTTGAATTTAATTTAATTGATCTTGTCAGGGTATATCCCAACATTTGAATGACGTGGAAATTTTCGGTCATTTTGAACGGAAGTGCGATAATTTATTAACAGTGCCTTTTCTAACTAACGCAGGAACATTCAATAGTAAATATGCGACTCAAATTTATTCTCTATACCACGCACATGCTTAACACATTGTTTTGTTGGTTTAATTTATTAAAGACAAATTAAATTTCCAGTTAGTGGTAATTAATCAATTAATTGTGTAAAATAATCATCGAGTTTGAAGCGCATAACATTGAAAAAACAATACAGATTCATATTATTCAGGCCAAATTACCGAAAAAGCATTTGAGAAGGCTACAATTTGCTGTGCAGATCATTGAATACCCTATCCAATCCTTAAAACTTATATCCCAAAATGTGGGCTTTATGGCAACAAAATATTGAAAATTACATTGTCACAACAGTATATCAAAATCATTCATGGTTCGACAAAAACAACGTTTTTTTCCTACATTTTTGTTTGATTTGGAATGGGATTAGATAATACGATTCTGAGGATGACGATAATTTCTTTGTGGATGCTGATTCACAAAATGCCAATGAACGCAACGCTCCTCCAAATTCTTTATGAAACAAATTTATTATATATAAACGAAATGTTTATATTATCATAAACAATGAGCTTGCATCAAAAGTTTTTTTTTTCAAATATTTTGAAATTTTACTGAGAAAGTTTTTTATGAGAACGTCCCCAAGAAGTTGGCGTGACAAAATATACAAACTTTTTTGTCACGCCACGAATAAATATGTTGTTTAGACACTATTTCAAAATTCCTATTGCAGGATAATTTTAAATAGCAAGATCGAGTAAATTCAGATACAAAGGTGACGTTTCAATCAGTTGCAAATAGGTCATGGAAAGATGTAATTGTAGATACTTTTTATCGACAGTCAGTTATATTAACTATCAACATCAATTATGAACACAAATACTGAATCAATAGTGACCTTATCGTTTGGTAAATACAAACTACAAGACATACATTAAGAAGGAGATTATGGAATTATTCTAAGTAATAAATTAAATAATTTCTATCATTCAATATCATGTTATCAATTAATAAATATTTCAAAGAAAAAGAAACTAAATATTTACCAGCGCTCAGAATAGTTGTTTTATGTCCTTTCGAAGTGGAATGTTTGGATGTTAAACAACCTATCATAATATTTAAATCATCTGATAGGGCAAACTTGATAAATTATGTGTAATTAGAGAAAACATAAAAAATTTAAAATCAATGAGAATTTATTATAATACGCCCTTTTGTGTTTTTCAAAAATTATCATCCCCCACTATACGAGACACAGACAAGAATCTGAATGTAGATATAGACATTAGTATTCGAATTTATAAAAACATTTTTTTTAATAAACTGTATCTAAACATTACTAATCCTGAAAATTTCAAACTTGATCATCAAAACTGATTTTTTTTAAATAATAATTGCAAATGTTTTTTGTTATACAATGCATTTGAAGTCATTCTTTATAATTCCATAGGAAGCTACTGAATTGTTAAGGCATTTTAGTACCTAAGTGGATAAAATTATAGTTATTTAAAAACAATTAGTTATAATAAATTGCGCTACTCATTTAAGTTAAATTCTAGAGTTTATTTTCGTACTCTTATATCTGTGTGTAGATCAACATTCCTTTGAACCATTAATTCGTCATGGTTTTTCTTGACATGACCCTTCTAGTGCAATTTAGAGTCAAGAGTAGGTACAGGGTGTCCGCCGGGAAGGTATCCTACTTTGTTTTGCCGCCATGTTGGTAAACATTAGTCTTGACAGTTCATATTTGGCAGTCGTGAAGTAGACACGTGTGAAATTTATTATGGAAAAATATTCGATAAAACGACGTGTTTTAATCGTTAAAACATTTTATCAAAATCAATCAAACATTTTTGGGAGAAACAACGTGCCAACAAAACGCACTATTGATCGTGAAGTGAATGATTTCGAAGAAAGAGGGTCTGTGGGTGAAAGGCCCAAGCATAAACCACAACGTACTGCAAGAGCAGCTGAAAAAATAACTGCTGCTCAAGGAAGGGTTCAAAACAATCAATCAACCTCAATTTGACGCCGTGCTTAGGAGCTTTGTCTTAAAAGAACAACTATGGCCACAATTTTGTACAAGGATATGCATTTGTTTCCATCTAAGATTCAGTTGACACAACAGCTTCTTCCACAAGAACATTTAAGCCACCGTACATATGCCAATACGATGTTACAGCTAGCCCATGACAGGCCCAATTTTCATGAAAAAATCATATTGAGTGACGGGGCACATTTTCATTTGAATGGATATGTGAATAAACAGAATAGTCGGTTGTGGGCAATGGAAAACCCTCAATTATTCATCAGTCACCTTTGCATCCATTAAAAGTTACAGTCTGGTGTGCAATTCGGTCATTAATTTGAAAATTAAAACGGCGTAATGGTAACTGTAAATGTAACTGCGATATCATGATATGATTGAAAACTTTTTAACGCTTTTCTTTGGGCTTGATTAGCATGTGGTATCAACAAGACGGTGCCACATCGTATACAGCCAGGATTACAATGGAATTACTGCGAGACCACAACAAGTTATTTCAAGAAATGGTGATGTTGATTGGCCTCCACGGTCGGCGTATTTGACTGCTCCGGACTTCTTTTTGTGGGGATATCTGAAAAGCAAGGTTTATGCCAACAAACCAGAAACGCTTTAGAAACTTAAACAAAATATTCGTGATGAAATTAATGAAATACCGCTTGAAATGTGTGAGAGTGTAATCAAAAATGTGCTCAAAAGGGTTCGCATTTGTGAGACTAACAGAGGCGGACATTTACCTGATATTGTATTACATACATACCTAATTGCCGACATTAAAAAAAACATTTATTAATATAAGATCCATTCTCTTTCATTTAATCAAGTAGTATACCTTCCCGGCGGAAACCCTGTATTTACCTATATATAAATTTTCAATTCTCTTCTTGCTTTTTTAATGTCAAATAGTCCAGGGTACTTATTCCGTAACTTAAAAAATGATAATTGTTGACAATTGGGAAGGAGGCTTTCTGGGAACCTATCGTGTGATTTATATAGATACATCTGCACACACACATTATAAAAATTACACTAGACGTACCCAGCAAGTCTACTTCACTATCGTCAACGATAAGTTACGGAATGAGTACCTACCCATGAAATAGTTTTTAAAAGGGGTCCGTCAGTTGAACATATAAGTTGTTTATACCGTAGATACAATTACGTGAGCATGCTCTGTTTTATATCATCCAGGATGACCCATGAAACAGACTACAAAAAAAAACATTTTTCTTGACTAGGTATAAAAATGAGACAAGTACTTGGCTGAATGAACCATAATGATACTTTTAATACCGCCTGAAACGGAATTTTTCCCAGTCGAATAATAATGTGATGTACATTTCATCAAGTTGCGTTTTCATTCATACATTTTAGCGGTCACTGGAGACTGTAATTTTAATATTTCAATTTAAAACCATTATAAATAAAAAACTTAAAAAGAACTTAACATTAACAAAAATCATTCGTTACTTACCAAATTAAACATGCAGAAATTGAAACAGTACCTCCGATATAAAATTCAAATATAAATTAATTTATAAAAATCCTTGGTTAAGAGTTTAGAACAATTCAAATAATTCAAGAGATATATAATTTGTATTAAGGTAATTATAATGTTAAGTGAAGAAATAGTTTTGTATTTCTGGAGTTTACCATCCACGGCCACGGTTGATCTTAAAGAAGAAGGAGAAAAGCTGTTTTCTTCCTTTTATAATCTTCAGATATAAAGTCGTTATGACAAATAGTGGAAAGCTTTTACCGGGTGTGTTCGAGAGAACTATGCTTACAATCCACTCGGCCGTCCTGAAGAATCTTCCTCGCCGGAAGATACATCGACCTCATCGTAGATGGAGTATTGATCATCATTTGTGCTTGGCCACTGCTTCATTTTGTCTGCACTGGTTTCGGTGTTGTTAGGTCCCTCATGTTCACCATCCTTTCGAACGATATACCGGTCGAATCCTTTAACAGTTATGATACGATATGGTCCCATGAACTTTGGTCGAATTTTCTGACCAACGCCAAATTGAACTTTTTCGATTGCTACCAGATCTCCTACATCGTATTTTATCGCCTCTTTTCTTAGTTTATCAAAATTCTGCTTGTTCTCTGCTTGTAATTTCCGAATTTCTTCTTTAGCTTGCTCTCTTTGTTGCTCTCTACTTTCTTCGAATTGTCGGATGTACTCTTCTTCAATTATAGCCATAATCTTTAGGTCCTTCTGTGTTTTCATTTCAGTACCTATAAATAGATGAAAAGGTGTCGTTTTTATAGCTCGTTGATAAGTAGAATTTAACATTTGCTGCAATGGCTTAACATGCTGGTACCACTTCTCTGAATCGTCGATTGTTAGTTTTGTTAAGGCGGCTATAACCGTAGAGTGTAGACGTTCAACTTGCCCGTTGCCTCTTGGTACACCTACCGTGATAAAATGTAAGTTAATGAAACGATCCTTACAGTAATCTTTAAAACAGTTTGCCGTGAATGCTCCTCCCTCATCTGCCACTATTCTTTCAGGATTCCCAAAAGTTTCAGCGATGATCTCAAGTTTTTGAATAGCTTCATCGCTAGTAAGTGTCTTCGTGGGGAACAGCCAGCAAAATTTGGTGAATGCATCAATAACAGATAGCATATATCTATAGTTTTTTCTCGTCGACTGCATCGGACCCAAGTTATCTATGTGGAATGTTTCCAGTGGTCGCTCTCCCTTCGGTATAGGTTGTAAGAGACACTCCGATTTCCCAGTTTTTCTCTCCGCCAAAATACAATGTACGCAATTAGATATGTGCTTTGTTATTCTGCTTTGCAACCCCGGTATAAAGAACTCCTTTTCAATGATTTTTTGCATTTTTTTTGTGGTGAAAATGACCCTTATCGTGAACATCTCTTATTATACTGTTTATCATACTATCTGGAACGACAAAAATAACACTACTATTAAGATTTTTACAAAGAAGTTCGTTGTGCATAACATAGTCTTTATATGGTTTATTTTTTAATATTTCGATTATAGAGTTTAATCGATCATCTTTACGCTGAGATTCCGCTAATTTCCGTAAAAAATCACTGCTACTGAAGCTTGTAACGCAAAATACTATTGGGTTACGACTTAAGCTGTCGACGTGTTTCATCTTTGTTCCAGCTCTGTGTTCGATAATGTAATCAAATTCTTCCAGTAGTAACGCCCATCTTGCGACTCTAGTTGGTAAATCTTTTTTTCGCATCGTACATTCAAAGGCTTTACAATCAGTAATAAGTTTAAATCTTTGACCTAAGAGGTAAACTCTAAATTTCTTAAGTGCTCCGACTATAGCTAAAACTTCGAGTTCGTATGAGCTATAGTTTTGCTCAGCTGGTGTGGTCTTTTTACTCATATAATAAGTTGGATGTAGACTGTTGTCTTCTGAATCTCGCTGTAAAAGTACAGCTCCATAACCTTCTCTTGACGCATCAGTATGTAATTCGGTAGTGGCTCCATATTTGAAAATCCTAAGTACAGGTTCAGTGATCAATGCCTTTTTCAGGTCGTTCAGAGCCGCCATCTGTTGTACATCCATCTTAAAACGAGCTGTCTTCTTCAACATTTCAGAAAGTGGTCGGGCTCTACGGGCAAAATCTGGAATGAATTTTCGAAAATAATTAGCAAGACCAAGAAAACTTTGCAATTGTTTAGTTGTTGAAGGAATAGGAAAATTAACAACTGCTTTAGACTTAAATGGAGATGGTGATATACTGCCATTTTGTATTCGATGGCCAAGATACTCGATATCATTTTGAAGAAAATGACATTTTTTCCATTTAATTTTTAAGCTGTTCTTCGAAGCCACGGTAAGCACTTGCTCCAGCCTCCTTATTCCTTCTTTTATATTCCTTGATTAATTAAATCTTTAAGAATAAAGTTTATATATTTCTGAAAAACATGCGGGGAATTGCAAAGACCAAAAGGAACTTTACAAAACTCAAATTGTCCGCAATGAGTTACGAAGGACGTGTACTTTCTACTTGCCACTTCTACCGGAACGTGGAAAAACCCATTTTCCAAGTCCAACGTTGTAAAATATATGGCTGCTTGTAACTTATCCAGTTGTTCCTCAATGTTAGGAAGGGGGTACCTTTCTTTGAATATCTTTTTGTTTACACCTCGGTAATCGACACAAAGCCTGCTTGACCCATCCTTCTTTTTTACCAAAACCACTTGGCTTGCATAATCTGAAGAGCTTTCCGTAATGACACCATCGTCTATCCACTGTCTTATTTGGACCTCAATCATCTTTTGCTCTGAAGGTGGGAATCTCCTTGGTGCTTTGTAAAATGGTTCGTCATCCATGGTTACAATCTTCATAGTTACAAGCGATTTATCTGGAACTTGAGGAGAGTAATTTTTAATAAGAGAAAGTACCTTTTCAGCTTTGGGGAAATGAGTTTCATATAGCAATTCTTCATAACACATATTTCACTCCCTGTATCAATCAAGCACTCAAATGTTATGCCATTAACCTTGGCTTCTATGCACATGGTTTTTGGACTATGATCAGTCCCTATTTAAAGATTTTCTTTTGACTTAACCGCAGTACTTACGTTCATTAATATTGATTTAGATGCCGAGGCCTCCTCTTTGCAGTCTGGTTTCTTGTGCCCATATTTGTTGCATCTAAAGCACTTTGGCCCCTTTTTCTTTTGAGGCCAATTATGATGCTCGTGTTCACTTGATCCACAGTTGAAACAATGTCGCTGACCACCAGTGCTGCGGTTCATAATATGTGGTTTTTGCTTATAGTCATTTTTCTTCTCCACCACGTGTTTTGTCTCCTCGTTTTTTTTAATTTGTTCATAGACAAGTAGTTTTTCCTTAAATTGCTTTATATTTTTAGCACCATACAAAATCATTTTATTATTAGAATTATCATAAATGCCATCAATAATGTAAGTAATTGTAGAAAGTTGATCAACGTCAGCTTGAGCAGCTATATCCAACATATTATACAAATACTCACGAAAAGATTCCTGCCTCCTTTTCCGTCTTCCACGAAGTATAGCATGCACTTCTCCACTTGTAAGTTTAATTAGAAACTCCTCTAATAGAGCTTGTTTTAGATCAAGATAATTTAAAGGCTTGGACTCTAGATCGATAAATAACTTAGCAGCACCATGTAAGGATTTTTTGCAAAATATAAACTTTTGAAGGTCATTCCACTGAAACACATCGGCATATTGTTCAAAATCATGTATCCACTTTTCACGCTCTCTGTCTCCACACCACTAAACTTTCTCAAGACATTCTTTACATCAGAAAAGTTAATTTTTACTGTAGTACCCGCAATGTCATCAACAGGCGAAGAAACACTAGTCGATGCCATTCCAATTGAGAATCTCTTTGTAATCTCTTCTGTCTCCTCGACATTCCCTTTAACAAGTGCGATTGTTTTTCGTTGTTTTGCTGTTTTTGGTCACTATGTTTTGCTGACTCAAGTCAACGTTGAGGATGATGAATTCGGTGGAGTGTACTGTTCTTGAATTAGATTTGCTTCAATCCCGGTTGAGCCCCCATGTAGAAATTGAAACAGTACCTCCGATATAAAATTCAAATATAAATTTAATTATAAAAATCCTTGGTTAAGAGTTTAGAACAATTCAAATAATTCAAGAGATATATAATTTGTATTAAGGTAATTATAATGTTAAGTAAAGAAATAGTTTTGTATTTCTGGAGTTTACCATCCACGGCCACGGTTGATCTTAAATAAGAAGGAGAAAAGCGGTTTTCTTCCTTTTATAATCTTCAGATATAAGGTCGTTATGACAAATAGTGGAAAGCTTTTATCGGGTGTGTTCGAGAGAACTATGCTTACAATCCACTTACGCATCGTGTAATAGACTCATTGTCATCATAGGTGGTTTTATAAAAGTTTGACATAAGCACGGTAAAATAATATGATAATAAAGAATATCGCATGCAAACATGACACATAATGCTTTACGACTAAAACTTAAGATTTAGCATATTTTATCATAATTAGACAATTTTTTTCAAACGTAAACAATGTACGGATTGCATACCTCGTAAAATGTTACTAAACACTTTCTAGTCTTAGTGCCTGCATTACATTTATTGTATTCCAAATGAGGTTTGACTAACGAGTAGTATATAGTTTTAAGCTAAATGCATCTCCGAAATGCTTGCAATTCTGCCTAAGAAAACAGAACATTGAGTTTGGTTTTGCTTTTGTATAATCATAATGAAAATAATATTTGAATTGCCTGTTAAATAATATAACCCCGATATCTTATACTTCTTTCGCACGCTGAAGTCTAAGGTCTTTTATACCAGGTGCGTTTTATGTTACAGGTCGATTTTGTTTGGTTGCCATTGTGTTAATTACATTTGTAAGTCGGCATTTGCATAGTGGTCGATTACGATTTTTTATTAAGCATTTAACTCAGCAACATATAGATCAATTAGGACTGCAGAGCACGTGGTTCCAAAAAGATGGTGCCACATCACACATAGCTCATACTACGATGCGAATTTAACGAGAAATTTGTCCAGGTCGAATAATCTTAAAAAGCAGTTACATCGACTGGCCCTCATGATGCCCAGATTTGAAAATTCCCGATTTCATCTTATGTGGTACTTATAAGTTGTTCAGCAATGAACTAATGATGCTTAAGGACAGCATTAGAAACCAAATTGCCGAAAATACAACACAAGTCTACAAACTTGTTATGCAAAATGTGCTCAAAAGGGAGGCAAGTGGGCGACATCATTCCATATATACAGATCATATAATCAATTGATAAAATATAAATTATAAAATTGTATTTCATTTAAAATTTATTTCAAATAATTTTGTGTGTTCTGTGACTTGTGAATCGAATTCAGAGCTAATGCGTTGACCAATTTTAATGATAGACCGCTTATTTCAAAACATCCAATTATAGTCAAAAACACATAAAAATTATGAAATATTTGCGCCACTTTTTTTATTTCAGTTATTAAGAATCGAACATAGCACCGCATTTGTTTAAATGTTCTTAAAATATACCTATAAAAAAAATGGATCTGGAAAATAAAACTCACCCTGTACAATAATCAAATAACTATAGCTACATTTATGCAGAATGCAGTAAAAATCTTACATTTCGAGATGTTGAGCTCATAGCGTGATGATTACACTATGTAAAAAATTTATTCAGACTATTTACGCCTGAATGAAACCGGATACAGTCGGTTTTATTTTTAATTATTTGCTCGAGAACGATTTAAAAGATTCTGATTAAAATTGATAAGAAGGATATGGTTACATTTATTAAACTGAATACTGAATTGTTTCTTTCGAATGTGACTACTTTAGTTTTTAATAAAATAACCGTTTCGAAAAAAACGGATCCGTTAAAGTCTATCATCCAACAATTTTAATATTAGAGGAAGTTTGTTAGAGTAGTGTCGCAGGTTTAATTTACCTAAGGTAACTTAGTAATAATAAAGTCAACATACCTACCATAACTAAGTCTTGTGAACAAAAACATGACCTTTCCCGACTACTACGTGCTTATGATAACATTAGGAAACTGGTTGACATCTCTTAAAAAATGTCAAGACTCAATAACAAAACAACTACAATTCTAAAAAGATTCATCTGCACACTTTATTCGAAGAAAAACTTAATACAATTAAAAATCGAAAAGGTTGTCTTCGTCAGTACATCGGATAGAAATTGCATCTCGTTTTATTATGTCCATCGCGGATATCTGAAATAAAATAAATGCGATAGTTAACTCTTCAAATTAAATTAACAAGATTTCCTTAAACATTAACGAAAAATAATTATAATTGTATTGTCATAACGGAGAGCATTTTTCTGCTTTGCTGCAGATGTCCCCATATAATATCTCATGACATCGCATTTTCCATTGTCTTTCCATTGGTTTTTACCTTTTTTTAGTATTTAAGGCTGATCGATGTGGTGTCTAAGAACTATAGATGTCATCAGTTTATTACTTAGTCCAGCTACTAAGTCTTTAGTTGAGTTATAAACAAATATTCTGATAATTAGAGAAATTCGAAAAGTGGTTATATTTGTTCCATTACCATGCTTCGGTCTTTAAACACATTTGGAGGATGGATTTTTGGAATTGCTATTATAGGTCAAAAACGAATTTTTTTTTTCATTTTACTGGTATGACCCTAAATTTCTCAAAAACCATTTTTAATACAATTAAAATAACAAGATACCCAATTACAAAATAAACGTTGTTTTCTTGAAAAGAAAACTATTCATATCTTAAAGTTTGTCGACCGATAAACATTTCATTTGGTCCATTCAGACAAGTTGGTATTAAGTCAATAGTTTCTAGGCTTTAGTTCCAGATAAGAGAATCATTTTCCAACGAATTCCCTTCATGTTTAAAAGCTTTAAATTAATTTATTAAACCATCCCACTCTGCTTGAAATATTAATATTTACTCTAAATTTGAAAATACATCAACTGCAATTAAAACTTACACTTTGGACATATTCCAATTCGAGCTTGAAATTCTTATAGAGTGCAATTCTTTGCAAACTCAAAACGGAATGTAAACGAGTTTTGGCATTAACATCAAGTAGTCTTAATAGCACATCTTTTCCATTTGTATCAACAGCATCTAGTTCCTCTGGCAGAAATTGTTTTATTGATGTTTTCAGAATATCGTCGCCGGAAGATGCCAGCGACTTTATTATTTCTTCTATATTTGGACCCTGTGAAAAATAAATACAAAAAAGATATATTATACACATTGCATATGTATATCATTCATAACATTACTATCTCCATTTTAAAACAAAAGTGGATTATATTAAAAATTTGATTTTCGACTTCATTAACAAGTTTTTATAAATAAATTGTGTTAGAATTTTAAGAGCCGATGTTGATTTTGAATAAAACAAATTATTTAGGAAATTATTGTCATTTCTTTTTATTATGACAATATTGCTATGAAGTCCAACGGTGTCAAATCACATGATCTTGGCGGCCAATTGACGTCGCCACCACGTGAGATAACACGGCTACTGAATTTGTCGCGCAAAAGAGACGTTGTTTCGTTAGCTGTGTGTCAGGTGGCTCCGTCCTGTTGAAACCACATATCGTCCACATCCATATCTTCCAATTCGGGCCATAAAAAGTTCGTTATCATCTCACGATAGCGAACACCATTTACAGTAACTGCCTGACCGGAAAAAATACGGCCCGATGATGCTGCCAGCCAATAAATATGCATAATATTCAGTTAGTCTGAAATTGAGAAATGTCAAATGAAATGCAGAAAAAAACTTGACGTTTACGTGTGGTTCACATTCAGCATCGGCCCTCAAAATCCACGCGTTATAACAAAATATGAATAGGTAATTTACCTACTTAAAAATTATTATAATTAAAATGATTACATACAGCAAAAAAAATCGGACTATTTGCGTGTTATAACGTGTTACAACGTTATTGTGTTATTTGCGTGAAATAACTACCAAATAATTTATATTTAATACGAAATGTATCATAATAAATGTATTTATATAATAAATTCGCATAACCTTTAGAGTGGTACAAAGCCAGCAAACGTAAGAATTTCGTAGTCGAAACATGAGTCGATATACAATAATTACTAATAAGAGTTACCGCAATTAAAACGTAGTGCAGTTCACCCTGCGAGTATCTATTCAGCGCAAGATATGTGGTTTTCCTTTTAAAGACCTAGCCTAAAGTTCAATCAATACTTATACCTTAAAGGGTCTGAGTAGTGAAAATGAACCCAAAGCGATGATTTAGCTTGATGTTTCATTATCATGTTGGTAATGATGATGGAGCAACAAGCTAAATCATCGCTTTGGGTTCATGTGAAAAGACATATAAATGGAGTTCCAAGTTATTCTCTATTACAGAGATACAAAAATATCGCCTAAAATTGAAGTGAGTGAGAGGATGCTTCTGTAGGGACTATCTCAACCAGATATTTAAACAGGTCACGCATCCGGTATTTTTGATTTTCGAAAATTATGAACAATGAACATTGACGTCAACGTTTTTCAAATATGGCAACACCCTGATCATTTCAGTCCTGCTTCATTGCGCTTAAGCATGTACCATATAAAAATGGAATGAAGAAATCTGAAGTCATTCAGCTATAAGCCATGGCTATGAAGATTGAAAACCAAATTGAAAAATCGAAACAGCAACATAGTCTTTGATTCTCAACCAAATAGTGAACGCATTTAATGCCGCACACAAGTATTTTCTATCCAACTTGAAGCATGCAACTTTAAATGTAAAAGTGAAATGGTTGGGATTAAATAAATTTATCAAAATGAACAATTTTAAATCATAGTGAAATCACCGCACCGTTTTTTCCGATCCACAAAAAAAATTGTACCTGTGAGCTGTGCAAATTACAGAGCAATTCTAAACATTGCCTATAAAAATAAAAAGTTAACGTCTGAAACCGTTTTCCTGCAACCCTATCGGCCCTTATCTCTAATGGTCTATGGCTAAGACGTGACATAACTCTTCAAGTACAATTGGAATTTCTAGATTTTTCCTCTTTAGACAAATCTTAACGCAAACTGTTCCACTTGCGATGCTCAGCAGGCATATTTCCGAAATGTTGAAAGCCTGTGTATGTTCAGCCAATTGCGAAATTAAAGCGCATCCTTACCCTCCAACTCCCAATCATTAACTATATTACAAACAACAATTTTCCTATCTTCCATCATTCTATCCATAATGGTTATAAACATCAGGGACTAAGCTCTAGGTGTTGAAAAAAAAAAATATCTGGCATAAAGCGCCTCAAACATATCTTCTTCATTGATTTAAAAAAAAATGATCTTAATCGCTTAAAACAATTGGATCAATTTGAAGCTGTTCCAAGGCCCATAAGCTGAAACTAAAACGTATACGTCAGTCCGCTACAATTCTTGAACAAGTTGTATATTTTGTTCGACGCTTTTAAGCCAAGATCACACTTCAAAATACGCCACAACGTTCCATAAGAGATGCCCAAAATTTGAGAACGCCAACGAATTGATTGATCACGATCTTCACAAATACCCTCTGCTTTAGTTGAACGATTATGGCGGCCAAAATTTGGTCTTTAACTGAGTCTTGAACGTAAGTTTATTTATGATGAAATGGCAATGCATACTGAACACAAACGTCATATAGACAAACCAGTTGACCAATAATAACTGTTAAAACAACGTTATTTAAAAAAAAGTACCTCCTATTGGATCACCCGTTATAAGACAAAGAAAAGTGGGATCACCAATAAACAAGTGAAACTACAAAATGAGCTATTGGTTCTATTTATGTTTCACATGGATTATTCCAATCTAGTCCATAGGGACAACGTAGTAGAGAAAGCCCTAGTTAAAGCGATTATATGAAAAACGAATGTAATTAACATTAAAGCTTCGATTGGTCTTTACCGAAAATACATCTTTATAGATTTTCGTCTCCACTTTTGCCATTTGCGTTGTAAAATAAAGCAGCCATGATTTTGAAATAAAATAATACTTTAATAAGGCATCCCAATTGGGACTTTATAAAAAAAAAGTAAAAAAAAAGGTCATTATACATATGTGTTTCAAAAAATGTACCAATGACTCTTTTGACTCTTATTCAACCCCTATGCAAATCAAATCACTTAAATCTTCTCCAATTAGCCTTGATAATCGGCTGACAACGCACGGAAATGTTCGTACACAGTAACTGATCGCACATCATGGCATGAATTGAATACCAAAACTGAGTCAGACGCAGACAAATGCTCCAATGAACTCAATTCCATCAATTCTGACGACGAAAAGAAAAACGACCATCCGCACATACTGATTATTTAATTTCCATTAATGCAATAATAAGAAAATAAGTTGCACATACCAGTGTCATTTCTACGTCACAACGGAAACTTTTTGATCTCTCCCTACAAGGCCCATTATCCAATTTGCAATATTTAGTATATACCCGTACTATCATATATAAATGTTACGTGTACGAGCACAAGTCCACGTGACCTTTGCTGTAGCTGTATGAACTCTAAATTAAAAGATCAACCACAGAACCAGTGTTTACAATCTAGCTTTATCCAAATCCTAACAATGCCTACAAGTCGTACCGGAAAATAATCCTCAGGCCATACCTACACTACGGGTACTTTTTCTGCTACCGGAGACCATTAGATAGTGCAGAGAAAAGACGTGTATGTGTGGGCTATTATACTGTACGTACGCATTTAGATTTTCACTCTACTAATTTATCGCATTCTTTTTGTAAATTGGTTGATGATTTACATATTCAACTTGTAGTCTGTGCAAATAGAGAAGAATCCCGACCAAGCCCCCTAATAATGGGTACCCAATACCCACAAGCTCTCAAATTAAGTGTTGGGCTAAGATTCACCGAAATATACTCGAATCCGTAGTTCGTCGTCGTGTTATCACAAGCCACTGAATACATCAGCATTTCATTGTGGAGTTTCTATAATAGGTATGTGGATGTATCTGTGTGCAGCGGTATTATTAATCAAAACTAACAAAGAGATTCAAAAAGACACAACATATAGCAAATAAAGATCCCATCCATGGCGTATATATACCGACTGAAAGCGGAAAATCTCTTCAAACGGATTATAAACCGACTACCGTGCACAGCTTATCCGCGCATATTCGTCACACACCGTATCGTAGAACATTCTGGAGTTAATCCTACAGGTTTTTGTTGTAATTTTGTGTTACAATATCATATTTGGGTGAGTTCAAGTTACTTGTGTGATTTAATACTTTTCCTGGTTTTGTTTTACTGCGCTTCCTTGCATTCAAACGTCGAGTGATCCGTGAGTTTAATAAAAGCCAATGTTTTGCTAAGAGAATGGACTGTTTTAAGTGAAAAGTTAATTTGTGTGTTTTCAGTTTTTTTTCCTTTTTTGTAACAGTGAAATAACCGTATGATATTTTAAAGAATAATATTTGATTTCGCAATATTTAAAAAAAAATAACTGAAATAAAAGTGCGTATACGAATCCTTACCTACAGATTAGTTTCAATACCCATTCAGATTGTGATACGCAATTTTCAGACATCAAAAAAGTTTGATAAAACAAAAGGAACAAAATTAAAGAATCTTAAATTGTTCAACTTGAGCTATAATCATTTTGAAACCGCTTCAATTCGAGGTTATTTTTATTTAATTTTCGCACCAACTATGTGCAATTTGTTTTAAGTGCTGCATTATAAAAAATATGTTGTTGTAGGATATTATTTATTTCAAGTTCTTTTAGGGAGCAATTATATTCATAAAGTGACCAGATGCCAGTTATTGTCTTATTGGCACCTGACTACTTTTTGAATAACAAGGACTATCCGTACAATTGAATCTAAACTTTGTTTTAGATCCATAAATGAATCTATAACTCCACCATGTATGCTTTAAATATATATATTTACTTCAAAACCTAGCTTCGCCAAATGTTGGTTTGTGAAGTTGTTTTTTTAAAACAACGAAATGATTTTCTAAATTGCGTATTTATAATCAAACAGTGAGTCACGTATTGTCATAACAAAATCATGTTTCTAAACTGAAATCCATACACAATATTTGTTTCACTAACATATAAATTGATTTTCCAAAATATTCACAATGTTGATAATATATTTCTTCTAGCTGAAGACTGAGACTAAATTATTGTTTGTGTCACGTTAAAGATGTCGTTAGAGTTTTTTTTTTAATTCAGATTTTGTAAAGTAGGTAATGATACTCGGGTGTGAAGAAATTGGGCACAGATTTTATTCATGATTTTACATACCTACTTTGGATAAGGATGAATAAAATCGTTCTAAAATATATTTTTACCAGCGACTCAGCATTTAAATTTCAGCAGGATGAGTACGTTGTACATGGTAAAATTGTACCCAAAATTTCATGTCTACTGTGGTATGTTATTGTGTTCAAAATTTTTCCGACATGAATTTGCTATTCTAAAAAATTAATTAATTATAGATTGTTGTTGCATTTAATAATTTGACTCCTTAAGTTTATGAGTAAATTTATAACACAATACCCTATTATACTCAAATAATAAAAATTCAATAAGTTTTAACTCCAGGATCATAGAGCCTATGATTGAGAAGTATATATATCTAAGAACACGAGTTAATACCTTAGGAACATGTGCATAGATCCGGTTCGGCCATAATGGATGCCAAAGACATTTAGTTTATATTATTGCATCATAATTGTAAACGGCTAGTGATATGATAACACACAGATATACATTTTCTTTGACGTTTCTGAACTAAACTAAACGATATTTCTTACGTTTATTGATTAACAAGTAGGAAATCACATGACTTAAAAGGAATGTTTTGTAATTTTCTGCAATAATTCTCTACAAAACTACAAATCTGCATTTCCCAATACGTGATATGTGTGTAAATAACTATTCTTATTTGCATTGCTGAGTTGAATGCCTAATTACCTTTACTCAATTGTTATATTATTTAAATTCCACACTCTTAAGTGTACGCTGACAAATATGTAGTCTTTACATTGATTTAATAATGATCTCAGGCAGAAATTGCTCATGTAGGCAAAGTAAGAAAAGATTGGATCCATCTAGACATTTTTTTAAACGAATTTTTAAATTGCCATCAAACACTCCCGACTATGCAATTCACCAATAATCAGGGCTTCTTTATATATTCATTGTAAATTTGAAGGCAAATGGAGATTTTTTAATTAAAGTTATTTAGACTTCAGAAGCCTACTATCATAGGAAAACACTTTTAATACGTCTTAAACGCTGCTATACCCCTTCTAGAAATTGGTGTGAACAAGTCACTGCTAACAAAGTTATATTCCTTAGTTTAATAAATACGTACCATTGGAAAACAATTCTTTATAACTGCATTTCATTGATCGATGAAAGCGAATATGCATTCTCTATGATCCCCATTGATAGGTAGAGAGTGCTACATATAGTCAGTTATACCCTTTATCTTCAAAAATGAGTTTATAGTTCCAAAAATCCAAAAAAAAAATTATTAAAACATTGTTTTTGAAAATATGTTTATATATCTACCTACATATCGCTTTTGGTTTTGAAAAAGCTGTACCTTGTGGGATGTTTATTACAAGGATGTGGGCAGATTTTATACATATGTACGTAAGCTCGGTCACGAACCTGAAGATCTTTAAAAAGTTAGTTCTGACTAACTTTCAGGTTGTAATGAATGGAGGATAAAAGTGTATGTTAAATTGTTTTCTGCATCATGTTTAACCAGATAAATAATAATTATACCTAATCAACTATTAACCTGGCTTAAATCCCTAAAGTTACAATACCATACGTTTTCTTCACTCTCTTACCTCAACAGTCATGAGCAGCTTCTCAAAATTGTTAGCTTTGTTTAATTAAGATGAATTTATAACAGAGAACAACAGAACAGCACAATTTAGTTGAAATTCAAAAAACATAAAAGTACAGCTCGGTGAACCGTGTCAATATATTATTTTCCTACATTAATATAGATCAAATCCTGAAAAATAGATCTTAAAAATGTCGCATGTCTTACTTTTTTTAAGACCAATTTTTTTATATATATACATAATTTGTGCTTTTACATATTCCTTGTAACGTTATTGTTTGGAATGCTAGAGGAACAATAAACAAAACTTCTGTTCCAATCTTTGTGTCAAAAATATAACTTCGCACACACATATGAATGAAGACGCTATGTTTGTGGCTCTGCATGGGTCATTTTTTTATCAATTATGAATCAAAAATTCCAATGCACACCCATGTGTTGACATTGGACAAAGGTTGCATTATCTCTGAGGCCAACTGATATGAGCACCAGCGTATCAAGAAAAAAAAAATTCCAACGAAATCGGGCTGTATCTCTATTTTTTTGCGTCTATTGTGTGACATGTTCTACATATTTGAAAGTGTTGACCTTTTAATCGGTGCACAGAAAATAACAAAATTACGTACACCTTATATATTTTCGATGCTATGTATTATGAAGTCTCAAATCAGCGTCGTAAGTTCGTCGCACCCAAATCGAATTCAAATTACATCTTAAAAATCCATTGTGATAGTTCAGTTTCACACGACTAGATCCATTAATAACCCAGAGTATTGTTGATAATATTAGAGTATTGTTGTTTATTTGCAAAGCTCTATCATCAATCTTTTTTACTAAATTCAAAACAATTAATACGATGTCATTATCAAATAAAAAAGACGCGTCAGTATATATTGAGTACAAATGTCGTTAATTTCACAGATGCAATTCTTTTGTATGGTATGTACCAAACAAGCAATCTTTTTAATTCATACCCCAACTAGGCCCTTGAAATTTCGAGAATTTATTGCAAACTTCCGCTGCTTGCGCTCACTTGACAATTTATACAAGTTCCAAGATTTTTTTTAATACCAAGCTTTTTATGTGTGTACTAATTTAAAGGCAAAACCATAGAATACGTGCAATTGCAATTTTTTCATTATTCAACCAATTATATCAGTGATTTGAGGGAATACGAAAATTGGTCGACGAATCGTAGGCGGAAAGTATTATCTTTTCTATTTAACGTATAAATATGTAAATACATGTGTACATTATAAATTGTAGGATTTATTGCTTGTATTTGTCTCGTAGGTATCTACGCATGAGTCATGTGTTGCAGGGAATTTATAATAGATTTAAGGCATTTTTTACTTAGCCTTAAAAAGTAATTATGCAATGAGCAAGTTTGAGCTTGATTTTAGCTTCACAGTAAATACTGTTAATTGGGATACGAGAAAATGTCCCTCAAGTATATGTATGGGTTGTGATCTATCAGTCTAAGGTGATGTGTGATAAGGTGCAGTCCTAATATAGACAATTTATCGATGGTTGATCATCGATTGTGAAGTTTGGTATTGATTGACGTTTATGTTTTCCTGGTCGACTAGGAGTATTTCATAAAAAACATAAAAAAAATGATAGATTTTAAAGTTTACCAAAAATAATTGTAAGGATGAAAATTGAGATTTCGCCAAAATTAAAACAACGAAGATCAAACTAACGTGGGTATACTCAACTATTGGTTTCGGAAATTAACATAGTTACCTAGTTAGTTAGTTACTGTCTACTAAAAAACCTGCATTATAGACACTCATTACCCTTCTTGATTTAAAAGGATGACCCCTTATTTATGGAAACATTCCTTATGTATTGTATTCAAGCCACCAACCTTTTTGTATGCGACTTATCTAGCAATTTTTTTTTATCACGAGTAATGAATGTTTGACAGGTAACTTTCCTTTTAGAGTTCCTGCTTTTTCCGCAATTTATAGCGCGGTTTGTTGTAATCGGGGCAAATCTAAGGGCTTACATCTTTGAAGACGCCGCAATATATTTGTTTCGTCAAGAATTTGGAGGACCGTTGTGTTAACGTGTCCCAATAAACGTTTTCTATGTTTGCGTGCGAAATTTTTCGTTTCATCTTTTACCGCGGGACTACCCAGATCTCTGTGTAGATTTTCATTCCTTATATACCACGGCGCATTGACGAATGATCTTAACATTTTGTTTTCAAATTTTGTAGAATGTTTAGATTCGCTTCACTGGTACAACCCCATAGTTGTATATTATATGTCCAGACCGGCTTTAGCACTTGCTTGTATAATAGAACTTTGTTATCAAGGTTAAGCTTTGAATATATTCCATGCAACCAGTAAAGTTCTATTTATTTATTTTTAAGTTCTTCGTATTTCTTTTTTACATGTAACTTCCATTTTAATTTTGCATCGAGTGGTGTTCCGAGAAATTTCGCTTCATTTGCAAATGGGACTAGAACCGTATTGAGAAATACAGGCAAATTGTTTGTCCGTTTATACGAAAAATGTACATGAATCGATTTGCTCTCGTTAAGTGGTATCCGCCAGGATTTTGTGCAGCAAACGTGGCTTTTTGTGTCAGCAAACGTGGCGACGATTGTATCGTTTGTTTGTGGGATATCACGTGTAAATAGGAGATATAAAAGTGGTCCAAGAACGCTTCTTTAAGGTACTCCTGCCAATATTTCCTTGAAATCCAAATATTCGTTTCCAAGTTTCACACGGAAGAGTCTATGCTCAAGATACGACACGAGGATTTTATATAATTTTTCAGGCAGAATTTGTCTTAGCTTGCATCGAAGGCATCTATGCCAAACTTTGTCAAAAGCTTGCGACACGTCAAGAAATACGGCTGAGCAAATTTTCTTTTCTTGGAAAGCTTTCTCAATTACATCAGTAATTCGATGAACTTGGTCCACAGTCGAGTGTTTACTTTTGATGATTCTTTGCTTCGCTGTCATTAAATAATCTCCACAGATGTTAATGATGTGTCTTCACGTTGACTTGAAGGGCATCAAAATATTTTCACTTTATTAACATGAACCAACGGTTCAAAATACTCCTAAATGAAAAAGCTTTAAAGGCCTAGTTCATGTCGGCGGTGAGTTCCCGTCGGCCCCGGCCGCAAGAATATATCCATTGTGGCGTATATTTTATGGCACCCCTGCTAAGACTACATGCCTTTGGTCAACATATCATCCACAAAAAATTGCCTCTCATCAATCTGTGTCTCACTTATCGTAGACTTCTTCCCTAAATATGTGGGTTATTTTATCATGAATTTTCATTCAAATAGTTGCTGATGGTCAATGTAACATGGGCCGTAGTAATTGTCACAGTTATTATCAACTCTTTGGCAATGTATTGGGTTTGCTTTTTATTTGGTGATACCACTGTGAGATTGCCGTTCACACCATATATGTCCCAAGTGTAACTGATGAATCAATTTGTATGTCGATTTGTAATTAAGTAGCATATCTTTTAATTGTGCAGTTCTAGCACTCTTTTTGAGTGCCCTTTTGGATACCACTTGCTATATACTCAATCAAAATAGAATATCACAAAGTGAATACACTTAGTGATATATGAATCAATTTAATTTATTGACAACTAGCTGTTAGTTACCGTGCCATTCAACATAAAAATGTCTACACCACGATAACCGCTTATTGGCCAATTTTAAGTTTTACCAATGATAGCATTATTAGAATACACTGAATCATATTTTTGTAGATCTCCAGATCACATTAGATTACATTTGAAAATAAATGTTTAATAAAAACAAAACGAATAATTGAATTGAATTAATAAAAGATAACTTTATTCTATCATTTCAGAATGAATTTTCAATTACTTATCTTACTCGCAATTGCGGCGTTTGCATTTGCACTACCAGTTCCCGATGAAGAAGTTTCGACACTTCAAAAATCAGTTGAAGTCATTGAAACTACAACATGTGCCGACGAAACGACAAAAGCCAAACCTAGTCTGGTCGATATGGAAGAAGGCGTGAATGCAATTGTTCCAAATGTAACCGTTGAAAGTGTGCCCAGGCTTGAAATCGAGTCCGATTTAGGAAAGCCCACTGAAGGAAAAATAACCACCACCACAATTGCTGACGATAAAATTGAAGTACCGAAATCATTGCCAGTTATGGCCGGCATTGTACCTCCAGTCTCAGAAGTAAGAGCTGAACCCAAGGAGGGTGTTGAAATTGGTGAATCAAAGTCTACTGCTTCATCACCCGATGCCGATGAAGTCGAAACCAAATCCGAACCAAAGACAACTGAAGAAGTGCAACCAACAACTGAAAGCCTTACAGGATCTATAGAGAAAAACGAAGAAACACCCAGCATTGAGGAGAAACCGAAAACCGAACCCACTGAAAACAAAGTGCCTGAAAAACCAGCCGCATCCACAGAAAACAAAACCGAAGATTCAGCTGCTTCCGCCACAACCACAGAACCCAAAAAAATTGACAAAACCGATCCAAAAGTAGTCAAGTCTGGTGAATCTACAAAGGAAAAGCATGACGAAAGTTCAGAGGAAAAGAAATCCGAAGAGTCAGCGGAGTCAAAAGAAAGTGAGGAATCAAATGAAAACAAAAAGAACTAAATTAAGCCATGTCCATGCCTCCGAAAAAGGCACAAACCACTGAAAACATTTATTTTAGTAACACTTACACATAAATCTGTTAACCGGAACACACTATAATTTAAAATACAGCTTTTGCAATTTTTTGTACATATTTTATTATGTACATAGCTTAAAGTGCCTTTGAAATAATTCAATTACTATGAGAATTAATTTTATTATTTGTTTTATTTTTTTTAATGATTTCTATACTTTTAAGGGATAAAATAGAAGCAACAAATATATATGAAGCGTTGAAAGTATGTAAAATGGTGTAATTGAATTGTTGGTATTTATGTAAAAATATGAGAATTGTAATGGTTTCTGTAATTGTAATATGTATGTTCTTATAGACTGAAGGATTAAATAAAATCAATTTGAAAGAATGTTCGTTGTTATTGAATTTTCAAGTTAAGGAATCATGTCCAAAAACCCAAGAAACGAGAAAAGTATTAGGTATTTAACCATCATTACGTAGGCATGATTTCGACGAAATTAAGATTTTATGCTTTCGTCATTTAATGGTTGATTTAATTAGCGTTAACTATTAGTTTGTTCCAGTGACAAAAAACTTTTCTTCCACTGAGAGAGTTACGAATATTTTAATAAAGAATTTTGTTGTGCACACCGTTTTGAAACAATAAATGATCAATCAAATGAATATTTCGATACACAAAAAACAAGCAGTACATTTTGATGTCCAAAAATTTCGACCAGGCAACACAGATTCAGGGCATTATTGCAGCATGTACAAATGCAGATATTCAACACCCCAAAACAACGTAGAAACATTTTAAAGAGGTTTCAAAGTAAAAGCCTTTAAACTCACACGTTCGCTGAACATGCATCTCTTAACCTCTCGATGGGTATTCATACACCCAGCCCCTTATTTTGAGAACAGATGCTCGCAGTCAAGAATCAGGCCATAAAGGAAACTAAGCAGCCAAAACCGAGAGCTGCAGAAAAAGTTCCCTTTGAGATCTATAGCCGCTTGCTTATAAAATGAAAAACAAAAAAAAAACAAAAAAAAACTCGCTGCTTAAAAAAAAGGAAAGAAACTAAAAGCGTATTGCGATATGCCGCTCTTGGAATATTGTTTGTAAGTTTTACCACCATCTAAAGTCAGAAGCCAGAAGAAAATACAACCGAGATCAACAAGTAAAAGTCGCAGTTAGTAGTTCGACAGTAGTCAGACAGCGATGACGAGCAAACTTCTACTGTTAGCCAGAACGACCAAAATAATAATGACGACAAAACAAAAACTAGCGTCAACCCGACCTAAATTAGGTAATGTCGAAATAACGCTGCACAATGAAGTGACTGCTTTTCTGTCGAAATTAGAAAGGAAAAATACAAGGATTTTTACTCCACGTGGCAACTGCCTATCACCTTACCGGCTTACCCGTAGATTGGGTTCTACTCTTTGAAAAGTCAAATCTCATCATAGTGCACAACTGATGAAATCGTCACACTTATAGAGATTCTGAGAAAAAAAGAAACTCAAGAAGTTTAAAACGTCCGAAATGATTTATTTCACATTTATATTATCTATCAAGCTCATTTACGCGGTCAGATCAAAATGAAAGACTTCAAGAATTCAACCGGATAGTGGGCCGCGTCTACCTTGTCAACAGTTCATATATTCTCCGATGATCCAATTATACTCTGGATAGATAATTTTTTTTCATTTTTTTCACGAAATACTATGGACATTGGAATTAATTGGTTTCATAAATTACAAGTTAAATTAAAACCTCAAAATTGTTTTGTATTGTTGATTGCAAATCACTGAGTTACGATATGAATCGAAAGCAAAAGCTGTTCAATGGCTATCTGTAGCTAGCTTTAAATTTATCATCACCATGTTCCGCGGTATAAATCTGACGAAGATCCACTGCAGATTATTTAGAATGCTCGTCAATGGATGGGACTCTACAATCATCAAACACAATGCAAAGTGGATTATCATTTATTGTCATATTCAGTAATAAAGATTATTGAAGCACAGAGTGGGCTTTAAGATAACTTGTTATCAAACTAACCCCTGCGTAAGGTTGATGAATCGTGCTACCTTACAAAAGCTAAACAGTTTTTTTTAAATTGCAGATCGTTTTTTTTTTTAATTGGGATGAAAAAAACAGAAAATAGCAGATGGACCATGATGAGATTGGTAAACTCTTTTTCCGAGCTTTTATCAATCATCAAAGTTCTTCAGTTCGGACAACGAAAAAAATTGCTGCTATAGTTGATGACATACATTACAGGATACGCATTTCCACATTATTACACCAAAAAATTCAAAATAAATTTATTCGCAGAAACACTTTTGCAAAAACTCTTCATTTATAACACTAGTTTACGCAATATGGGTTTCCTGAAATATTTAGCTCTTGCTGATTACCGAAAATTTGGTAATTGAAAATATATAAACACATCTAGTGGAAGAAAGAAACATGTGAAGAAAACAATTAGTAAAAAGTAACATCAAATACCATTTTTTAGACAAGCTTTGTTATAAAGACTTTCTCTTTTGGGCAGACTTAGATAAAATACGCAACAGGGATTAACAGTAGTCCGACATCATTTGCGAAAACCTGAAACATGCTCAGATCTCCATGCTCAATTCTCCTAAATTTTCGTTAAACGTGTCGAGGTGACTATGCAGAAAGTGGCGTTTAATACTAATATTACATCTCTTTTTTTTAAATTGTAACAGAAGATTTACAATTTTTCGAATTTGTCACTAAGACAAAAGGTGCCCAAGCATTTGATTCAATCTTCAGACATCAATCCCGTAAATTTTCTACCTTTCGTTAAGATGTTTAATTTGAGGACCATTAAAAACAATTGATTTAGTCTTTTCCATTGTAAGCCGAGGAAATGTTCGACATATGTAAGCAAGGTTTCCATTTTTACCAAGAGCTTAAACAAACTGTTTCATTATGCCAAATTTTATATGTAATTTAGGCAGTATAATTTCATCAATGGATTGCAGACTATGTTTTACTTACCAGGTGTCAAATGTTCTCTTAAGGGGCCAGTTTTTTTTTACCCAAATGTGCTGGTTTAGGTCTGCTGTCCCTTGGACATATGAAACAAGGAAACTTAGTGTAATCGCCTTGCTGACAGAGAAAAGAAAGTATCATTTTCTGATGTTCTCGATTGGATTCTTGGATTTAGGCAGTATAATTTCATCAATGGATTGCAGACTATGTTTTACTTACCAGGTGTCAAATGTTCTCTTAAGGGGCCAGTTTTTTTTTACCCAAATGTGCTGGTTTAGGTCTGCTGTCCCTTGGACATATGAAACAAGGAAACTTAGTGTAATCGCCTTGCTGACAGAGAAAAGAAAGTATCATTTTCTGATGTTCTCGATTGGATTCTTGGATTGGCCTATAGGTACAGATATGTGGTCATAATTCGAAACTGACGGAGCTGGGACGTCAACTGAATGTTGTAAGGGACGCTGCACAGACGTAGTACTTGCGGGTACGTCCATTTATGCCGTTAATGTCAACACTACAAAAATAGCATACCTGTGGATTTTTTTAATAGGGGTTCCAAATTTAAATGATTTTCTTTTTGGCTCTTGTCCACAATTGTAAGAATTCAACACAATTGTAAGAACAAACACAATTAGGAGCCTAGCACATGTCATTTTTATCCAGGGGAATGCCAAATACAGTACATCGGTAATTTTAACGAATTCAGAAATATTTTTCCTAGAATTTTTGAACACATATTCACCACAAATATAGCTAAAATGTTTTGGATTTTTTAAACAATAAATTTTTGAAATAATCATAGTGAAACAATTTCGTAAATGCCCTTAACACAGCGATACCAATTAAAATAACAAATAAACGAGAACAATAATATTAAAGTAAAGAAAGGTTAACAAAAAGAATCGGTGTTTATGTCAATAACAATGATTTTTCGCTATTGGCCAAAACTGAAAATTCCGTTTAGGGATAGTTGGGCCAAAACTAATCACGTTGCAAATAGTAATAGTAGTATATAAATCAAATTTTATTCAATTTGGCTAAATAGTTTGCGAGAAATTGATAATTTTCTATATATGGCCTAAATGCAAAAATCCTTCATATTGATTTTCTCGAAAAAAAAAACTGGGTATGCAGTTTTGATGGAACTAATATGCTTAATGTGTATATGAAGTTTAAACAAAATCATTAGAGCCGTTTTTTGAGAAAATTGAGGTACTGTATAATTTTTATATGTAACGCTTAAAATATGGTAAAAACAAACAAAAAAAATTGCCTAGAATTATGACCAAAAAAAAACACAGGATACGAAGTAAGGAGAAATTCGGTCAGACGGACCGACGGGCGGAATTCCAATAAACACTTTTTTGGGTTTCACTATCATTGTAATGTTAGAATCAATCAAAATCCCGAGGTCGAAAATTTTCTCTATGCAAGAGAAAGTTAAAAATAAAACATATGAGAAGCCTACAATCCACTGTGTGGATCGTTTTATACCCTATCCCATCCTTAAAATTAATATCCTTTAAATGTTGGCTTTATGACAAAGAAATACTAAAATTGACATTGTCGCGACATTGTTCAGACAGTTTATTAAAATCTTGTATGGTTCGACAAAATAAAACGTCTTTCTCCTGCATATGGTATGGCGTAGGGTATACAAATGGTTTTTGTAGGAAAACGCCTCCAAAAAGTGGGCGTGGGTTTGAATGATGTATTGACGAAATATTTGTTTTAGCAAACCGAATGATTTTGCGTCAGAAGTCTGTTCGAATATTTTAAAATTTTACCGAAGAAAGTTTTTTACTGAAAACGCCCTACAAAAGTGGGCGATTTTGAACATTTGTACACTTGTTCGAACAGGACGTAAAAGGATCACATGTACCAAATTTCATTATCCTAGCTCAAATTTTAAGGCCCGGACGGACGGACGGACACACAGACATGGCTTGATCGACTCAGCTAGCGATTCTGAGTTGATCCATATATGTACTTTGAGGTATATCTAACTAAATTATTTCTCTATCGGATAGAGTATAAAAAAATACGCTTACCTTATTAGTGTACATCTGGCAAGCTATAACTCCAATCGCCCACCAATCCACTGAATGGCCGTACGGCTCGCCACGCAATATTTCGGGAGCTGAAAGTAAAAAAATATACTTTGCTTTATTCGACTTACCTGTAAGTAAATGGCGTTGTTAGTAACAGAAATTGCACCAAGAAAATATAACCATTGGGCAAAAGGAAGGGCCAAATAAGAGTATAAAACTCGGAATTTAAAAACAAACTAAATGCAATAAAACGGATAAACCTTAAACAAATATTTTGTCAACAAATTTGGGAATTTCAAATTAGCAGTAATTTACGTACTAGGGTAAAGTAAAATGTAGGTTCCGATACCATGTCTCTCCACAGGTCTGTTTACAATAGAATGACGACTTATAAATTTTGTCTAAGGACTCGAAAAAAACGATTTTTTTTTGTCATATGATTCGAATTAAAAGTACAAAAATCGTAATAAAATTTGTTTATCATTCGAAAATTTGTTTAGTTTCAAATCATGCATAAAACACATTGAACCTCTTTGAAAGGTCAAACACTTAATATTCGTATTAGAAAATGTTCATGTCAGAATATTGTTAAACATCAATGAAAGTAATTGAAAAATCTATAAACAAAAAAGATAAAAGCATACAAAGTATGAAATATCCTTGATCAAGATCCACATACCTACTATTGCCCTGACTTTCGAGACTTACAGTCAAACAAAAAATAAACGATTAATACACAGAAATTTTGTTCACATATATTTTACTTATATTTCAAAAATTCTTATATAAAATAATCACAACGAACATATTTTGTTTTCTTTTATTTACACTTAAAAATTAATTTATTTTATATTATAAAGAGTTGATTTTTTGTAAGTTTTCTTTAAACTCAATAAAGTGTGTTATTTAATTTGTTCTGTTCAAGTTCTATGTATATAATATTTATGTGTTTGTGAATATTCGTCTTATCACAAACAATTTAAAACAATTATATTCCATTTCATTTCAAGGGTTTCTTTTTTTATATATATCTACGAAGTTGTTTGTTTTTTTGTTTATATATAAAATGAGAACGTATATTTATTATAAGTGAAAAAATATTATTACTTTTTAAACAATAGAATAAATTTTGTGGTGAGCATTTTGGTATTGATATATTATAATTCTTTCATTAATCAAGGCATCGGTATTTTTCCTTTTAATTTTTATTTTAAAATCGTCATCCCCGTAATGTTAAGTGCGGGCAATTTGCTTTATACTTAGTTAAATTCTTAAATTAGAAACTTAAGAAAAAATATTTAATGTGAATATGATAGAATTAAAATAAAATAGTTTGTAAAAATGTAACTAGACTTAACAAAGAAAGTGACACATATTAACAAAAATAATGTGTGGTATAGCTTAATAGTATTATGTTTAAAGCTAAAGAAACATCATGGTTTGTTGTCTTAGTTGTTTACTATTTTGTGTGACTAATGTGCACATTGAATAAGAACTGCATGATGTATATCCAAAAGGAAATACAGAGACTTACAAGCAGAGTGTTAATTCACTTACTTTAAAAAAAACATATGTTGAATGAAATTATAAAACATGGTTATTTATAAAAAAATTAGCTTCTAACTAGCTATACTTAACTTTCCGCTTCGAACTTATGAAGAAAATGTATGCTCTGTAGATCAATATGCCCTGACCAGGAACATGGATCTTAGTCATCAATAGGTGTATAACGTTTTTAATAGATGATGATACACTTTTTGCGAAACGAATCAAATTCACGAATTTTAGAAGTAATTGTTGAAAACATAAATTCTTGTCTCGTTGGGACTCTGTGCCTAACATATGTGCTGGTGTACTGTTGCTTTATTTCGGGACTTACAGTTTTATGCCGAATCCGAGCGGAAAAGGTTTTAAAAACAAATACCTTCAGATTCAGATCATCGCATTAGAGCTCCAATTTAAAACTGGGAATAGAAATCAGACCTTTCGTAACTCATCGCACCACCTACTTAGTTCTCACAAATTTCTCAACCTTAATATTTCTTCCTTGTTGCTACTTTTTGATTATTTTTTAGATCATCGAAATAGATCTCAAATTTACAACTGAGAATCGTAATCTGACCTTCCCTATGGTTACTCATCGCACGAACCACCACCCACTTAGTTCTCACAAATTTTCCAACATTAATATTTCTTCCTTGTTGCTACTTTTTGATTATTTCTTAGATCATCACAATAGATCTCAAATTTACAACTGGGAATCGTAATTTGACCTTCCCTATGGTAACTCATCGCACGAACCACAACCAGCTTAGTTCTCACAAATTTTCCAACCTAAATATTTCTTCCTTGTTGAAACTAAATCTCCCTTTCTCCCTTTCTGCAGATCTTAGACATGATCACAATTTCCAACAGGAAAATCAGATTGCACCTAATGATGGTCTTAGGAATATGTAAGAAATAGGAAGTAAAAATCAAAAAAATAAAGTAAATGATAAAAATAGGAAACTAGTAGATGTCGCTAGTAGTACCCACATACTTTGACACTCTTTTCAAGAAATTGTGATAGCAAATGACGGGTTTTTTGTCCTGGTGTAATTTTTCTCGTTTTGTTGTTCTTCCTTTCTCTCTTGCTCTCTCGACAGAATTATCGCATATTTGACATTTGAACGTTCTAACGCAAGGCAAAAAGATCATAATCGACGGATTTTATGCAATTACAATGCAACCAACTGGGATAATCTGCAAATCGTTTACTTTGTTTTTGCTATAGTTTTCCACCTAATAGCCTGCTACTAAAATATCGTTGAGTAACTCAAAGACATTCTGGTCTACAATAACAGCAGTTAATAGAACGATTTTAGTCATTTTCATTTTAGTCAGATCAGAGAATAGTCCGACTCATTCGCTAGAATAGTTTTGGAAAATTCTTTGTTAAACTTGCAACAAGTGGCGCCTTCATTGATACTTTAAGAATGGCTGATGAAAGATTTCAGCTTGGACCTGGCGGATTTATTTTATTGTTCTTGAGCAACGTGCATTTAAACTGGCGCCTGTTCTTCGCAAGTTAATTTCTATATCGTTTGCTCAACAAATCTTTCATAGTAGCTAAATATTAGTTCACGTTGCACCTATTCATAAAAAAAGAAAACTAAAGACCAGTTGCTTTATCATCCATATTTTCAAGGGAATGTCGACATTTATTACCACGGATTTTGGTGGTTGGACCCCGAGAGAAACCCTAAACGAAGGTTCTACATTTTTTGTAAATATAAAACATTTTTCAGGTGAGGCAAATCACTCAAAGAGCGCCCCAGGTTTCAGATATTTATTGATACCCAATGATGATTCCATCAAACTAAACAAAATAACAAACGCAAGTTTTATATGATTTGTCAATTCTCTGTCCCATTTTGCTTCGGTTTGTATAATCTATTACGGATGACAAATCTATTACGGATGACAAATCAAATTGCAAATATTGTTGCAATTATAGCCAAATCAGTGACTCAGCGGTTTGTATTGGATTTCCAACCTTAACATCGGTCGATGATCGTTGATCTTTGGATGTGACTTGTGGAAGGGCAAATCAAGATTTAAGTAAAATTCGAATGTTAAAGGTTTCCGGAAAGGACGGTAGTTTAACTTCTCTAGAAGGTTTATTTGCTAAGCCAGTATACTGGTGTTCGTCGATCTTGGTACGATCCACGATCTGTTCACCGTCTGGGAAATATTCAACTTTTAATGTTTCGTAACATGAAGTATTTTAATTCTTCCATAATGTTTTGCAAAGGATGGGTACGTTTAAAATGGTTTTAATGCGGTTTTTGACTGTGAACTATGCTAACTATATCCTGATCAGCAAAAGTGACTGCCAAAACATTCTAATTATTGTGCACCTGCGAATGGATACAAGCGATACAATTTTGTGTTGACATACTTTCTAAATTATTCGATCGAAACCTAATCTGTTTAAAAAGAATTTGCATGCCAGATAAATACAAAAATATATATTTTTTCATTTTGTTTCAAAAAAAATATTTTCTTAAGCGGGACTGTGAAATATACTGTTTTTTGGCTTAATAAATTAAATCGTTATTCTGTATTCAATAAATTGACGAAGAATAAAGGGCTTACTACTGGCAATTTACTGGAAGTCAATACCGGCTTTAAGAACATAATTTCTGAAATTGCCTGATGAGTGATTATACATATCAATACCGCATACACGCTTTAGATATTTTACCTAAACAGAAAATACCTATGAACATTTTTTAAACTTTTATTGTGTTTTGTTTACCTGCGTAAACATGTTATAAATACCACTAGTAAATAGTAAACAAATATTTAAGAAATAATTGCAGTAAATATTGTTCTTTATTTTTTTTATTATTTTGCTCTGTGATATGAACAGTTCGATTTTGTTTTTTTAGGCATTTTTGTTTTTCAAAAAAAAATCACTGATTTCAACTCTAATGCCAGCAAAAGAAGAATCATAATGATAAGTAAAGTCTATCTTGAAGCTGTGTACTATTTATACGTTCCTATTGTGTAATCACAAAAACACCGACGACAGATGAAATAGAAAATTTGTTGTTAAAGAGCAGAGAAACGATTATAATAACCAACACTGTTGACATCCGCCAAATGTGTGCATATACATGGACTTTGCTTCGATTTTGGTCAGTCATAAAGCAAGCGTTTCTTTTAATATTTTCTTCATGGTATTGCTTACCGAGGGGGTGCTGGTGCCAGACGTATTATAGTCGAACTTAAACAGATAGGGCTGCACATCCGGATAGGATGTATCAAAAATTAGATCTAATTCAGTTTGGCTTGGCGTCTTGGGTACATAGTCGTGACGATTCATGACCTCGGTGATGTAGACGACTTTGTCGGTTAGCAGATCACTGACATTCTCACGGGACGTTTGTCGATCGTCCTCATTTTCGTATTTTATTAAATCTAAACGAACTGTCCACACTTCCCATGGAATACACTCCTGCTGAAAGGGCCAGCGACTTTTCTTCTTTTGGAAAAATTCTAAACTAATTTGCCCCGAACCGCTGCTATCGTTGCTGCGAAGTTTTTCGCTGAAAACATTAATGGCACGCTTGACGGTTCGATGCAAAGTATCGGATGTACAACAGACATATGTGAAATCGATGAAATCACAATCGACGTCTGTGTAACCGACTGTGCCTATTGAATATTGTGCGTCACCGGTGTACATATATTTGCCCAGGCATCGATGGAACAACACCGTATGAAAAATACTTGCTATGGCCTCATCAACCTGTCGACCTTCCATGGTCAAATCGAATACCTGTGATCGAGCGTTCATTTTGGTTTTGTTCTTTGTACATAAAATACACGTACGGAATTTCTTTTAAAATATCTTGTCTGTTGTCTATATGTGGTGTGAATTTAACACTATTGTCTAATTTTAAATAATAATGAGTAAATAAAGAAATGATCACGCGGGCAATTTAACAATCGGGATAAATTGAATTGAACAACAAACAATTTCGTAATACCGCGGTTGGGAATTGTTGCGAATTATTGCATTTTGTTTAAATCACCATACCCATGTATTGATAAGTTCCGCACATCGTCCTGGTTCTGTTGCCGATTTTCAACCATTTGCTGAGCCCAAAGTCTGTGATTTTTATGTGAAAATTTTTTGTTAGAAGGATGTTTTCGGGTTTAGCATCACGATAGATTACTCCAGCGTTATGTAGGAAATCTGTAAATAAGTGTGACTGCTAGTGTGAATCTGTTAGAGAAGCATTGGGATGTTTATTTACCGATTGCTAGGGCTATTTCGGCGATATAAAGGCGAATTAGTTCATTGGTAAAATTGTGTATTTTCGAGAAGAGTTCTCCATTTGAAACAAATTCGCAAACTGCAATAAAAAAAAACTTATTAAGTAAATAGTTTTACGATTTGAATAGAGCTTTACATACGTATATATAAATGGCGACGATCTTGCCAAGAGTCAAGTTGATGAACTATAAGAGGATGATGACCGCAAAGTTTTTGTATGTCAGCTTCTTCCTTAATTTGCTTCACGCAGTTATTTTTGATTACCTATGAGAAAAATATTTGTATTTTGATTATTATTCAATCCAATCGATTTGGAAAAGCCGATGTTAAAGTGTGTGTTCTTATATTATACTAACCTTTGATTTTTTTATTTTCTTTAACGCAAAAGACTCTTCAGTCGTTAATTTTTTTAAGGGAAGAACTTTGTACACGCTTGCAAAACCACCTTTAGCTACTAGTTGCTCTATTTGAAATTCATCAATTCGACTCGTGTCCTTAAAGTGCGTATCGAACATACAATTTGTCAACGGTCTGTGCCACTGAACTTCTGAGCGTGATATTTCAGAGCTGAAATAAATTAAAATAAATTATATTTACACAAAGGCATACAGAATGTAACTCAAAAAATATCCTAATAATATTTAGGGTAGGTTGCATTTACTTTTAACGATTTTTAAGTGAAGGAGAGAAGTAGACCCTAAAATATATAAATATTTAAGAATAATATTCCAGCATGTATTGCAGATTTGAAACGTTTTAAGTAACATAAAGTAAATCGTGTATGACTAAGGACTAAAATCCAACGACCACATGCGGATGGATGTACCTACAAAGTGATCTTGTTACACCAAAAGACGTGCAGATAAAGTAAAACCTGATGGCGAGACTAATCAACTATTTAAAGCTGTTCTGAAAATTATATTCGACAGACGCAAATTACAACGCAGTGTCATAAATAGTCAGACGAACCAGCAATTATATAAAAAAGGCGGGCAAAAATTAAGAAAAAGGGACCAGGTAGCAGTGATATGAGTTTACCGCGACGAAACAACTCAATCGCCGAAATTTAATGTAAGCAGAAATAAATAGCTGGAAGAAATGTACCACTAATTATATTTTTTTTAAAGACGAATTTGTCTTCTGTCTTGTCAGTTTAATTGAAAACACTTCATCTGCAAATCTGTATTGATTATCAATACAGGAAACAAACGTCTTTGTATTTCTTTAGCATCCAAACATCATCACTTCAGATGTTGTATAATAGACGTCCGAAAGAGAAAAAATACTCCTTTTTTCTCTTTCCAATATATGGCCACTATCGTGGTCATATATGTATGTAGACGACTTGTTAATTGCATCAGACAATTTGCAGCAGTTGCAATCAACCAAAGCAGCGTTATCAAACAAGTTTGAGATAAAAGATTTAGGTAAAGTCCGAAGTACCCTAGGGTTAACTGTCAGTAAGCAAGGTGACACTGGATTTATCGAAGTTAATCAGCGAGGGTATATTGAAAATTGCTTGAACGGTTTGGCATGTCTGATGCTAAGACGGTGTCGACTCCTTTAGATAGCAGTCAGATGGTTGGGTCAATGAAAAATGATGATAGTAAATCGATGTCGTACAGGGAACTCATTGGATCTCTTATTTATTTAGCAAATGCTACCCGTATTGACATTGCGTTTGCGGCAAGCTTCATAAGTAGATTCACACTAACAAGTCACATCTGCGATGCGAGTATTGCGGTATCTTAAGGGAAGCCTGGACTTGACTTATCGAAGGACGAAAGAAGATCTTCATGCTTTTGTAGATGCTGATTGGTCAAATGACGTTGATGACCGTAGATCGTGTTCAGGGTATTTATTGATTCTAGCAGGAGGACCAATCTGCTGGAAGAGTAAGAAACAAAAATCAGTGGCATTATCGACAATGGCAGCGGAGTATATGGCGCTCACCGAGGCTACAAAAGAAGTCACTAGGGTGCTGTGAAAATGTAGGCTGACACCCACATAAGCTTACATTACAGTAAGTCAAGCTATACCGTGTAATATGCAGCGTAGTATGCTAAGCGACAATCAATGAGTTGAACATAAAAGCAGAAAAACATAAAGTAGAGGGAATATCAAGACCTAGCATACAAGGAACTCACAAGTGACGAGAGCGCAAGCTGGGCAGCAAGGCAGATATTTTTACATCAGTCGAAATACAAACACCCAACTGAAGGAATTGATGGTGTTTTCGTGCAAATGCAACCAGGGAGGAATGCGATTGGGAGGATGATATTCTGCCCTAGCGAGGTATCCGTCGGAAAATTTTCAGCAACGCATACTTCGTCGTAGGTTCAAATTCCATTCGAAGTATGTGTCATCGGAGAAAAATCACTCCTCGAAGAATTTGTGTCGGAGGAAATCGGAAAAAGAATTGCACTTAGCTGTCAAAAATTGCACAAAAACGCAATTCGACGAGGTGCGTTACAAAGTGTCGGAGAAATATTCCGAACACCTTTTCGGAAGAATACCTCAAAGCTAAAATGCTTCAAATCTTACAAAATCGGAGAATTTTCCGCTCCGACGGATACCTCGCTAGGGTTGATTTTCTAATGATTGATTGTCAAGCGGTTTAATCCAGTGTGGAAGCTGAAGGAGGTATTTGCGTGCTCCCAGATTTCGAATGTAAAGGAACTTGCAGAGCCTAAAGTTGCGGACATTCTTATCATGGCCATATTAAAACCTTTCGGATCATTATCCATTAAGGGTAGAATATCAATAACCACTTTACTTTTTTTTACTATTCAACAATATAAGACCGGCTTAGTGAGCAATTAACGCGGCGATTAACTGCCGCGCAGGAGGTCTAGGTTCGATTCCCAGCCGTAGCCACCTAATCATTTTCAATGACCCTCCTCTCTCCGAGTAGTATCAATTGTCAAGAATAGTTTATCACAATTTAGCCGTTCAGATTCAGCATGAAACATGAGGTCCCGTCATCGTGCAAGAAGTACACACGCACATCTGAATGGTTATGAGAAAGCTAGGCCCTTTATTATTCAACTTTTTTATTCAACAATATAAACTGAGAAGCCCTCATCGTTGCGCTAGCAACGATTGTGGTCGCGAATGAGCGATTTTATAACGCGTTATCGTGAAAGAAAAAACTATCTAGTTTGCCCTAATCAGAACTTAGCTGGTCAAATTGTAGCGTCCTAACACTATTTTTTAGTCGGTCACTTAATGGTGCATCGGATTTACACCCGCGGAAGGCTTACTGCTTTTACGAACTCTTCAATGCCTTGATGTTACGTTATTTAATGTAATAAACAGTATATAAAATTATCAAAAGTTAAATTTCATTATCTGTGTGATAACATCCAAAAATGTATGATAACATCTCTATAATTAAAGTTGTGTTGTACACGAATTTTCAAAAGGATGTTGACGTAATAAACAAAATCAAATTAGATCAACTTATAATGGAACTATTAAAAAAGTAGAATTTTAAATAGCTGCTTTGAAGTTAAACTTTAAGTCTATTTAACTATTTTCATCAGTTGCAAAATTTGAATGGTTAATTTTATTTCCAAAGCTTGATAGAGGAATTGAAGCATTATAGGTTACAAAGATCGGAACACAAATTGATATTACTTATTAAACGTAGATATGGTTATATATACATACGTTTTCTTTTTGCTCGTAAAAGAACTATTTGATCCAGGGCAGCAAATGTTTAAATAACTTGTTATACTCCACGCGGAATTCTGAAAGCAAAATATAAATAATAATAAAAAAAATATATCAATATATTTACCAAGTTAGAGCTTAAATATAAAGAGATGAACAAAAAACTGATAACTTGTCCAGCAGACTGTTCGGTGTTGAAAAGGTAAAAATCGATCAAAGAGCTATATAAAGGGTGTTTTTTTAGAGGTAAAAAACTTCGAATTGAAATAAAACACAAGAAAATCGTTTTAATGTCCATCGATTTGGCTTTATTGGAATGATAATTTTATGCCATTTTTGCCATTGGCTTCCAAGCCCCCTAAAGTTTCTGGTTTGTTGGCGTAGACGAGCGGCTTCACATATCCCCAAAGAAAATAATCCAATGGTGTCAAATCACACAATCTTGGTGGCCAATTGACAGGTTCATTCCGCGAAATTATGCGCTCTTGGAATGTTTCCTTCAATAAATCGATTTTGATTTAGCGCAGTCTTGTTGGAAGCACATCTCATCCACATTCATGCCATCCTATTCGGGAACAAAATAGTCGGTTATCATGGCTCTATACCGGTCTCCATTAACGGTAATTGACTATCCAGCATCATTTCGGAAGAAGTATGGCCCAATGACTCCACCAGCCCATAGAGCACACCAAACCGTCAGTTTTTGTAGATGTAATGGCGTCTCAAGGTTCTCATGTGGATTCTCTTCACTTAAAATGCGGCAATTTTGCGATGAAAATCAGCATCGAGATCAATCTCATTTTCGGCTCATACATCAAAATCACGACGCATTGCATGGTCTCGCGGCTTTAATTCTTGCACAAGCTGGGTCTTGTAAGGTCGTAAGCCAAGATCTTTGCGCAAAATCTTCCATAAAGTGGATAGACAAAGCTCCAATTGCTATGCACTGTGGAGAATCGAATCATTCGGGTACTCTTGAACACTTTGCTCTACAGCGGCAATTGTTTCTTCGGTGCGCACTGTTCGACATCTCTGTGGAAGCGTATTATCACATAGAGCAAACGTCGTGCGAAGAAGATCCATGGTTAACCGAATTAGTTGCTCTGATAGACGATTGTGTCGGCCATAAAATGGACGGAGCTTGCGGTAAGCTTCCACATTTGACCACAAAATGTCAGTTATATCTCGATTCGAAAAACCAACCTCTAAAAAAAAAACACCCTTCACAACAGAAAACCGGTGACAAATATGTACTATGTTTCATATAGTTGCCTTCTTAGTTTATCCTTTACAGCTGCGGCTGGTATTTGGTATCATTAAAGGAATTTACTACCGAAAGAAATAATCCTACCACCAGAGAGGTTGTGGGTGTTATCCAAGTGGTTCAGTTCAGCATGAGCTTAATCATTCGATTCAAAGGAAATGTGAATACCGAAGTCCACAATGTGGCGATTTTTGTAAAGACCTAACCTACACTCTTACAAAATCAAATTGAATTAAGAACTGAGCCGTTTTGACTATTTAAAGTCCCGAAACTTTTTCGATCATCGAAAAATCATCTTCAGCGATAATGCTCATTTTTTGATAAATCCAGTTGTGATTATTTAACCATAATAGGAATGCAATGAAGTATTCAAAAAAAAGTGATTTCATGCCGGAGGTGTTTGTGATTGTATTTTTTCTTCGATGAAAATGATAGCCGTGTTGTGGTTAATAGAATTAGCTATCGTGTCATGTTGGAGAAAAATGCTGGGCAGAATTGGATGGACTTGACACACATCAGTGATACCTATGTCGTTCAGCTTGTCAAACAATTGATCTATTGGAGGTGAATGTTATCATTAAACAAAGCGTTATTATTAACAATCAAAACTTTTATGAATGGTATGGTAATGAGGTCATCTACCTCAGAAAAATATTTACTCATTGGATAGCGCTGTAGAACCGATGTAATTTTAGGATTGGCGAAATACAAAAATGGTTTTGAAACTAATAACTCGGAAGGAATTCTTTATTAGACTAGAATACTGCTGGTTCTAATGGACGAATAATCCTGAATAATAAACAGGAAAGAAAAGTGAAATATTGATCACTTTGATAAATTCTTTGGTCCATCAACTTAATATTGTACTACAACGTGGATAGTCTAAATAGAAGACGATTATATCGACTCGGTTACATTGCACGAGATAGAGAACAAAACCTGTTCACATTTTTTTGAATATATCCTTATTTCAAGAATTGTAAGCATATGTAATCTCTTATCAATAAACTAACTGTTTAACTCATTTAGAATGTCGCAAAGATAGTCACCTCAACAACTTATTCATCACAGAATATTCACTTGCTGTCTAATGTACTGTCACGTTGACAATTTTTTTCACAAAGCAACTTTACTTCACTATGCTTATTCCTAATAGACTTTGTGACCAAAAGCTTAATCGCCGTTTCAAACGTTGATGGATAGATCAGTTTTAATACACGAAGCGAATTATTATCAAAAAACTGCGTAGAAAATGCGTATTAATCGTATGTTTACCACATATCGTGACATCTGTTAACCACATCCAAACAAACAACATTCAAGTATACGGTAGTATCACTTCATGGAAAAACAATTGCCTTTTCATTTTTCAACAAAACAAAACACGATTTCTAATGCTGTCATTCACTAAAATTATTGAGATTATAGGTTGAAATTAGACGCAATTCGCTCCAACCTTTTCGCCTGCGATTTGAAGTAGCAATCCGCTGGGAATTACCCCCACTGGGATACCAAAAGTACTTAACGAATGACAAACAACTGAGATAATATCCAAAAATCGAACAATATGTTTAGATATTAATCATGTGTTTACCTGACGAATATTGATATTGCTTCGACTCTCCGACTCACATTTCTGTAGCTTTAAGTGAATTTCACGAGGTTCTTTTTCATTTTTTGCTGCGAAACTTTCCATTAAAATAATAAACACTCATGTGGATTGCGATATCCCAGGCTGTAAAATTAGTGTGATAGTTTAATGATTTCACAAGACAATCATATGCATTGTCAAAAACTAGATACTTAATAATTTAGTGAACGAATAAATGAATTTTCTTTTTGCTTATATTTGATAATTTTCTCTTGTTAACACAATAATAAACACAGCGTCTGTAGACTGTGGTAGACTGTCACTTCTGCACCTGTTTCGATTTTTCTGGTATGACCTCGAAATGGCAAATCAACCGGGATGGTGTGAAATTCTTTGTTCCGTTTTCGCGTACACTGACTGTGTGTGAATGCATGTGATTCGTTGTTTGCAGAATGACGAGAATAAAGCGTAGATTTGGAACAAAAACCAACACATAGATAGAAATAGGGTACGAAATTGGCGGGAACAAAAGGTAGCATTCAAAAGCGCCTTTTTAGACGAAGCGCTTACGCAGATGAAAATAAAATCGTAGGTATCGGCTAGTGATAGCTGCTGACAATTTGGCTTGGGGTCTACTTATAGCTATTATTGGGCCTTCGCACACGAGTATGCTTCAACCGGTTGAACAACACGTTGGTCCAAAATGAAGTGGTTGAAGAGGTGTAATCTACCAACACATGTATGTGTTTCTGACATTTGTGAAAAAAAGACGGCGGCTAATTGTGTGTTCATTGAATTATATATAAAAAACAAACAAGAATTTCAACAAAAACTATTATATGCGCACAAAATAAGTCAGTAGCACTCAATTTTTAAAGCTTGTGTTGGCTATTATCGCGGATATTAAAAAGAAACAAACCATAAAGGTACACACACAAAAATCCACAACTAAAGCTTCTTATATTACACAAAATTCAACCGGTTAAACATATTTCCGTGTGTTTGGAAAGTCACCATAATGACTACAGTTGAAGCATACTCGTGTGCGCAGAGCCATTGAACAACTTCATTGGAACTCAACACATGATGGAATTGAAATGTCACCCCATAGCTTCTGATAGGAATTATTGGAAAATTCCGTTTCAGTTCGGTGGAATGGCAAGCATTACTTCATAAAAATAAGTGTTGATTAGAGAAAAATAGGAATTGATTTTATGCGAAAACTATTATTAGAAATTTAAATATTTTTGGATAATCATGTTCTAAAAATTTACAAACTATGTTTTGATACCAACTCGCCAATGATTGAATTTATAAAAAAAAGTCACAAGAATTAAAAGAATATTTTCAATGAGGGTTTTTAATGATAGCTATAACTGTGCCCTTAGAGGGCACACATACTTCGCACTCGAGTAAGCTTCAACCGTTTTACCACATGTTTGTCTGTTGGAAGGGTGAGTAGGGAGCACAGTTTCATAGCCCCTGGAGAGCAATTTTTCAACCAAAAGTGAATAAAGTGAGGAGTTGTAATCTACCAACACATGCATGTATTTCTGACAGTTGCGATATTAAAAAAATAGACGTCGGCTAAATCTGAGTCAATCGAATTGAATAAATAAAAAACAGGAATGTCAACAACAAAAATATTATACACGCAAAAAAAATTGGTACCGCTCAGTTTTAATGGTTTGTATTGTATATTATTTCGGAAATTAAGAAAAAAGCACGGCAGTATACAAGAAATGTTTGTTATATTACCTATTACACAAAATTCAACCGTCTGAACATATTCTCGTGTATTTGAAAAGTAACCATAACGACTTAGGTTGAAACATTGGTGTATGAAAGCCCATCGATAGCTATAACTGTACCAGTAAAATCATTGACTTATTTAAAATGGACTGCTAGTAGCCAACTTCACGCATGTTCCAAACTACATACATGCCACTGTTTAACTGCGGAAACTAATTAAGCAAACAAAAAAAATTGACATCATCACATTGCAAAAAATATTAATGTAAATGATCACAAAACTATAGCAAAAAATAAATTTACAAAACTTGTTCAGTTTATGAGTCAATAACTGAAGAAATATATTGTTATTGCCAAATTTATTTGAAATCACTCTTTTTAGTTTTCTATCTTTTGAATAGATGACGCTACATGTCGCTATGGAAGAGAATCTTTTGGTACAAGATGTCGCTCTTTTTTAAACATGGTACTATGGAAATTTAGCTTGACTGCGGCATGTGTTTCTTTGCTAATCCGCAGTGAAACAGTTTTGGAACAAATTTTCCCGCAGAAGAGTATGAAAAAGACATTTCACTAGCAGTTCATATATATATAAAAAGTCAATGAGTAGAATAGAGTTGTTCACACTTGTGCCATTGCAAAGTGTGAACATAAATGCGAATGCAAACGAATTTGATAAGTTTTCTTGTAGTTAAGATTATTTTGTTGTTATTTTCACAAACAACAACTATGAATATTTTTATTTTGTTAATAATTTGTTCTGTTCTTAATTTGCGCTTTTACACAATTGTCAAGCAATTTTATAAATAAATATGCCATCACACAAATTCCAGATTGTGTTTGGGTTCATTTGGCACTGACCTTGTCCTGAAGAACTCCATCAATAGCTAAAAGGAGATTGGAACGCTGCAAATTAATTTATCTCTGAATGCGTCTACTGCATTCAAATGAGACATGAGAGGGTAATGAAATAAAGACAGCACTACTTTTTTTGTGGATGCATCGATTTCAACTTCCAAGCATAGAAGTACGAAAGAGCAATATAACTGACAGATAGCTTCTCACTTGTGTTTATTTTTTGGTGGTGATTTCGTGTCCAAATCCATTTGCTTTATTAAAACTAGTGAAAATCAATTGTATTCCTTCCTAAAACACTTCTTTAAGTTCAAAGGAAGACTAATATATTAATACCAATATGGATATGAGCTTGGATGAAATAATAAGAAGCAAAAAAGTTGGCCCACCAGCCGGGAGAAAAGTGCCTCTGTAAGTACATCATTTGGCTGTGCATTATCCAGCGTATGTATGACAATGGTTTCTTTTTTTACAGTAAAAGTGCCCCGTACTCTTCCGGTAAGAATTTTACCAGAGACACTAGAGTAATGGATGCTCGAATGAAGATTATTGAAAGGAATCGGTTTAAAATTCGAGATGCACGCGATAAATTAGCTGAAATTACACGATCTGGTGGAGACGCTCGTTTGCGATTAGCTAGGAAGCAGGGACTTATTAGTGCTAGTCATCGCCAAAGAAAGGCGCCCATTCTAACAAGTCGAAATAATAAATACGCCAGCGAACGGCTACCTGAGCGCTTACCTGATGTGATTGAGGTGCCCCGTGGATATGTTGATTATGACAACATGGATAGAATGGAAGAAGGTAAGTTGTCGGGAAATTGTTTCTATTGTTAGGATACAAGTGTCGGTAGTATATATATATAAAAAAAAAACGGACGAAAGCAAAGTCCAATAAAATACCAAACCCCTTACTTCTTATTTTTATAGAAGAATACGCGACTCAGCTGAATCGTGCAGTTAAAAATGATTTAGCTTACAAGGCATTTAGAAATGAAAGACATCCTGATGCTTTATGGGATGCAAATGGTGGTGATCCCTTTGAGCTGTACAATATTCCAATGTCGAGAACACCACCTGATGTCGCAGCTGACATAGGTATTCGAAGACAAATTCGTCAAATGTCTCCAGATCTGCCACCACCAACAAGAACAATTAGACAAGCTAGTCCCCCATTTGCGCGTCGCTATATTCCGCAACAGGAATCACACTTGTCATATGAAATGCGTTCACGACTAGAACGTGCCCCAGATCGCAATGTTTCAATGGGAATATTTTCGAATCCCTTAAAGTCAACTACAAATAGCTTTCACAATTCCGGTTACAGAATCGTAGTTAGTAACTTACACACCAGTGTAACCCAGGGTGATATTAAAGAGCTTTTTGAAGACTTGGGCGAGCTGTTCGAATCACGTTTAGTGCGCCCCGGTGTAGCAGAGGTAATTTACAAGGACTTAAAGGACGCAGAAAAAGCCGTCGAAACTTACCACAATCGACAATTGGATGGACAGCCCATGAAGTGTTTGTTAGTGAATCCACGATCTTCTAGCAAGCCCACCGCTCCTGCAATTAAATCGATGAGGTAAATAATAAATAAATTTTTTAATGTAGATCCAATTTATGTTATGGTAACTTTTATAGCGGTAACAGTTCAAGCAGATTGCCATCAGGAAAGACTCCACTGGAAATTGACATAGATGCTTTACACAAAGTACTCTTTCGCAGACACTAAATGAATGTAACAGAAGTTTAATTGATTTGAAATACTGCACTACAATACTGATGGGTCAGAGCGTTTCTTTTAGCCTACAAACATTTTTACCGTAGTAGAATAATTTAAAATATCATTTGTATATTGGCTTTTGGTTTGCTTTATTGGAAGGACCAGTTTGAAAATTAGTCGCGTTCATGTGAAGCATGTAATAAATTCTGTATTATGCAATAAAAAATGCAAGTTGTGTGAAAAATAAAACTTTGATTAGAGAATAAGTTGATGAGTTTGTTTTAAAGTCGTAATTGACTTTTTGTAGACAGTGATAGCATATGGATTTTGAAGGTTGATAATGAGCTATGCAGCTACTTTATTATTTATCTCTATCTCTAAAAGTGCTACAATTCTCTGTTAAAATTAATATTGGGTGTGATAATTTTTGTTATTGTTTATTATTCATTCTCCGGGTCGTTTAAAGGAAGCGCAAAATGTACCCTTTTTTAATTTATTATTCATCCTTCTATTATCATTACAATTAACAAAAACGCCTTTTGGAGCACATTGGATAAGTTCGGAATCTTCACACTCTTGTGAGTTGATGCGGCATCACATCTTGTTTGCGATGCACTGATGTTGCTGATTGAACTTTTCGTTAACGTTTTAGAAAGCATCGCTTTCAGGCCCCTTGAACTGAGGTGGTGGCGGATGAACCAAAAGGCCATCGGCAGCGCTCAATCCCGTAGTGGATACTGATGGCCCCGTGTCCTAGGGGTATTTAATAAATTGGAACTGGCCCTCCAGGTTGGGGGTGGTGCTTTGTGTTAACTACCCAACCATGGGGAAAAAAATGGTACGAAGCAACCAATAGCCTCGGAAAGGACTGATTTTATTGTTGACGACGCGGCTTAACGAAGAAAGGACAACGACGTTCGTATCTGCACCTGGAATGTGAGAACATTAAACAGGAGAGGTGCAGGCGAACAACTAGCGGAAGCCTTAAACTGCTACAAAGCACATTACTGCCATCCAGGAAAAACGATGGGATGGGCCGGGCAAAAAGAGGTTGTAAGACTACGGACCGTGTTATAGTGAGTAGAAACAGCGACTATTCGGGTGCGGATTTGTTTTAAGTGCCAGACTTGGGCAAGAAGTCTTACGTTTCGAAGACATTAGCGAACGCATTGTAACAAACCGCATCAAGGCCAAATTCGCCAAACATTAGCCTTATATGCGCTCACGCCCGGAAAAATATAGCTAAGCATTGCTTATACGCGCTTCTTGACAAAACCTATGAGCGACAACCGAAGTACGAAAATCGCCTTGTGAGATTTTAACTCAAAGGTAGTAAGAGAAGACATCTTTAGCAATATTGTCGGAAAACATAGCCTACACGATAACACGTCTGGTAACGAACTTAGGCTAATTGACTTCGCTACGGAACGAAATGCCACTATGGTCAGCACACTGTTTCCTCACCTCGATATCCATAATAGGACATGGCGGTCTCCAGATCAACAAACGGTCAACCAAATTGATCATATTGCGATAGACAAGAGGCACGCATCCAGTATTTTGGATGTCCGAATATACCGAGGAGATAACATCGACTCGAACCACTACCTTGTTGCAGCCGAGGTAAGAATGCTGATATCCACCACGGCACAACAATCCAGAAATACTGTGAAAAAATTTAATGTCGAAAGACTGCAATCGCAAGAGACCAACAGGACCTTCGCGTAACGCGTATCCCTAAACCTCTCGATTAACACCACACCACCAGCATCGAATGTCGAAGAACAATGGCAACGATGCCAACAAGCCATTAGATCAGCCGCAACTGATGTGCTAGGTTTATCGCGCCCACCAGCAAGAAACCCCTTGTTTCATGAGGAATGGCGACAGATGCTCGCAGCCAAGAACGAGGCCTACAAGGCTAAGCTGCAGGTGAAGACGAGAGCTGCCGTTTAGCTCTATAGGCAGAGAAGAAGGAAAGAACACCGGCTTTTCAGAAAGAAGAAAAAAGAGCGAGAAAAGCGCGCGATCGAGGATATAGAGAGGTGCCACTCCAGGAACGATGTTCGCAAGTTTTACCAAAGTGTTTAACGTCAAAACCTAGGATACAAGGCTCGAACAGAATCTTGTCGAGATGAACAAGGAAATATCGTAGTTGAGACACAGTCGATGCTGAGGATATGGAAGAACCACTTTTGCACACTGTTAAACGGCGATGACGAACAACTTAGCATCGTTTGCCCGATCCACAAAAAAAGAGACCCTCAAAACTGCACCAACTACAGAGGCATAATATGTGAACGCCTGAAACCGTTTTCCAACAACCTAATCGTCCCTTTTCAGTTTGGTTTTAGGACAGGAAAGTCCACAACCGATCAAATCTTCACACTTCGGCAGATCCTGGAAAATAGCCAAGAAGTCCAAATCGATACCCACCACCGATTTCAAAGCCGCATACGAAAGCATTTATGCGCGATTCTGTTGCGCCATAAATTTATTTATATATTTTATACAGAGCCATGTCTATACTGCCCAAACTCGTCCGTTTGTGTAGGATGGAGAATTCTGGCTGCTCCATCAGGGTCGGAAACGACCTCACCGACATATTCGATACCCAAAAAGGATTTAGGCAAGGCGATGCGCTGTCATGTGACTTCTTCAATTTGATTCTTGAGAGGATTGTGCAAAACGTACGAGCCAACACCAGAGGCACAATTTTCCAAAAATCTGTACAACTACTAGAATACGCAGACGATAATGACATCATTGGTAAGACCCAACGTTATGTCATAGCCACGTTTGCTAGTATAGAGAAGGAAGCGGCAAAAATGGGCTAAGCAGTAAATGAGGGGAAGACGAAGTATATGTTGTCAACACGAAAGAACATTGAGGTAGTACGGGACTTTATCTATCTCGGCTCCGCAATTAACTCTGGCAACAACATCTCGTCAGAAATTAAACGAAGAAATACTCTTGCCAACCGCTGATTCTTTGGGCTAAGAAGGCAATTCGGTAGTAATTAAGTAAAGCCCTCACTCGAACTACTAAGGAGATCCTATATAAGACCCTGATCATCGCAGTCCTGCTCTACGGTGCTGAAGCATGAACCTTATCAAAAGCAGATGAAGAAATCCTTGGTCGGTTCGAGAGGAAACTGGAGACGAAGATTTAACCAAGATCTATAAGAGCTGTACAACGACATGCCCCTGCACCAAAAACGCCGAATTGGACGTTTAAGATGGCTAGGACATGTATAACGAATGGACACCAACACTCCGGCTCGCAGTCTTCGATTCGAGTCCAAACGTCGGACACAGTAGAGGAAGACCTCGCCTTAAGTGGCACGCATAAGCATACCGACCTCAACCACCTTGCAGTGCGCAACTGGAGGCAGATAGCTAACGACCGGGCTAATTGGAGAGGTATGTTGGTTGAGGCCCAGGTTCATTCTGGACTGTAACGCCACTGAAGTATATAAATAATTCCCTTTCGTCACTTCATTTGTGTGTTTGGGAATTATTAACTACTAATACAATTGAAAAAAAAAAACGAATATAGAGAGATATCAGGTAACAAAATAAAACTTTTTCTTTTATTGATTTTGTTTTTTTTTTTATCAACATTTTGTTGTTTTGTAATTACATCGAGTACGTTTCAGTATGGTTCAATTCAAGAGAAAAAAAAGAGACTAATTTATTTTGAATGATTTATTTTTACATTAACATAAAATTCATTTCCTGAAATACGACAATTCAGGAAGATTAAAATCGATTCAGCATTCCAGCAGCGCGCATCATGTACTTCGGGCTCGGCAGCACGTACAGGGAATCGCAAACAGTTGGTTCATTCACTTGTTTTCCGCAAAACCGTTGTTCTCCAAGGGATGATTCCTCCAACCACCCCTCGGTTGATCGGCGCAAGCAAACTGACACCTTTGCTCAGTGTGTGGTCATTGTGCAGATTTGTTTCATCTAAATGATCCTCTCAGGTTTGTGTGGTGTGCGGTAGCGGAAGCCTGATTTTTTTTCTTTTTTTCTTGTTGTTTAAGTTCACGCTGATGGAGACAAATGTCACGTATTTTTGACCAACTTCTTGTGGGACACTTTGATCCATTTTGCATCCACTTGCCATTGATTTTGTCGGTTGTCCGTATTCCTTCCATTTGCTGATCTGACAGTATATATGTTTTGTTTTTGTTGTATTCCTTTTATTTTATTATTTATTTTTTTAGTCTAAATATTTGTATTTTATTTATTTATTTAATTTTTTTTTGTTTTGTTTTTGTTGATTTTGTTTGTTCTTGTTGTTGTTGATTTTTTATTGCATTGTTATTTTCCCCAACACTTTATCATCATCTTTATTATGTACTCGTATACCAGTTACGACATTATGAGTGCAACTGGGTGCTGTCTCTGTTGTCGTTAGATTATTAGCAATCTTCTCTCAAATTATCAATAAGGTTGAGAAAATTGGCTTTGGTTGTTAAAGCCAAGATTGGTGCGATCACCTACAGGTGCCTATAATAAAACGAATATAATTTTTAAAATGTAAAACCACCTAAGCTAGTATAGTAAGACTTTTTAAAAGCATGTCGCAGTTGCACATTGATTGTTGCAGTGAAAAGTACTCGATATGTATAAGTTTTCATCATCAGACAAAAAACTATGCGAAGAGTTTGTATAGTCGTTAGCAACAACTTGATGTATTTATCGTAAGGATTTTGTTTTGATAGAAACTCGTGCATGAATTGAAGCCGGACGACGCGACGGCGAAACGTCACATTTTTTAGTCTGTCGACTCTTGAAAAGATGGAAGTTGCTTGTTTTCGACTTAATCTTTTGTGGAATTATTGTCCATATTTCATTAAAAATGAAGATAGCCAAATCGTTACTTTGAATGGGGATCGACATCGCTACATGGTAATGGACTATTTGTTGCCTGTAATTGAAGCTGTTGACCTCGAGACGAAAAAATCGTCAAAACATTTCGTATTTTAAAAAGAATGGCTACGATGATTTATACTTAATTTCCACACGGGTTATAACGATTTTTTTTTTCAACTCAATAACTTTGAAAAACCTGTGGCCCCGTTTGTATATTTGAAGGAAACTAGTGTCATTAAGCTAGAAAGCGAACTACCTTGAGAAGCATGTAGGTTGAGGTCCAGGCTCATGCTCATAAGAACAGAAGAGTACATCAGAAACCTCCTATATGCGTGTTCCTTAATGAATAGTATGTGGCTTTCAATAGTGATTTCTATTAATTTAAATTAAAGACAAAATAATTCGGCTCAACGCAAATACCCAATAAATTTCATAATGCTTCCAATCATATGACCATGCAAATAAAACAGCAAAAATTCACTTACGTTAAAAGCAACATCTTGCGATAGAATTCCATCCATTTGGGAAATTTGTCCAAAGTCCTGCGATAGATCGTGCTGTTGTGAAAGTGTAAATCCAGGTTGTGACATGTTCTGCGACATTAGCTGCTGTGTAAGCGGTATTCCACTGCCCTGACTGCTACGCGATTTCGAACCAAATTTATCGTTATTCATACCAATGCTGTCGGTACGTGACGCCTTTGGGATAAGACGCTCACCAACCGCTTGCCGACGGCCTTGCTTCGCTGCCTGAATGGCTTGTTGATGCTGGTTATAAAAACGTGGTGGTATATTACTCATGTTCATGAACATTCCAACGGGCACGGGCATGTTATTCATTGCCGCTTGAGCACGTTCAGGAGAGATATAACTGATCGAGTCGTGGTGAGATCGTCCAAATAAATCCATGCCCATGTTGCGTTGCTGATAGCCACCCATTGGATTCATCGAAGCAGATGGATTCATGTGATTCAAACCTTGACCGATTAAACCAAATCCACCGGAGCCGGGACCGAAATGGCTGTATCCCCGCATTGCCGAACGATCGTATGGAGAACCTGGTACCATTGCTTCCTTGGCATCACACATCATGGTGCTCATAAAATGGGCGCCTATGTTCATGGTGTTGACAATCTTCTTAGGCTTTTGGAATTGAATAAGCGATTCCTTTAGATTATTCAACGAGCCCTCGACGAGAACTTTGCGGTCCTTGTAGAAATTAAGAAGGTGATTCCAAAGCGGTTGTTTGGACAGTACTTTCGGATTGCCTACAATAATGGTTCCGTACTTGGAACGAGTGAGAGCGACATTCAAACGACGTGGGTCATTAAGAAAACCGATTCCTTGACGTTCATTGGACCGAACACATGACATGATAATGATGTCCTTCTCTCGACCTTGAAAAGCATCCACACTTGCGATTTCAATCTCCTGATAGAGTTTTGAGTGTAGACTACCCTGGTATTGCATGTATTGGACTAGATAAGCCCTTTGCCCCTCGTAAGGTGTTATGATGCCGATTTGTTCTGGCTTCACCCCAGCTTTGAGGAATCTAGTAGTAATTTTCTCCACATTCGCAGCTTCGGTACGATTCAGGTATGAGGTACCTGATCCAGCAATCTCTTCTTGACCTTGTGTCACAAGGAAAAACATTGGGCGATCAGCTTGGGGCCATGGGAAATCAATTTTAAGCTTGCGATCCTCCGCACAGACTCCATTTTGCAAACTGCCTTCGTAGAAGAAATTTGATGGGAACTGTGACAGTTCAGGGTGCATCCGATACTGAACTTCCAGACGGAAAGGCCGAATTCCAAGTACGACCAACCGTTCAAACAGACTCTGTGATAAACCTGCTCGTGCAGCTTTCTTGCACATAACCACCGGTCCCAACTGACAATGATCCCCGACGAGAATCAACTGTTTAGCACCCAAAACCACTGGAACCATACACTCGGGCTCGGTGGACTGCATACTCTCATCGATAAGAATCGACGAAAACTTAATATTCTTTAATCGTGGATCACCAGCACCAACGCATGTGCAGCATATTACATCGGCCGCTTCGAGCAGTTGGAATTCCGCAGCTCGTTTCAGCATGCGATAGCGTTTTTCATCGGCTCTGCTCAGTTCTCCGGTTTCGTCCTTAAGTTGCTGGAGCTGCTTCAATTCAACGTTTGTCTCCATATTGCGAATTTGATTGTGCAATGCCAAAAAGCTGACAGGGCTATCGATAGCCTCCCGGGATTTGGCGCAAACACGCACAACTTTTAGATTAGTCCGGTGGATCTTCTCAGTTAGTTGATCAACTGCAGTATTACTTGGTGCGCATACCAACACAGTGCCACCGTTTTGCTTTACCAGCTGATAGACTATAGTTGCCGATGTTACGGTCTTTCCCGTACCAGGGGGTCCCTGAATCAAACTCAATGGCCGTTGAATGGCATGTTTGACGGCATACACCTGTGAACGATTTAAATCGGGCAGATTCGGTGCGCTAAACAATTTTGGAACCGGCCCACGTAAGACATCATCCCAACCATCAGGGCGACCATGACCTAATAGATGCGCATATATAAAGTGCGATACCGAATTACGATCCATGGCGAAAACTTTTAGAGCGCGCAACATTCGATCAAACGAAGTGCACTTCCAAATAAAGTCCACCGCAAAGTTGGATGTGAATTTAATTGGAGCTCCATTGCTGTTTTTCAATTCCAAACCGATGTCCTCACCGTAGTTGTCGGGCACTTTAATGACATGACCGATTTCGTTCCATGAATCGTGCAGTTCCCCAGCATAGCGCAGTCTAAGTTCATCGCCATGCATCAACTTCATGTCGCTGTCGGTCTTTGCAAGAGTGAAGTATGCAATGGTCTTCTTATTCAGACCTACGTCCCAGCGCACTTCGATGTTTTCCTGAGTTTGGGATTCTTTTAGTTTTTTATCGTACTCAGCTTCTAATCGTACCAAGGGTCCAAACACTTTTTCATATTGATAACCATCTTCATATCGCAACAGAACCTGCGTTGGTTCTGTGTCAATGCCAGGTTTTTCTAAATCTTGAAAAGTAGCTTCGATATTTTCCTTCCATAGTTCTTCGAGTTTGTTTATTTGTCCGGCTGATATTTGGCGAGCACGCAACTGCTCCTGATCGGAAGGTATTTTAACAAGCCAAGCCAAGAAGCAACGATCGTTGATCAGAGGTTTCCATTGCTCCTGATCCCAATTCATATCTTTTAGAGAATTTTGAGCAGCACATGGTTGTCTGAAAATGAAAACGTTATTGAAAAAAACAATATAAAATGAACGAGTAGAAGTGCAAATTTGTTTGTTATTAATAATAAACGCTGTGTGCTATTTCAGTATGTTATGCTTTGCATGTTCTACTGACGAAAGGCACAAGACCTATTAAAAGAAAATGGCAAAGGACCAGCGTGTATAAACAACTTGTGTGAAAATGACTACCCCTATAGCAGAATTGGAGGTGATTTTAAATAAGGTGCTGCTAGATATATATTGGCAGGAATCCGCTACCAAAAGCGCCTTGAGTATCAGCTCTTAATTCGGATTCGATCGAAACAAATAACTCAATCCACATCTTCTACACGGATGGGTCTAAAACAGAATCTGGAGTGGGTGGAGGTGTTTTCTCAGAGATGGTTAATTTAAGCATATCCTTTCGCCTTCCCTACCATTGTAACGTTTTTCAGGCGGAAATCATGGCAATCAAAGAAGCCTGGGCTGAAATGGGATGTAATATCCGCGATGCATATTAGCATCTTCAGTGACAGTCAAGCGGCAATAAAATCCCTGGAAGCAATCTTGTTCAATTCGAAATCAGCCCACGAATGCCGACTGTATCTTAACGTGATGGCGGAGCATTTTACCATTCACCTCTTTTGGGTGCCGGACCACAGAGACACACCAGGGAATTGCAAGGCAGTTGAGTTTGCCAGACAGGGCGCAACCCTGATATTCTACCGCCAGATGACATGATAAATATGCCCATCGATACATGAAATTAACAGATAAAACTGGATGCGATCGAGACAGCGAACCGCATATGGAAAAACGGCACAACGTGTCAAATATCCAGGCAAATCTGGCCGAACTTTAACCTGAAGCGCTTCATCTACTTGACAATACTTAACAGATCACACATGAGCAGCATTACTGGTGTCCTTATAGGACACTGTCCGATAGGCCTACACGCAAGAAGACTAAGCCTCTTAGGCCTCTTCAGCAATGACTAATGCAGAAGCTGCTTAGACGAAGAAGAGGAGGAAAGTATTATTCACCTTCTATGCTCTTTTCCTGCTCTCTCAGTAATAAGAAAACTTCATTTGGGAGACAATCGACAATCTAGGTGAGCTGGCTATCATCAATGTCAGAAACGTCCTTCGCTACATAATTACCTCTGAATGGTTAATTTAGGCGAACGAATATAGGAAAGTCGACAGATCAACGTTGCACCACAACGGACTTTTATGGTCTAAGTGTGCCCGCACATCGCGTGCAGCCACTACAACATAACCTATCAGCCAAACAAGCAATTAAACCTCAGGCTACCAGTATTGTATGGCTGTCGATAATAGGAGTTATCTTCTGCTGAAATATATGCCATTGAGGGTATCAAAATGAGCTTACGATTATGAATTTGACGGAGACGAAGAAGAAACCTGGTCTAAAAATTTATCTGAAAATTTACCTGGATTGCAACAAATTTTGAAAAAGAGAAAATAATTATTGAATGATTAATTGACCTATACCCTTGTATTAGTATAGAACCGAATATTATCTCCGATTCGTCCGTTTAGACAGCACTTCACTCACACATACGCATCATCGAAAACCCACTTAGAAGAAGAGTATTCTATGGTAGATTTTCTTTAGAAAGAAGGAGCACAGAGTGGGTCAAGGATCTACTAGTTAATCTAGAAATGGAAGGCAACAACGTGATTGCCTACGCATATGATGTGACAATAGCTGTATCAAGTAGAGACATTAATACCATTACAGAACTATAACGAAATGTTCTGTGTTTACTCTCCAAATGAGCTGCCAGATGTAGACTCGGAGTGTATCTTCAGAAAACGGAATTCCCGAACGTTGACCCTCCAACTTAATTAATGGCGTTAGTCTCAAGTTCGCAGAATCAGCCAAGTACTTGGTCAAATATTGTATAATAAACTGAAATGGAAAGTCAATATTCAAGACCTTTACGCTATCCGACATCTAGTGCCCCTAAATATTTATCACTACCCAACCCAGTTCTAACTATAACTTTATTCAACCATTCCCATTCGGCTCGCTGCCCCATAGGTCTACACACAACAAGACTAGGTTTCGTCAGAAATGACTACTGAAGAAACCGGAGAGGAGAGCATTGCCAAATTTTGCAGTTTATGTAATGCGCTTAAATATAAGCAAATATATGAAGCTCGGGAGAGAAGCAAAGCATGCTCTGTGATATAGTAACAAATAGTTGACACATTGTTCTATTATAGGATGATCACGCTACTTATCAGCATTCTCTTGTTTCGTACTCCAGAAATAAAACTCCTAAGCCTTGCGAATTGATAATTTTAAAGCTTTTTCTGTTTTATTCATAATAACAATGATCAATCTGCCGGTATCCGAGGTATCCGTCGGAGCGGACCATTTTCCGCAACGCATACTTCTACGGAGGTTCAGATTCCATTCGAGGTATGCGTCATCGGAGAAAAATCACTTCACTACAATTCGTAAAAAAAATTACGCGAAGAATTTGTGTCGGAGGAAATCGGAAACAGAATTGCACTTAGCTGTCAAAAATTGCACGAAAAATGGAAATCAACGCACTTAAACAGAATTCGCCGGGATGCGTTGAAAAATGTCGGAGAAATTTTCCGAACACCTGGAAGCTAAACTCCTCCGAATCGTACAAAATCGGAGAATTTTCCGAAGATCACTGATACCTTAAAAATCATTCTGATGAAGTAAAGTGGTAGAATGATTATCCTTCTATACAAATTATGAAAACGGAGATAAGAAAAGAGAAAGCAATTTTAAAATGTCAATTTTCACATGTACAAAGTTAATTGAATAGCAGAATCCATTACCATAACCCCGCATTCCTTTGATTTTACGTTATTCTTGTGGTGGATACGACTAGCTATGTATGTTTATAGCAGTCTTCCTGTAAAATCATAGCCACTTTAATTCCCAAACTTTTAGATTAGGTCTGCTGTGTGATGGATCTGTATTCGTTGTTGGCAATTTGTTGAAGTAATCCTCTTTATTGGTTGTTTAGTGACTAATAATCCATCAAGTTCTAATTATCATCAGACCGAGGAAATACACAGACAACTTGTCAAAATTAGAAAATATAGAACTGAAAACTGATAATTGTTGCTGATTAAAGACAAACTCATCTTTCGTCATAATCTCTTGATTGTTCCTAGGACACACAAAACACATTGTCGGAGGGCTGTAAGGATGTCTCTATAAAGATAGAATTTAACTATCAATCACCATAACCATATTCTTAACTACTTAGCACAGTTTTTGAAACAATACACTTTACAGGACAGGACGGATGAGATCGATACTGTATATACTACACGCCATCGATATTCCTTGCCTACATGCAATTACATATTCATATTAACATCTACCACCCATTCAAATTACATTACAATTACAATATGCTCTCATAGCCTGCTTGTCTGTCAATATAACCGATCAAATTGCAATCTTGTGTGTGGTATTGATATTAGCTAACAATGAGTCACCGAATATCAAATTGCGATGCATATCAACTATTTGTTGCTATCTTCGTAGAAGCGTCTTATAAAAGTAAACAAAACAAAAACTATTGACATTTACCTGCACAAAAGCACAACAACCGAATCTGCCTTTGCCGGTATAAAACCCAAAACAAAGACATTGCGCACGCCACATGAGTAACACTCCAAAACTGTTTCGCCCAGTGGACCATCACTGTGCAAGGTCACTTCGCGATGCTTAGCACGCACCAAATGGTTGACAATATGCGAACCCGAGGTGTTTCCTCGACCGTTACAAAACCACTTCTTACAATTGTTGCACATAACAACTGTACTCGGATCGTGAATACCGCAGTATTTGCAAGCATGTGGCGGTAGTTCCCTCACTGCAAGTGCACCATCATCGTCATCTTCTTCGAATTGTAGAGCAGCCATCCCATTGGTGATCCCAGGCAGCTTTGATTGAATTTCCAGCTTTCGTCCAAATGCATGACTCTGCCAAAAGAGAAATACCACAAAATTGCATAAAACTGGACAAATATATAAACATGACGAAACCGACATACCTGACTGGGTGCTGCAATCGGATCCAATTGGGAAGACTGCGTCTGTGACTGCGATGGTATGGTAAAATCCCGAAAATCAAAATCCGATGCCTGGGTATCAGCGCCTATCAAGTCATTCTCCTCGGTGTCGAGGAACGTCAAAGTCTGAGAACTGGGTCCATACGTGTCCACACTCATTTTGTATGCGATCGTTTACAACTTTTCGATTTACCACGTTTTGTGTCCGACGGGTGTACTGCAAAATTTCCAGTTCCGATTCGTGGGCGGTGCGCAATTTCTTGCAAAACACTGAATTTCAATGTGACACAAAGCGAAATTATCTCGAACAGTTGAGTATTTGCTTGTTAGCCTCCTCCGAATTAGTTTTCGGTTTATTTTCAAGTATTTTGTATGATGAAATAAATGCGCGAAATCGTTCGACTCACCAATAGCATTTTCAGCTGTTCAAGGAGAACATCAGAAATGAGCAAGAGTGCGAAGATTTTGAAGTCTGTCAGATTTGGGATTGTGTCATATACTCATATGTGCCTGTGTTTGAATTTTGTCTACGTCGTCGACTCGCAAAAGAACAACAAGGTTAACCAAGTAAAATGAAACAAGAAAGCGTTTCATTTTTGAATGGACCATGGTTGCGTTCCGAGTTTCGACAGTAAAATTAACTAATTGTCAAGCCGTAAGCGCTTACATAATGTAAATCTGTTTCTTGAAGTTCAATGTTGCAGATAACACTAGAGGAACATTGGGTGTTCACACGTAATGTAGCCAATCACACGAGAGGAACATTGGGTGTTCACACATAATGAACATTACTCTGCGTATTTTCATTTCTCACTGCTCTTATCCCTTATTTAAAAATGGCGAAAACTGAATTATCGCACGATATCGAGTGTCTACAACAAAGAAGAACGTGGGGAAATGGGTTTTCCATCATGGCGGAAAGTAAATTTTCTCGTGCAGATGGAAGCTTTTAATGTAATATTACCTTTTTATCCACAAGCTCAAACATAGATGGAATAAATTTGACTTATCCGGAACGATGGAATAGGACTACAAAAGAGAACGTCAATGATACTAACCGAATAAATCTAAATTGTAGTGTTTTTTGTATTCCCCTCCTTTTACACATATTTCCCTGGCTGTCATCACTAATCGATGAAAATCAGTGATTTTACTCTTGTGTGAATAGGCACAATAAATGGCAACTTCATGCAAGAAATGAATCTCTCTTTTGACAGCGATTCAAGATACCAGCTAAAGATATAGGATGAATTCCAAAACGCATTACTTCTGCTACTGCTTAGTCAAGAGTTCCAAAACGCAAACAAATTACTATGATGCAAAGCATATTTTTCTAAAACGCATTGTGAAAGCATCAACTGCGCATACACACGCAAAAAGAGCATCGTGAATGTTTGTGATGCATAACATATGTGCAGCAGTGCAAAAGCATTCAAGTTATGGATTCGCGTTTCGCGAAAGATAAAAAAAACACAAGTTTACTGTGGTCGAACGTCAACTGAACAACTTTGTCTTTATTTTCTTGCTATTTATTACAAATTTTCGTTTATGCATTAATTTTAGATTCCGAGAATCGATACATGATTTGCTTAATACTATTTCTTAGAATTAAAAATACATTACTGCTTAATTGACAATATAGAATTGTGTGGGAAAGGAAATGGAAAATGCACAACTGCTTAATTGGCAGTATCGAATTATATGGGAAATGGGAATGGAAAATATATCAAGTATTTGGGTGTTAACTCCCCCCTTCTTAAGTATCTGCGTCTCGCAGATTATAAATTAAGTTTAATGGGTTCAAAGGTAGGGATCTGGGATGTGTTAATGACCTTGGTTTTTGTTTGACGCTTTAGACAAAAAAGCAATATTATATTAAACGTTATACTGATTAAAAAGATAGTCAAGTCTGAACCTATCAATAGGTTAGTGCTGGATGAAACATTGGATAACCGTTTTACATTGTCCAAGTGAAGTTTATGAAGGTAATGAAGATCCAATGTTATGTCACCTTCTGTCAGATTGTTCTGTAGTAAAGGGGGTAAGATATGATAAGTTCTGGTTTCCCAATTCGTATATTTAGAGTTATCTATTTCGATGGATTCGTTATAGAAGTTTATAAGAAAAGTGCCGTTAAGGCTTTTTATGGTTCTACCATAAGTAAGGTTGCCGAAGTATTTGGTCAAGAATAGGTTACTCTCGTTTATAAGTTCCACTACTGGTTTGTTTTGGAACCGGTAGTTGCAAGTTGCTTCTTCTCCATTTAGAAGTTTGATTGTACAGTCATTGGGAGTCAATTTTTGGAGCTGATGTCTTTGGCAAATCGTTGTATCCTGGATTTCGATGCATTTTTCTTTAATGCCAAACTTTGCGGACTGTGAAATAAATAGGTTGGTAAAGTCTAGGTCTATTTTCCTGTTGTTATTTACAGTTGATCGAACTATAATATTATTAAAAATGGTATCGTCTGTCTGCGGTAAGCAGATTACATACAAGAGAAGTGAGTCTTTTATTAACATCATTGGTTCAGAATATTCAATGGCTTGGAGTTCATTTTTAAATGGAAGTGTTTCTGTTTTTGACAATATGTCGACGATCTCGGCTTTGTTTAGTAAATTTGAATTCACAATTCCTTTTTTTGCAAGCTGACCAGCTAACACTATTTCTCCGATTCCGTCTTTTAGTAAGCCAAGCTTGTTGAAAAGTATTTGTTCATATTTTCCTGTGTGGTTCGTGTGAATTTCCTCAACTATTCTATTGTATTTATCTACTAGGGTGTTGCTTACTTTACTTAAATATTGGTTTACGTGGTATTGCTTATTATTGTTATTAATTAGTTCATTGTTTTTCGCAAGTATACTATCCCAATCTGTTGCGTCCGGATTTCCTGCCAGCCATTTCCAGGCAGATCCTATCCAGTTTATTGCTCGTTTTGGTCTTTTTGGCCTTTTCTCTTGGAGTTGTCCCATTAGGTTTTCTATCTTTGACAATTGAAGCTCCAGCTGGGGTAGATAAGCACTAGTTTTTAGAATATTGTGGTGTATGTCCGTTTTTATGGTGTCAATGATTTGTTCGTAATCGGTGAGATTTATCGTGTGTATGATTTTGTAGTTTCCATTGATTATTTTACCAGTTCCTTGTTTTATTGCGATTAAGGAGCTTTTATATTCGTAGATGTTAACTGTGGCTTCTGTCCTCAGGCCGATATTTAATCTGAAATAGGGGGTAGATTTTTAAGATGAGATTTATGAATTCGCCTTCCATTTGTTGTATGTATTGTAACATTGTTATCTAAGCCTACGGTTTCTTTATGGAATATTGGTTTTTCCTTGCCCTTAATTTGCTTGTCTCTTTTATAAACGATTTCACCAGGATTATAGGCCTTGGGTGTAGATCTTTTTTGGTTATGTCTATTTATCTGGTTTCTTTGATTACGCATAATCTCATATTTTAAATCAGTATTGACTATGTCTCTGAAGTCTGTCAGATCCTGATAATTGATCCTTTGAGATCTTCCGAAGAAAACATCAGCAGGCTTTTTCTTAGTTACTGAATGAATTGTGTTGTTATATCTGTCTACTGCGATATCGATGATTTCCTTAATTGTGTAATCCGGGTATTCTTGTTGAAGGCACCTTATGATTTCTATTATTGTCGAGTGGACTCTCTCTATGGTTCCATTGACCTCACTTTTTTGTGGGGGAGCTAGATAGATGTTTACTCCTAGTCCTTCAATGTAATTAAGTATAATGGGGCTTATGAAACTGCTTTCATTATCGGTGACAAGTATTTTAGGGACGGTAAAAAAATGAAGTAGTTTTATTATTTTGTTTCGCACATGTAGAACAGATTTGTTTTTGATATGGAAAAATTTGGTAAATTTTGAAAATTTGTCGACGCATGTTATGAATTTTTCCTTTTTTATCTCTATGATGTCCATATGCAAAATTTCTGTTGGGTATGTCGGAATTGGAGTGGGTTGTAATTCGGGTTTCGGAGGATGTCGGTCATATTTGCTGGAACAACAAACATTGCAAGAATCTGTAATTTTTTTTACTAATTTCGTCATTTGAGGAAAATAGTATTTCTCTAGTATCTGATCTTTGTTTTCTTTATAATTTCTGTGAGCACGTTTGTGTTCAGCCAGAATTATTTTAAACTTGTTTTCCTCGTTATTAATGTCTGTGACTACTCTTTGCGTGATTCTTATCTTGTATCGACTAAAAGAATTTTTGTAAGCTTCCTGTAATAGTGGGATATGTTTTTCCGGGATCTTAATACCGTTTAATATATGTGGGTTGAGTTTTTCCTTAAGTATGGTTGTTAGGTTTATACTATCAAATATCTGCATTCTAATATAGTGTCTGTGAAATTTCGGATGTGGTTCTTCATGACAGAACATTTCTTTTCCTTCGGAGAAAATAAGTTGGTTTTTAAAAACATTCAGGGGAGCTTCGCAGTGTGGAATGAGATCACTGCCATCTTCTTCAGCGCTATGTTGGGTACCAGAGGATGACGTTAAAATGTTAAGCTCGGTAGGTAATCGCGAAAGGGCGTCTGCGACTACATTTGTTTTACCTGGTTTATAAATCAGAGAATAGTTATATTCTTCAATTCTTGCCTTCCACCTTTTCAGCTTTGCGTTGTTATTTCTATTGCTCAAAGCGAAGGTCAATGGCTGATGGTCTGTAAGGATTTTGATGCTTTTAGCGCCGTAGAGGTATGTTCTAAGCTTATCGAGTGACCATACTATTGCTAGCATTTCCTTCTCGATTGTTGAATAATTTTCTTCTGTTTTTGTTAAGGATCTCGATATAAACGTTATAGGTTTGTCTTTACCCATTTCTCCTTGGGACAAGACGGCTCCAATGGCAAAATTCGAGGCATCGGTCGTGAGGATAAACGGCATGTTAAAATTTGGAAAGACCAGAATGTCTGATGACATTAGTATTTCTTTTAGGCTTTTAAATGCTTTCAGGGCTTGGTCATCAAGATGAACCTCTATTTTTCTTGATTGGTTTGCCTTTATTTGAGCATTTAAACCTCTGGTCAAGTTCGTCAAAGGCTTTGCTATTTGGGCAAAATCTTTAATAAACTTCCGATAATATGAGGCCAGTCCTAGGAAACTTTTTAAATCTTTCAGATTTCGAGGTGGTGGAATTTTTTGAATTGCAGCTATTTTTTTCGGGTCTGCACGAATTCCTTCTTCGGTGATAACATAACCTAGGAAATCCACTTTGGATCTTAAAAATTTAGACTTCTCAAGATTAACTCTTAAGTTAGCTTTCTCGAGGAGTGAGAGAACTTCGTCAAGATTCTTGGAATGCTCTTCTTTATCTTTTCCGTAGACAATTATGTCGTCTATATAGACTTGGCATTTCTTTCCTATTACGGTCTTTAGAACATCATTAATCATGCGTTGAAAAATAGCGGGGGCGTTTTTTAAACCAAATGGTAACCGAGTAAACTCAAATTTGCCATTTGCAGTTGAAAAAGCTGTTTTTGGAATATCGCTATCTTTCATTTTGATCTGGTGAAAACCAGATGTTAGATCAATTGTTGTAAAACATTTACATTCTCCTAAACTCGCTAATGTGTTTGTAATGTCAGGAATGGGGTAAGCATCAGGAATCGTTATTGCGTTTAATCGTTTGAAGTCAATGACCAGCCTATACTGCTTTTCGCCAGCTGCGTTTGCTTTCTTTGGAACTATCCAAAGTGGCGAATTATATGGGCTTTTAGATGGTCTGATAACACCATCTGCGAGCATTTTTCCTATCTGTGTTTCGACTTCTGCTCTTAAGTTGGCGGGATAAGGGTAGGATTTTGTATAGATTGGTTCGGAAGATGTAGTTTTAATTTCTGCAAGGACATTAGTGTCTATAGTTCCACTGTCAGAAATATTTCCAAATAATTTTTTGTGCTTAGTAAGTATTTTGTGTATGTCGATGTCTATATCGGAATTTATTTGAATATTATTAACTTGCTTAGATTCTTTTTGCAAAAGGTTAATTTTAATGTTGGGGCTTATGCTAAGGATGTTGTTTTTTCTATCGATGACAGCTTCCAACTCCTTAAGAGTGTCATCGCCTATGATTCCGTCAAATGATTTTAATCCTGGCAGAACATAGAAATTAATTGGTGTATTATTGCCTAAACATTTAAAAAATGGACCAGTGATTTTTTGGGTAATTTCTAGTTGTCCTCCGGCGGATTGTATTTGAAAGGGTTTATTTACTGGTTTACTGTTTGTTGCAATTCTATCAGATACGAAGTTTTTGTTAGCTCCAGTATCTATCAAGAATTTTAAAGGTTCACCTTCTCTGGTAACATATTCTAGGTATGGTACGCTAGAGAGGCTTCCGTTATAAAATTTACTTCGTGACAATATCCTTCAGTGTTATCTTCTTCATAGCCTGTTTCTTCGTATGCGTGAAAGTATTCCTCATTTAGCGGTTCTTCTTGATTTTCTTCCGATTCTTCAACGGTATTAGTTGCGAAGAGGCGCTGATTTTTCCGCGTTAAATTTTCTGAATCATTATACCTTCGCTGCACTAGATTATTTGCAGGTCGATTCATATAATTTACTTGCCGCGTTTGCACTGATTGATCCGTTTCCATCGGTTGAGGTGGTTTTGGATTTGTTGGCCTGGGGGGCGGTGGACTGTTCCATGTGGGGTTTGGTTGGGTATTGCGGGGAATGTTGTAAATTTGATTTCGCTCTTGCGGTGTAAATTGTCTATGGGGTGGTGGTCTTGTTTGTTTCTTTTGAGGAAACATTTGGTTTATTGGGGCAGTGATTGAGTTATTCACATCTCTGCGATGAATAGAAAAATTTCTAAAGTTTAAGTTTTGAAACTCTAAACATGAAGTATAAGCCTCAGGAAGAGTTTTGGGTTTCTGGATGATCAACATTCTAGAGACGTCTCCGTTGAGACCTCTTATGAAAATATCCAAAGCTCTGTTCCTATAATTTTCCGTTAAGGCATTGATCGTTTCATGAGAATACTCCTCAGTCTTAATTTTATTGATTAGGAGGGAAAGTTGGTGGTTGGTTTTTGCATAAAATTCATCGATGGTTTGGTTACTTTGGGTCATGATATTGAGCTCATGCTCTAATGTACGGACGTCGCGTTTATCTGCGTAATGTAGCGATAAACATTTCTTTATAGCGGACCAATCTTCATCGAAAAGATTGTAGGATATGAGGGCGGCATCGGCCGGGCCTCTAATTTTTTGTCGTACATGTTGAAGAATTGCTCTATAAATAGGTTTATTCCTAACTATCTCATAATCTCTCAGAATTGATTCCACATTGTGGATCCACGAAATGTATTGTACCGGGTTTCCGTCAAATACTTGTAAGTCTCTGACGCAGTCAGGTAGTTTTTTGACTTCAGCAAGGTCTTGCTCTGTTCTTGGGGTCGCAAGGGTTTGTGGGATGTTTTGGGGTGGACCAATTCTACATTCTAACTGCTGAAGGCGGTTACTAATGAGTTTAGTTTGTTCAATTTGGGCATTAATTGCGCCTGTTAATTGTACAATCATTTCTTGCATTTGCTCCATTTTGAATGGCACAGTTCTTAACTTAGGCTATTAGTATTAGGTGTTATTTTGATTCAAATGTTGTTACAATATAATAGAGATAACGGCAAAAATTAATGGCTTTATGATAAATATTATGGCTCTTATAATAAGTATTTAATTAAAAAATATAAAAGAATAAAAAAAATTGTTTCGTTTAAAAAAATTAGCGTTTCGCAATAGGTATTTCCTTTTAAAAAAGTTTGTTTCTTACAATATAAATACAGCTACCAGCATCTTCCTATCGGGTGGTCCGTGTTGTCCCTTTTTGCTGTTGCTTACTCGAGCACGGGTTGCGCCACTGTTGGATTTTTTTCTGGATCGGCTGTTCCCTTCGCTGGACGTGTTCTTATGTAACGTCTTTTGGGCTTCCGGTTGCAGTTGCTCCCTCGTTGGACGTGTTCTTATGTAACGTCTTTTACACACAGTTTATTTTGTTGGACGTGTTTTTATGTAACGCCTTTTTACACTTAAATGCACTTGTTTTTTGTTTTTTTTATTCTGTCTACGAGTAGTACCGTACAATGTCACCACTTAACACTTTTTGGTAGGGTTGTCCACTTCACACCTTTGTAGGGTATTTGGTACACTTGCCTATATTCGGTAGGGTCGTTCCACTTCACACCTTTAGACACTCGCGACTTTTTATTTCGGGTATTTTGGATTTTTGGTTAGCTCGGGCGCCAGTTATGGATTCGCGTTTCGCGAAAGATAAAAAAAACACAAGTTTACTGTGGTCGAACGTCAACTGAACAACTTTGTCTTTATTTTCTTGCTATTTATTACAAATTTTCGTTTATGCATTAATTTTAGATTCCGAGAATCGATACATGATTTGCTTAATACTATTTCTTAGAATTAAAAATACATTACTGCTTAATTGACAATATAGAATTGTGTGGGAAAGGAAATGGAAAATGCACAACTGCTTAATTGGCAGTATCGAATTATATGGGAAATGGGAATGGAAAATATATCAAGTATTTGGGTGTTAACTTTCATACTTGGCATCATTAAAGCAGTGTGCATTCACAATGCGCATTTTTTGACGTTTTGGAATTCAGCCATACATTCTGTGCATATCTGTAGTTTCTCACTAAGTTTTCGAATTATGTTTAACAACTTGCTATATTTCCGTATTTCCTGTGAACATTTATAGTTGACATTTATATTGTAAGCAAAAAAAAGTCCATGTAAAATACAATAATTCCAAATACTTTAAAATGTATTTAAATAACTTAATATGTGGTCGACTCAATAGAAAACATTATGTTAAAACAGTGATTCTCTTGTTGCTAAAAATAGGGCTAATTATATGGCAAATAATATCAGCTAAAAGACTCGTCGTCGGGAAAAACAGAGCAAGCGGGATATGCAAGACTTCGGTTCCGATTTTTGATTTTTATGTGTTGTCGACCCTGACATTATAATGGAATACTCCGAGGGGGTTCTGAACGAAATTAAAGCCGCAAATTATGTACTATAAATTGTCGTATAAAAAGCAGACTCAAAAAAAAAAAATTTTTTTTGCGAGAAAGTTTCCAATGTTTACATTTTTACAATAGTTCCTCCTTTTTTTTTTTGTCATATGAATTCCAATTTTACATTTTAGCTGTATTATTCCAATGAAAAAATTTGCTCATTTGTTTGTTCTCTTATTTTTTCATATTAGAAACCACATTTCCCACAAATGGGTGGTATTAATCACATTACGGAAATTTGATTTTGTATGGGAAATTTAATCGTATTTTTAAAATTAATGCCGAAATGAGTTCAGCGAGAACGTAGTATAAGTCTGTCAAACAGACATCCAGAACTACATTTTGACAGATACGGTTACGTCTACTACATGTTTCTACTTTAACTACAATAACAACTTATATTGTTAGGTTTTAAATGCAATAACCCCATAAACACTACTCCCGCCATATATTTGTTTTCACGTTGTTTTCCACCAAGCGATTTTGAAGTTTTAGTGAAAGAGACAAAGTAGTCTCACGAACCATATAAAATTTTCATTGTTTTCCTCCAAAAAAAGACAATGGACTTGTAAGGGAGATAGTTTTTTGAACAACATCCGATCAACAACCAACCTTTATCGGTCGCCGATTTTGAAAATTGGTAGTTTCACAATCGTGGAATTTATTTACTAATCCACTCAAGAAACCGTAATGCAAACAAACTCCTTATATTGTGCATAGCAGATATCTTTTGTTTGAAGTATCATCTCGCCGATGTTTAAAAATTCACCAATACTTTTTCGGAATAATTCAAAAGCGATATTGCACATAGATTAATTAGGTATCGAGTATAAGCTATGGAGAATACTGATTTCTGTTTTTTATTATTTATATATAGTTGCAATTCATTTTGTAAATTTGCAGCTGATAAAAAATGTATGCTGAATGATTTTCTGTTTTCTTATTTTTTGTCGGATGCACTCATTAGTGGTGGCTCTGCTCGTGAACCACAATATTGTGGTGACTCAAACAAATGCTATTGTGGTTGTTGGTTGGAAAGGAGTTGGTGAGAATTAAGGAAAACGGGAGATAAATGTACCTCACGCATCCATGCTTTATCATGGATTTACCCATACTCAACTCACCAATGTAAACCCCTGGTGAATTATGAATTTTTGGCGTATCCTTTTTCGACTTTTGTTTTTTTTATTTGTTTTGATTTTATTTCCAATTTTAACCAACAGGTATCAGATATAATTTCATTCTTGAAAGTTACACATCAACTCACAATACTAACGCAATAATAATAATACTGTAGGCAAATCCTGGAGGTTGTCACCTCTGATATCTACTGCTGTTCCATTAGTATTTAGTAACCTGCTGAATTGTGTAATTGCTAGTAAGCAAGATCAAACCAACAATGTTATTTATTGTTTATTTTTGTCAATATACGAGCAAAGTGTGAATGTTTTTTACTTTCTCTCACAAAGAGAAAGGCATTGGTTTCAGGCCGTGTCAATTGCGTTAAAATTGTAGCCAGTCGAGATTTTTTTGACATTAGTATGGTGAATTGAGACTTTGAAATTTTGACCTGCTCGACAGCTCGCTAAAATTTAACCAATGGGTAATTTTTGACATTTGTTATACCTACTGTGGAGTGATAGAGATGGAAAACACACTCGTGGACTAATCGTCATAACCGCAGTGTTTCTATATGGTGGGAAAATAACACATTATTTAGAATATTAAATAAAAAGGAAATAACATATATTTCATTTAAATAAACTAGAACTGGGTATTTGAAAATGGGTGGTTACAAAAATGTTGCCGCTGTCTAATTTTTGACATTTACCACATTATTACTTACCGTATTGTTGGGGTTGTTTTGTTGCAAGACGTTTAACGATTACTCGAATCACATAATCCTGAATAACGTTTATCTTTTCCATAAAAAGTAATTGCCACAGTGATGACTTAAAAATTATTATGGATTTGTTACCCCAATCACAGAGAGCACATTTCGTATTAAACAAAGCGACGGCTAAACGGATGATTTAACAATTGATGAGAATCACAGAGAGCGAAGTTTCGTAGGTACTATTTTGGTTTTATTTAGTATGCAAGAGATTTTTTGTTAATAATATTACTATTAAAGGTACATATTTAGTTCTTTTAAGAAATCAAATTATATTTTGAAGAGATTAATTTTATCATCAACATAAATTAATAACATAATGTAATCGAAAATCAATATAGTTGTGTATAAATATGTAAACACTTTTAAGTAAGATCAATTGTATATGTTTACAGTACTCCGGGTGGGACGCTACGCGGGATCAAGGGATTTTGACTCTCTATTATATTGGGTTTTTCTAGAACTCAATACTTTATTTTAAGGGATTAATTCAAATTTTAATGAAATATTCAATCAAAAATACTATGAAAATCCATCTGTCAAACTCTGTTTTGAAACCAATGTTTTGCGACAAAACGTAATGCTCAAGCTACTGTACCGCCACGCTAACAAAATTTAATTAAAATACCATCCTTCACAATATCTTATGTTTGACTTTATTGACCACAAAACTTATGAAATAATAGTAGGTATCAGTAATAATTATGTTTCTGTTTAGTATTGTTTTAGTATAATAACTATTCAAACGTCTACCTTCTCTTTCTATTCATTGTAATTTATAGAAGTATTTTTAATTTGTTTCACGTTTTTTCCTTTTTCATTAAATAGCAGTCATGATCATTATTTTAAATGTTTGAAACGTATGGATTGAAAAAAAAAGCTGCTTTTATAATTGTTTTAAATTAATGTTTTCTAATGGATTTGTATATAACGCTTGCAATCCTTATTGAATACTGTATGTATACATACATATATAATTTTTCTATTGTAATTCGATTAGCGACTAATTTAATTAACTTAAAATTATGAAAAACTAAAATGCTGTAAAGCATTTTGCACAAAAAATTAATGTTATTTTTATTTTATTTAGTTTTGAACCATTTTAAATATATTTTTGTTTTTATTTTATTTTTTAATCTATAATCTATCTTGTAATGCTCGATATTACGAAAAATAATTAATAAATACTAAAATATGAAATCTTATAATAATCCTTAGCGTTAATTGTACAAATGTACGATTTTGTTTTTATTTCAAATATTTTACTAGTTTGTTAAGATTTATTTGTTTGTTTTGTTTTGATAAAAAATAGAAAATAAATACACACGTTTATCTTGTTTGTTTAAACATCTACTTCTGACTCTATATATATTGTATATGTATATTTTTTAATTCTTACCTTCTAGAGTATGTATATTACAACTATGCGTTTGTCTTTTGTGTTTAAATTTAATATTATTATCTTTATCCAAATTGTAAAGATATAATTGGAAAGAATATTAGTTAAAACTAAAGCATTACTGAAGATGTAAAATTAAAAAAAAGGCAAAAATATTCTATATTTCATTGCACGTTCCAAAATTGCGTCTTGTATAACATATTATATAAAAATAAAACAACTAACAAAAATTTTGTTTTAAATAAACTTTAAGATTGGCACAAAGGAAATTTGCTATTTATATTTTGCTATTTCCAGAGCCTGTAGTCCGTAAAAAATCAGAATTATGTAATAAAATAATTAAAATGTTGTTAAATAAACAATTCCAAAAGGTTCTACAAACTTTATTGTTTCAAATGCGCAGTTTTTTTTTTCATCCAATTTTTTTAAGCTAGCTGGGATGAATAGCTCTTTCTCTAAAAGTTTGAAAAGGAAGAGGAAAAGATTGAATATTTTGAAATCCATTGTACGTTGAAACTTGGGAATTAGTACTGCCATCGATCAGATTCATTGTAGTGTAAAAATTTAGACAGAAAAAAAAAACGGCTTCAAGTACTATAAATTTTAAGAAAGAGAATTTTGATATTAGAAAAGAATTGCTTTATATGTTAGCAATAGTTAAAATTTGTTTAAGGTTTAATTCGCACACCATGGGAGAGCAGGATGAACACTTCAGTTTCGTATTCCCCAAAGTCATTGATTATACACCATTGCGGGCCAAGATAAAAAAAAATTATAATAAATTGTACATTTAGTACAACAAAAGTTTCCAGAAGAAATAAAACTTAAAACGCTCTTGGAATTTCCCGAGTTGAAGGTGCACTCAAAGTCTACTTGGGAGAATATTACCCTGAGGCAATTAGAGGAAAGTGCTGTTTTGGCATTAGATATAGATACTCCAATAGGAGGGGCTACCCAGCCTCTCTATCGTTAAGTGGTCAAATTACCAACTCGCCCTTTACCATATGTAATAACTTTCGCTTATTTTTCCAATCGAGTTTCAAAGATTGATGAAGAATTCTTCAATTATCTCAAGGAATCTCATACTCCTATATTCAACAGGCCGAAAACCTTGAAGAAAGTACATTAGAGAATTTAATTGCAATGGAATCAAATTTTAATTTTAAATTTTAAAACCCTCGGGTTTTCTTAAAAACCGTGCACAACTATTGCCCTCATTTTTAATCAATCGCTGTTAACCGATATATTTCAATCAATTTGGAAAATTTCGTTTATTTTACCTGTCTTCAAATCTGGTAGAAACCACAAGGTTGAAAATTATAGAGGTATATGTAAACAGTCAGCGATCCCTCAACTGTTTGATAGATTAGTCACTGAGCAGTTAAGCCAGTAAGCGTTAACTGTGACTTACATAAATTTTTTTACGAACTTTGTAATTACAGAAATTGGTAAAGGTAGTCAGGTTGATGCTATATAGAAAGACTTCAAAGCATTCGATTGTGTTGATCACAGAATTCTAATCTACCAACTAGAAAGCTTAGGCTAGCAAAAGATACCAATTTGTTAAATTTAGAAATTTAATCTCGAACAAAATCTCTGTAACTTCTGGTGTTCCTCAAGGAAGACATATATGTCCATTATTGTTTATTCTGTTTGTAAACGATGTTGTTAAATTTTTGCCTCATTGTAATATTCTGATGTTTGCTGACGATTCTAAGATTTATGCATTGAGTAAAGACACTCACAGCTTTCAAACATTAAGCTACGACCTAAACAAATTTTATTTATGGTGTAGCAAAAATTATATGTCCTTCAATGTGGAAAAGTGTTCTGTGATCACTTTTCCAAGAAGCAAATCTCCTTTACACTTTTGGCGATCTACCCATTCCCCGTGTCACAATAATTAAAGATCTGGACGTTATATTAGACAAAAAATTATCGTACGTTAGATATATTGAATATATGTATATCAAATAAAGCCAATAGAACATGGGGTATGTTAAGACGCTATGCGTGCGAATTTTCTGGTCCATGTGCTATGAAAACATCATATATATCATTTGTTCGCTCCATTTTAGAATATGCATCCATTGTTTGGTATCCGTCAAAATTGAATCCATTCATCAAAAGAGTTTTCTTAGATTTACTCTTCCTTGGGTCAACTCTATTAGTTTGCCATCTTATCAATCAAGACATAAAATTAGTTTAGTTTAGAACCTTTAGAGGTTAGGTAAAAGCAACTTGCTCAATGCCCTTACATATAGTCATGACTAAAGGCTCAATCTAAAAAACAAACAATTATAATTGTAAATTTCTTATGCTTAAGAAAGCCATATAATGAGTTTTGATGATGATTAAATAAATAAATAAATAAAAAAATATAAGCAGTGATTGAATACCAAAGTTGAAAAGTAAAGAAGCATTTATGCATAGCTCCAATCCATGGAATCTAAAAATATAAGTGCAAAATACTTATGTGTTCGTAGTATGGTTTCACATGCAAATTCTGACTACTTTCATAAAATTCCAAAATAACTGTCAAAGTGGAAAAGATTTTTTATTTTTCAATGAAATGTAAACGCCCAAAAGCTGTCAAGCAGCGATGAAGCTTTCTGATGTGATTGAGATTTTGACCTTAACGTTTCAAATTATTTCCATTCCACTGCTCAAATGTTCATTCACAAATATAAAACCAAATAGAATAAAACTACATAGAGTGCTTATTTCATACAACGAAAATTTTCTATGTGCGGTACTGATATTAATACCCCAGTGTACACATTGCTACCCCAGCATCATTCAACAGCATAGCCTACGCATATGATCGACGAAATTTTCCCTTGGCAGTTACCGCCAGCGTCAAAAACGACTTCAAAATCTTTAGCTGTGATGTGACACTATGCAGTTCTATAAGAAAATAAGTTTTCATAAAACTCACATTTCCATAAAATTTTCCTCTTGGATAGTTGAAAAAATGATTTCGGAAAATGCGATCGCTTTCTTTGACGTTTGTGCTTTTCTCGGTATCACGTTTTTTTTCCCTTTTTCATAGTTTGTATCTATTCTATTTTTCAAAATAGGAGAGTGAAAAAAAGCGAAAAAAAATCCTCGAGGAATGTTTATTTAGAAGCATGAATCGAGCATCTATCTTCAAGAGAGGATAACGTGTCACGTGTTATCAATAATCCCGTGCTAAATATCTACAATTTAACAGAACATAAGCTGGGCAAAAAAGGTATTCCGTACTCGTTTGGCGACATATGCCCCACCAATGATTGTCGAATGTGATAATTAATATAAAATTACAGGATCTTAAAAAAACAAAGGTTTTTAGAGAGGATTCACTGTAATTTAAAAAAAAAAACATCCAGGAAGCACAGACGGTGTATTGGTGACTTGAAGTTGATGCACATATTTGCATTAATCAAAATTCATTATGCCATTGACAACTTATTAAATTTAAAATTATCTTTAACGAATTTGTTTTTATTAAATATAGAGAATAATTTAATTTTTCTATTTACAGACATTTCTGGTTTTGAATAAAATACTGTTTTGAAAGATTGCCAAATATGATTTTTCTTAGAATTTGTTTATTCGAGAAAATTGTATGCACTAGTCAGTAGTAAAACTTCCGTTTGATCACAAAGAAGAATGATTTGCTATTCTTCACATATATACTGTATACGAAAACCGTTTCTTTACAAAATAAAAAATATGTATTCGTACTTAAAACCACAACATAAAAAAAAATATATAAAAAATAAACAAAAATGGTATTATGTTTTAATTGCTTCATGTATTTCTTTTACCAACTAAAACTAGAATTATTTGCTTTTACGTGTATAAACAAAACAAAATTAAAATCAAATAGAATTATTTAACTAAATAAAATGTTTTTTTCTTTTTTTATTAATATTTAAATTATTTTCTAAAAAAAAATATTTAGCATAAAATTAAATTTGCATTTGCTCTACTTGTTTTTTTTCCTAAACATCTTTAAAAGCTATAAAACTACAAAAAAATGTATTATTTGATAACAACTTAACAAGACAAATATATATATAAATTTATATGTAAAAAGAACTTAAGTCAGAATGTGGTGGTGGTAATTATGTTGGTGGTCGTTTACGGCGCTATTGCTGCGGCGAGTGAAAATCGTTGGTAACTAGCCGGAGATACAAACAAATTGTTAATATTAATAAATATTTTTGTCAAAAAAATATGTATATGCACTGTGAGTGTGTGTATAGCAAATTCCTTTCACTCGCTCATTAAAACTCATGTTTATATCAAAGAATAATGTTTCTTTCATTTTTAATAGAAATAATTAAGTTATAAATTATAAAACAATAATGCTAAAGAAATAAAAACAATTTAATTTTATATTGTTTTTATGTTTGTTTAATAAAAAAAAATTAAAACAACTTATTTGAACACAGAGAAGAGAAAAAATTATAATAAAAGTGCACTTAAACGAATAAACTCCGTAATTTCACCTTCGAGGTCCAAAGGATGTAACAACTAATTTAACTGGTTAGAGTTGGTAATAATTTTATAATGAAAAAATATGTAATTACGTAATAAATGCTAGGACAAAAAAGTTCACAACTAGGCTCTGGAAATACGAATCATTATATATGCTATCGTTTGCTACAAATAAAAAATAGGAAAATCAAACCATTGCTTTAATTAACAGATATTTGTGTGTATGTATGTAAATGGAAATCAACAAATAGTTTTTTTTTTAAATATATATACGCTTTTACGTCAAATGTTTTTTTTTTCATTATCGGATAGTCCGTATCCATTCCCTCTTTTGTTTCCGTTTTTCCCCCCGATTTGTACAAAAATGAAATAATTTTACTTAGACTACTTGTATGGGCTACTTGTCTTAATTCAAGCGGCTGTATCCACCTCCTCGACGATGTGATTCGGTGATACTTCACTGGGTGACGCGAGTGGGGCAATTGTAGTGGCCGTTGCTGATGCTGTGCTTGTTGATGCAGCACCACTTGCTGTGGCCGTAGGGCTGGTTGTTACCACACGGGCTCCGTATGGTGCGCCCTTGAGCTTGCGAGCTTCTCGTTTCTGCTTACGCTGCTGCATGACTAGTCGCAATTGGTCCAACTTGAATTTAGTCTTGTTATTTACCATATCGGTGGAGCACTTCATGCACATTTGACCTCGCTGTCGGCCACCTGGGAATAGGTAGCGACATTTACATAGATTACGTTCTTCGGTGTCTGTGCAGTCGATAGATGGACAAGGTGCACCGCTGCTGGTGGATGCTGAGAGATCAGTACATTCGCACATCGACGACATTTTTTCATTATCAGCGCAGGAGCTTTGTGCTGTCAGAGTCTTTGTAGAGTAGTGACCAGAGCATTCGCCATATGCACAGGCACTGTTGCCTGAGCATTTCACACAGGTTGAGTCTGAGGATGATGAAGAAGTTTGTGGTTTGCTGGACGACGACTGAAAGTAAAATAAAATAAATATGCATAAGAAAAAGGAAATTAGTTCAAATAGATTAAGAAATAGCTAATGACCTAGATAATTTTGGTTTTTTGACTTTGGCGATTGAAAAGTTTTTGCAACTAACAAAGTTCTTTAATAGCATAAACAGTTTTTAAATGATACGATATACTACATAGATTATCTGGTAGTTATATACTGGCTCTCTCTATTTGTTGTTTATCGAATCGATCTTTATGTACGGGCTATTAAAATGCTAAAAATAGTGCACATGACGTTAATCCCATTACCACTCTAACTAACCACCGAAAAATGAGCTACAAAACTTGCGGGAAACATCGAACAATAACTTTTTACATTACATTTTGAAACATGTAGGTCACTACCCTTGACAGTCCGTTTTGCGAAAACGGCCAACTGGTGGAAAATGATACGATAAATTTTTGTATACCAACGCAAAAGACGACCCTGTCCTCCAGGTTTTTTTTTCCAAAGGTCAACCCTTAATAATATCTTGCAACGTGTTTGAAGAAGACTTAACCATAATTTTTACAACCGAAAGTTTTCCAATCACTAGAATCGGTCTCATCAAACTCTGTAGTAACTCTAGACTGCTTCTACATTATTTAAGAGATAACAGACCGGTTGAACATTAATCTGTAAGGCTGACATTCTCGCCAGGAATGGAACTATAATACAAATTCTACCTGAACGGAATATACTTTGTTATCATATTACCACTTGATAACTTATTACAGTGCAGGACACAATTCGGCGTTAAACCTTGAATGGAACAGAAGTAAAACGTTATCTGTATAGTGATCGATGGCTTCCATACTAATCGGAAGATATTTTTTAAAAGGATTCCCCTTATTGTAAATTGTATTTCCCCTAATGTTGAACATTTCCGAAAAGCAGGGAAATTCCCAGAACACGGGCTACATAACGCCTTACTTATTAATTAAAAGAAAGAAAGAAAATGTAACTAAGGGCTTTTAGTTTTTACTTAACATTTGTCATGATGTGAATGCCATTTACTGACATACTACACACTCATAATTCTGTTGTCTAAAGCTTTAACAACCTTTCTATCAATTTTTTCGATTAAAAACTACTTTAAGTCTTAAAGGACATAATCACTGTGGTAAACATACCTGTTTGCTTCTGGACGACGATGTAGATGGTGCCTCAAAGCTTATTCTTGCACCTCGGCTGTATTGCGGTGTGGCACTTAGCAAATCGTTTAGAATATGAATTACTGTCGATATGTCACGCTTTGGTCGCCCGTATCTGTCCTGCAGAGCGGGGTTCAAAGTGCCCGAGAATGTTCCCGAGTATATACCCTTGCCGTGATTTTTCATAGATTCAATAACAGCTCCAGAGCTGCTTTTTCTCGCAACTTCCTCACTGCTTAGGTCGATTTTATTTGTGAAAACCTCCTTAGATAGCTTGCGCAATGTTTGTGTCAAATTTCTAGACGCTTCTGCCAGAGTGCGCGTATCAGTCACTGTAATGCCAGAATCATCTAGCTCGATTGGCGAAGAAGTTGCTGTGGAATCGTTTGTGTTGCTGGTACTGGCGGTGCTGTTCTCCGGTGAGGCTGCCGTTGTTGATGTTGTGGACAAAGACAGTGCGCTGTCATTAGCATCGGCGATTGCGCTGACTTTCTTATCTAAATGTTTATTATCATCAGTGGTCGGACTTTTGCGCACTACTCCATTGCTATGATGATGGTAGTAATGATGATGATGGTGATGATGATGATGATGGTGCCGGTGCTTTGATCGAACAATTGGGTTATTTGCAGTTTTGTGTAACAACGCTGTGGAAAATGATGAGGTTGGCGATAATGACGAGGATGATGATGACGATAAGGATTGACTGTTGCCACTGGAATTCAACTTGTAGTTGGGTGTACTGGTAACCAGTGAACGCTCAGTTGCGAATTCGCCAGTTGATGCTTCGCTGCTTCGTGACTGACAGGGATTAACTTCGCAACTCTTGCTGCTGCTGTTCAACCGGGTGCAGAGACATGACGTTAGCTTTGCTGATATTGGATCCGAGCAAGTACCATTGCTACCAGCGACCGATTGGCTTGCCGAACCAGATGCTACCTCCGATGTGTACTTGGGATGACTGCTGATAGGAATGTTCTTTATCGACGTCGTTTTAATGGGGCTGGAGACCAGATTTGAAAGAGATTTGATTGGTGACTGTTCCATCAGGGCATATGTTGTCGATGACGCAGCAGGTGGACAACAATTAACTCTTTTCGACTCTGTAACGCTGCTGATGCCGCCATTACTTACCACTTCCATGGCTGAGGCGGATGTACTTGCAGATGCTGAAGATACAGCTTGAGGTATCGTTGCTGGCTGTTGCTGCGCCATGGATATACTCTTAACAATGTTTTGTAGGCTTTCAAAATCGCGTTTTGTTAGAAACGAACTTAAATCCCTCCCGCTAGGGGTCCGAATTTGGGAATGCTGCTGAAGGCTGGTAGATGCCATACGCGATGTTGTAGCTGTTGATACTGCTGTGTTGGAGTCTACAACGCCGGCGTTGTTTGCAGTGGCTGCATCAACATCTAATTTCCTCGACGCTGTCGAATGATGATGATGGTGGTGGGTATGACTGCTAACATTGTTACTGTTGTTGCTGCTACTACTACTACTATTACTACTGTTGGGATTTGGGGCCGTACTTTGTGTGTGGTTATTTGAAGACCGACTGCTTCTTTGACTTGAACGTGAACGACTTGTGCTGCTAGACGAAGGGCTTGCGGGATTTACCGTACTCAGCTGTAATTGTATCAGCATCATGTGATCTCCTAAGCGCATACTCAAATTGAGGGGTGTTTTGCCACTTAGAAAATCATTAACTTGTGAATCATTTAATGATTCAAGGGCTTGCATAACCGTGTTTTCTGGACGCTGAGCCTGCAATGAAAAAAAAGTACATTAATATGTTTTGTTAATTGACAGCTTTGCATAAACAGTCAATTCCTCATTGTACGTATCATTGTATATAGCATAATTTTGTGTTAATGTTATTCATTCACATTACACCCACCAAGTTTTAAAAATAACCCTCAAATGCTTGCGGAAACATAACAAAACGTTTCTCCACCTAAATATACCACATGCACCAAAGAACTTCCCACTTTGGTATAGCCTCTACTTTATTATACCAGTTCGGCACAGACAAAATAATTAGCATCCACAACTCATCCAAAAATAACAAAAAAAAAAGTTCGACACGACTCGGACAAACTTCCCCAGGAATGTAGAGGAGTACTGCGGTTTGATGTGGAGTTTGAATAAAACCACTTTCGCTAAATAGTCTATTGGCTCTTTATAAATAAGTACTTCTTTGGATTCATCGCACCATATTTAAAAAAAAAATTCTCAAATTTAACTTTTCGCTACATCACATTACTTCCCTATACTTCATATACAGGACAAGTAAATAGGCCATTCAAAATGTTTATTTAGCTCGTTGAATTCAGTTCATATATATGCAATGGCAGAGTAAATGAGCTCATTTTGGAAGCAGACTGGAAAGAAGTCAGTAACGAAGAAGATGCCGAGAAGTTATATAATAAACTTGTCCGCAAACTAAATGATATTTATAAAAGATCAACTTACACAAAATCAACGCAGAACAAACGAATAAATAGCCCCTGGACAACCCCTTACCTTATCACTGAATGCAAAAAAAGGGATGAACTCTACAGAAGGTGGAAAAATAATAGAGGCAACAAATCCTATGAAAGAGAGTATAAAAGTTACAGGAACAAAACAAATAAAATGATAGCAGCTCAAAAATCTAACTTCTATAAGAACCAATTCATCCAATTTAAGGCCGATCCTAGAAAAACCTGGGGATTAATAAACCAAATATTAGGAAGGAAAAGGTCAAATATTGATGATACGATGATTAACAATTTTTCAATTGAAATCAAAACATTATCCAACAATTGTGCACAACTTTTCTCTACACAGACGTCGCAAATTATTCATCACTGTAACTCCATCACATCGAATCATAGGAATGCAAGGGTAGAGAACTCTATTTTCGCTAATGCTACAAATATCCAAGAAATGAGTGCCATTATAAGTTCCCTTGGTGAAGAAAAATCGCCAGGAATTGATAGAATTAGAGCCGTTGATATCAGAAGACACGCCGAAATATTTGCTCCTATTCTATGTAAACTGTTTAACCTTAGCCTGACACAGTCAAAAATCCCGTCAACACTGAAAACCGCTGTCGTGAGGCCGATCTATAAGAATGGAGTTAAAAATCAACTAAGCAATTATAGACCAATATCAATACTTCCAGTAGTTGAAAAGTGTCTGGAAGGCGTAATTTCGCAAAGATTGCAGAGTTTTATTGACAAGCACTCTCTTATTCATAAAAGTCAATACGGGTTTAAAAAAAAACAGAAATACAGGCAAACTACTAGGTGAATTCGTAAACTGTATCAATGATAGTTTAAACAAAAGCCATCATGTTCTAGTCCTGTTCATGGATTTCAGTAAAGCTTTTGACACTCTTAACCATTCAAAGTTACTAGAAGCGCTTAGACGGATTGGCATACGAGGAGTAATGGCTGATTGGCTCAAGGATTATTTACACAACAGGATGTTTTGCGTAAAAATTAAGGACGTGATGAGTGAGAAAAGAGACGTGCAGTATGGAGTCCCTCAGGGATCAAAACTTGGTCCAATTCTCTTCATCCTATACACGAATGAACTACTTCGTGTTTTTAAACAAAGCATTCCTTTTGCCTTTGCAGACGACACGGCGATTGTGGTACGCCACAGGTCTCTCGACACAGCGACGAGAATTATGCAGGAGGAATTGAATGCTGCAGTTAAATGGTGCCACGATAACGGTCTAGTTATTAACGCATCAAAAACCAAGATGATACATATCCGGAGTCCACAATTCAAGCCCACACAGAGTAGAATATACCTGAGAAATGATGCCTGTCCGAACACTGCAAACGAAACTATTGAATTAGTAGAAAGCTATAAATATCTTGGAGTTATCATTGACTCTCATTTTCTATGGAGCAAACACATCGACAAGCTTCGCATGGATCTGAAGAAGGCGTTATACGCATTGGCCCATTTGCGGTACCATGCCACGGTTCCTGTCTTAAAACAAGTGTACTATTCCCTAGTTGAGTCCAAGTTACGGTATGGTATACTTGCCTGGGGCAACGCAGCAACAACCCACATCAAAAAATTACAAAGCCTTCAAAACTCAGCGCTGAAACAAATAAACTCGAGCTATCCGCCTAACGATGAAAGAACGTTCAAAGTTCTTCAGGTCGAGCAAATTTATAAGATGACACTAATACTGGAGTACTTTGACGATGACCGTTTTATTCGACCAATAAACCATGTTATCAACACCAGAAGACGTGCCCAAGGTATGCTTCAATTGCCAAGAAACTATAATGTTTATGGTAGACGACAACTTCAATACAGCGTTCCAGCATCAATCAACGAATTACCTCGAGAACTAGTGAGCATAGAGAATTACAAGACCAGAAAAAAAAACATTAAACATTTCTTATTAAACTCAAGTCATTAATTTATCCATAAAGTTTTTGTATGTACTATCTTAGTTTTTTTTTTGAAAATATTTACATCTTTCACTCTCAAGCTTATTTATATAATTTAAACCTAAAGAAACACAACCTTCTGCAGACAAGCCACAAGGCTTCGCAGAAACGTATATAAAATTGTTAAGTCTATATAAATACACAAATAAATAAATAAAATATAAAATAAAATAAGTTAACAAAAAAATCAAATAAATAAACGGAACAAAAATTATAATGCGTTAGGAAAGCGAAAGTGAAAGTATGACTAGTGACTACGCATGTTGTGTGGCGTCAGCGAGAAGTAACAGAGAGACCAACGGCATGGCATTCAATTTGAACGCCTTTTTCGAATTTTCGTTATCAGAAGTGCATAGCAACAGGTATGGCTTCACCGCGAGATTGGCCCACAGCAAAACAAAACGATTTTGCTCTTGCTATACACAATTTCTTAAGCAGTATGTTAGACAATACAACAACAAAATACTGGTGAGGTTGTATTTTTCGGTAAAAATTGCTGCTACAGTGATCCGTATGTAAGTATGGCGCTATTGCGTCGTTCAATTAGGAACAGAGTGCCGTAAATAAAAACTCGTGTGTACATGCGCTGTGGTGCTTCAAGCTACACCCATGCGACTTGTGTGCATTTTCTCCCATTTTATTCGTGATAAGGGCACCTATTTACTGATAAACTTTACCCATAATAACGTGTTTTTCCCACTATCAGTGCTACAGTTTCACTTTCAACTTTCATACAATGTTTTGGTTTTATTTTGTGTGTATTTCCACCAGAACCAGTACTCTGGTGGAAATATTGAGTTTAATCACGACTTGTAATCCGAACTGACCGAGATATTGCATTCGAATTTTGAAACAACATTATAAGGATTTATCATTTGGAGATTATTTAGTTAGTACATGAATATTTCGAGTTGTAAGTATATTTCATTTTAGAAGTCTTTGCTCTATAAGTGCAAAGTAACACAACGACGATATATGAGACAAGAAGGGAAGGATTCACATTTGAGCGTAAGTAATTAGGTGTTCTATTTTGCTTGTTGATAAGGTCTTAAGGCAAGAGGTACGTATGTGAACAAAATTTCATTAGAATCCGAAATAATTATTTGGCTTCAGACGTTCAGATGAGCATTTGAAATGATTACTTTAATTCTTGGTAGATATGATAATTACAGATGTGGTCCTATTTAAGCTGAACTTGACCTTTTATTTTGTTTTGATTTAGGCACTTGCTAATAATGTTAATAGAATGAGATATCCTACTGAAGTTGGACTATGGTTAAAATTCAGTCAGTAACCAGTTATGCTCTAGTTGAGAAATCTCGTTGGGAATTTTCTTTAACTTATTGAGGCTTTTTTATAAAATAACTATTGGCGAGTTGGTGGCAAAACAAACCCTATGTATTTTAAATAAAACAAGATTTTCCAAAAATATTTTAAATTTTAATAAAAGTTTTCGCAGAAAATCACTTTCGTTTGTTCCAATCTGTCACTAGTCCTTTTGGCTCATCACCCGCGAGCAATAGAGAAACGGGGTCAGTAGCGCGATGGTTAGTGCGACGAATCGCCGATGGTCTGGGTTCGATTCCCAGCCGTAGTAACACTGAAATGATTTTTCACTGACTCTCCTCTCGTAATGATCTGACAAATCATCCGAGTAGTATCAATTGTCAACAAAAGCTTATCTCAAATTTTCCGTTCGGATTCGGCATAAAGCAGGAGCTCCCGCCATCGTTCTCGTGCGAAAAAGCTCGGCACTAACAGGTCTTTTGCGCCAAAAAATTGTATTTGTTTGTTAGAGAAAGGAAAGATAGAGAGTGATGAAAAAGATCACAAGTAAAATTTTAGTTCCATCATGTTTTGTGTTTTAATTATGTTTATTAAAGAAAACTATAACTGGACCCTAAAAACCATCCGAAATATCTTGTGACAAAAATATAACTTCACACATATGAAGCTGGGTTATAGAAGTCCCCGATACAGGCCGATTATTATCTGTCAGAATTACTAACACAATTATTGCAAGATTATTGAAGGTATAGAAATTGCATGTTTTAATTGCGTTTAGTCTTATTGTTACGATTATAAAAAATTCATTTGCAAAAATACGACAAAAATAAAGTATGGAGGCATACTAGAGGGTTTGTTCCTCACTAAACCCAACCTACTAGCTCAAGCTTCCTTACATGGAGCACAATCCTTTTTATTTTTATTTTTGGGTAGTTTGTCCCTTTAGCGCTTAGCGAAAGATAATATATAGTAAATGAATACCCGTATGTAATACGTTACTATTGGTATGAATAGTCCTTACCAAAATGTCGTTAATAGTAATTACAGTTGTCAACATTTATATTTAGAACAACTTGCACATATACAACAACAAGAGTTTTTTTTAGCCACACAGAAGCTTGCATTTTGAAATCAATTTTTTCAGTTTGAGGTCTTTTTTTACCCGTTAATGTTTGTGTATCTTAAGCTGGTGATTTTTTAAGAGTTAAGTTTCAGGTTGGCAGCACTGGTAAGTAATGGCGTCCAAACGTCATCTGTCAATGTGAAAAGTTTTCAATATACTCTACCATTTAATCATGGAAAGACTTACAAACGAGCAACGATTGCAAATTATTGAAATTTATTATCAAAATTCGTGCTCGTGAAAAATGTGCACCGTTTGTTACGACCATATGCGTAAATAAGCAAAACTGTCGCATCTGGAGTAATGAACAGCCACATGCCATACAAGAATTACCGATGCATCCCGACAGTTTGGTGTGGTTTACTGGCTGGTGGCATCATCGGTCCATTTTTCTTCAAAGACGACTGTGAAAGAAACGTAACCGTCAACGGCAAACGATATCGAGCCATGACACGCCCCAATTGGCTGAGTTGACATGTGGTTTCATCAAGACGGTGCCACATGCCACACAGCTCGTGAAACAATGAAAATGTTAAAGGATGAATGTGGTGAGCAGCTTATCTCTCGAAATGGCCCTGTGAGTTGGCCGCCAAGATCAAGCGATTTAATGCCTCTTGATTATTTCTTGTGAGTTTATGTAAAATCGTTAGTCTATGTGAACAAGCCGAACACGATTGAAGCCTTACAATATAATGTAACACGCGTAATTCGTGCATAACAGGCCGAAATGATCAAAAAAGTGACCCAAAATTGGATTTTCCAAATGGAGTATTTGAAACGGAGCCGCGGACAGCATTTACATGAAGATGTCTTTAAAACGTAAATGGCAAAGGCCTATTTATCGATGGCAATACAAATTTTGAATATTTGATGCAAATTTGAGTGTATTATTTGATTTATTAAAAAACTACGGTTAAAAAATAAACCGTTAAATACATTGAAAATGTTCCTAAAAAGGTCTTAACCATACCACCGACGTAAATATAGCCACACACCTTAAACCCGTCGCAAAATTATACATGCGAGCCCAGTTTTGTCTGAATATGACCTAGTGTCTCATAGCTAAATCAAAATCAAACCCACACTAGGATCATGGTAATGTTGAAGAAATTAAAAAAAAATAAAAGATCCGACAAGCCTAAGAGAAACTTAACCAGGAATTTAGAATTGTATTTGTTATGAACTTTGAAAAATTGTCTTTTTAATTGACTAAACATTCTACACTATGTCAATAACTCTTTAGTTCAGTATAAGAGGAAGTGACGTTTGTTAATAAGGGTAATAAGGGCAGACAGACAATTTGACCCTCATCCCACTTGTATTTTTTATCAGTTACAAATCAACAAATCGTTCACATAAAAGTAGACATCACCAATGCTGAAAATCCAGCGTTCATTAGGCTCTGTCACCTAGTAGTCACGAGTTTCCGAGTTTGATCTTATTTATTTGTGCACCAGAACGCAATGATATAAGAGAAAATAAAGACGCGGGCGATAAAAGTATCCCCTTAACCACGATCGGTTATGTAAGTACTCTAACAAGATGAACCTAGGTATAAAATATCAAACTTGCAGGAAATGCCAAACTAAGAAGGGCATAATACACATATCTTGTAACTGCATTAAACTACATAGTAATCACTTCAATGATGAACCCCCTGATCTAACACACCAATGGCATAGATAATCCGCTTTTCTCCAGATCATACAAGTTAGAATCTTTATTCGATTCAGGTTAGGTTTTGTCAGAACCCATTTTAACTACCTGCGTAGCTGCTGACAAACACATTAAAGCGACATGTAGAACACAATGCTAATACTCAATCGCATTTGGTATAAACATGAATTGTCTTAGAGCTTCTAACAAATGATTGCGTTTCGATTTTATTCTGTCAAACTTGCACCTTGACTACTAAGGGCTCTTGTACCAACTCATTTATTCAACTAACCAAAGGTCAGCTGTCTTAAGTCAAATAGAAAATGTCTGGATTGTTGAATTAACAAATTGGTGCAAGTCACTCTAAGAGATATGTCTTTTACGTTACTTATTTAATGTTAAACTAAAACGAACACACTTTCAATTATTTTAATGCAACATTAACTCTCTTTGTCAACTCTTCTGTAAATCAACTATAAACACAGTCAAGCTGAATCATAGGCCAATTGACAAATTATAACCGTTTCCGGTCGATTGTGAATGTGCCGACTCACTTCTTGTATGCATATTAAAATATCAAAAAAATTTATTACAACTTTCACAAGTGTCTGTCCACCCAAATGTAAGTCGACTCTTTCATTCTGAACGCCATGTACTTAATGTCAGGATACATCATGTTTTCTGTTTAAATACGCCCGACTTAAAAGGTGACATTCCTGTGTCCAGTCGTGGTCGACATCAGAAATCATCTTTATTGTCTCGATTCGTGAGACGGATAAAAGCAATCAAAGTGCAAGTACCAAACAAAAGAAATTCGTTGATATTTTTAGAAACAAGAAAAAAGACCACTATGAGGTAAGGGTTTGACGCAAACAAATAAATTCGCCAGATAGAAGACCATAGCAAACAGAAGCGAACAAAATAAAAACAGAGAACAGTGTTGTATACTCATCAGCAGTCGAAGCTTTTGCTGATAAATACTCCCATGCGAAGGAATTTTCGTTGGAGGCGGGTGAATCAGTTAATTTAAAAATATTTTTTATTGAATGTGTGGCACTTTCAGTCACTGTTACTTGTACGTGAGTGTGCTTATTCATTCTGGCTATGACTACGAAGTGTAATCTTTTTAAGAGCAAGTCGAATGGTTAAATAATAGAAAACATGAACAGGTTGGACAGGTGATTAGATAAGGGAATCACAATGTAGCTTGCAAGTAGAGGCTGTTGCTCAGCACAAAAACCCCCATTCTTTATCGGGTAATTTCTGGTATGTCGATAAGTATTTACTTTGAGCATTACAACTGGAGAATACCAATTGCGTCATATCTATTCTATTTGAATCACAAGCTTTTAAACGGGAATTTGCAGAATTTTATTGTCATCGACACAGAAATAGCAAATTGTAGACTTCAATAGTATTGATTTCGAAAGGTAGGTACGTATCCTAACCCAAATTTGAACAGGCGAGTTGAACTAGCAACATCTGTAGCATAATGCTAGTTATGGCGCATTCGATCCACCAGCATACATTACCAAATATTACACCCCGCAATTTTATGTTAAAAATTTTATGAAAAAATGGGTGAAATTTTATCTTTAAAAATTATGTTCTGGAAACACTTCATTATGTCCCAGTTATTGTGAAACTAAAATGATTTTTGATGATTTTTTGATGGAAACTAAGATTAAGTTTTCGAAAGTGGTAAAGCATTGTTTTTGTTAACCCTCAAGATTTGATGCTACCATAATATTCAACTAGTTTTGTAGGATAAATATGAAAGATTCACAATCGGAATTTTGTTCCCGGAAGTTAACAGAATTCTTAGGACGTCCGACTTCATGGATCACCTTACACCAAGCTAAAAATTGACTGCAAACGGAATATGTTAAGGGTGTTTTTTTTTTTTGAGGTATAGAACTTTGAATTGAAATAAAACACAAGAAAATCGTTTTAATGTCCATCAATTTGGCTTTATTGGAAATCATATTTAATGTTTAAATATGATTTTGGGCATGTGGCCGCCGCGGCTGGTTCGACTAAAGTCAAGTCTAGAGGTACAATTTTCAACCACTTTTTCGAGCATTTGGGGCCGTATATCGGCAATAACGGCACGAAGTTTGGCCAAGTCCCCTAACGTTTCCGGTTTGTTGGCGTAGACAAGCGACTTCACATGTCCCCAAAGAAAACAATCCAATGGTGTCAAATCACACGATATTGGTAACCAATTGACAGCTCCATTTCACGAAATTATGGGCACATCGCATGTTTCCTTCAAGAAATCGATTGTAACATGCGCTGTGTGGAATGTAGCGCCATCTTGTTGGAACCACATCTCATCCACGTTCATGCCATCCAATTCGGGAACAAAATAGTCGGTTATCATGGCTCTATACCGGTCTCCATAAACGGTTACTGACTCTTCAGCAGCATTTAGGAAGAAGTATGGTCCAATGACTCCACCAGCTCATAGAGCACACCAAACAATCAGTTTTTGTGGATGTAATGGCGTCTCAAGGGTCACTCCAAATGCGGCAATTTTGCTTGTTGACGTAGCCATTCAACCAAAAACGAGCCTCATCACTGAACAACATTTTGCGATCAAAATCAGCGTCGAGATCAATCTCATTTTCGGCACATACACCAAAATCACGAAGCATTGGATGGTCTCGCGATGGATCTTGTAAGGTCGTAAGCCAAGATCTTTGCGCAAAATCTTCCATAAAGTTTATGGACAAAGCTCCAATTGCTGTGCACGGTGGCGAATCGATTCATTCGGGTCCTCTAAAACACTTTGTTCTACAGCGGCAATTGTTTCATTTGTCAACCAGTTTATCTCTATTTGAAAACCCAATCTCTAACAAAAAAACACCCTTTATGAAGAATTATTAGTATGTATCTAGCACTAATCTCTTGGAATCTAGTATAGGTACGAGTTAAATAAATATATGTAGGTCAGAAAACCCTCCTCAATATTTAAAGACGTATCAAATCCGTAATAATATAATATCAATTCAATAATACTTAATTTACCGCAAGCTAACCAACTTAAGCAGGTGATAGACACAAATAAAGAAGACCAAAATCAACTGCTCCAATTTCGACGCAGGCAACAAAAGCAATGGCTGCCAGTAACATTAACGACCCAGCAACATCAATTTCATTTCCAGATACATGCTCTATCACTCAAATACAGCATGTACAGCGTGATTCATGTGCAAAAAAGGAGAATCATCTCGCACGTATCTAAACCAGTGTCTCTATACACGCGTTCGTTCTTCGGCATGTCTTTCTGGTTGCGGTGACATACATTCTTAGCGTCCCGAAAAGTCTGATGAGTGTTGCACCCTTGCTTAACCGTTATTATTCTTCCATATAAATTAATGTTTACATATTGATCTACGCAAAACGCATCGCTGACGCTCTTGATTTGTTATTTTTATCAAGTTGGCTTGTTTTTGCGTGAATTTAGCTTGTGCGCGGGCGCGCGCCGGAAGGCGCATGTGCGGCACACAGATGATTAGAGGATAAAAAAAACTAACGCTAATGATGTTTACAGTACACTACCGAAGCAAGCAATTGCAAACGGTATTTATATGAGCGCCACGTTCACTTATCGCACAAAAGAGAACACGAATCAGGGTCCAAGAGAGGCTCACAAAAAGCAAAGATATGTCGTCATAGTTTCTTCCACTGCTTTCCACACAACAATCTTATACAATGTGCCGCGATAATGATTCACCGATTTTCAAGAGAGGTGGCATATTCGCAACGATAATGTCAAGTTGGAAAAATAATTAATTGCATTGATTGTTATTTCCGATTACGCATAGAATTTTTTTTTTAAATTTAGTAAAAAAGCCGGCCTTAGTAAACGAAAAAGTAAAAGATTTACTTACCAGCAGTCCGGTTTCAACATTAGGTATGAGAATGATCTTTGAGCCATCCATTAAACCGTTTTCTTTCAGGGTTCCATCTTGTAGTTCTCTGGAAAGATATAAAAAAAGAATAAGCGTTAATAGTGTTATTTTATTTAACTGGAATAAGAAAACTCATTTGACCTTAATACCACAGTCATTTTTATTATGACTAAATAAGTCATTTCTTGAAATCACAGATTTGTTAGCACACGTTTTCAGCTGTATTTATTAAATTTTATTAGGCGGTGTTTCAGAGGTTGCCTTAGTTAGGCATGCCTAAATATTTATGTTGCCTCTAGGCAACGTTGCCTAAATTTCGTATCTATAATGAATTTTCCATTGCTACCTAACTAGGCGAATGTTATGTCACAAGAATTAGTCGAATTTACAAATCTAGTACAAAAAACTGAGATTCTTGTACTTTCTGTCGTATGGTTGCGTTGCTGTTTATACCCTATAGAGTTATATTAGTTTTGATACATAGTTTGTAACATTGAGAAATAATTTAGCTAAATATACCTCAGAATCGCTAGCTGAGTCGATTAAGCCATGTCACAAGTATTTGGGCCTTAAATTTTGATCTATAATGATGAAATTTTGTACACATGTTTGTTCTTACTCCCAGCAGAACAAGTGTACAGATTTTTGAAACCGACCTACTGCCACGCCCCCTTTTTAGAAAAACGTAGTTTCAGGGCAAACCGTTAGAAGTTTTTTGCCACGGCCACTTTTTGAGGGTATTTTCTTTAAAATAAAAAACGTCTTTCGGTAAAAATTTAAACAATTCGACATTGCTCAGACATTGTTGCTGCAAATCGCGGCTTCTTTGAGGCAAATGCCTTTGCAACTCTCTGACAAATAACACACCGCGTAGATTGCCTATATCCATGAATGTCAGCTCGATTGCCTTGCATCTAAAAATAATATACCTCATTTCGCGCCCAATATCTTAAAGCAGACACCATTTGGAGATCAGCAGAAATCTCGTACTTGTTGGCATGTATGAATTTATAAAATTCACTATACATAAATCATTAACAAACGAAATTGATCTTGAGTCCATTTTTTATTAATTTAGATTCCCTAAAATATCAATGCAAAAAAACTTGCAATAAATTTACAGATTGAAATTCTTGTATATGTCAAAATGAAAATGAAATGAAATTTACTTAGGCAGCCTCTAGGTAACCTCTGGCAGGGTTCGTTCGCGCTTAAGTTAGGCGACCTTTAGGCAACGTTACCCAAATGTGAACATCAATTATAGATACCGATTTTGCACTTAAGCGTTACTTAGAAGTTGCGTAAAGTTAGGCAACCTCCAAATTGCTTTTATTGATACAGATGTTTGTTTTGTTTTTATTTACAGAAATGTATTGAAATGTCTGTATGGTCAATCATGCTTAGACTATCCGCCTTTACCTACAAATACGTTAGTTGAAACTTTAGTGAAGACGCAATAAAGTGCGATGTTAATGATACATCTTGGCGAGTTTCAAGCCCCTTCGGTAACTCGACATTATTCTCTCACTGGTGTTCTTGAGAGGCACTTTAGAGTGAAGTTACTCTAATACAAGGTGGGCCAAAAGAGATCACCCTATTGGAAGACGCTCTTATTTTTGCAAATGGCCGCCAATTCCAAATCTGTTTTGACATTTGTAGACTAGACAGATGTAGAGTGAACAAGCCAAGGAGCGATACACTCCACAAGAATGCGAAATAATCGTGTCTATTTTTTTGCGTAACAATTCGTTTGTATTTTCGGAACAGCGCGAATTCCGTCGCCTATTTCCCGGCCGTCCGAAACCGACTGCGGAAACACTGCCCCGTTTGGCCATCAACATAAAAGAGTATGGAACCCCACGACACGTTGTTAAGAGTGGCCTGCACCGGAGCGCCCGTTGTGCCAAGAATATCGCCGCTGTTGTCGAGGATGTCGAGCTGTCGAGTGCCTCGCAATTAACCATCAGCCGGTCGTTCCTAAGGCGAATTTTGGTCAAAGACTTGCGCATGTTCCCGTACAAAGTCCAGTCCATGCATCAGCTGCTGCGACTTAGAAAAAAAAAAGAGAGCCAAACAACATCGGACGACTTCTTCTGGCCCACCTTTTTTCAGTTAGTAATTCGATGCAACCACAGGGTCAATGTTGAATTGGGGTAGTATTTCACTATTTCATTCACTAGTTGCCTAACTAGAAATCATCAAAACAAAATCGACAAAACAATAACAAGAACATCCACGTGTCGAAAAAAAAACATTGGTCCAATAATGATAATAAGTAGGCATCATGGACTTACTATACAGATCACAACCCCGCTGATGATGTAAGATGATGAAAATTATTGAATAGCGACAAATGGTTAAATAAGTTTGCAACGAAGCGACATTGAATATATCATTTCTTATTAAAAGATCAACACTCGAAGTATCAAGTGTCATTGAGTTTGTAAATTGAATATGAAGAGATAGGCGCTAGGTTAAAGTTTTTATTTAATGTAAATTATTAGTAAAAGAAGACGGAACTGATATTTTATTCGACAAGTTTGGTATTTATTGAAACTAATACCATTTATATCACCCTATAACATGGCCAGGAAAACATTTTTGTGTCACTACTCTCCCCTTGTTGCTGTTTTTTTTTTTCAAGCCGATGGTAAACGATTACTCAGCTATAGATGAGCTACTTAAATATAAATAAATGTCACAAATATACAATTTTTTTTCAATAAAACAGAAATAATAATACGTGTTCCTAATATAACGCATTTAATACTGTTAAAACCTTCCAACATTTTGTGTGACCCATCTGTATGCAGTTAAGAATTTAGCTCGAAAAAATAATTCGGTTTTGCTAACTTTGAAGAATAAAGTCTAGTACACAGATTTATTTTTATTTTATGAAGCAAGATGATTCAAAAGTACATAAATTACATAATCCAAGACTTTAGAGGCGCTTAGAATGTAGAAGAAACGTGAGTAATATAAATTCGAAGTGAGTTGATTCGCAGTCATACTCTATGGCAGATTACGAAACGCCACTCGTGCTATTAGGCAATCCCCCAACCGTTTAATAATCTTGTTTTGTTGTTGTGGTATGGGCCAACGTGGGAAAAATTTAAATTAAACAATATAACATATGTTTTAGTGTACGATTAAAATAACACGCACGCAACCTACCTATTTAAACATTGATATAAAAAGGAAGATACAATTTTAAAAAGTCAATGCCACTCCGATTAAGCATGATGAGAAATTAATGGAAATGAAATTTTTCTAGAAAAAGCAATCCTGAAAAATCCCTTCAAAGCAACAACATATAATAAATCCGGATTCTCATTAGTCATACTTTATCACAATCATGGATGATGACAACTGCCATTGCACCAAAATGGCACATTTTGACAACCATTTACAAAATTCGAAACATAAATAAACCTTCAGTCTCCGGTTCCGAAAAATTTGTATATACAATGCTAAACGTCTTGAATGTTAATGTTTGTTGTTGTTTTACCTACAACGCGGCAGCTATTGCTGCTGCTTCGTCATCGGTAAAGCCATTAGAAACCAGTTTAATCATTCGTCTCTCATTGTGTGTCGTCGTCGTTTGTAGTATTGTTGTTGCTGCTGGAGTTTATTACGTTTTTTTTCACTTGTTTCTTTTTTATGACGAAATCTCTTTTGTTTTTTTTTTATGAAAGTTTGTGCCGTACAACAAACACACTATTCAACATTTTGGTAACTATAACCATGAAACAATTTTCACTGTCTCCACCTTCCAATTCCAACAAGCATTATTGTCTCTGGTCTACTGGTATTGGAATGATGTGTTGGTGATTTCTGTTGAGATACTCTTGGGCAATGTTGCCAAATTTTGTTTCCTGAGCGCTGCTTCACTGCAGTGCGGGCCGTCGAGAGTACAACTAAATGGAGCTTAAAGTGTTGTTTTAACCTTCATGTTTGCATCTTCAAAGCCGTCGTTTGTAGCTACGGTATTAATGCGAAATCATCGCATGATTAAGGAAAGTTTCCCTTTCTCATCTCTGGGAGGCATATTGGCTTGGCACCGCAAGGCCAACGATGTATGGGTGAATTATTTTTGGATTTTGGGACTCTTTTGTTGGAAAGAAAGATAGGATTCCAATTCCAAGTTCTTTGAGAGTTCAATATTCGTATAGAGCGTACGTTCACTTTATGTATGCAGTAGCTGCTTATACAAAAAAAAGTCAGTCTTTCTCCCAAACTGTATGAACGAATTAAGTGAGTGGTTCTTGTCAAAGTGACGGTAGGCTGGTTTAACATTCGTCGTGTATGGATTGAAATTTGACGGTAATGGTGAGTGAAATTTATTGATAAGTGAAAGCGATATCAGACACGTTAATTTTTATGCTGGATGATAACTTTCGTAAATATCTACCTTTGGCAGAGGACTCTTGAAATTAATTGATTTCTGTCATTTTTTCACTATACTATACTATTATACTCTGAAAAAGAATCTAAGATAAGGTCTTGGGACACATTTTGATTACTAGTAATGCAGTTGGATATTAAACGGACCCTGAACTTTCCACTGTACATACTGCAGGCGAGTTATCATGGGATAAATGGGTATAACATATAAAATTGCATATGATGTTGTTTAACAATATCGTATATACGACATGCACGACATGCCACATGATTCTATCTATACAAGAATGTGGCTAAAAGATATGGCGAACTTATAAACGTCATACAAACGAAGAACTACATTACCAGCGTACATTAATACAGACTTTCTATTGAACTAACTTAATCCAACTGTTCATGAACATCATTATTACGCAGGCATTGGACAGATTGTGAAGCCATTTTATTTCGCTTGCAAAGCAATACCGATTTGGCAAGTCATTTACTATAAAAAAAATATATATATTTCGATTTTTTTAGGTTTTTTGTACAAAAAATAAAATGAATGAACCAAAAATGGCAAATTTTGAGAGAGATGATTCTTTGACGTTTATAAACTATGATTATATACCTACGGTCTTTATGTGGACTGCATGAATTCAGCGTAATGAGAGTGTTTAAAAAGAAACAAGAAAATAACTTTGTTGTACGATTGCTTACATTTTTTACTCTGCTAGGACCTCCAGATTTATGCCGACTCCGAACGGCGAATTTAAGATAAGCTTTTCTTGTCAATTGATACTACTGCGATGATTTGTCAGATCATTTTACGATTATGAACAAATTCTAATTGAAATAAATTTTTGGCGTAAGACCACGACCGAGGGCCTATCTTTATTCTAATAACTATTCATGTGTTTAAGATTAATTCTGGCACGATGTTGTTTGTCGAATTTACACAACTGAGTTGCGATTCCACTTGGATGACTTGTCAGATCATGGCGAGAGCACGGCGGAAGGCCCTACAAAAATTGTAAAAAAAAAAGGTAAAATCGAACTTTTGCTCGTCAGTAATAATATGATATTACTGTAGATAGTTCTTTTGGCATAGATTTACTTTAGCTGCATTTCACTTTTTGCACTTTCGTTTATTAATCGATTCGTCTCTGTGTGCTGATAATTTATACGTTTTTTTTAAATTGACGCTCACGTTCATTTTAAAAGTTTTTCAAAAAATAAAATTGCATTTTTTTGGTTATAATTATACAAATACAAATTGTGTGTAGTTTGACATTTCTTTACTTTTTTTTTCTGCTGCGGTGGACGAAGAATTGCCATGTTGAAAAATAAAATTGACTAAGGCGCCAGCCTGACGATATTCCATACCCTGAGCGGAGCAACGAAGTGGCGTGGGTGGACTGTCCCGTAAAAAGTGTTGAAATACTTTGTTCCCGAAGCGTTCCACCCAGGGTACCATTAACAAAAAAAAAACAGTTGAATTAGCAGCATGCCAGACGACTTTATACACTCTGAGCGGAGCAAGGAAGTTGCGCGAGGGTGGACTATCCCCAGAAAAAATTTAAAATCCTTTGATTTTTATTTTAAATTTTTTTTTCCATTTTGTGATATATGGATTTTTTTTATCTGGCAATGCTACATTGCAATGTTTTTCTTCTTATTTATCACTTAGCTATGTGTGGACTGTGACGATGAGAAAGTTACGTAAAATTTTTGGGAGAAACAACGTACCAACAAAACGCACTATTTATCGTGTAGTGAATGATTTCGAAGAAAGAGGGTCTGTAGGAGATAGGCCCAAGCATGGACCACAACGTTCTGCAAGATCGCCAATGGAAAACCCTCAAATTATGCATCAGTCAACTTTGCATCCATTAAAAATTAGTCTGGTGTGCAATTTGGTCTGGAGGAATCATTGGACCTTACTTGATTAACATGTGGTATTAATAAGACGGTGCCACATTGCATACAGCCAGGATTACAGTGGAATTACTGCGAGACATCTTTCCAAAACAAGTTTTTTCAAGAAATGGTGATCTTGATTGGCCTCTACGGTCGCCTGATTTGACTGCTCCGGACTTCTTTTTGTGGGGATATCTGAAATGCAAGGTTTATGCAAACAAACCACAAACGCTTGAGCAACTCAAACAAAATATTCGTGATGAAATTAATAAAATACCGCGTGAAATGTGTGAGAATGTAATGAAAAATGTGCTCAAAAAGGGCTCGCATTTGTGAGACTAACAGGGGCAGACATTTACCAGATATTGTATTCCATACATAATTGCCGACATTAAATAAAACATATATCAATGTCAGATCCATTCCCTTCATTTAATCAAAAATTATAAACAAAGTATTATAACTTCTCGGCGGACACCCTATATGACACCCTTTGTAAATTCTGACTGAGTGCATATCTACGAGAATATGTATGTAAAAATATATATATGTATAACAATGGAAAACAATAACAACTGCTACATATTTCTTAAAAAAAAAAAAACATTAAGATAAGCTTTTAGAATTCAAGAACAACAAATTATAATCACCTACCCAAAGTTATTTATAGGTACAATTTTTAAAATAAACCCAACAATCAATTGCAACCACAGAGACGACACTTATCAAGCTAAAGCGCAAATTTGCAAATTTTGTATCGACAAAATTTGTTCAAACTTTGATAAGCTTTTTCGTGGCAAATAATACTATTCGGATGATGTCAAATTACGGCTAGAGTAGGGCTAGTTAGTAAGAGTTCCAACCAAGGTAACTGCGCCATATCATACGTTTTCCAGCAAAATGTTTAAATACAATATGTATGTCGTTTACATGCAACAAAAATATTTGCTACGAATGCACTTAGCTATAGGTGTATAAAATGTAAGCAATTTTTGTATTGCCTACGCTTAATTTTAATTTCTCTTCAATTTAAAGTGCAATCTAAGAACTTCCACCACGCCAACTGTTGCTCAAAATACATATTCTATTGTTGCACACTATGCGCACCTGTATTCTGGGCTTGGCACGAAGCGAAAGGTGAACTTCTTATTGGAAACCGAAAACGAAAAAAAAAAAATGGAATCTATATACATTTACAGAGTGCACGTATAGGGGAAGACATTATAAGGTACACGTTTTCTGTTAACCTGGCGTTTATACCTGACTGAGGTCGCTTTACACGTTTCGTTTGGTGTTTTTCTCGTCACTGAGGTGTGCTGTTGATTCTATGGTACACGGAAAGGTTCCCTCATTCAAAAGGGATGTGCCACGGATATATGTATAGACAAACCAACATGTGTTAGATTTTATACATTTATTACCAACGTAGATACGCATCTCGATATGACACTGTAAGGGATGGGTCACCCTTTATCCTTCCACACATGGATGTACTGCATATATTTATTGATCGAGAGAGAAATATCCTAGAGCACAATTTTAGTTCTAAAAAAAAGCCATCAATGTTGATTCAGGTACTCGCGAGGGCGTATAAAAGTCCCGAGATATGTGAAGTTACATATTTACAACAGTCTGTATGTAAGGTTGGATGTACATGCATATATATCTACGCAAGATGTCAAATAAAGAATCCACCCTGCAGTGGTCGGGTGGTTTGCCAGCAGATACACATAAAATTGGTTGCTGGTTGGCTTTTCTAAATTTTAAGTATTGATTAATTTTGGAAATCAAGAATAACATGTACAAGAATGATAAAAAGGTGCCATTTTACATACAGCATCTAGACTTTTATTGATTTGTTTGTATGCACAAGTTCTCCTGAGGTATTTTGGTCTTTGTTTTATGTAGAGAAATCAATAACAAACAGCTTTAAATATATTGCAACATGATTTAAAACAAAAAAATCAACATCCTTGAATGAAATCTATACATTGGATGGTTACACGTTTCTTGGATGAAATACAACACGTTGTTATGCAGAAACTGTGGCATCGATTCCATATTTCACCAACCAACGTTTGTTATGTTTACAAATTTGGATCCGTTGGCATGTTGATCAATTGTTGCTAGGACATAACCATTTGGCAAAACATATAAAGTCTGACGTTGCTTGCCGCAAGGAAAAGTTGGTCACTTTAATTTAACGGATTTTTTCATTAAACTTGTAGCTTTTGGAATAGGGTTTTATACAAGTATGTGCTATTGTAATCCTTCTAACTTACAACAAGCAACGTTAAAACATACAACAGAATACAAATTAAAACGCTATATTGTATTAAATCCTTTTTGGATATTGGATGAAGGAACTTTTCATGTATTGTTATTAGTGTCAAGAGTGCTAAGAACACCCTTGTACCACATGCGACAAGAATCACAAATCAATCACTGTCTTACTAGCACTCAAACAATGTGGATCTGTCCACTAAAGTTTTTAAACATATTTGTGGCTTCTATTGCATGCATAACCTTTTTTAATTCAATAGGCTAAATAACACCAAAGATTATAAAGCCGCACAGATGACGCATTGAGAACAAAAACAGAAAATTTTTGTCTTTGATAACTCACACCTCCTAGAGTTTTTGGTAGAATTTATATTTGTATTTGAAATCGGAACCTTCTGACCATTTCAGAATTGTTTGAGCTCTATTTGTCCCTTTGATCGCTTACTCGATAGTCGATAGGACCAAGAGCCTATAGTTATAACAAACATTCAGATGGACGTGAGTATTTCATGCATGAGTTGGCGGGTGTTTGAGAGCTACGATTCTAGTCAAATCAATACTAATTTGTCAGATCATGGCGAACAATATTACAATAATATTGAAGATTTGTCGCTTGGTACTGTTGGAAGTAGAATTCAGATATTTTGGGTTTCAGTTGGTCACGATATTTACACAACCACTAAAATTGATCGATTATATAAAAAAAACCTGGTAATCCAGAAAATTGTCAATATAGCTGTTACTTGCGTACATCAGTGGTGCTACGGTCTCTAGGGAACTTCCTAACTACCAATAAAACCCTGTACGAGAAGAAAACAAAAACCTTGAAACACGAGTGATGGGTGGCTGTACGACTCGGTCGTAAGCAACTTTATCTTTCACAAGGAGTTGGACGTTAGATCGATCGATGACAAGCATGAGATAATTTGACGATTTTCATACTTTGGCAAAAATACGCAATAATATTCATTTTGTTTTTTAATGGTAAAAGTGATATAAATAATGTCAACATGTAATTACAAATACAACTTTTTGGCGCAACAACCTCGTTAGTACCCAGGGCCGTGCATTCCCACAACCATTCACGTGTGTGTGTACTTCTTGCCCGATGGGTGGGCCTTCTGTTTTATGCCAACTCCAAACGGCGCAATTGAGTTAAGCAATTGAAATTACTCAAATGATTTGTCAGATCATCAGGAGAGGAACGCCAGTGAAAAATCAATTAGGTGTTGCTACGGGTGGGAATCGAACCTAGCCCTTCTGCGCGGCATTTCATCCTACTAACCATCGCGCCACTGAGCCGTGATATATGTGGTATACGAATGTTTATTCCAGACTTTGAAGGAATCGATGTCTATGTGAATAATAATGATTTTACGTTATTGGCAAAATCTTAAAATTCCGTTTATAAATAGTTGGGCTAAAACTAAAAATGAAAATATTAGTAGCATATAAATTAAATTTCATTTAATTTGACAAAATAGTTTGCGAGAAATCGACAATTTTCTTTATACAATAGCGTGAACAATTTGAAACCAACGGAGTTCAAGTTTATGGAAGTCAAATTTTAATAAAACAAAAAGGCGTGGGATCGCCTGAAGATATTCATTTTAAAACGATTTATTTTTTACAAATTTAAAATAATGCGTTTTAACTATAACATAACTGTATATTTTATTATTTTGTTAAATTTTGAACAAAAAGGAGTTGCATAGGAACATAAAATTAAACGTTTTTACATAAAACGTAACATTAAATATAGAACCGCAAAACTCGAGCAGACAAGACAATCAAAAACAATTATTTTAAGAAACAATGAGGAACAAACTGATACGAACTGACGTGCAACAAACCGGAAACTGTACATACAAACTATGTACCAAGAATAAGAAATTTTAAGCCAAAATACAGCTTGCTTAAACAGTTTAATGTTAACCTGAAGCAAAAATAGTTGATCACGTTTGTTAATCATTTCTTCACGTTTTAGAGATGTCAAGCATAATAAATCTGTTCACGCGAACGGGAGTCTTCTGTATGGCCAAGCCATTTAGGCTAAAAAAAAAACCTTTCGGACAGACATACCGACGACCACTTTTTTAAGTTCCGCTATCATCGTAATTTAGAATAAAACAAAATCTGGAAGTTGAATTTTTTCACGAAAACAATACCTTTCTCTTTGTAAGAGAAAATAAAAAATTGCTTGGTTTTTGAGCGAGGAATATCTAGGTATATCGAAATCGGTGTGCAACATTCAATAGAATAAATTAAAAAGAGAAAACAATGCATAGGTTCCTGTCTGTTTGACTTCAAGAAGGCTTTCAACATCGTAATATTGATAAATTGTTCGACGGGCTAACCAGATTGACTTAGTCCTTGACTATAAACAAAGAGTATAGGACTACATAGAGTACGCATCACAGCTAAACACTTTGTAGCCGTTTCAGACGCGGGCGGTAAGTGCGACAGGGAAGTTTCGTCGATCGTATGCGTCGGCTATGCTGTTGTTTGATGCTGGGGTAGCAATGGTAAAACTGGGGTATCAATATCAGTACCCCACATAGACAATTTTCGTTGTATGTGATGCGCACTTTATGTAGTTCTATATTCGTTGCTATTATTTTTAATTCACAGATTATTTATGGAATAGGGAATTAATATAAATAAAGGAGATTCTTTAGAATGTGGCAAACTGGTATAGCATCTATGTGTAACGTCGTTGAACTAAAAAACGATAATAACGGTTGTTTTAAGGACCGATTTTTAAATGTGAACCACACCTAAACGTCAAGTTTTTTTCTGCATGTCATGGCAACAGTGGATGATCAGTTTTCGAAGAAAATCATCTTCAGTGATGAGGCACATTTTCACATCAGTGGATTCGTCAATAAGCAGAACTGCCACATTTGCGCGAATGATAATCTAAGATTGATTGTCAAAAAACCAATGTACCCACATAGAGTGACTGTTTGGTGCGGTTTATGGGCTGGCGGCATGATCGGGCTGTATTTTTGTCAAAATGAGGCTATCGTGAGACGATAACGAACTTTTTATGGCCCGAATTGGAAGATATTGATGTGGACGACATGTGGTTTCAACAGGATGGTGCCACTTGCCACACAGCTAACGTAACAATGGCTCTTTTGCGCAACAAATTCAATGGCCGTGCTATCTCATGTGGTAACGATGTCAATTGGCCGCCAAGATCATGTGATTTGACATCGTTGGAGTTCTTTCTTTGGGGTTATTTTAAAGAAAAGGTGTAAGTCGATAAGCCGGCAACAATTCAAGAGCTAAAGGATAAGATAATTCGGCACATTAACGGCATAGAACCTCAATTATACCTCACCGTAATTGAAAATTTTGACCATCGGATGGAGGCGTGCCGCCGAGTTCGCGGCGGTCATTTGGCCAATATTTTGTTCCATAATGATCTAGTGCTGTTGCATGATTAGAAATTGAAAATGAAAACAACAACTCCATATACAATCCCATTGCTTAGGACTTCTAAATGTTGAGTGAAGTGTATGCAAAATAAGTTTAGAACTAAATTTAACACTAATAGTAGGTAAAGGTAATGGATAAAATTGTGATTTTTATTTTACTACAATTTTTATTCACACAAATCACACAAAAAAAATTCAACGCTTAGCCGTAAAAAATTATTGACTTGCCGCATTACGCCGCTGCACTAAAATGTGCAATTTTCAAAACCGGAACATACGTTTCGATATGTAAGATAAACCAGAATATTGCAATGTAAGCCATCATATAAATTAAATTCGTAGTTGAATTGCCTAATAGCAGTTAATTTGGACTACAAAGAATCAAAATGTACCTTTTCCCAAATGGATAAAACTTAAACATGAGAAATAGGTGCAAAACTAGAGATCCCAATGTATATATATCACTAACTATATTAGTAGGTGCAGAAGCTTAGTAATTCCGTTGGACAACCGAGCGCGGGGTCCCTGATTTTAATTCCGAAAGTGATAATACCTACTTCCTTATTTTTTACACATTTACAAAAGTCTAACAAATATCCAGGAGACACATCATGAGAAGCTTCTCAAATTTGCGACGTAAACAAGAGACCCTTTTCTATGTGGCAAAAATAAAAACCTACACACATAGCAAGGGAGAAGCCAGGTTTGAGACCCTGTTAGGATGTAAATTGTAGATATTTTTTCTTTTTATTTCAAACCCTATATTCTACAGCCTTTAGATAACATTCGTTAAAGATTGCAACCTAAAGCAACATAAGCTTTTTTATTTAAATATGTATTTCACTTTTCAACCCCTTCTGGTCCCTTTTAAGAACCCATTCATGTATATGGTTGGCAACAAACATTATATTGGATAATGAAACCATTCTACGTTGGTTGCTATGTATGCCTTATCATTAGGTCATATATTTTCGATCACTTTTCTCGCTAATATCGCCGCCCATATCGTTACGGTAAGATAATAAGATCCTGCATTAGCAACTCTTTTAAGATGATGACTTATGTCAAGTGTATTTTCTTCCTGTCACCCAATTCCCTTTGCCAAAGGATGTTGCTATTTATTACGTCCACAGTTTTAATAGATATTAGCCCTATATAAAATTTGTATATACCTAATGTAGACATATAGATTACATTTTTGTGTGTGAGTTTAAAGTAAACAAAAATTATCTCGAGGTTTTGTTTAGTTTGTAAACAAAATCAGGACTTGTATGACTCATTTCTGTTACTCCGATCCTTTGTTTGGAAACTCATACAGGTACCTACCTACATACCAACGTTTAGAAAGTCCCTAGAAAGTGAATTCTTCGCAATAAAATAGCTGTTGACCAACAAATTTATTATGCATATTATTTAACTATGTATGTAGGTACCTCCTAGATGTATCACTGTATCAGTTTGGTACCTACCTAAGATTGCTAATCGACTTTTAGTTTACTTATGACTTGACAAGTAATTTGAGGAAGTTTAGTTTTTAAACAAGAGAAGTATACCTATGATTGTTTACATAGGTAAAGAGTAAGTGAAAGTACAAATATATAAAACAAAAAGTAAGGTTTGTATTAGAATAGGTAGACGAGGGCAGTATATTATATACCGAAATAACCTGTCTTATCAAATTCATCGCAAAGCTATCATTTCTGAAAACAAGAACTCGCTGTTGTGTAAAAAAAATAATTCCACTACATATATGGGTCAAACTTTTATTACTTTTAGGGTAAGTTTATAGATTGAAAAAGCGGAATTAAGTAGCACCCTGATAACAAGTTCAGTACACAAGAAACATTTATGTATTCGTATCACCCTAGCAGTTAAAACCAACTGCAAGTCACCCTCTCTAATGGAGGGTATGGAGAGCACAAAAAGTGTATCGAACTGAATTCATCAAGAAGTTCCACTTTACACCTATACACACGCACGCATATCACCACATGAGATAAATGTACATAGAGCACACACAACACACACCCATTTTTTGCCTTGCTGACCATAAAATTCCACCACCAAAATAAGATGAGAAAGGCACACTCATCCGAAGTCCAAACTAGAACGTCAACCACCACGACGACGACTACCATGATGATGACGCCCTCCTCGCTCTCATATCGATGGTCTTCAACTTCGGTATTGCTGTTTAGTATAGTAACCAGTCACTCGACCAAGCCAAACAATCAAAACCACCACCACACAAACAGCAGCAGAAGCAGCAATTACCTTCATTTTGAACGCACTTTTATGGTACATTATTCCATGGAAATGGACATGTAGAAACAAATGGAAAGAGTGAAGGTATTCTCATCGCAGGTCCACTCAACCAACTTACACACAAAAAATAAACACCACCACGCAACCCATCTCACAATCATCGTCATCATATCAACCGGCGTCGTGTGGAACAACACACGAGCTTGGGAAAAAGCGAATTTTATTGTTATACGAATAAAATACACAAAAATGCGTAAATTTTCAAGCCAAGTGTGTATGTACGATACCAAGGTACGAATTATATCTATGCAGCGCGTCGGGCAGGGGAGCACGCTGTCAAATCCAGAGATACGCATAACCCCCACGCTGTGCATTTCCAAATCAATATTTTCAAAAAAAAAAAAACCTCTCCCATCCCAGATTCATTGTTGCGGATACAACACCACCTCAATGCGGTCTCTAGAAGGCGCTCTCAGAGATGAAAGCTGTACAACTTTTTTCATCATCAGCAGCACACAAAATGGAGTACATACACTGCGATTGGAATTCTTGCTATGGATTTGGATACAAAAAAGTTAGTAAATGCAAAAACACGAACAAAAAATATAAAGCCACATCTATGTATAGAGGCAGCTACATGCTGACGTGCGGGGGGGCACGACCAGCTCGTGTTTTGCTGCGTTCTTGTCCACCACTATTCTCTCCTTCCATTTTTGTACACATAAATCAGCTGTGAATGGGCGAGAATATAAAATGGCCGCCCTGTGTGTTGCTTCATCCTCTGTTTTAGCTCTCTTCTCATGCAATTTGGGGGGTTGCCCTTACCCCATATACCGAGTTCTTGTCACAAGCAAATAATTTGCATATTGACGTTGACGTAGAAGAGAGGGATGTCTTCAAGCTACCCCTCCCCGACGTGAAACAAAGAGAATGAGACAATCGCATTAGCAGCAATTTGATGGCCACTGTAAGTCAAAAAATGTGACTGCTTATACTCTAATCGCGTTTGGAACCACGAAAACAAAAACCAGAAATCAAATGTGAACGAGTGGAGAATTATATTCCACTGATACCAACAGCTTTTCCAACACGAGCGCGGGTGTAATCAGAGAGCAAATTATCTTATCACCCACCACCATTTTGTTCGCTGGCAGCGAATAAAAATAATTAACCAGCTTGAGATAAATCAATTTCAATTAAATTAACTTACTTTTCTCTATGCAGCAAGCAAATACGATCCTTTGCTACCTTCAGCTTTTTTGCGATGATCTTTTTGAGGTTCTCCACTGAGTTTGAAACTTCAACTACAACGGTAAAACTCCCACCCGTTGTCGTCGTTATGTTTAACGTAATGGGTGGCGGTGGAGGCGGAGGCGGTAATGTCGTTCCCGAATTTGCTGACGACGACTGAACTTGTGATGGAGCCCCCGTAGCTGATGAAGAGGATGACGATGACGACGATGATGCTGTCGAGGAGGACGATGATGATAGCGCTGTGGAGAGCGATGCTGCTGAAGTTGATGGGCCACACCCAAGGGTCATATCTCGCGAATCACTGTTACCTGATGATTTATCCATTTTTTTGTTCGATTTTATCGCCGAATTTTATTCCAAAAAAAAATACTCCGATCAACGCGACACGACACAGTGTTGTAAATGTTTCCAGCCTTCAACAAACGATATTGAAAGAGAAGAACACCAATTAAGGTTACTACCGCAGTAGCAGTGCAAATATCAGAAAAAAAATAACAAGTCACCACCCAAAACGTTCCGTTCGATCTTCAGTCGCGCTACCCGACGAGCTCTCTCTTCATCAATTCAATAAAACCGCACACACACGCACTCAAAACTCTGGGCACTAAATAAAAAAAAAAGCAACTTACACGAAATTTTTTTTTTTTTTTGTTTGCTTGAATCACGTAATTTCACGAGAAAAACTATTGAAAATTATGTTTCTTTCGTGGCGATCAGAAAAATTTGTCCACGCTCCGTACCGCAGAGACAATTGGTTTATCGATTTTTCCGATTACTTGGTTCCAATACGAATTAAATTACTTGAATCAGTTATTTTTTTTTGTTATTTGGACTACGCCATTATGTAAGATTGAGGAGCGACATTTTTCAGTTGAATATTTGTTCTCTTTTTGTTAAAATAGTTGGCTATGCTCAATTAAATTGTAAAAAAAAAATCGCCAACAAGGTGTGTAGAACAAAGCGTATGTAAAAATGAAAAAACGGAAACAAAATTGAATTTCACTTGAACAATTCGGGGAACCTACTGCGCTGAGGAAATCGAAGAAAACGATGATGAAGGCAGAGTGTGCTGGATGGCATGGCAGCGCTGCTTCGTGATTCGTGTTTCGATATTCGATGTTGAGAAATCGAGAAGCAAAACAGGTTGGTGTGTTTCCTCTGCAGTTGTTATATGGCGGCTTGATTTCGAAATGTCTATTGCTATCTCCTTCTTGTGATACTGTTGACAGAGATGAAGATATTATCGACAAAGCTATATCTCTCTTACCAGAGAAACAAAATGGAATGAAATAGAAATGTAATAGATTATCAAAATTCTTGCAAAGAGTGAATTTATTTTCTAAAAAAAAATCGGAGTAGAATATGCTAAGCGGTGGAGTATTAATGCAACGTCGTCGTAAGTTTACAATGTGCGAAAAATTGTAAGTTTACGACGAAAAATTCATGAAGCCATGATTGTAAGCCACTGAATTCAATTTCATTCTAAAAATTGAAGTATAATTTGTAATATATTTTGTTTCAGTTCTCGATATTTTTTTTCAGTTTAGCGCAAATGTTGATGTGTGGAAGTAACTGATTAAGATTTAAAAAATCGTTTCAAAATTAAAAAAACAATGTCCACCTCAGTTTACACACAAAATTCGTATGCGAAATTTCCGATATTGAATTTAAAGATATCTGTGTGATGCTACTGGCTCTTATAACACATTTCCACGGCGCCGAGCCGAGTTATTTCAGTCCAAATTCAATTTCACATTTAATTATAGAAGAAGGCTACATACAAAAGGCTGTGCTAATCGTTTAATATCCTATCCCATCCCATCCTTAACATAATTTTTCCCAAAAAGTAGATTTAGGCTAAGAACTTAACGGTGATGAAATATGGGAAATTAAAATTTCACTACACCTTGTTTATATACTTCGTCAAACAGAGAGTATATATACCAAATTTCATCATTCTAGCTCAATGTCATAGGATCCAAAAAAAAACAGACAAACGCACGGACGGACAGATAAAGATTGCTCAATCGACTCAGCTAGCGATTCTGAGTGGATCCATTTAATTACCTGTATATCTATCGCAATGATTTCTCTATTTTACAAACAGTGTATCGAGACTAATATAGCTCTATTGGAAAGCATATCATAACAAGGACGAAAATTTATAGTCGCATAAACTAGACTTTAAAATTATTTTATCACTTACTAAAACGTTTTGATAATTATAGTCGTCAAAAAGTGTACTTTAGCGATATGACTCTGCATTAAAGTTAAAGCAACCGAAACCTTACATTAAATATTTAATGCAGAGTTAGCGTAATGTCATCTGTCATTTTCAAATCGGGCAACGGACAAAGGCACAAACGCAAAACAATATTTTTCGCAGTAACTTATAGGTGTGTTTGAGAGTATTCACTGTTTGATTGTCAGAACTGTCACTTTTTAGATGAGTTTGACTTAGGCCGTGTGTCAATTGCGTTAAAAGATAAGCAAGTGGGTAATTTTTGACATTAGTATGGTGCAGAAAAGTCAAAAATTAAACAGTGGATAAAATGTAACCCTCTTTTTAACGTTCTTAGGCAGTGTGTCAATTGCTATCTATGTATATACTAATTTATACATAAATAAATTTAACACCAAAACACAAATGCAATTTTAGTAAATTTCTGGTGAAGTTTTTTTTTTGTATCAAATATCAAAATTTGTCATTAGTGGCCTAAGAGACAAAGTATTTAACATTCTTATAGGGTGGCACTGTGTGCATGGGCTGTGTCAGCACGACCCGCCATACAAAAATGTTTTTTACTATGTAGTACGTTCTCTGTATGACTTTATAATCTTTGGCTCTTCAAACCTGGAAATGGTACCTTTTTTTTTTAATAAAAAATAATATTAAACGCAATGCGGTTTTATTATATATATTTTTTCAACATAAATATACTCTAGCTGCCTTTCACTTTTTGCACTTTTTTTTATTATTATTATTTTTATTATTAATCGATTCGTCTCTGCGCACTGATCATTTATATGCTTTTAAAAATTGTCGCTCACATTTAGTTTAAAAGTTATTAATAAAATAAAATTGCACTTTTTGGGTTATAATCCCATACAAATTGTTTGTAGTTTGACACTTCATTTATTTTTTTTCTGCTGCGGTGTAGCAGCATTGCCATGTTGAATAAAACATACCAAATAAAAATATTTTAACAAAAAGAAATGTTGACTAAGGCGCCTGCCTGACGACTTTAAATACCCTGAGCGGAGCAACGAAGTTGCGTGAGCGTGGACTGTCCACAGAAAGAGAGTTGAAATCCTTTGTTCCCGCGAAGCGGGCCACGCAGAGTACCGGTTAATAGAAAAACTGTTGACTTAGGCGCCTGCCTGACGACTTTAAATACCCTGAGCGGAGCAACGAAGTTGCGTGAGCGTGGACTGTCCACAGAAAGAGAGTTGAAATCCTTTGTTCCCGCGAAGCGGGCCACGCAGAGTATCGGTTAATAGAAAAACTGTTGACTTAGGATTTAATTTATTTATTATATTATACTAATTTATGATGAATCGTCAGAATCATTAAATCCCGTTAAAATATATGACATCGTTACCATGTTTAAATTATTACCTTTATATGAAAAGGTATTATAATATAAGTTTTATATTATACTAGAAATCTGAAATACTACAATATTATAAAATAATAATAACATAATAATATAATAATAATAATAATGGTAAAGATATTTTGTTTAGTCATTTTTTATTATTAATTAATCATTGTTAATAATTTTTTTTTACAATTTTTTACATTTTTTACATTTCTTTACATTTTGGGAAATATGTAATATTTTTTTTCTATCTGGCAATGCTCCATTGGAATGTTTTTCTTCATATTTATCACTCAGCTATGTGTGAACTGTCAAAAGTTGGTTGATTTCTATAGGGATTTTTTGGAATTTCATTGTTTAATAACTTTTTAACTAATTGAGACCGACAAAAAAAAATTGCTAAATTTTTAGCTTAGTGAGTGGAACAAAAAAAAAAGTTAAAAAAGTGATTGGAAGCTAAAGTAAAAATGTTCCATTTTTTCATACGAATAGTGCCATTTAAACGATAAGTAGAGGCTTTGAGGAATGTGAGCTACCTACAAAATAAGTCTGCCCCAAGCGTAGCTGCACTATATCCCTGAACGAGTTCATTAATTTTTTCGAGTCTCGTAAAGGGAAATTTCTTATTGAACATTAACAAGTTCTCCCTAATTACAATCAAAACAAATTCACAAATAAACAATTGTCTTGCATTTCGCTTTAACAACTGCAAACCCGTGTACATTAACATCTTCCATTTCAATTTATCATTCGTTTTTCCTGTTGTGTTTCCACACTCTTCTAAAAGAAATTCTTTATTTAAACCTATCAAAATCAACGCAATTTCTAGCTTTTAAATAAATAAACAAAATTTAATTTTTAAAGATTTCAGATTTAGTAAATTCAAATATATGTCATCGTTCTTCATAAAAATAATTCAATTACAATTTATCTGCGCGAACTTGAACTCTGGGTACAGACCTCAAACACTTATTTAGGTCATCGGCATTTTACCAAAGTCAAGTCTAACAAACATTAAATAAGAGTTCGCAAATCACTTCGATTAAAACAAAAACCTAACAAAACCATAAGTGAGTTCGAATCGAAGAAGCAGCAAGTGATTGTGTTGTTCTCTGCCAACAATCAGACGTTGCACAACTGTGACTATAATCCGTCTTTTGTCGCAGAAAAGCATAGTGGTAGTCGTAGTCTGGCCGCCCAAGGTAAAAGTCAAATTGGAGTGAAAATAAATTTCGCTACGGGCGCGATTGGCGAATCGGCATAACCCAATTTCTTTCTCGTATCGAGCTCCGCAGCTGGTTTTCTATTACGTGGACATCTTTGGCGTTGTTAGGTTTCCTCTCGGACAATCGCTTGAACTTTGAATCGAAAACGCTTGAATACAATCGGGTATGACGTAGTCAATCCAACTTGAGAAGAAGTCTGCGGTTGGTGAATATTTACAAATTCTCAATTGCTGGTTGAATGAATAAGAAAACGGGAGCGTAGACGCGTCAGAAGTATTGATTTCTCTTTACGTTTAACAAATAAATTTCGTATACATTATCGGCATCGGTATCAAAGGTTTTGTGAGAAAATAAAGAAAAATGAGTGCTTCCGAGGTCGCTGTACGAAACTGCAGTAAAGAATATGTGGGAAACTGCTCCATCCGAAAATCGGATTCACAAGACGGCACATGGTCATCGACCGGCTACAATTATATCAACCCATTTGTTCACAAAATACAAATTGATGACACCTTTGATCTGGCCAAAGTAAGTAGCTTATAATATCTAAAAATACGCAGATTATTTTTTATGTACGTACTTATGTTCGATTTCCGGTGTTAATGCGGCTGGTGTGGAATGTGAAAGCGCTTTGCCGACTCGAGGGGCACGTTTTTTTTTCCGATTAGTGCTGCCACGTTATAGATAGTTATTGGTACGTTGTGTATTTCCCAAATGGAAGTTTCGCAAAAGAATGCTGTTATAAAAATTGTTCTATTCAAGAAGGTATCGTATTTATCTGTAGCCGGTTCGCCGATACTTGCTATGAGTTTATCGCTCCCTTATCTTTTGTCTTTGAGTGCTACACTGAGAGAAATGTTATAAACAAATGAATTTGATTGTTGAAATTGAAATTTTTACAGACCAAATGAATCGATTAAATTGATAATTGATGTTGATGTGGCAATGTAATATAGAAAAACGAAACTGATAAATAACTATCTTCACTAAGAACTTAGGTTTGTTGTTTCTATAATCCACTACAATAAGCTAGGCTTCCTAAACCAACATGTCTTCTTAGCTGCCTTAAGTTGGACGCTTCAAGTTAAGATCGGTGTCAACTTGTGTTCCCCACTTGGCGTGGGCTGGCTGCGAATCAAAGTCTCTGCGTACTGAATCTTGAACGTCTGCAATGTTGGTCTAAATCACTGTAAAGTTCTTGAATAAAACATTCTTTTCACAGTCCATCAATGCAAACCAGAACGAAGATTTTCCGAACCGAAACCTTCTTTATCCGCTTTTAATACGACGCGCCGGACCGTAGAGCAGTATTGCGATAGAAAGTTGCAATAGAATTATAGTCGCTGGTTTTCTGACCAGGTGTCGCTGTCAGAGTTAATAGCAGAGATAAAATATGTCCTTACTACTACAAAGTTATGCCTGTCGATTGTGTCTCTTATTTCCATAGATGCTAATACCGTGGGCATATAGTGATAGTTACACAGATTTGTGCAAGGTTGTTCTTTACAAGTTTTGCACAATCATATCTAAAAAGTTGTTAAAGAAGTCACTTAAAAAACACATTGACTAAATCCTATTTAAATATCGAATGTTTCGGTGACGGAACAGCAAGTATTCTTGGTAATATTGGACAGATGGACGAGTTTTGGCGTTGTATCAAAACGAGACATGGTTCTTTATATTTCGTCCCTAAAGCTATCTTAATCTCTAAATAGTTGGTGGGTATTTATTTTTACAGCCTATTATTCTTTAAAGAGCCGCCCAAGTGTGAAGACAGTGTTCTATTGCAACCTTGTATCCCTTGCTTTGATTTTTTTTTTCATTTTGGTTAAACTTACAAACATCATTTTTGTAGCTCTCTATATATTGGGTAGCATTCTATTCATTCTCTTCTTTCTAAAAAGTTCGTGTTCGGATCTCCTTAGATCCCATGTCTAATGACTGCTTTTTAGCAGCTCCAGTCTTCGCTTGCAGATCTTCTTTGTACACCTCATTTTGTACTACAAGCATCCATCGATAGTAATCATCAAACCAGGGGTTTCTTTCTGGTGAACATGTGAAAGCCAACACATCAAATGCGGGCGATCTTATATTGTGTTGGCAATGTCGCCAGTGTTGATTGAGAGGTTAACGGATAGGCGTTGTGCAAAAGTCTGGACGTGAAGTTTGAGCTTCGAAGATTCTGTTAGCTTAAAAATAATGTATTCCACTATTTATATTTTTAATACAAAACGAAAAGAATACATCCGATGTTGTTTGGCTCTCATTAATATCGGTTGTGGCTCGCGCAGTGTGTGCCGTCGTTCCGTCCTGTTGGAACCACATGTCCTCCAGTCCTAATTCGTCCAATAGCGGCAGAAAAAACTCGGTTAACATGTCCCTATAGCGTGCACCGTCCACTGTTGTCGTTTGACCAGCGGTGTTTTCGAGATTGAGGATGGCTTGGGCGTAGGTTACACGCATTTGGCGGTCGACAGGCAGTAGCTGATGCACGGACTGGAATTTGAACGGGAATTCGCGCAAGTCTTTAACCAAAATTCGCCTTAGGGACGACCGGCTGATGGCTAATTGCAAGGCGGGGAGTTTGGTCGATGTTTCCTGCGACAGCTCGACATCCTCGGCAACAGCGGGCTCCGGGGCCGGTCACGTTTGGCAACGTCTCGTGTGGTCCCATGCAAAACGGCGCATATGGCCTTGGAATCGGCGACGGAATTCGCGCTGCGCCAACACTACAGAGGATTTGTTACGTGAAAAAATAGACGATTATACTGCGTTCTCGGACAGTGTATCGCTCCATGGCTTGTTCGCTTGTATTCTACATCTGTCTTGTCCACAAATGTCAAAACGGATTTGACATTGGGGGCCATTTGCAAAAATTAGAGCATCTTCCAATAGGGTGATCTCTTTTGGCCCACCTTGTATTGCATCTTGGTGTTACACCATGATGCTCACGATTAAGTCTTTTCTTACATTCGCATTTGTCGAAAGCCGGACCAAATATTTTAGATGAAAAATTATAATCCCAATTGCTAAGAAGGACCAAAGTAATATGGGTTGCTAAGTAGGTCTGCATTACCGTGTTTTATATGATGAACACCTTACTTTGCCTTGACTTCGTAAGGTTGGGTAAATGGGTTGATGACTTAGACCAATCGAGTCCCATTCCGATGTCCATTGGAGGTCCACATATAACTTCTTAATTTGTTTCTTTAACGCTTATCTAGTTACTTTCTAGCCATCCGGACGTTGTTGGAAATCTAAAAAGTTACAAAAGGTCAATAATGTCAGTGCACTGGCCTAGTGACTAAAGTCAACATGCACGAGTACACAGAACCCTTATGAAAAGCTTCTCAAATTTGGCGTTTGGAATCTGTTTGTGTACTTCAACAGGTCAGGTGGAAAACCTGGGTTTTATGCGCTTTGCTTGCCGGAGGAGAGCCAGTAAAAAACAATTTGCTAGAGTTGGGGATCGGTTTCTACTTGTGCGCGCCTCTTAAGGCGAGGTCTTCCTCTACTGCGTCTGACGTCTGATTGGGAATCGAAGTCTCTGCGAGCCGGAGTATTGGTGTCCATTTGTTCTACATGTCCTAGCCATCTTAAACGTCCAATGCGGAGTTATTTGACCAGAGCATGTCCCTGTACAGCTCCTAAAGTTCTTGGTTGAATCTTCGTCTCCATAGCCCGTCAACGCAAACGGGACCGCAGATTTTTCGAAGAATTTTCCTCTCAAATCGACAAAGGATTTCTTCAGCCATTATGACGGTTTGACTGGGTAATTTGCCTGTTCGATGACGTTGGCAGATCCTTCGTCATTAGATATTTTGACAGCAGAGGTAATTTTAATTGCAGGCTTACTGCCAATGACAATGCTATCGTCAATATTGAGGTCGCTTTGGTTTTCTTTGCTATTAGCACTTTCTCCATTTAGATGACTCTACCATAATATAATAATTATGGGCCCACTCAAGGGGTTATAAATACCCTTTAAAGAGAGTGATAGAAAGATTTCGGATGTAGTCGAGACTTACTCCAGGTTAGGGAAAATGTACTGCTACGTCTGCGTATATTGTGAAACCATCCGTATAGACGAATACGGATTCGCGGACTAATTTTTCCTCTCGACCTCATGTTTGCTTGAAAAGATGGAGAATTATGTCCTTTGAAAGACAGAATAAGACAGTATGAAGTAGAATTTAGAAAAATCACAGCTGTGATTTAAGATATAATCGTTGGATGATGATGAACTGACCCTCTTAGTGCTTTTGGACTTTTTAAAGTCCTTTGATATGGTTAGTCATGTCAATTTATGCACTAAACTGGCTATACTATTTGGCTTCTTAAATTCAGCGATAACCCTAATGCTGTCATATCTCCAACAAAGAAAACAAGCTGTGTCAGTGGGCAACAGATAATCTGACTTTCTGTACAATAAGTGTTATAAGTAAAAAGCAACTTGATGTTTCGCACCTTCCTGACGTTCTCCTTGACGGCTGTAGAATTGAATTTGTCAACACAGCTAGCAATCTGGGTATGGTTTTTAATAAGTCATTAACATCGAAGCGTCTACCGAAGTACGATGTGAAAATCGTGCTGGAAGATTTTAACGCAAAGGTAGGAAGAGAACACGTCTTTAGCAGTATTGTCGGAAAACATAGCCTACACGACAACACGTCTGGTAACGGACTTAGGCTAATTGACTTCGCTACGGAACGGAATGTCATTATAGCCAGTACAAGGTTTCCTCACCTCGATATCCATAAGGTGACACGGCGGTCTCCAGATCAACGAACGGTCGACCAAATCGATCATATTGCGATAGACAAGAGGCACGCATCCAGTATTTTAGATGTCCGAACATTCCGAGGGGCTAACATCTACTCGGACCACTACCTTGTTGAAGCCAAGGTAAGAATGCGGATATCCACCAGGCCACAACAATCCAGAAATACTGTGAAAAAAATTGATGTCGAAAGACTGCAATCGCAAGAGACCGCCAAGACCTTCGCGCAGCGCGTACCCCTTAACCTAAACTGGATAGTAATATCTAAACTCAAGCTTAATAAGGCTCCCGGAAATGACGGCCTTCCCGCAGAGCTTTATAAAGCCGGCGGAGATGACTTGGTAAGAAACATCCACCAACTCAAAAGCCAAATCTAATCGGAAGAAAGTATGCCTGAAGAATGGAACCTCAGCATCGTTTGTCAGATCCACAAAAAAGGAGACTGTACTGCGCCAACTACAGAGGCATAAGTCTCCTCAACATCGCCTACAAGATCCTATCTGCCGTAATGTGTGAACGCCTGAAACCGTTTACCAACAACCTCATCGGCCCTTATCAGTGTGGTTTTAGGCCAGGAAAATCAACAACCGACAAAATTTTCACACTTTGCCAGATGCCGGAAAAAATCCAACATGTCCAAATCGATGCCCACCACCTATTCATCGATTTCAAAGCCGCATGCGACAGCATGGGCTCAGTGGCGCGATGGTTAGTGCGTTGAACTGCCGCGCAGAAGGGGTGGGTTCGATTCCCAGCCGTAGCAACAAATAAATTATTTTTCACTGGCCCTCCTCTCGTGATGATATGACAAATCATCCGAGTAGTATCAATTGTCATGAATAGCTTATATCAACTTAGCCGTTCGGATTCGGCATCAAACAGGAGGTCCCGCCATCGTGCAAAGAAGTACACACGCACAAATGAATGGTTGTGAAAAAAAGCTAGGCCCTGGGTACTAACGAGCCTGTTGCGCCATAAATTTAATTTTTTTTAATGCGACAGCATTTAGAGAGACGAATTATGCAGAGCCATGTCTAGTTTTGGTATACCGCCTAAAATCGTCCGCTTGTGTAGGATGACGATGGAGAATTCTCGCTGCTCCATCAGAGTTGGAAACGATCTCACCGACACATTCGGTACCAAAAAAGGATTTAGGCAAGGTGGCTTCTTCAATTTGATTCTTGAGAGGATTGTGCAAAACTGATTTTTTGCAAAAATTGGTACAACTACTAGCATACGCCGACGAAATTGACATCATTGGTCGGACTCAACGTGATGTCATAGCTACGTTTGCTAGTATAGAGAAGGAAGCGGCAAAAATGGGTTTAGCAGTAAATGAGGGCTAGACGAAGTATATGCTGTCAACACGAAAGGACGCACAACATCGACGAATTGGACAGAACGTCAACATTGACAGATATAACTTTGTCTATCTCGGCTCCGTTATTAACTCTGACAACAACATCTCGTCAGAAATCAAACGAAGAATTACTCTTGCCCTTAAGTACGTAAGTATCAACATCGGATAACCACATTAATGGATCCATTGGGAAGGCGTATGGTATGTTACGAAAACTATGGATGTCACACTATTGTACTCCACTAAAAAATCGTATGTTGCTTGCTTAAATGCTTATTATTCCTATCATTACTTACGGGTGTGAAATTTTTGGAAGCTGTAGTGCTAACAGCAAAAGAAAACATAATGTAACATTCACCAACAACGCGCGTTATATATTTAACTTAAGACGCATTGATAGAATCTCATTGTTTTCGAAACTTCTATACAACTTGTCACTTGATCACCTACTCCTATATAGATCACTTAATCTATTGTATAATGTCATCCAAACTAAACCACCAAGGTACCTGTACAATAAAATCCACTTCGGTGCATCAGACAGAACGCTACAACTTACACACCCCCGTTTTTCTTGTCTAGTATCTGAACGACAGTTTTTCGTAAACGCCATCCGCTTATGGAATTCCCTACCAAAGCATGTTCGATGATCAGGCTTATTATTAATGAATTACATTATGATTAAGTTTATCTTTACTTTTGTCTTTATTTTTACTGTAGATTCATATTTTGTTTGTTACTACATTTCTTATTGAAAATTTAATTAACTCTTTTCTTGGAAAAGCTTAGTCTATTTATAGCTTGAATTAATGTGTTTTTATATTTTGACAACATTATAAGACAATTTGTGTCTTAATAGGTCATAGAAGTAAGAGGACAGCTGAGCCCAATGGTATGTTTATAAATTAAGGGTGTCCTCTTGAATCTATTTTCAAATTTTTAAGGTGACTTTATTTCAGAACACCTTTAGCGTCAGGTTTTTGCATATAAAGGTCCAAAGTACAAAAAAAAAATTCCAAGGTTTATTACTTAGGTTTCCTTTTACGACTATTATCTTTGTCTGGCGTATGATTTTAACTGGATACGCGACCGTATATGTTGTTAACTAATTATTTGGAAGTAAGAACTGAATTCATGCAAAAAAAGCTCTCCTTCCTGATTAACTTGTACCAGTCTATGAAAACGAGTTCTTTGATTGTTTAGCCGAATGGTCTTTGAGTCACAAAGTTCTTGTCTGTATAGTTGCTGTAACAGGGCAGTACTGAACCGCTAATATCTATATAACCAAATAATAAGTTCTCCTTTGATGTTTTTAGTCATATTGACATGATGTCAGTACACTGTTAACTACCCGCATACGAAGAAGTTTTGGACTCTACCTGCTAATTATTGTTGCTCGTTAATGTATTGTTTACTCTCAATTAAACATTAAATATATAGCGAGTGGGCTGCGAAGGTCACTCTAAACAACAATGTTTTTTTTCACGTTTTTCATTTTTTACATATGCTGTTACTATAGTACGCTTGACTAACTATATTCAAGACCTGTGGCTAACAATCAAAGGGAATGTTTTATTAAAGTGCCAAGAAAAGTAAGTAACTTACTAACTTTTAGTAAAAAAAGAATTCCTTTAATTTTAAGCGACATGGTTCATCAGCTATTTGTCAGGTCAAATTTATGGCATTCGGTTCTTGTTAAAGTAGTTACACTTGAAAATATTTTCCATATTCTGAATGATGCGATAAATACGCACTACCATCGGCTTGAAAGACGTTGTAATTCGGATTGAAGTTTGCTGGTATGTTCTAAAGAGCTTTGAGAACACTGCGCGGTGATTGTCGCATAATCCCTGTACCGTGGATGTGCCTCCTGAAATGTGATTTCTGGTTTAAGCTTATTGAGCAGGCTGATTTTAGAATGTGTTAGGATTAAGTGCTACTACAATCTCTAATAAATGTGGAGACACCAAAACTGTGTCTGCAAATGTCATGCCTATGTCCTTTTCAGGCCGCTAAAACCTAACCTTGACACTGAAGTACTTGCTCGTTTTCATGAATCATGGCAAATTACTAAACCTGTAGTTCTTTCTATTAATATAAAAGATATTGCAGTTCTTATAAAAACGCAAATAGGCTACTTAGTTTCAGCCCATTTCATTTAACACGTATAGAGCAACCAAACAATGGTTTAAAAAATATGTATTTGCACCAGTTTACAATCTGCAACAATTCAAGAGCAGAGTCAATAAACATCTCCGAGCATCATCTATAATATAGAGTTGCCCTAGCTGGGAAAGTTTATGAAAAAAAACACAGCCTTCAGCCAATTCTTTTTTTTTCTGGATAAGCTACGTCTACGTCCTACAACATGAGCCGGGTAAAAAATGGATACAGAAGTTGCTATATTGGGCAGTAGTTAGTCGATAAAATACCACGTCTGTGTTAGATTCCCAGTCTTTGTAACACTAAAATATGTTTCACTGTTCCTCCTCCTGTTTGCCTAAAGTTGCAGCTACCGCGGAAAATTTGCGCATAATAGTTAGTGTTGACCAGCCAATCCCATGGTCATGTTCTCCAAAAATATTTGGTTTTGGTTTTTTTTTCTTATTAAAATATTTTTCTTCTTCATTTTTCGGTAAAAGTTGGATCTAGGTAGAAAAAAAATATTAAATAGGCCAACTCATCGCCCATGGCAAAATAAAAAAAAGACCCAAATTATAATAAACTAACATATAACCGTTTATTTTCAGTAGTGCATTATCAATGATATCCATAATTACTTTTTTAAAGAATTGCCTTCCGCGAATGGTGATTCATAATTTGTTGTCAAATAGTATACTCCTCGTAAGTGTTTTTGAGTAGAGTTACCACCTAGTAAAGCAGTTTCCATCGTTGGATGATAACATCTTCTTTTTTCCAATATATCTATCACATACCTGGCATCGCAACCTTTTGCCCAGAAACCGATTTTACTATTTATCGATTCAGCGAAAACTTTAAATGCTCGAAAGTGATTACACTCTTCCAATATGCAGCCTGGTTGATAGTTACCATAGTTCACATAGAAATCGACATGCCCTATTGCCTGCTCATAACCATATCCTCCAGCGTTGGTGTGAATTACTTCCACATAGTCTGCATCGTTGCTGGTCAAGCGTTCTTTGGTATTATCATAGCTGAACATCGGTAATGCTGGATCAAGTCCATAAATAACTGGGATTCTACCGTCCTTTACATGTTTCCCAGCTATGCCAGCTATATGAGCTCCCATACTAAAGCCAATCAAGTGTATATTCTTGAAATTTGTTTTCGTCTCCTGATAAAGAAAATCAACAAACTTCCCCAAAAGAATGCCAACCGATTTTACTCGTCTGCTAGCTGTAGTGTAATCTGCAATAGCGCCTTTTCCCCAATCAACTAGAATTATATTGTAATTACCATTTCGGAAGTATGCCGGTGTCAGGCTGAAAAACACGCCCGCATATTCGCTACCCAACCATCCGTGAATAATAAATCTGAAGAAAGACGAAATTAACATTTTAAACATACAGATGCAACAATCTTCTAATCGCTATGAAATGAGTTCATTAAACGGCAGGCCCATCATGAAGGCTTTCACTTCACAATCAATTGGACTCACCTCGTCGGATGGGTGGCATTGAAGCGTGACGCTCTCAAAGAATTTCCATCATTCAATCGCAGTTGTTCTCGTTGATCTGGAGCACTCCTGGTGTGCAAATAAAATGCGACATCTTTTGTTGCGTTGAATGATTTTCTTACGTACCATCGCAAGTCGCTGATTAATGATTCTTCTTCATCTTCAAAGGGATAAAAAATCCCGCGCACATATTTAGAGGTAATGGCTACTAAGTTAATAGCAGCGGGTCTAGAGCCAGATTCTTGTTTCCGAGCTTGTTTCGGTGAATTGGAAATTCTGAACAATGGTTTCCATGTTGATGAAACCTGCAACACTAATTGTATGTACGAGTATGAGACAATCCAAATAGTTAGATAGCACAATGTCACAGTTTACCCGATAAAATAATTAAAAATTTTAAATTTAACATCGCCATCACCGCAGCAGGCACGTGTGATCAGTCTGGAGAACTTTATGTAATTGCTAAGACAGCCTGTGGCAGAAATCGTAACATTGGTTAATTCTGGTGGAGGAAAGTCGTTAATTTCTTAATTTTATTCTCTGATATATACATGCGTCAGCCAGATAATGAATAAAATAAACCAAAGAAATCGCAGGTGAAAGAAAAGAACACGAAAAAGCTACTCTCATTAAAGTATGCCGAAATACTCAAGAGGTCAGTCACTCGAATCAAAATGCTCGAATATTTCAGATTCATACTTTTGTTTTGAACTTGAATACTCAGTGAGTGGTATTTCGATTGACACTTGTGTGAACTTGTTTTAAGAATTCTATTGGAACTAGAATCAGTAAATGTAGCTTTATCTGTTTGCTTTAGTAGTAGTAAAAATCAATGTTGGTGAATGCTTTTTGTGTTCTAGAGCCGCTTGATTATTAGGCTGGAGGTTCGACAAAGAATTTTTCGTTCAAAATGCCTAATTTTGCTCTGTTTTTCTGCTTATAGTCTAGGACATGGTGCAGTAATGTAATACTGATAGGATATAGTCCGGTATAGCAAGTATGCTTTCGAGTTGGAATTTTTGATCTTAGATGAACTCTACAATTATCTCAAAGTGGAGACATTTTGTGCAAGTTTTTTGCTTGATAGCATTTATTTTGTTTTGTCCTGGTTGACTACAAGAACAAGGCCACTTAGTTTCTTCTGCTGTTAAGTTGCCTTAAATCCATTTACAAGGTCAAGATGTCGATATAGTCTGTGTGTTATAACGGGTTTTTTTAGGGGTTGGTTTTTTGAATAGAGATAAAACTGACATTTTGTGGTCAAATCGGGCAACTCTAATGTCATTTATGTTCAGTTTGGTTTGCCATTTCATTATGAACAGGTTGACAAATGAACAAATGGTTCAGTTCGCGAAGTTTGCAGCAATCGTCTATTAGAGCAATTAATTCGGTTAACCATGGATCGTTTTCGCGCTACTTTTACTCTTTGTGATAATACGCATCCGCAGAGACGTCGAACAGTGTGCACACAAGAAACAATTGCCGCTGTAGAGCAAAGTGTTGAAGAGGACCCGAATGAATCGATTCGCCACCGTGCACAGCAATTGGAGCTTTGCCCATCATCTTTATGGAAGATTTTGCGCAAAGATCTTGGCTTACGACCTTACAAGATCCAGCTTGTGCAAGAATTAAAGCCGCAAGACCATCCAATGCTTCGTGATTTTGGTGTATGTGCCGAAAATGAAATTAATCTCGACGCTTATTTTTATCGCAAAATTTTGTTCAGTGATGAGGCTCATTTTTGGTTGAATGGCTTCGTCAACAAGCAAAATTGCCGCATTTGGAGTGAAGAGAATCCACATGAGACCCTTGAGACGCCATTACATCCACAAAAACTGAGTGTTTGGTGTGCTCTATGAGCTGGTGGAGTCATTGGACCATACTTCTTCCTAAATGATGCGGAAGAGTCAATAACCGTTAATGGAGACCGGTATAGAGCCATGATAACCTACGATTTTGTTCCCGAATTGGATGGCATGAATGTGGATAAGATGTGGTTCCAACAATACGGCGCTACATGTCACACAGCGCACGTCACAATCGATTTATTGAAGGAAACATTCGATGAGAGCATAATTTCGCGGAATGGACCTGTCAATTGGCCTCCAAGATCGTGTGATTTGACACCATTGGATTATTTTCTTTTGTGAAGTCACTCGTCCGACATACAGCCCCAAATGCTCGAAAAAATGGTTGAAAATTTGACCTCTAGCCTTGGCGTTATTTGAATTAGACGCAGCGGCCACAAGCCATATTTAAACATTAATGGCATAAAATTTTATTTCCAATAAAGCCAATTTGATGGACATTGAAACGATTTTCTTGTGTTTTATTTCAATTCGAAGTTGTATTCCTCTAAAAAAAAACACCCCTTAGTAGCTAGACATACTTCCTAAAAAGGGCCTTCTGTGCTTACATCTGCCCTACCAAACTGTTAAGCAAAATATTGAAGAAATCGCATGACTACGCATCTTCTTGTTGGGAACAGGTACAAAACCGTTTAGAAGGCACACTGATACGTAATATGGGACATATGAGCTGATATTCTAACTATCGGGCATACTTTCTCCCATCAGGACAATGTGGGTACATTCACTTTTCATGTTCTTTAGCTTTTTAATCACAACAACGTCCTTTTTAATAGGAGCGAGCGTTGCATCTTTTTTAGCTGGATGTGGATCGGTTCTTGCCCTTTCATTTTTTCGACAGTCTGTCCATTTACCAGAGACCTTTGAAGCTGGAAGGCTGTGATTTTTTGTTTCGTACGTAGGATTTTTTTTGTTATTCTTGATAGACTTCTATTAGTATTTGTAAACATCATCATACAACGGTAATCTTTTCTGTGGTTCCTGAAAGACTTTCGTGGATTCGGCCACCTCTTTAGCGATGTTCGATACTGCATCCGATGGGCGAATTCGCAGCGGGGAGTCTCTTACTCAGTTTTTCAGTTGGCAGTTGACAGTCGAAGTAAAATAATTCTTCCATTGCCAACATGCGGAGAAGTAAATCAATTGTTGTTTGGCTGACAAAATTGATTAATTAAAAAATAATCAACAATAATAAATGCAAATTTTATTTTTGCATTTCAGTTTTTTTAGTTGACACATTTTGCTTATGAATGAAAAATTATCCTAACAGCGCTATGTGGATCATGTATAGACAAGAAAAAAATGTACCTACAAATTAAACAGCTGTACTTGTTTATTTTCAATATTTATGTTTCATATTTTCCACGTTAAATATGTAGAGATTTATTTCGTTTCTCTGCCAAACAAAAATGTTGTGTTAAAAAAAAAATTGGGCATCTCCAAAATTAAAAATAAACTCTCACAAGTGGATGAGTGATATATAAAGAACAAAAATTTAGATGATCTGTTTCCAAATACGTGTATACAAAACCTATTATGAATGGTTTTAAAGATCGATTCACAGGTTATTTTATAAAAACCTTAACGGAAACATATACATATGTGCAAACATTGCAAAAGAAATAAATTTTAAAAAATGAACGACAATAATAAAAATACAAAAATATTCAACAATATGTATTCGTTTCTTTAAATATCCAGTAGATAACTAGAGCACACATGAAAGTGTTGCCATTTTATTGCAAAATGTGTATTTATAAAATAATAATTCTGCAATTGAATGTGAAGTGTTACATCTCTTTTTTTTATAATGATGATCATAGAGAAAACAACGGTTTTTGGAAAACAATTAAACAAGCACAAATGCAATGCAATTTAGGACTTCTTAGTGATAAACTCTGCTTTTTTCTGTTCATTTGATTAGACAAACTTGTAAAATAAAGTGCAAAACCACAACATATTAAATATCTTTGTAATTATAATATTTTTGTTATTGTAATAATCATTACTGCTTTCACATTTAAATTTAATCTCAAAATTTTTTTCCAAATGTATGCAGATGATGTGCAGCTCTACAAAAGCTGTCCCCTTGGACTTATCGAAGATTGCGCTCTTACTATCAACAAAGATCTTGAAGAAATCTCGCGCTGGTCAGCATCTAATTTTCCTAATCCATCGAAATCGAAATGCCTTGTCATTAGCAAAAAAGCCATAAACGTTGAATACCTCCCCTTCTTATACCTAAATAGTTTACCTATAGCCTATCTAAATATCAAAGGCAATGAATCTTGGTATGCTTTTCAATAATACTCTGTCCTGGAATTTGCACATCAACGCCGCCGTGGGAAAGATGCTCTGGTGTTTGCAACATTATACTCCTCTGAAAACTCTCTTGCTTTTAGCTAAAACAATAGAAGTGCCTATACTCACATATGGGTGCAAAGTTTTTTGTCATTGTGATGCAGTCAGCAAGAGAAGGCTCAATTTAGCTTTCAATAATACAGCGCGCTATGTATTCGGCATGCGTAGATAAGACCATATATCAAGTTTCTCTGTGCAAATCTATAACATCTCTCTCAACCACCTCATGCGCTTTCGTACATTTCTACTTCTATTTAATATAATCCAACTCAAACTTCCTTGCAGCTTGTACAATAGGATACAGTTTCCTGTCTCACTGCGGAGAGGCAGTTTTTCGTCAACGCTATCCGACTCTGGAATTCCCTTCCAATGCACCTAAGGAGAGTGTTAAACATAATTTTCGATTTTACTTACTTACTTACTTAAGTGGCGGTACATTCCGGAATGAACCTGAACCTCAACCAACATGCCTCTCCAATTAGGTCTGTTTCTGCTTGTGCGCGCCACTTACGGTGAGGTCTTCCTCTACTGTCGGACGCAGTCTGGCTGGGAATCGAAGACTCTGCGAGCCGGAGTATTGGTGTCCATTCGTTCTACATGTCCTAGCCATCTTAAACGTACAATCTCAAATCTATCAAGGATTTATTCATCCGCTTTTGAGACGGTCCATGCTTCAGAGCCGTAAAGTAGGACTGGGATGATCAGGGTCTTATATAGGATCTCCTTAGTAGTTCGAGTGAGGGTTTTACTACTAAATTCCCTTCTTAGCCCGAAGAAACTGCGGTTGGCAAGAGTAATTCTGCGTTTGACTTCTGACGAGATGTTGTCAGAGTTAATAGCGGAGCCGAGATAGACAAAGTCCCGTACTACCTGAAAGATATATCTGTCAATGGTGACGTTCTGTCCAATTCGTCGATGCTGTGTGTCCTTTCGTGTTGACAGCATATACTTCGTCTTGCCCTCATTTACTGCTTAACCCATTTTTGCCGCTTCTTTCTCTATGCAAACGTGGCTTTAACATCACGTTGTCAATATCGTCGGCGTATGCTAGTATCGGTGTTTTCAACAGGGACACTACAAAAGTTGAGCGACAGGGACAGCAAACGACTTGCCGCTCTTTTGATATTTCTCTTCAGTAAGGTTTGCCATTTCATGATGGAAAGATATACGATCCAACAACGAGTCGAAATTATTAAAATTTACAACCGAAATTCGGAGTCAGTGGCCTCAACGTTAAGAGCGCTACGTCCAATTTATGGTCGTCATAATCGTCCTAGCAGATCAACAATTGAGCGTCTAGTGGAAAAATTTGAATCCACAGGCACAGTACAAAATGTTTCCGTGAGACAAAGAAGTGCCCGTAGTATCGAGAATATTGCTGCCGCTGAGGCTTCAGTTGAAGAAAGCCCAAATGTGTCTCTCACATGTCGTTGTCAAGCGTTGGGCATTTCTGTGACGTCGTTGTGGCGAATTTTGCGAAAAGATCTTGGCCTACATCCTTACAAGATTAAATTGACACAACTGAAGCCGCTTGACCACCAGAAGCGTCGTATGTTCGTGAATTGAGCTGAGCAACAACTTGAAAATGATTCGGATTTTCATCGAAAAATCATCTTCAGCGATGAGGCTCATTTCTGGCTGAATGGCTTCGTCAATAAACAAAATATGCGGTATTGATCAGGCAGCAATCCACACGTACTCCATGAGTCATCATTGGATCCCGAAAAAATTACGGTTTGGTGTGGTTTATGGGTCGGCGGCGTCATTGGGCTGTACTTCTTCCGTGATGATCAAGACCGGCACGTTACTGTGAATGGGAGTCGCTACCGTTCAATGATAACCGAATATTTTTGGCCCCAATTAGATGATATGGACTTGGAGGACAACAGGACGGCGCCATAAGCCACACAGCGAATGCCACAATCAATTTATTGGAAACCAAGTTTGGAGAACGTGTTATCTCACGAAATGGTCCAGTCGCTTGGCCGCCTCGGTCGTGCGATTTGACGCCGTTAGACTATTTCCCGTGGGGCTACGTCAAGTCTATGGTCTATGCCAACAAGCCAGCGACGATTGATGAACTTCGTACGAATATCGAACGTGAAATTGCAGCAGTATCAGCCGATTTATGCTTGAAAACCGTCGAAAATTGGGTTCAGCGTCTGGACTTCTGCAAGCGTGCCCGTGGTGGCCATGCAAAAGAAATCGAGTTCCATTCATAATGGCATCGAACGTAATTTCACAGGAATAAAGAATTTCATTGATATCGAAAACCGTTTTTGTTTTATTTAAAAAACGTTTGTAGCGCTCTTATTGAAAAACCCTTTAGTTGTACCGATTTTTTAAAAATTGTGCCTCTGGTGTTGGCTCGTGAATTTTGCACAATCCTCTCAAGAATCAAATTGAAGAAGTCACATGATAGCGCATCGCCTTGCCTAAATCCTTTTTTCGTATCGAATGTGCCGGTGTGAAAATTTGATCGGTTGTGGACTTTTCTGGCCTGTTGTTGGTTGTTGGTAAACGGTTTCAGGCGTTCACATATTACGGCAGATAGGGTCATATAGGCGATGTTGAATAGAATTATGCCTCTCTAGTTGGCGCAGTCTAGAGGGTCTCCTTTTTTGTGGATTTTTGTGAAATTTTTGATTTTAGTTTTATTAAATCATTTTTTTATGTATTTTACTATAGAAATATATTGTACTTTTTTTTTCTTATATTGTATGTACTGAATTTATCTGTAAATATTTTTTTTTTGCTTAAGGATTAATTGGTCGTTTTCAAAAGAGAAACAATCTTTTAAATTTGGCTTTATTTTAGTTTTCAAAACGAAATAATACCGATGTGACATTATTGGGATATGCAAACCGAAATATAAAAACAAGAAATAACCCCTGCGAGGCTTTTAAAGCCAATTGCTTGTGTGGCTTATTTCCTTTGTATACACCCAATCTATCATGCAATCCAAATCAAACAGTGAACTGTAGCAGGGGGTATACATCCAAACTCGCACTCGTATGTATGCAAAGTGAGAACTCCCTTGTTTGTGCCTCACTGTCCGATTTGAGGTGGGTGCGAAATTGAATTGGCGGTGCATGCTGAGTCCTGCAACTCCCTGCTTGGGCTCACTGTTGGATTTTTGTTGTGTGCAAAGTTGGCTGCATGCTAAATTTTTTGTATTCATATTTTTTGTTTGCATTTATTTCGCTTTAAAAAAAGGAAATAATGTCAATTTTTTGACATTTGGCTATATTTCGTTTGGCCTTATTTCACGTCACCGTTGAACTACTAAGTGCTGGGTTCCTGGTTCAAATCCCGAAATTGACAACACCTAGGTTTTTTTAACTGCGTAATTCTGAAAAACATCCACGAGCAACATTGTCATGAGAAGCTTCTAAAATTTGCCGCTCGGACTCTTACAAAAAAAAACTTTTTGTTTTTTAGAAAATGCACCAAAAAATAGGCGTGGAAAAAATTGCATGTATATGAAACATTGACAATCATAAAGTCTAAATATCTTGCTTTGACACTTTTCAAAATTTTTTCAGGTTTGAATAAAAACAACGTTTGCTTGAAAATTGGGCTTGGCAGTGGGCATATTTTGAAAATGTGTACACTTGTTCTATGGGCAATGACAAAGAGCATATTTACAAAATGTCATTATCCTAGCAACAGTTATTCTGAGTTAATCCATATATGTCTGTCTTAAATTTTTTTCTATGTCACAAGCTTTGTATCAAAACTAATATATTATTATAAGATTGTGTTCAAACAGGAGCAACACTGTGAATTTTCAGCTCTCACTCTTCAAATGGTTTCGGGTGACCTTCTTCTTGTCAAACTCGTGGTTTGTCTGAACATAGTAAAAATATTTAACAGGTAGGCGCGGTTTGTTGCGATTTTAAAAATTCCTGTTGATAATTAGGCTTACGCATGCTCCCCACTGTCCCAACGCATGATGGCGACGGGGTATGGAACAAAACTTAAGTATCACGCCTATCAGATCTTTCATATTTCAATGATGCTGTTCAATGATATCTCGTGCCTTAATTATGTCTAAAGGTTGATTTCCTCTTGACTTAAAAGTCAACATTTTATTCATAAATAGCTTTGTTAAAAAAATGCACTTAAAGCATCACGTTTTCAAAAGGCTAATAAAGCTAAACGTGTATAATAAGGCACTAGTTCAAGGTCTAAACACTGATAAATACGTGACTGTACTATCGATTTTACTGCGAAATCGTATTTGAATCTGATGAATACATAAAAATTATCATAAAATAATGTCGAGGCGTACATTTAGGCATTTAACGTTTGGTTGTGATTTACCCTCGAAGATTTTTTACTCCCCAACCCTTAACAAAGTCTGAGAAACATCCAAGAATATAAAACTGTTATGAAAAACTTTAAAATTTGCCGTCGCGCTCGGCTTTACACAGGAGGTCCCATTCTTTGAGTCAAAAATACAAATGAATGGAGAAGCTAGGTTTGAGGCGATTGGTTCCGTCTGTCCGTAATGGCTTCCCCAGCCCAACTTTCTTTAAACTTGCTACTGACAGTTTTTTTTTTGTCACAATTTTAGGGCTTTGTCATTTTATTATACTTTTCATGTTTCTAAGTTTTTGTTCTAACGTTGATACGTTGATGTCGACGTGTCATGCACTGTACAAAATATTCTCTCTAAAAAAAATGTTGGTTTTGCTAAAATAAATGTTGTGACTGACACACTTTAAAATTCAATGATTGACTGTTTTTTTGTTGAGAAACCCCGTCGTTTTCAATTCAAACGCATAGTACACTTAATGAGTATTCCAATCATCATTTACGTTATCAATGAAATGCAAAGTCTAGCCAAGATCGTAAGACACTCTGAAATTTATTTAAACGTATTTTATCTTTATGAGATTGTGACGAATTAACAATTAGGATGGCAATTTTGTATAAATCAACCTCTCACTTGCAAAAAGACATAAAAGTGAGTTCAGAATAAAGATAAGAATTCAATAACCTTAGCTACTATGAACAAAAACGAATAAGCTATGACCGAATAAATTTTTAGCCTTATCAGGAAGAATCAAAGCACATCTTGGGTGGTTGTGCGTGATTAGTGGTTACGCGAAAATTTTTTTTATCATATCATAAGAATGCTTAAACCTAAAAAGAGATAATATTTTACTATTATTTTTTTTACATATGCGACCAATAGTAAGGCACCATTTACAGGGTGTCCGCCGGGAAGGTATACTACTTTGTTTTGCCGCGATTTTGGTAAACATTAGACTTGACAGTTAATATTTGGCAGTCGTGAAGTAGACACGTGGCAAATTTTGCATGGAAAAATATTCCATAAACCAACATGGTTTAATCGTTAAAACATTTTATCAAAATCAATCGATTTAGAAATAGCACAGCTTTTAAGAACCGACAATATAGTCAGGAGATTAAGACGGGTTAAACCCCTTGATCTATGTAGCTAAAGATATATATATAAAAAAAAAGAAATACTGAAACTCAAGTACAATTTCAAACAAAACTCATAGAAATCCGACCAACGTCGGAATTTTTTTTTAAATTTTTTTTTTATAAAATATAATACATGTGAAAAATAAATTGCTGATTAGTCTAACGACTAGGTGCGATTCCTTGAAGACATACAAAAGTCAGTCTTCGGGAGGTTTTTTAGATCGGGTTAAAGTCCCTCACCATTGCAGAAGGTTCCCGATAAAACCTCTGCAATGTCTTTCGATGATTTTTCCTTCCAGCGAACCCCCACAAAAACAAAAAAATCGATTACTGTGACGATGAGAAAGTTACTTGAAAATTTTGTGCCAACAAAACGCACTATTTATCGTGTAGTGAATGATTTCGAAGAAAGAGGGTCTGTAGGTGATAGGGCCAAGCATGGACCACAACGTACTGCAAGATCGACTGAAAACATTACTGCTGCTCAATGAAGTGTTCAAAACAATCCATCAATATCAATTCGACGCCGTGCTCAGGAGCTTGGTCTTCAAAGAACAACTTTGGCCACAATTTTGCACAAGGATTTGCATTTTTTTCCATTTAAGGTTCAGTTGTTACAATAGCTTCTTCCACAAGACCATTTACGCCGCCATACATATGCCAATAAGATTATAGCTAGCCGATGACAACCCCGATTTTCATGAAAAAATCATAATGAGTGACGAGGCACATTTTCATTTGAATAGATATGTGAATAAACAGAATAGTCTATTCTGGTCAATGGAAAACCCTTAAATTATTAATCAGTCACTATTGCATCCATTAAAAGTTTCAGTATGGTGTGCAATTTGCTCAGGAGGAGGAGATGATAACGAACTTTTTATGGCCCGAATTGGACGATATGTGGTTCCAACAGGACGAAACAATGGCTGTTTTGCGCGACAAATTCAATGGCCGTGTTATCTCACTTGGTAGCGATGTCAATTCACCGCCAAAATCATGTGATTTGACACCGTTGGAATTCTTTCTTTGGGGTTATTTGAAAGAAAATGTGTACATCGATAAGCCAGCAACCATTCAAGAGCTAAAGGATGAGGTAATTATGACTCAGTGTCGTCGAAAATTTGGACCATCGGTTGAAGGTGTTCCGCCGAGGTCGCGGCGGCCATTTGGCCGATATTTTGTTCAATGCATAATTAAACCATACCAATATTATCATAATAAAAAGCAATGACAATAATTTTCTAAATAATTTGTGTTTTACTCAAAAACAAACACGAACCAGTACTTATCTCGCTGCAAATAATTTACTCACCCCGAAACAATCCGGGTTCGGTCAACTGTATGACTGCATTGGATATGGATAGAATTAGCCTCTTAGTATTGCTTTTCGAAAGCATTTAATAGAGTTGTTCACGACACTATCTCTCTCACAAGTGGCGTTGTCTCTATTTGGAGGAAAACAATGAGAATCTTATATGGTTCATGAGATTCACACGTGCGATGTCTCCAAGTCAAATTCACTTAGAGAACAACAATGTGAAAACTATTATATGACGGGAGTGCTGTTTTATGGAGTATAGCATTAAAAACACAAAAATATAAGTTGTTAAACTTGAAACATAAATTAATAACTTATAAAAATACAAAGAGAGCGTGTTTAATCATAAAATTGATATAAAAGGAGTGGACCAGCATCATTGCAAAGTGTGAATATAAATGCAACTTAAATGAGAAAAAAAAGTATTCTGTGCAAAAATTTGTGTCAAATTTTGTTTTCATACAGATGATGTCAGTTTGTCATTTGACAGTTTGACACTGACGTTGTCCTGAACAACTCTATATGCAAACCTATGTAATAAACTTCTGCATCAATACAACTTAATATCATCTGCAACCAAGTAAATTTTGTCTAACTTAACACTCAGAAATCAAGCAATTGTACCTAGAGTATACAGTGTTCCACAAGGTTTCGTTCTCGGTCCCCTTTTCTTTTCAATTTGTGTTAATGAATTCACAACAGCAACTGCTAATGGTATATGAGCATCGCGCTATAAGTGTCAATTAGGAGAAAATTAAACATTGAACACATTCAAATGGCCTAACATTTTTTTTTTGTTTATTGTTTTTGTTAGTTATGTTTAACTTAATAATTACTATGTTCTGTTATGTCCCATTAACAAACGTACTAAATAATGAGCCTGTGGATGCATATTATATGCTATGGCAAATCTCTGCTCGAAGATGGTGCTTGTGGTAAGCTCGCTACGACACATATCTAATTGTGTTTAATTATTAAAAATGCAATTATATTTAATCAAAATAAATGCAATAATCGCAATCGATATGATTATAAAAAAGATTTTATAATATATTAAATAATTAGATATTGTAACCTTTAAGAAGGACTTTAATTTGAAAAATGTTTCCCTGCCCGTACATAAAGGGCGAGACGATTTTACTTGAAACTTCGTATTTAAGAATAATCTATACAAAAAAAAAAACTAATCAAATAATAGTTAAATTTTTTAAGAATTTGCCGCTTACGAAAGAGAAACTTCCATACGTTACAAGCGTTTATTTATTTATAGTCCACAGAATTCAATTTCGATCCTTAAAAAAAAAATTAAAATCGTTGACACTATAAAACTCTTAAATGAAATTGCCATTAATTTGTTTTCCTCTCAAATCTTCGACTAAATCAAATAGTCATGTGAATAAGGTGATTCCATTTTAAAATATTCCTTTCTTCTAAAAAAATTGGTGACTTTTATTAAGTTTCTCTAGATACAAAAACTTATTTAAAAGAAAATTTGCCCGATCCAACGTTTTGTCATTCCTTTGGCAACAAACCGAAGATCTTTTCATCTCTGTTGTCCGTCAAACGTCAAAATGTAGCCATGCCCATGGGTAATTGAAAAGCTGTACTACAGGTTAAACATTTTTTTAAAGCGAATCACACAAGGTAATCAAATAACAACTTTGCATTGATAATTTGAATCAGTACCTAAGACTAGATTAGATTACAAATAATCAAATGTTCTACATCATTTTAAAAAGAAAAACGAGTGGTGAGTGCACGACTGGGTCGTACGCAACTTTCTCTTTCACAGCGAGTTAATTTGACGTTTTTAATAATATGGCCAAAATACACAATAATATTTATTTTGATTAATATTGCTTAAAACGAAATAAATAATGTCGAAATGTGATTATACGAACGATTATTCCGTTATTGAAAGTAGTCGGTGTCCATGTGAATAATAATAATTTTCCGTTATTGGTCAAAACTTGAACTTCCGTCTAGAGATAATTGGGCCGAAACCAATTATGTGGAACTCATGAAAACAGTAATAGTAGTTAGCAAATTAAATTTCATTTGCGAGAAATTGACATTTTTGTTTATATGGCCTAAATGCATTAATCCGTTATATAGATTTTCTTGAAAAAATTGGGTGTGCTGTTTTTTTGAAACTAATATGCTCATAGTATGATATATGAAGTTCAATAAAAATCTATAGACCCGTTTTCGAAAAACTTGAGGTATGATTTTTATATGGTAGGTACTAGTAATAACATGGCTAAAAGCAAAAAAAAAAATGGCCAAGAATTATGACCAAAAAAACGCTGGATACGAAGTTTGAAGAAAATCGGTCGAGTCGTTTAGGCTAGAGAGACCTGTACGGAAAGACGGACCGACGAACCGACCGACGGAACTCCAAAAACCACATTTTTGGGTTCCGCTATCATCGTAATGTTAGAATCAATCAAAATCCCGAGGTCGAAAATTTTCACGAAAACAATATCTTTCTCTTTATAAGAAGAGAAGGTTAAAAATGGAAATTGCACACTGGAAACCCCCAAACGCTGTCGTTTAGGTAGTCTGGCAATTACTATCTACTAACACCTAGTGTCATACGTAGATAAATACGAATATTTCAGGATTCATTTCGAAAAACATAGCACTTGAAAGACAACAGATAACGCATATCGAGTATGAACTTTCACCATACAAATACTGTACACTTAATATGTTCTTGTGTGGTATCTACGGCATTTAAGTGTTTATTAGGAATGCTACGAAAATGTAAATATATTCCACCAAACCTGATATCAATTCCGCCTGTCTATTCTTATTTTGTCCAACCTTACATCTTAACGGATTTTTACGATAATTCCACTCTCTTTAAACTTCAGACAATTTTTTAACAAACTTGATGTTGTTGGAATCAACCAACATGCCTCTCCAATTAGCCCAGTCCTTAGCTAACTGCCTTCAGTTTCGCACTCTGAGTTGGTTGAGGTCGGTTTTTACCTGTGTGCGCCACGAGATTTTGACTTCTTGGATCAGTTGTGGACTTTCCAGGCCTAAACCACACTGATAAGGGCCGATCAGGTTATTGTTAAACGGTTTCAGGCGTTCACATATTACGGCAGATAGGATTTTGTAGGCGATGTTGAGGAGACTTATGCCTCTGTAGTTGGCGCAGTTCAAAGGGTTTTTTTTTGGATCGGAAAACGATGCTGAGGTTCCATTATTCAGGCATACTTTCATCCGAACAGATTTAGCTTATGAGTTGGTGGATGTTACTTACGAATTCATCTCCCCCGGCTTTATAAAGCTTAGCGTCATTTCTGGCACCCTTATGAAGCTTGAGTTTAGAAATCCTCACTTCACGTAGGTCGGGTGGTTGACTTTCATTGCCAATATTGAACGGTTCGTTCTGCTTAACAGTGGAATATTGTTCTTCATCGCGGGCCGTTGAACAGTCTGCAGAAGTGGTTCTTCCATATTATCTGCACCTCGTGCCTCTTGTCTGTCACAATGTGATCAATTTGGTTGATCGTTCGTTGAGCCTTGTCTCCTTATGGATATCGAGGTGCTGAAACCGTGTGTTTCGTAGCGAAGTCAATTAGCCTGACTCCGTTGTCAGGCACGTTGTCGGAAAACACAGACCACATTGTGTTTTCCGACAAATTAACATCGTACTTCTGTAATCGCTCATAGCTTTTGTCAAGAAGCTCGTAGAAGCAATCTTTAGCTATATCATCTTTTTCATCCTTCGGCGCGTGAGCGCTTATAAGGCTTATAATGGCAAGTTTGGTCTTGATGTGAATTGTTACAATGCTTTCGCTAATATCTTGAAAGCATAAGACTTCTAGCCTAAGTCTGGCACTTATAACAAATCCGCCTCCGAATAGTCGCTGTTCCGCTCACTATGACATAGTAGATGTCACAGTTTTTCATCCCCTTTTTGCCCGGCCCCTCCCGTCGTTTTTCCCGGATGATAGTAATATCGGCTTTTTAGCAGTTTAGGGCTTCCGCTAGTTGTTCGCCTGCACTAAAGCTTCATGTAACAAAGGATAGTTAAGGGCTTGAAATAATGCAGTTGCCGTACCACGCAAGATGTAGAATTAGACATCTGGATTCAAAAGGTTACACTAGGTTGCAGTTCTTGGGTTATTCCTAAAAATAAAATTTTAACTTAAAAAAAAAATTAAGATGATTACAATTTCAATTTTTTTTTTATTTTCAGATATACATGTTCTCTGTTTTGCTACTTCCATTCCGTGTAGTCGGCTGTGTGGTTTCAATACTTACAGCATACGTTTTTGCATGTATAGCATTGCATGGTATGACTCTCGAGGATCTCAAACAAAAGCCATTGAGTGGCTGGAGGCGGTAAGTCAATTTTAGTTAATTCTTTTAACGGTTAGTTTTTTTATCGTATTTTTTGTTTTAAATAGAATAAAACACACAAATTTGCCACTTAGCTGTCAAAAATTGCACGAAAAATGCACCTAAACGCCCTTCAACGCATTTCGCCGGAATGCGTTAGAAAATGTCTGAGAAATATTCCGAAAAGCTTTTCGCAAGACTATCTCAAAGCTAAAATCATCCGAATCGTAAAAAAAATCTGAGTATTTTCAGCTCCGCGGATACCTCGCTAGGGCTGAATATATCGTTTGGCCCGAGCAATAATGTTTTGGGCAGATGTTCCACAGATTTATAGAGGATTGTTTCAGAACCAAAAAAAAATAATGTTATGATAAAACATCAGCTTGTCTAAATCTTTTTTTACTTTCTTACTTACTTAAGTGGCGCTACAGTCCGGAATGAACCTGGGCCTCAACCATCATGCCTCTCCAATTAGCCCGGTCCTTAGCTAACTGCCTCCAGCTGCGCACTCCAAGTTGGTTGAGGTCGGTTTCTACTTGTGCGCGCCACTTAAGGCGAGGTCTTCCTCTACTGCGTCCGACGTCTGGCTGGGAATCGAAGACTCTGCGAGCCGGAGTATTGGTGTCCATTCGTTCTACATGCCCTAGCCATCTTAAACGTCCAATGCGGAGTTTTTTGACCAGGGGCATGTCGCTGTACAGCTCGTATAGATCTTGGTTGAATCTTCGTCTCCATAGTCCGTCAACGCAAACGGGACCGACGACTTTTCGAAGAATTTTCCGACGGTCCGTGCTTCAGCGCCGTAGAGCAGGACTGGGATGATCAGGGTCTTATATAAGATCTTCTTAGTAGTTCGAGTGAGGGTTTCACTACTGAATTGCCTTCTTAGCCCAAAGAAACAGCGGTTGGCAAGAGTAATTCTTCGTTTAATTTCTGACGAGATGTTGTTGTCAGAGTTAATAGCGGAACCGAGATAGATTAAGTCCCGTACTACCTCAAAGTTATATCTGTCAATGGTGACGTTCTGTCCAATTCGTCGATGTTGTGTGCCCTCTCGTGTTGACAGCATATACTTCGTCTTGCCCTCATTTACTGCTAAGCCCATTTTTGCCGCTTCCTACTCTATACTAGCAAACGTGGCTATGACATCACGTTGGGTCCTACAATATCAATATCGTCGGCGTACGCTAGTAGTTGTACAGATTTTTGGAAAATAGTGCCTCTGGTGTTGGCTCGTGAGTTTTGCACAATCCTCTCAAGAATCAGATTGAAAAAGTCACATGACAGCGCATCGCCTTGCCTAAATCCTTTTTTGGTTTCAAATGTGTCAGTGAGGTCGTTTCCGACCCTGATGGAGCAGCGAGAATTTTCCATCGTCATCCTACACAAACGGACGAGTTTGGGCGGTATACCAAAACTAGACATGGCTCTGTATAGTTCGTCCCTATAAATGCTGTCGAATGCGGCTTTTAAATCGATGAATAGGTGGTGGGTATCGATTTGGACTTCTTGGGTTTTTTCCAGGATCTGCCGAAGTGTGAAGATTTGATCGGTTGTGGACTTTCCTGTCCTCAAACCACACTGATAAGGGCCGATCAGATTGTTGGTAAACGATTTCAGGCGTTCATATTACATATTACGGCAGATAGAATCTTGAATGCGATGTTGCGGAGACTTATGCCTCTGTAGTTGGCGCAGTTTAGAGGGTCTCCCTTTTTGTGGATCGGGCAAACGATGCTGAGGTTACATTCTTCAGGCATACATTCTTCCGACCAGATTCGGCTTATGAGTTGGTGGATGTTACTTACCAAGTCATCTCCGCCGACTTTATAAAGCTCGGCGGGAAGGCCGTCATTTCCGGCAGTCTTATTAAGCTTCAGTTTAGATATTGCTATCCTCACTTCACTCAGGTCGGGTGGTTGGCAGCTTTCGCTGTCGTCGCCAATATTGAATTGTTCGCTCTGCCTGACAGCGGAATGTTGTTCGTCATCGCCGTTTAACAGTCTGCAGAAGTGGTTCTTCCATATCCTCAGCATAGACTGTGTCTCAACTGCGATATTTCCTTGTTCATCTCGACAGGATTCTGTTCGAGCCTTGTATCCTTGGCTTTCACGTTTTACACTTTGGTAAAACTTGCGAACATCTTTCCTGGAGTGGCACCTCTCTATATCCTCGATCGCGCGCTTTTCTTTCTCTTTTTTCTTCTTTATAAAAAGCCGGTGTTCTTCCCTTCTTCTCTGCCTATAGAGCTCAACGGCAGCTGTCGTCTTCACCTGCAGCTAAGCCTTGTAGGCCTAGTTCTTGGCTGCAAGCATCTGTCGGCATTCCTCATCAAACCAGGGGTTTCTTACTAGTGGGCGCGAGAAACCTAGCACATCAGTTGCGGTTGATCTAATAGCTTGTTGGCATCGTTGTCATAGTTCTTCGAAATTCGATGTTGGTGGTATGATGTTAACCGAGAGGTTTAGGGATACGCGTTGCGCGAAGGTCTTGGCGGTCTCTTGAGATTGCAGTCTTTCGACATTAAATTTTTTTACAGTACTTCTGGATTGTTGTGGCGTGGTTGATATCTGCACTCTTACCTTGGCTGCAACAAGGTAGTGGTCCGAGTCGATGTTAGCTCCTCGGAATGTTCGGACATCCAAAATACTGGATGCGTGGCGCTTGTCTATCGCTATGTGAACAATTTGATTGACCGTTCGTTGATCTGGAGACCGCCATGTCCCCTTATGGATATCGAGGTGAGGAAACCGTGTGCTGGCTATAGTGACATTTCGTTCCGTAGCGAAGTCAATTAGCCTAAGTCTGTTACCAGACGTGTTTTCGTGTAGGCTATGGTTTCCGACAATACTGCTAAAGATGTCTTCTCTTCCTACCTTTGCGTTAAAATCTCCCAGCACGATTTTAACATCGTACTTCGGTAGTCGCTCATAGGTTTTGTCAAGGAGCTCATAGAAGCAGTCCTTAGCTATATCATCTTTTTCCTCCGTTGGGGCGTGAGCGCACATAAGGCTAATGTTGGCGAATTTGGCCTTGATGCGGATCGTTACAATGCGTTCGATAATGTCTTGGAAACATAAGACTTCTTGCCTAAGTCTGGCCATTATAACAAATCCGCATCCGAATAGTCCCTGTTTCTGCTCACTATAACACGGTCCGTAGTAGATGTCACAGTTTTTCATCCTCTTTTTGCCCGGCCCATCCCATCGTATTTCCTGAATGCCAGTAATGTTTGATGTTTTGTAGCCGTTTAGGGCTTCCGCTAGCTATTTGCTTGCACCTTTCCTGTTTAATGTTCTCACATTCCAGGTGCAGATACGAACGTCGTTGTCCTTTTTTCGTTTAGCCGTGTCGTCAACAATAAAATCAGTCTTTCCGAGGCTATTGGTTGCTTCGTAACCGTTAGATTTTTCCATGATGGGGTAGTTAGCCCAAAGCACAACCCCCAACCTGGAGGGCCAGTTCCAATTTATTACATACCGCTAGGACACAGCGCCATCAGTATCCACTATGGGATTGAGCGCTGCCGTTGGCCTTTCGGTTCATCCGTCACCAGCTCTGTTCAAGGGGCCTGACTAACCCTTGAAATTCCTAAACAACCTGTTGTCCGAATATGTCGAAGCAGCTTCCGTGCCATTCTGACCTGGCTGTTTATAGTGTTGCGGTTTTTCGTCTCGTTATCAACACTCGCGCTTATCGTTTAGCAAGTCAAATCCGGTTGGATGAGACCAGTACCCGATGGTTACCACTTGGGGATAAAAATAAGCACTTGATGTGTAGTCAAAGTTACAACACTGGGCATTGCCAAGTTAAAGCCAATCAGAGTCTACCCTCGTTCTACAACACCCAACCATCTTTTTTTAGGATCGAATATTTAGACCGTTGTCAATTGTGATCCTGCAGAGATAGGAGATGTTGTTGACATTTATGCCTCTGTAAGCAGCGCAGTTCAGAAGTTCCCCTTCTTTATGAATCCCCAAACGATGCTGAGGTTTTGTTCTTCAGGCAAACACAGCATCGACGAAGTTTTGGTATTAATTGAGAGAATAACAGGTACGCGTGATTACAGCCTTTCGTCGTTCTATTTCGCCGCTGCTATGCCGTATTTAATATCCTATTTGGTAAATATGGTCGTTGGTCGTACCCATTGAAATTGTACACACATTTTGGTTATTGATGTTTAAAAATGTATAAAAAATGCCGAAGTGTTATTATAAGAACATTTATTCCGTTTTTAAAGGTATCGGTGTCTATGTAAATAGGAATGATCAAAACCGATAAGAACAATTTGGACAGAATAAATAACTTAAAATTGTTACAAACGGTAATAGTAACAAAGATATTAAATTCAATTTAATTTGAGCAAATAGTTTTCGCGAAATTCAAAATGTTTCTTATATCTTAAAACTGGGTATGCAGTTTTCTTGGTACTAATATGCTGATGATAGTATGTGTTAAGTTTAATCAAAATCGTTAGAACCGTTTCGAGAAAATTGACGTTATGTGTAATTTTTTTTTGGTAGTTGATAAAATGGCTTAGCGTTAAAAATGGCCTAAAACTATGTGAAAAAACGTGACAATACGTCCGTAAAAACACTTTTGGGTTCCGCTATCATCGTGATTTAGAATCAATCAAAATCTCGAAGTAGAACATTTTCAAGCCGTTTAGGATGGAAAGAGCATTACGGATAGACAAAACGTCCGTAAATACACTTTTGGGTTCCGCTATCATCGTGATGCCGGTATAGAGCCATGATAACCGACTATTTTGTTAACAAAGGTAATTTTGCCGTCAGCAACATTGTATCCTGGAGCGGCTGCCAAGATTGTTTGTTGGTTTGTAAGTTTTTCCAAGACTAAATGGCAAAGAATACTGAAAATCAATCAAAATCTCGACGTCGAACATTTCCGTAAAAGAAAGTTCAAAGCGATTTTCAGTTAAATTAAAAAAGAAGAATACTACTTTGACAATATTACTATGGACATTTTAAACCCTATGCCCACTGTTTTGTTGCTTTTTCCTAAAAAAAACATTTGTATTCCCTATCCTATAGAAAACGTCGTTTGTTTTGTGGAGCCATAAAATGTTTTGATAAATTGTTTGAAAAAGATCTTGTGACAACGTCATTTTCTTTATTTCATTCCCATAAAGTTTTAAGCTACGCCTACTTTTTGACAAGATCTTGCCAATGATCCAACTCTTTTCGGTACATCAGTAAGTCATGTATGCATCACTGTTCTGATACGATGCACAGGTAAGCATTCTGATCGGTTCTTTGATGTTGAGACTCAACTAAAAGTCGTTGCAAGACAATACGACAGCTTGTTTGACAGCCCATTAGTATCTTCTTAATGATAAAATGATTCACCCCACATGTCTCGCGATTTCCGTTTGTGTGTTGTTTTTTCTCGAAATTGTGATGACGTCACTGTACTGCAAATTGCTCTACCATACCTACAAAACTAGATACTAATAATAGATTCAAATAAACACATTCGGTCTGCCAACTCGGCCTTAATTTCTTTGTTAGTGGATTAATGATAGTAAATCAATTCAGAAAAATAAATACCCGGCAAAAGAAATCTCATTTGCAACTTGCAATGTATTTATGGGAGCTTTTATCTAGAAAATGAACAGGTACAACGCTATAACTTTAAACATCGCAACATATTTATTTTCGAAAATTCTTTTTGTTCTGTTGCCTGTATGTAAGAATGTTTTTTCTTGCTTTGTTTTAAGTGTTTCCGTTTTATTTGATTATATTATAAAAGTAAATATTTTGTATATACACAATATTTAAATAAATAAATATTCATATGGATGATTTTAAAATAGAAAAAAGTTTAAGGTAAAAGTGAACGTGAATAGTTTTGAAAAAAAAAACTAAAACTTATATATACATAATTTACACATTTTAATTATTTCCCACTTCCCCATTACAAAGGACATGTTGTTCATGTATACTTTTAACTTTAACAAGTCGATTACCATATGTCAGCTGAAATAACAAATTCCTTAGTTACTATTAGTTTAGGAAAATGGTAACAATTTGCGTTATACTTCTTCAATGTATCCGACTCAACACTTATGTACTTTACTTTGCATTGTGACCTGCTCTGGTATAAACAAAAAAGCATGCATACATTTTTACTTTCCTCGAGCTTTCAAATATGTAGTTACAATGAAAACCACTTGCGTCATTTTAATGTTATTTCGTAGATAATGGTCTGCGATGTTTTTGTGATTGTGATTTCCAATGAAACAACATTATTTCGTTTTGCAAAAACAAATTATTTGTGCAACAAGCGTAATCATAAGTCAATCAGTTCAAATGTCTAATTAAAACATAGATGCAGAAGATACTGCATCGTTAACACAATATAAACGTGTTATATTTTCTTTCAATAGTTAGCCAATGTCAGCTTTGTTGAGTTATCCTGAGCTGTAAATACTTTTACTGGAAGGAACAGAAAAATGCAATTTTTCGTGTTTCATGAGAAAAAATGTTGCACGGAAGTGTTCTCCTTTGGGCTCTTTGAGCAATAGCTGGAGAATCTAGAACACCTACTTTCGGGGACCTATGGGGTTAGCAATTTTACCAATCGAAATTAAGCTTCAATCAGTTTATATAATAACAGTGTAAAGCTTCTAAAGCTAGAAATATGTATAAAGGCTGTTTTTAAAGGTATAGAACTTTGAATTGAAATAAAACACAAGAAAATCGTTTTAATGTCCATCAATTTGGCTTTATTGGAAGGATAGTTGTATGCCTTTATTGTTTAAACATGATTTCGGGCATGTGGCCGCCGCGGCTGGTTCGGATAAAGCCAAGTCTAGGTTCAATTTTTAACCACTTTTTCTAGCATTTGGGGCCGTACGTCGGCAATAACGCCACGAGTGTTTTCTTCGAAGTCCCCTAACATTTTTGATTTGTTGGCGTAGACAAGCGACTTCACATATCCCTAAAACCCAATGGTGTCAATTCACACGATCTTGGTGGCCAATTGACAAGTTCATTCCGCGAAATTGTGCGCTCATCCAATGGTTCCTTCAATAAATCTATTGTGACGTGTGCTGTGTGGCATGTAGCGCCGTCTTGTTGGAACCACATCTCATCAACATTCATGCTATCCAATTCGGGAGCAAAATAGTCGGTTATCATGGCTCTATACCGGTCTCCAATAACGTTAACCGACTCTCCAGTATCATTTCGGAAGAAGTATGGGCTAATGACTCCACCAGCCCATAGAACACTAAACAGTCAGTTTTTTGTGGATGTAATATCGTTTTAATGTCCATGTGGATTCTCTTCACTCAAAATGCGGCAATTATGCTTGTTGACATAGCCATTCAACCAAAAATGAGCCTCATCAATCTCATTTTCGGCCCATACACCAACATCACGACGAATTGCATGGTCTCGCGGCTTTAATTCTTGAACAGGCTAAGGTCGTAAGCCAACTCTCCAATTGCTGTGCAAGGTGGTGAATCGATTCATTCGGGTCCTCTTTAACACTTAGCTTTACAGCGGCAATTGTTTCTTCGGTGCGCACTGTTCGACGTCCCTGCGGACCTGCGAACTTTCGGCGACCTAGGGGGTTTCCAATTTTTACCAATCAGAATTAAATCTCTATCAGTACAAATAGAAACAGTTCAAGGCTTCTAAAGCTAGCAATAAATATATATATATATATATAAAAAAATGGAAACCTAAGTTCCGAGCGGGTACTTTTTGGATGAAGAAAAATTAAAAATTTGAAATCCCCAATATCAAAAGTGAGTTCTCTCATTTCAAGGGAAAGTACCCGTACGCTTATGCAAAGAAAAATGAAAAACGCAAAATTTTAAAGTATGTTGAAAGAGACGAAAAACAAAAACGTTCCTCGACTTCAGTGTTTTTCCCATAAAACCGAGATGATTATTTTTAGGAACTCAAATATTACAATAAATGTACAAAACATAAACATTTTTGTGTATAAACGGAAGAATTGTTCTGCTGGCTTCTGTCAAACTCCAGGCCTTTTATATTTTGACAGTTTATATTTTCTCACCAGCCCAAATACTGCGTTCATAATTTTCTCAGTACTCGTGCGGCTTCGTGCAGTTTCGCATTAAAGTTTATTCAAATTTACTCTTGCACATGAGTACCCGAGCGGACCTCTAATCTCGTATTGAAATATCTGGCATTAACGGCATATACAGGGTCTTTTTTTGACGCAACAAATGCAATCTCCGATTCTGAACGGCAAGTTTAAGAAGCTTTTCTTGACGCTTTGATGTTTGTCAGACTTTCGGAAGAAGGAGGGCAGTTAAACAAATTTAGACTTGGCTCCTTTCTCGATTTGAACCAGACGAGCATCTATATTTTTTTTAAAACATAGAAACTATTCAAGCCAAATGATAAGAAATTTAAATACTTTACACTGCTAACGGTTGTCTATGTTGTTCAATAATGACCAATTTTGTTGGTATCGTTGGAAGCCTTGAATGGGGTTCTGAACAGAAAGATCAGATAACTATATGCTGTCAACACGAAAGGACACACAACATCGTCGAGTTGGACAGAACGTCACCCTTGACAGTTATAACTTTTAGGTAGCACGGACTTTGTCTATCCCGCCTCCGCTCCGAGATGGCAACATCTCGTCAGCAATAAAACGAGGAACCGCAGTTTCTTTAGTAGTAAGCCCTCACTCGAACTACAAGACCCATATCATCATAGTCCTGCTCTACGTCGCTGAAGTAATGACCCTTTCAAAAGCTAATGAAGAAATCCTAGGTTGTTTTGAGTGAAAACAAAAGCGCCACTTTAGAAAAGTAAGTAAGTAAGTAATTGAAGTCACTCTGCACAAATATATTGATAACATCGATTGTCGGTTTTGATTTGTACGCCACCAGATCATCTGCGTACGATATAGTGACTGAAGGAACTTATGACATCACTTGTTTATATGTTGAACAATATCGGGAATTTAATGTTTGCTGATTGAAAACATTTTTTTTTCAAATACTTAACTCGAAGTTACATATTTATATTTAACAACGGTCTTATTTCCCATAACCCTTTCAAAAATCATAACCAGTATGGGTTTAAGCTTAACCAGTCTGGCTGCTTGTACAGGTGCCGAAAGCCTTCTGGAAGTCAATCAGAAAGGCATTTTTATACCCTATCCCAAAGGAGAATATCCGTTTTGACATAGATAAATAACTTTGATGGATATACCTTAAAGTATACGGATGGTTTCAGAATAGAAAGCTGAGTAGACCTAGCCATGTCTATCTGTACGTTTGTGTGTCACCGATTTTTGTGCTTGAATGTTGATCTAGATTAATGAAATTTGATGTACAAATAATAGACTCTCTGTCAGACGAAGCAGATCAAGTGTAAACGTTTTCGAAATCCCCACACTGCCAAGCACCCTTTTCATTTAAACGTTGTTTTTGGCCAAAAAATTTTTAAAGAAATTTGACAAAAAAATTTCGACGTAAAAACATTGGTAATATTAATATGAACATTTCATCTGTCGATCATGTTAAACCCACCCCCACTTTTTGGGGGTATTTTCTAATAAAAACGATTTGTATGCCCAATCCCTTAGTACATTCAATTGAAAAAAGTCGTTTCGTGTCGAACCATTCAAGATTTAGATAAACGGTCTGAACAAGTTGTGGGGACAATGTCATTCCATTTTCAGAGGAAGAAGTATTTGTCCTGTTTGACGAATTGGATGTGCCAGCAATCTTTTTCAATGCTCCAAATAATGTTCATTGTTAACTTCAACTTTTCCTACTGGCAGTTGTCTTGATACGACCGACGCGACGTTTGGTATGACATCCTCTACCGCGTAATACAAATATCTCTAGGAATTCAACTTTTTGCACGAACAATAATAACATCCTAGCCGCGACAATGCTATTTAAGTGATTTGATGCATTGAATACGGTAAAACTGTTATTCTCAGATCTCGAAGCTTGGAGTACAACTAGGCTCAGCTACTAACGAGGCTGTTGCGCCAGTAGTTTGTTTATAACTTCCAAACCTTCTCAAATACAAATTTTATATTAATTTTAATAAACAAATCCGTTCCATTGTAGACATCTTCAAAAGGCGGTTGTATTGTCAATGCGAATGCTCTACACATCAAGCTCAATCCATTATATAAATGTTACTGGCGAACAAGCAACAGCTAAGGAAGCTCCAATTCTCGTAGTAGCACCACATTCATCATTTGTTGATTCGATTGTTGTTGTTGCAACCGGCCCACCGTCTATAGTAGCTAAACAGGAGACTTCGGAAATTCCATTGTTAGGCAGTAAGTATGGGATTTTAAATCTACGAAGGATATCATTATAAAGCTATAAAGGATGAGAGCTATGAAGGAATAATTGTGAATAACTATTAATTTTGTTTGTTTTAAGAAATCATCAATTGCTGTCAGCCAATATACGTCTTGCGAGAGGATCCCAATTCGAGGCAAAATACAATCCAAGAAATTAAATCGCGAGCAAAATCTAAGGACAATTGGCCACAGGTAAGATATAAAACAGGCTATTTGTAAAAGTTGAAGTTGTTGGATATGTCCAGTCATGGGTAGTATTTATAGAGCTGGAAAATGGTTGAGCTAAGTCTGCAGCATTCGTTGTTGCTGAACACTTATCACATATTTGAACAATTAAAAATTCTGCACCTACAGTGAACTTAATTATTTTACAAATAAATTAGGTTTTGCAATAAATTATAATCTTGAAATTGTTATAACTGGTGACCCAATAGGAGGTACCTTTTTCAATAGTGTCGTTGTTACAGTAATTATCTGTCAACTTTCATTTAGACGATGTTATTGTTCCGTATGCAGTGCCATTCATCATGAATAAATTACGCCGCTAACAACACCGCTTACTATTTGTAGAAACTTTATTTTTTAAATCGCTGCTTAGTTATAAATCGTTATTCGACCACATTTTGGTTGTCATAATAGTCCAACTGAACGGACTATTCATAAAACCATCACCAAATTGCTTACCAATTTTACACTGTCGAGAATATTGCTGCAGTAGTAGAGAGTATTCGTGAAGACCATGATCAATTCGTTCGGACATCTTGTTTGTTCTTGGTTTAAGAGCGTAAAAAATATAGCTCATTCAAGAATGTTTTTGGTTTGAACATTACCCTCATGCATCAATGCAACCACAAGAATGCGCTGTTTGGTCCGTATTTCTTCAGTAATGCGGAAGGAGCCCGTGTTACTGTCAACGGAGATCGCCACAGAGCAATGACCAATGAATTCTTGTTGCCGAAAATTAAAGAAAATGGGATAGCAGACTTGTGATTTCATAAGGATGGCTGTTTAAAACATACAGCTAACGAATAAATCGCTGAGGGAATTGTTCGACTAAAACATCATCTAAAGAAACGCCATTGGATTACTTTTTCTTGTTTACGTAAACGCGAAATGATTGAAGCTTTGGAAACCAACATAACTTGTGTTATCCATAGAATAACGTCCGATATGCTTTCTGTTGTTTACGTCGATGAATCCGAAATGATTAAAGCTTTGGAAACCAACATCACTCGTGTTATCCATAGAATAACGTCCGATATGCTTGAAAGAGCGGTCGAACATTTTACCACTTAAGAGTTAATTGTGGCCAAAATTTTAAGGAATTATCTTTAAACATTAAATGGCATGAACCAAACTAAGACCAAAAGTGTTTCCTCTATAAATCAATTTTTGTTTTACATCTGTTAAGATGAAACGCTGATATAATGTATAACTACATTTGAAGCCTTGAGTTTTGAGTTCCTTCCGCCATTAAACTCCTTAAAAATGGTTAAAATTCAATCTAAGATATTTTCCTAAAAGAACCTTTCCTCTAGTTTCAAGAATTTTTATTCGTTCACTTCTTTGTAATCCATCACTGCGGTAGGGCCCATCCGAATAAATAGATTGATATACAACCCAATTTACGTTTTTTTGTGGTTATTTATTTTCTCTTCACTCATAACTACCCGCGTTCAAATAACATATTTAAAAAAATCCAGGTAGCTCTTATTGGATCACCGTTTACTATCGTTTCTGTATTGGTTGTAGCTATGCATGCTTTTAATTGTCATACATCCTTCGGAATGCAGGATGTACATGACCCAACTTCTTAGCTCTATATAAAAAAAATTTCATTTCTTGCGATTTTATTTTAGGTGATGATATTTGCAGAAGGAACCTGTACAAACCGTTCAGCATTAGTCAAATTCAAACCAGGAGCATTCTATCCCGGAGTACCAGTGCAACCAGTTTTGATAAAATATCCAAGCAAATATGATACCTGCACTTGGACGTGGGATGGTCCAGGAGTGTAAGTTACATTTATCTAATCGCCAGTAATTCCTTTGTCAAAGACATGTTTTTAGGATTCGACTATTATGGCTAACTATGACAAAGTTACATAGCAAATGTGAAATTGAATTCCTTCCTGTATACCATCCAAGTGCAGAAGAAAAGGCTGATGCTAAACTATTTGCTGACAATGTACAAGCTGTTATGGCAAAGTAGGTCCCCTTCAAACATCCACAAATTTATGTAAACAACATATGACTTTATAATTTACAGGGCATTGGGCATTCCCACTTCCGATTATTCCTTTGAAGATTGCATAATGATGAACCGTGCCAAAGAAATGAAAATTCCATTCCCTGGGGATATTGTTGAAATTGAAAAGGCCCTGCATCATTTGGGGTATAACTAACAATTTTGTCAATTTTTAAAATCTACTTATCTAAAAAACCTTATTGTTTAGCCTACTACAATCAAACAAAGACCAAGAACTCACCTCAAAATACTGCAGTCTACCCGGCGGTGATGATGTTGATTTGGTTACATTAGCTGATCTTTTGGATATCGATTTAAATAACAAAATGCTTCGCCAGTTATTTGATATATTAGATCACGTTAGTCGGCCCACAATTAAAATTAACTTCTACTACAAATAATAACATTTTTCTTACACTTTTAGCGTCGCTGTGGTACAATTAGCCTTAAAAGTTATCTATTGTGCTCATTCTACTGTAAGATTCAAAGCGAAGGTGTGATCGAATTTCTTAAATGCATTACAAACGTGAGTATTAAAAATAGTTCGTATGTGAGTAAGCTAATAACACTTTTTTTTAGCTCTACACCCCATCAAGTCAGAGTATATCCAGACATTGCTTTTACGAAATTTGCAGGCACAGTGCTAAATTAACTAAAGAAAAGAGTGATGCACTTTTTCTAAGCATTGATCACACGAACAAAGGAACCATCTCATTTGGTAAGACTATATTTGCATTAAGTTTGTTTTAAAAATTCAATTTGAGAAGTTCTTTACCTGTTTTTCTTTGATGGCACTAAGCCAATTGAGTTGAAGCACTTGGAATCTTATCCGACCATGGCTGGAGAATATCATAAAAAGCCGTTTAAACTAAAGTAAAAAAAAAGTATTGAAAAAACTGATTGATATACAATCTGCATTGGCCAAATATAATGTAAAGCATGCTTAACGAGAACATCTAGCCTTCACAGTCCTTATTTCACGGTGGGCCTAGAGCCCAGAATTGGACACATATTGCGGTATAATTAAAAATAACGACAAGGCACGAACTCCATCATTGGTAAGGACCGAGGTCTATCTAAGACCTCTTGTATTCCAAACTCCATCACTCCATATAGACCCTAGAATACCATACGTTCACACGATTTTGGCTAACTACAGCCACAGAGATACTTCCACTAGAGGGCTTCCTCTTAAACAAGCTAATCCACGTAGTCCGCAGTCATGCCTAAGGGCTCCAGACTCCCGTGGTACCACACTATCGTCAAGCAGTTTCAACCCAGTCTTAAGTCCCTTAGCTACTCTGCAAAACCACCGATCGACATAAGTGACCAGCAACCACACCAAGCAACTTTTCTCAATTTCACGAATTTCTTCTTACATGTTTATTTCTAAATTTCTTCTTTAACGCTTTATCGAGCCTTAATAAACCTTTTTTTTGGTATGATATCTTGACTTTCAGCAAGTTTGCTACAGTGAAACTCAAAGGAGTTATGCCTAATAGCCAGGCGTAGTATTCTAGTCATTGGCTCGTTGTTGCCGTAGTTGGTTTGGTGGAAGTTGAGTCGGAAGCGGGGAACATATCTTAGATTTCTAGAGTTGGCTTTGAGGGAAATCATTTCTAGCAGAGCGGGCAATCAATCAGTTGGCTCTGCTGATGATGTTATCAATATGAGAGCGGAAGTTAAGTTCTCGGTCACAGATAACACCCAGATCACACATAAAAAGACATTAGGTACGGACTCACCTCATATTCAATAGGACCTCGCCATTGATGGGGGACGCTTACGGGAGTACGTCATGGTCTGGCATGTGATGACATTGAGCTCCAGGAAGTTTTTTTGGCACTAGGCTGAAAAGTTGTGTAAATCTCTTAGAAGAGGGTAAGAGTCATTGAAGAAGGAAATGTGCCTAATAAAAATAATGTATCATAAACGATGCTTTCAAAAAACTTCGGTATGCAAGAGAGTTTACTTTTATTGGTCGGTAGTTAAAAATTTCGTTCTCAGGACATTTTTTATGTAAGGATATTATGAAAGATTCTTAAGAGAAGGAAAGAGTTCCTGTGATATTGAGTTGGAAAAGAACAGTAAGGCGTTGAGCTAAATAGTTCATACAATTTTTTTAGAATTCACACGCTCCGGTAAATATGTGAGGAACATCAGGTTTTTGTTTTGTTTTCGTCCTTCGATAAACATGGCATTTACGGACGACATTTTAGACGAAAACACAGACCGACATAGAACTGACGGACTTATGCTGAATTTTGAATTGAATTTTCGATTTTTCTTCGACCACCTGTTCAGGCCACAATAACTGACAACTTTATTGTACATACGTTCAGGTATAACTGCACAGGAGGCCTGAACATGCATATCATACAGTAAAAACTGCGTTAGTCCCCTTTAGTCATTTTTTTTGTTGTTGGAAAGACAGAGTTTGTGAAATATTTGAAGTATAGCAAGTAAATTTCAATTATATTATTGAGTATTGCTTTGTGTCTTGTTGCCCTTGATTTTTGACACTGATTTCTTTGGGTATGGTTTTTTTTTTAATTTCTGATTAAGTCGTAGTTGTTGCAGTCTTTTTCTTAGTTGTAAATATCTGTTTCAATTTTCTCTGAAAGCTGTTCTGCACACCACTGTGACCACTGCACACCACACTGTGACATTAAGTGGATGCAATTCCGTCTCATGGAATAACAGTATGTTGGAAGCACTCCATATTCGACAATATTGATGGTTTATGTTGCCGTTTAATTCGAAATGGTCCTCGTCAGACATAAAAAGACAGGTCAACATGTTTTTGTCCTCTTCCACCATTTGAAGCATCTTCTGGCAAAATTCCAAGCGAATCGGCAAGTCTGCTGTAAAGCGAAATTTCGTTCATTCGTTACTAAGCGATCTGCGGCGGATGAGGCCATAGCAGTTTAATGTAAAAGCCCATCGTCAACCAATCCAAACTAACTTCATGTAGGTCCGCATCCATCTGGCTTTAGTCAGGCTCTTTTGCTGGATGAACAAGTTTTATAATAGTGAGAAAGAGGTTTGGCGTCTTATGACGTTAGATTCTCTTATGACTGCTTGTATCCTATATAGAATGCTTAAGCGCATCTAAGTTTACAATTTTTTTTTTCAATAAAAATTTATAATCTAAAAACGTAGCTTTCAATGAGCAATTGAAGTTAATTGTTAAGTGATTAAAAGTTACTTGGTGTTGCTGCTATTTACTTACCTTTGTAAGCAGTGACTTAGTAACATCTTTTATAGACTGGGTTTGTTATGGAACCCATAAGGAAAATGTGCAGAGCCTGACCATAGACTATAGTATGGTACCATGGGAATCAGGAGCCCCCAAGACTTGTCTTAGCCTGATTTTGAGGTAGGCCCCCTTGTGGGAGTATCGTGGGGGCTGTGGTTTATCCAGAATGCTGGGGCGGTACGTGTATTCTATAGTAAATGTGGCGTCACTATGAAATACAAAGATAGACCTCGGTCGTTAGCAAGGATGGAGTTGGTGCCTAACACACGATTTTTAAAATGCACCAATGCAATGTGTCCTTCGTTGCGTTGTTAACCAACACTTTTCTAAAGTTCTGATATGTGAGTAGGCCCACCGTGAAATAAGAGCTGTAAAGGCTAGGTTTTCACGTTAAGCATACTCCAATTATCTTCTGGGAGGATTGCCACCAAACGTGCGCCTTTGTCTTAAAAATCAAGTAATTCATGACTAGACCAGATAAAAGGACACATAACCTAACCGTTCATGACGATGTGAAGACATAGTTTGGGCGTAACGTTTGGCATCTACAATTCAATAACGATTCCTGACGACACAATCTTTAATGTTTATGCTCTTAAATGTTTGTCAATCTTTCGTACGTGGGCGGGCATGAAAAAGTTTTTAGGTGTTGTTTCCTTCGAGCTCTCAACCAGGGACCTCTTCCTAAGTAGTTTAACGCACTAAGCGCCTAAAGCATGCTTGTCGATGGTTGGGAACAAGAGTAAATAAGAAGTTAAAATTAACTTCGGGTTTTACCTAGTATGCAATGACTAGATGAGGATTTTTACCTAGTATGCAATGACCTAAAGATTCAAGTGGGATCAAAACGTACCAAATGTGGTCTAAGCGTGTTGCAAATCGCTCGCAGCCACTATAAACTTACCAATGTCTCTGGTTGATTCTTAACAAATACCACTTTTCATACTTGACCAATATAATCAAAATGTTGCAATAACAATTTGATTATGTTACTCTATCAGAACGCCCTTCATAAAACAATTTTTCTTTCTATTATTTATTTAATATATTTAATTTATCTTCCAGATGAGTTTGAAAACTACACCAAGGACAAACCTCAATTCGCATTTCTGTTCAAAAAACAGGAACACATACGGAGATCATGGAAATAAAATAAGAATATACTAACTCACAAAAAATATAAGGAAATCATAAAATTTTATTAATTAAATATTTTTGAGCCAAATTAGACAACTTAATTATTAGGTAAAAAAAATTGTTTCCCTTCAATTGCCAAAAAAAATTAGAAAATGCAAGGAGTGGTGTAAGGCTGTTTATTTGAATGAAATTAGACTTGGATTGTATTACTTAAATTATTAGCATTAATATTTATCTTCTTACTTAACTTTAAGTTATATGATGAAATTCAGTGTTCGCTTAAATTCTTGACTAAGTATAAAAAAAACATTGTTTTCAAAGACCTAAGATTTCATGAAATGAATATTTGTAGCAAGGCTACTGGTAAAGTTGGTTATACATCAGCTAAGAAGACGACACTCACTATAGACAAAGAGGCAAATGCGTCACACATCCTTAAATAAAACACACACAAATGTATTCGTTTAGTTAGTAAACTGCACTGATAGATGCATTGTTATTTTTTTATTTATGTTACAGCTTCGATAAAAACAGAAGGAAAGCCGATAAACAAAGAATTCTCCCTCTAACAACTTAAACAAAGTAAATGATATTATTAAGTGACCATATTCAATTGTTAGTAATTTATATTTAGTACTTATTTTGTTTGAATTATAATTTCTCGCTTATACGGACAAGTTCATCAAGTCAATCACGAAAGATAAATTTGAGTTTTTTTTGCACACACAATTACTATTGATGTCTTAAATAAATTGTTAATCATATTCATTGTATAGATAATAATATTGCAAGATGAAGTTGCAGGCATACGCAGATATGACCTTGTGCTTTTAGATCCTATTGAATATATGTCCATTTAGATCTGATGTGTAGCGTTAATCAAGATTGACTTTCACTTGACTTATTTGCAAGGTTTTGTCCAATCCATTAAAATAATGCAAATACATATTTTGACGTAAGATGTATGTGGTTTTCATTTGAATAAAACACATTCTTCTAGTACGCAGGAGTAATTTGTTTTGATTTGGCCCGTATTACAGAATCAAACGCAGTTCGATAGCACTGCAAAACAAGAATCATATTTGGTTGAGGGGACTAGAAAAATTGGCAGGGCAAAAACGCCAATGATCTCAAAAGACTCATCTGAAGAAGAACAAGTTCATGGATACTATTATGAATCATGAAGATGCGGTGACTTGCTACCCGTTGGTCTTTCTCAGGATTTGCTTAGTGTAAACATTTAGTATATAGTCGATGGTTGATCTGGCCTGACAGAAACACTTGAATGTGCCGAAAATTGTGTTGCAGAAAAGCTTAAAGCGTTCATACAGTCCATTGGATAGGATTTTATAAATGACAATTAGTAGAGATATGACCGGTAGTTGGTGTAAGACATGAGATAGCCCTTTTTGTAGATGGGACATATGGAGCTGATATTCCAGTAATCGGGCATGCTCTCATCCATTCAGACTTTGTTGGTAATACATTGTAACCGGCTATCTTGCTGTTTTTCAGTTTTTTTTATATTTTCACTTCAATACGGGGATGGAGCGTTGACATTTCATTGACTGGAGGTGGGCTGGTTTCTTGCCAAATAACTTTCCGGACATTGTGCCTACTAATCAGCTGCTGGAAATGCTGCCTGAATACATCAACATTTCTCTGCGCATACATGACATTGTTATTTCGTAGATCCTGCTTTACAGCCATCGCCACTCCAGGAAAATGTTCGTAAGTTTTACCAAAGTTTAAAAAGTCAAAGCCAGGAATACAAGGCATGAAAATCCAGTCGAGATGAACAGATAGTTGAGACACAGTCAATGCTGAGGATATTGAAAAACCACTACTGCAAACACTTAAACGGCTATGACTTAGAATCTTATACTGTCAGGGCTTACGAGCTATACAGCGCCATAGACCTAGGACTTTTAAAGCAAATGGATATCAATAATCCGATTCGCAGCCAGACGTCGGATGCAGTAGAGAAAGTCATTACCTTAAGTGGCGCGCACAATAAGAAATGGACATTGAAGTGCGCAACTGGAGTCAGTTAGCAGTTAGCTCAGGACCGGTATAATTGGAGAGGAATATTGGTGGGTGCAGACTGTTGCGCCATCTTAAGTAAGTAAATAAGTTAGATATTGATGGTGGTCAAAAAATAATTTGGTCAACATGTCGCGCATCAGTAAGGTACTGTTACCAGTACAATTTTCAAAGAAGTATGTTTCAATGATGGCAACATATCAAAATCCGCCTCAAACAGTGACACTTTGGGGATGCATATGGGAAATTTAGACGATTGACGAACCCATCAAGGTGAAAATGAATTTTGTTGGGAAAATCAGAATACACTCATTTAAGTTTAATAATGCATTCAATCTCATCGCTGTGCATGGTCATAGGGCTTTACTTCTTGTGTTAACTGACGCGGATCTTTAATAAGTTTTCGCTGTACAGAACTTATTGAAATTTGCAGTTCCTGTCAACGAATCGTTCACTGTTTCGATATTAACATTTGAACAGCCACTTAATAGGCAAATAAATATTCTTATGCTCCAACCTAAATAACACTAAACTGTTTGCCAAATGACAACAATTTACTGCACAAATGTAGGCAATTTCTTGGAATTTTGGAAGTCCTTTTACATAACCCGCTAAAAATAAAAAAGATTGCTTAATCGACATTAGTCAGTATTTAGGATATTTTCCAATTTAAGCGTGATTTTTCCTTGCGTTGCTTAGGATTAAAAATTAATTCATCTACTTGCTAAGTAACCAAGATAAGGAAATAGATTTGTATCAATAGCTCATACCACCAAAAAGTGTACGCCCTCACTTGTTTATCTGAATATTCCATGTGCACCGCGGTACGCCCCTAATTTTGTATTTACATGAAACTCTCCTACTCATCTCAGTTGAAATTTGTATTTCAAAGATTTCGGTTCACGGCAATGTATCATCCACAGTCATGTCGTTGAACATAAATTTTAAAATTGACGGGCGTAACCCTACGCGTTTCCTTTGCGTTGTGTCCGTACTTTCCGTCGTGCTTGCAAGTCTAGAAAAATCGTACGTAGCTGTGTTTTAATATTAAAAAAAAGGATCCATACAAAAAAATAAATTTCCTTTTCATTCTTCAGTCCGAAGATCATAACTCAAGAAGGTAACGTGATTCTAGAAGCTGGGATTAATAAAAATATAACGATTCGGTTGAATGGGCACTCTCGGCTCATTGTTAATGATTTGGATTTGTTGCAACTTTTACTGGGTGAACGAAAATTCATTGCCAATGGCACAAGTCCGCTTCCGATCGATGGTATTCGACTTCGAGCTCTTCAAGCCGATGTAGTCACCTTAAAAACTACAATATATAGTAGGACAGGATTAAATGCTAGGATTCGTCGTTTGATGAACCGGTAATAATGATAATTCTTTTCAATCTAAGTATAATTAACGGTTCGCCTTCGTGTTGATAGAACCCAAACTTTAAATCCCACAAATATACTACGGCGGACTCAACGACGTATAACTATCTTAGAAGGAAGGGTTCAAAGCATAGTCAGGACACTAAGACTGGACAATTGTAAGAGTAATCCGTGTGAAAATGGTGGCAGCTGTATAGATTTATACGATGGATTTATGTGCAAGTGTACAAAGGGATTTGAGGTAAGTAAATTAAATATATATTCGTTTTGTGTAGAATAAAGCTATTTGGTGCATTTAAAAGAAAAGACTTTCTAAAAGTGTAAAGCCCATAACAATGTTTTCTCCTCATTTTGAGTGCATTAAATCGATAAATGTCTTAATTATAAAGCACTGCATGGAATGTGCTACGATCTTATTTTGACAAAATTGTTATCGACGGAGTATTTACGTATATCAGCTCTACAAAAGACATCTTAAACCTCCAATGAGCAGTTGTTTGACCAGGCCTATGACACAGCACAGGTCGTAAAGTGGTTGATTTATTTATCGCTCCCGAGACCCGTCAACACAAACAGGGCCCGAAAATGTTCCGAAACGACCAAGAAATTAATCATCCGTATTTGATATCGTCACCTGATTGCAATAAGTGGGTAGCTTCACTTTTTACACTTTTGAGAAATCGGCAAAAAAACATTTAGTTCCTTATTTTCGACTTTTTTTGCAATCTATTTCCCTTATAGCTAGATAGATATTAGCAGATCAGGAAAATTATCAGGGTCATATATAGGATCTCCCTAGTGTTTCGAGTAAGGGCTTTACTACTAAATTAAACATTTTTGCGGGTTCATTATACAATGATGAAATTATTGTCTCCGTTTGCTATTATTCGAATAGATTTATGTGCTTTTATGGTATTTCGGTAAGGTCTTTGCCGACCCTGATGGAGCAGTGTAGATTCTCCAACGTCATCCTCCACAAACGGGGTTGTTATTCCATTTTTTTCTTTCTCTCTATATATGTATATCTCTCTATACTTCTCGCCTAGTTGCGGTGCAATAACCACCGCGGAGCTCAGCTCCGCCATAAAAAAAAAGCATTCACTCACACTCGTGGCTGTTCTACCTCCATCCCAAATCCAACAGTGAGTCCAATCAGCGGCGTTCATACTTTGCATACATCGTATGCAATGCTACTCCCCGCAATCCCTCTTGTTTGGTCTCTTTGTTGGATTTGGGTTGCGTGCGAAGTTGGATGTATGCCTCATAAGCAAAAAGCACTAACAGCCGCTGGGCTTATTTTCATTTCCAAAATGAAATAAGTCCTGCAGCGGTTATTAACTTTTTTGGGAGTTAAACCCCATTTGGGTTATTGCACTGAACTGTAGTTCTAATTTTTGGCTGCAAGTATTTGGCGGCATTCTTCCCCAAACACAGGATTTTTGCTGGTGTGCATGATAAACCTAGCTCATCAGTTGTGCTCGATCTAATGGCTTCTTATAACAAATCCACATTCGAATAGATGAAGACAGGTTACCACTAAATAAAAAAAAATAAGAAAAAAATCATAAGCTGTGCAGTTATGAATTTCAAAATGTTGATCTTTGGAGCTAAAAACTAACCAATTACCATTAATTTTTATCAAGGGTCTCACGTGCTCTACTGACGTTAATGAGTGTGCTCTTTTTGCCGGAACAGATTTAGGTTGTCAAAATGGAGCTCAATGCATCAACCAATTCGGAAGCTACAGGTAAGATTTTTATCCTATAGATCTAAGAATACATCTGAAAACAACCAACCAATACAGCTGTATCTGTAACCCGGGCTGGCAAGGAATTCATTGCAATCAACGAAAGACCGATTGCTTACATTCGTCAAATTTGGAGCTATGTGGTCACGGAACATGTGTGAACGCAAACGATAATTTTGGCTACCGCTGCATTTGCGAACAGGGGTGGAAAAGTAATGGATTAACGCCATCGTGTAATGTTGATATCGATGAGTGTAAAGAGTACTCCAGTTCGTGTGCAACTAAATGCATAAACATGCCTGGAGGATTTATGTGTGCTCCATGCGAGGCTGGTTACACTGGCAATGGATTGGCGTGTCGAGACATCGATGAATGTTCCACCAACAATGGCGGATGTAGTGTTCTTCCGTTTGTGCCCTGCATTAATACATATGTTCGTATACGCAATTAATGTGTATTGAAAATTTTCTCTAACAAAGTCTCAATTAATAGGGCTCGTTCCATTGTGGGGAATGTCCCATCGGATGGGTCGGCGATGGGCGAGTATGCACTAGAAATGCTGCCCAATCTTGTTCGAGGAGTAATATATGTCATCAACATGCATTGTGCCAGGAAATATCAGGTACCATAGTTTGTTCATGCCCACATGGTCAGATAGGCAATGGTGTTGGTCCAAATGGCTGCTCCTCAACGGGAAGGAATATTTGTGCATCTAATCCGTGTTTGGTGAGTTTAATATTTGTGCAATATATATTTGGTATTTAATATTGATATGTTTTCGACACCCTATGTTAATCTTTGTGAGCAACAATGTTGAAATCTAAAAAAATTGAGACTTATTTTAAATTTTCTCGTCCCTATTTAATATAGTAGAAGGATAGAAGGTTAAAAAACTGTTTCTATAAATTACATTTAAAGGCTTAACACATACTTACCTATACCTAACAAAACAAATCTCTTTTTTTCGAAGAATGGTGGAACCTGTATGGATACAGGAAACGGAACGCGTACTTGTCTATGTCCAATAGGCTTTAAACTTCCAAATTGTGTACGGAATTTCAATCCGTGTGCATCGAGTCCCTGTCGTAATGGCGGCACATGCAGGCCACAAGGAAACTCGTTCACCTGTTCCTGCATTTCAGGATATGCCGGTAGACTATGTGATTCTGCAAGATCGCGATGCGGACAATTCATAAACAGAGAACAGGGAAATCTCAAATATCCTATAACCGATTTGTACAATCACAACGCACAGTGTTCTTGGGTAATACGTACGGATGATGCAAAAGTATTGAATATAACCTTTAGCCAGTTTGACATCGAAGACGCGATAGAGTGCCGCTTTGATTGGTTGCAAATGCATGACGGGCCGACGGCAGCATCCCAATTGATTGGACGTTTTTGTGGTGCAACAGCTCCACTTGGAGGAAATATTATCACAACTACCAACCGTGTGTATCTTTGGTTTAAGTCGGACAACTCGACATCAAAGGCGGGTTTCAATATGGGTTGGACATCGATTGACCCGGTCTGCGGTGGTATTGTTGAATTTGATTCCCATGCAACAATTGCATCGCCTGGATCACCGGGCAATTATCCACGCAACCGAGATTGCAGATGGCATTTGAAGGCGCCAAATACCAAGCGCATCAAGTTGGTATTTTTCAATTTGCAAATTGAAAAACACTCGAGCTGTAACCACGATTACCTTGAGGTATAAATTATGCCGAATTTAAATAGGCGCGTAGATAAAGGTTCTTTTTTAGGTTACAGATTTAGTTTCTGATTCGAGGTTGGAAATATTTTGCAATTCTTCTAATCCAGCTCCGTTCACTGTTCCCTCAAATGAGATAATGTTGCATTTCCATTCGGACAACGAAGGTACAGACTTAGGCTTCCAGATACATGCTTCGACAGTTGAACGAGTTCCAGGATGTGGTGGAACATATACTGAGCGAAATGGACAGATTACTTCGCCGACTGGTTTTGAAGGTTCCATGTCATGTGAGTATACCGTACGCTATCCAAAAGGAATCAGACTGCAACTACAAGTGTCTGAGTTTAAAATGGGAGATGAAGACTGTATTGAGGTAAGACTTACCTATCAATTTTTTAAGCGATTTTGATTATAATTTTGTTTGGATTACAGATCTTTAACGTCAATTCGGGTGTGAAAGACAGCACCGGCCGATGGTGTGGACAAATGAATGTGCCTATATTCAGGTCGACCAGCAATGAAGCCCAAATTAATTACTACTCAAAAGGCGGTACTTTTAAAATGTCCTACCGAACAAGTAAGTACTAGTGCATAGTTTTATATGTGTGGTAGCAATTATAGGTATTTCAAGAACTGATAAGCAGGTCCACTGCCTGGGAATAATATAGCTTTCATGAGCTGCCATAAGTGAGTATATTGTTTGTTCTATGAGCTTACCTTGACAATGCAATATGCGGTTCCTGCACCTACCCATCCTTGAAAATATTTAAAATCACATTTTTCATATTTTGCTGCTCGGATAGCTTAGGCACAGGCTTATGTGTCCCAAAGCGATACCGTTTATAACAAAAGAAAACTGCATCTATAAAATATGATTTGTGCTGCTCCATTAGCTTCAAATAGGTACTTGCTCCATCCCGACTTACAGCAAAAGCGGACGATCTGTGCAATAGGTGTTGTGGCTAGATCCGTCAAGTCCTCGTAGTAGAAGCTGCCAATAATTTTATAACGGCATTTGTAGATCGCGGGGAAGTGGCAAATTAGGTGGACGATGTCCTCCTCGACGTCAGGGTCTCCGCACTTCCTGCAAAGTTGGTGCTAGTCTGCTAGGTTAATCCTATGGGAGTGTTTAACCAGCAGATTGTGATCTGTTGTGACTCTTACGGCTGTAGAAATGGAAGCTATGTTCAGAGCAATAAGATTTTTAGATTTGCTACCGCTTATTTCCGGCCAAAGGTCTTTAGTATGCTTGGAAGTGTTGATGTTTTGCCACCTAGATTTAGTTTCACTATGCGCGAATCTGGTTATTTTCTGTTTTTGAAAGCAAGTGGGGGTCTTTCTCTATTGTCGCATAAGTAGATGCAGCTCTATGGTCGCTTGGAGATATCCTCTTGTCATATGTCCAATACTCTAGCCGAGTTGGCAGCTTCGAGTATGGCTAGGATCTCTGCTTGGAAAACGATGCACGAGTTTGCGTTTGAGATGGAGTCAGATGCCCTTTCTCATAATCTACTCATTTCAGTGACCAAATGTTTTGAAACATAGGTTGCCAGCTTCTTTGAGGCGTGCTGCGCTTTTCGCTGTTGTATCAATCAGCTGTAGGTTGATTAGGGGGAGATTTAGAATAATTTTCAAACCTGCTGTGGGGCTGGTGCGCATAGCTCCCGTTATAAATACACATGCTGTTCTTTGAACCTTTGTCAGTGCAGTCATATGTTTCGTCTTTTTCATGGAATTTCACCAAATTAAGCAACGGTAGGTGAGATTAGGCCTGACGACAGCTGTGTATAGCCATTTCGTGACCTACGGGGAGGGAGGGACCCCATTGCTTACCTTAGATTGTACTGCAGCTGTATAGTGCAATATTAGCTTTCTTTACGCTCTCATTTATGTTTGGATTCCAGTTTAGCGTGCTATCGAGCATCACCCCGAGGTATTTGGGAGGGAGGACCCTTCCAGAGTTGGTGCCACAAACTCTGTGATTGATCTCTTGTTAGTAAAGAAGACTAGTTCAGTTTTCTTCGGATTCACACCCAGACCGCAATGTTCTGAACATCTGTTGAGTATGTTAAGGCTTGTTTGCATGATTGCGCTTGCATCGTCTGCGTAAGCTACTGTTTTTATTGCGGTGGTTTCTAATCTTCTCAATGCTTCGTTGACTACCAGTAGCCAGAGAAGTGGACACAGAACACCCCCCCTGTGGAGTACCTCTCATCGTTATTATCCTTTTGGTACAATCTCCCAATGAGGACGAAATGCTGCGGTTTAACTTTAAAGCATGGTTATGATCCAGTCACTGATGACCGTATCTATTCCTGCTTTTCCAAGTGCTATCTCGATGGCTTCCGTTTTTACATTGTTAAAGGCTCTTTCTATGTCGGGGAACGCTGCTAGTGTATATTGTACATTAATAGTGATTTCTCTCATTGTTTGATTGTTGCTATTGTTTGCCCTCAGGCACGGCAGTTTCTGCTGATTTGCCTTTGATATAGTCATGTTGGTTATGGATAGGTAGCCTGGATTCAAGTTACTACGGGTTTGAATGTCTAGTAGTCTATCCAGTGCCTTCAATAGAAATGAGGATGGGCTGACTAGTCTGTAATCTTTCGCGATTGTGTGACTGCATTTCCCTGCTTTTGGCATGAATATAACATTGACTTCACGCCACGCTTTGGGAAGATAATTTAGCTTTAGACATTCCCGGAATGTGTTGACTAGTGCTTATTTGTTTGATTATTTGTTTATTTATTTACTTCTGCCATTATTATTACAATTTACTCTTCAAGTAAGAGAATAAATATATTTTTACAAAATTTATAATAAAACAATAAATTAAAAAATCCACCTTATGTGGAAGAACAAATTTAATAAATTACCCTAAGGGAAAAACTTTTACTTTTAATAATTACATTCGTAAGTTATTCTAAGCAAAAGTAAAAAAAAAAACCTATGAGGCTATGGGCAATTATAATAATTCATTTAATCTTTTTTTAAATACAATTCTGTTGATAGAAATATCAATACCGGAATCAACGGAATTGCATATTGAATAAAAACTCCTAATGCACCTTGTTAAAGGCTCTTTTCATCCATAGCTCGTTGAATAATATTCATAAAACAAGCCATACTCACGCAACGGTATAACCGGAACGCAAAAAGAGACATTTGACAGTTAAAACGTTGAGTTTATTCTATCAGAAGCGATGTCTTTTGTAAAAATTATGTCCTGAATATTTCTTCTCGTTTCCAATTACTTTAATATTCGACATCTTTCATCATAACTGGGCATTAAAATGACGAAGGCAAGGCAATATCTTGAAAAAGACTTTTGTACGCGTTCAATTCGATTTATACGCATCGGATAAGCTGGTGATCAAATAACAGCACAGTATACCAAAACAGAACAATGTAAGGTTTCAAGAGTTTTTTGGCATAAAGTTGGCAGTTTCTTGTGGCATCATGTATGTTATTCCATCAGGTCATGCTGTTTTGTAGGGCTTAAAAGTGGTAATTGCCCATGTTTCTTATTCATTCTTAATCTTGCAGATTCATTGTTGATTTCATTATTGTACTGTATCCTTACTGAGACCCCGTTATGATACGACTTGGAAAGAGTTCGACTGGACTCCAACAAAATATTTTTTTTTGCTTACAGAAACTTGCGGTGTTTTTTCAATTAAGCTTGGGGCCAGTTTTTCAGAGCGATATCTTCCTAATTTCAAAATTAAACTTTGGTTTACCCGAAAAACTTGAGCTTATTCCACAACTTCGGTGAGTTACCTCTAGATTAAAGAATCTGCTTTAAATCAGAATAAATTCAGCATTTAAAAGCAAGACTTACACGGTTTCCAATAAAATATTGATATTGAAATTAGATTTCAAATATTTGAATTTGTCATGGAAAACACTTTTCATTCATGTAAATATTATAATAAGGCAGTGGCGAGATGAATTAATGTTTTTTCACGGGCTCTTCTCTACCGATGATTTGACAAATCATCCGAGTAGTATCGAGTGTCAAAAAAGCTTATGTGAACTCATGCACGCATGAATGGTTGTAAAAAAAGCAAGGCCCTAGTTACTAACGAGCCTGTTGCATTTATAACTGCCTCTTACAAGCGAAAGGTATTGATTCAAACAAGTTCGAATCTATGTAAATAACTATTTGCACGAATGGCTTGTTTACCCCTTTAATTAGATAAATTGTTTCTTAAAACACAGCAGCTAGAAAGGCAATTATTTCCTGCGTACGAATTGTGGTATTTCAGAGGAATTCATTTATTTATTCGAAGGGACTTGCTTAACCGCACCTTTGTCTGATAACAATATTCGCAACCGTCTTTAAATTAGTTAAACGTTACATAAAACTGAAAAAATGTATCTCCTTTATTTTCTTTATCTCCTGGCAGTTTGTGAATACATATTCGAGGAGAGTTCTGGTGTGATTACATCACCAAATTATCCAGCTGCTTACCCAACCGATGAGACATGCAGTTATGAAATCATAGGTGAACCAACTCAAGTTGTTTCTCTGGAGTTCGTAGACATGCAGTTGGAAAGCCATGAGGGAATAACTGGTTGTTGGTTTGATTTTATAACGGTAAATGGGTTAAACCAATTCCTTATCTATTGCAAGTATGAACATTTTCTTTAAAGATAACGGATGGAAATAATAAAACCGCTGCTGGTCCTTTCTGCGGTGAGACATTACCGCCAAAAATCATCTCAGATTCAAGTTTTTTAAAACTCACACTACAAACCGATCGTGATAACTCTGGTAGAGGCTTCAAAGCCAACTACACCCTCATTAATACTGGCAACAACTGTGGTGGTATCATGAGAAAAACAACAGGAGAGATTCGGCTACCAATGGACGAGTCATCTATCGAATACCAACACGATTTGAATTGCGTTTGGACAATCATCGCCCCAGTCGGATATGGAATTCAATTGTTCTGGACCTCGTTCCGTTTGGAAGAGACGACCGATTGTCTCTATGACTATATTGAAATTTTCGATACGGATAAAATTTCATCAGATGATACAAGTGCACGGAGGTAAGCCCAACAAAAACACATTGACGAGCATTTCAATCATTGTACTGGTTTTAGGTATTGTGGATTTACAGCGCCCCCAGCTATTCTGAGTGCAACTAATCTGATGACGATAAGGTTTACATCTGATTCGAGTGATGCAGAATCTGGATTCGTAGCAAAGTATAGCTTTGTGGATGTGTCAACGTGTAAGTATAGCGCTAGTGATCGTCACATTATTGAGTGGAAAAAATATCAAGAGTTATTATTTGAGAAAGAATGATGTATGCGGCATAGCGAAGTCCTGGGTACCTGCAGGTAAGGCGCTCAACAGACTGAATTGGATTACTTGAAAATAAAAACTGCTTGTTTTATCATTGTTATATTCAAAAGTTCATGGAGTACCTTAAATCGTGCCTGTATATTCTTTTATTTGGTAACTACCGATTTTGTACGTCAATTGTCCAGACACCACCAGTATAGCATCCAGAAACAATTTTTTTTGTCAATCCTGGCTGTTTTTTTAAAGGTTTTTGAAAATATTTCCATACAGTGTGTGGCGGTGCTATTTTCTCATCAACTGGTAAAATTAAATCTCCAAACTGGCCAAATGAATACTCACCTGACTTGAACTGTTCGTGGACTATCACAGTACAAAACGGCCATCAACTTGAATTAATTGTAACATCGATGGATTTGGAAGAATCTGAAAACTGCACTAACGATTGGCTGGAGATAAGGTAAGATTTTTTTTATTAAAATCATTTAGCTTTAGATACGCATTAGATATCATTGAAAAGCATCAATCCAGGTAAAAACATACAAATATTTCCAAAGCTGTCGAATCTGTATGAATTAAGTTGTTGATAACAATTTGCGGATTTTGTGCTTACTTTTATATATTCCAAAAGTAGCTAAAAAAACGTAACTGGAAAAATACGAACATGTATTTTGGTATACAGATTATGACATATGCACAGCAGATAGCTCAAGTTAAACATATGACCAAATATTCAAGCCATTTATTGAGCATAGTTTAGATTTTCTATAAAAAATTAAAACAACAAATCGTAAAAAGGGTTACAATACCTAATTTATAGATAATGGCAAAGCAAGGATACCTTGTTTAAAATTTGTCAAACATCAAAATGTATCTAAAAATTTTGGAGACGGAAAAATGTTGTAAAATAATTGAAAAAAGTTATAAAAGAACGAGTGCTGCACAGCTTTAAGTATATATGTCTTTATATATAATATATATGTCTTTATCAATGTTATTATATTATATGCATCGTATACCGTTAATATTGATGATACAACTAAAATTATACTCGTGTTGCAATATTGAACTCTTTATACTGAATTTGAAGAAAGTCAGTGAAGGCGTTGTTACTTACTTAAGTGGCTCTACCGTCCGTAATGAACCTGGGCCTCAACCACCAATTAGCCCGGTCCTTAGCTAACTGCCTCGGTTTCTACTTGTGCGCGCCACTTAAGGCGAGGTCTTAATCTACTGCGTCCGACGTCTGGCTGGGAATCGAAGATTCTGCGAGCCGGAGTTTAGGTGTCTATTCATTCAACAATGCGTAGTAGTTGTACCGATTTTTTTGAAAATTGTGCCTCTGGTTTTGGCTTGTGAGTTTTGCACAATCCTCTCAAGAATCAAATTGAAGAAGTCACATGTCGGTGAGGTCGTTTCCGACCCTGATGGAGCAGCGATAATTCTTCATCGTCATCCTACACAAAACTGGACATGGCTCTGTATAGTTCGTCTCTTTAAATGCTGTCGTATGCGGCTTTGAAATCGATGGTAGATATCGATTTGGACAGCTGGGCTTTTTTTTTTGAAGGCGTTCATGCGACCGAAATAAGTGATTTTTCGTTATTTACCAAATTTAAAATTCCGTTAAGAGACTTTTGGGGTAAAATTATTATTATTTACCAAATTTAAAATTCCGTTAAGAGACTTTTTGGGTAAAATTAAATCTAAGGCGTTCTTACAAAAAGCAGTTTTCAGTTTCGCTCAACTAGAAAACATATGACTCAAGATATTGCAGTTTTTTTTTTTCAAAATTTGGCCCTTGGATCATGGCTAATGTCATCGAACAGAGGGATGCGGGGCTTGCATCGCTCGCGTTGAAAATCTTTTACACTCAATCTGACCGCTCGACTTGACGGTGATATAGTAGCCGTGTAGTTCATAAATAGGTAATTCTCACGGCATTGGCCCCTATTTTTTTTTTTTTTTTTTTACTGTAAAGCATGAGGGCGGATGGATTGGTATTACCGCCCTGGGTGTAGTCGCTTACCATAATTGTAGTCACATTGTATTTCTTATTAAATATTCTTAATTAAGTCCATGAAATTCTTATTTTCAAATTATTTCAAATATTTTTTCTAGGAACGGTGGCTTTGAATCATCACCTTTACTTGGAAAATACTGCGGACAAATTATTCCAAATCGCATCCCATCGTTTACCAATCAAATGCACATACATTTCAGGACAAACTCGCAAGTCTCAAAATCAGGATTCCAGATTGAATGGCAAAAAGTATCACCAGGATGCGGTGGAGTTCTATCCGGTGACCATGGTTCAGTATCTTCGCCATATTATCCGCAATACTACAGCAATGATGCTCAATGTGAGTGGAGAATAAGTGTCAACAAAGGATCAACGATTTCAATCAAGTTTGAGGATATTTCCTTGGAATCACTACTCACATGTACATATGATTTCGTAGAAGTATATGATGGATCTTCAGCAACTGCAGCCAGACGAATTGGACGATATTGTGAAAACCCAGACAACAAACCTCTTACGGTTGTAACCACCGGTAGCAATGCGGTCATTCGTTTTCAAAGCGATGGCTCCAATGTTGAGCGTGGATTCTATCTAAGCTACACTTCAAATTGCAATCAAAATCTCACAGCAATACATGGAGCTATTGAGAGTCCCAACTTTGGGGACAACAACCCAAGTGATATAAACTGCACGTGGCAAATTCAGGCTCCGAAGGGCAATCGGATAATGTTGCACTTTGCTATTGTGGGACAAAAGGAGGTGAATACCCAAGGCAATTATGTGTACTTTAAAGATAACGGTACTGTTCTACGAATTTCGGAACCAAAACAAATCGAATCCCATTCTGATAGTGTCCAGGTCTTGCTTAATAGCAGTTCAACGTATTTCCGAATGGAATATGCTGTAAGAGGGTGCGTTGCAAGCTTTCATCGTGCGAGCGGAGAGTTTACATCGCCGGAGTATCCAAATGCTTATCCAAACAATATGGGATGTCTCTGGCAGATAGAGACCGACTTTAATAAAGCAATAGTGTTGGAATTTTTTAATTTAGACATTAAGCAGTCAACCAATTGTACTGAAGATGGCATTAAGGTATTTTCAAATCACCCTTATTATAATGTTTGACTTTTGGTTAACTTCTGTTTTTAATTTCTTAAGGTTTGGAACACAATGCAGAAGAGCCACTTGATCGGAACATTCTGTGGCAAACATGACAATGTCACTGTTACTAGCTCTAGTCATACAATGGTGGTGGAATTCTATAGCTCCTCTCAGGCTAATGGCAGGGGATTTTCTGCTAAGTATAATACTATTGAAGCTAGTAAGTAAAATATATTTACATAAATTTGTGCATCCATATTCTATATCCCGTTTGCGTTATATAACGATATGCTGTTCGTTTGTAAGGATTCTTCTTCGTTAATTAATATTGTGTAGCGTGGTTGCAAAACAACTTTGTAAAACAACGTCTTGCGGATCTACCAACGTCCGGTTTTGTGATATTGCTAGTTTGAGAGCTTCCATTGTATCCTGGTCCGCAGCTTTCTTGTTGTCATGGCAACTTTTTGTGTCGCTATAACTGTTGAGCTTGCCTTTGCTCTCAATTTCGTTATCTAATTAATTTCTTTGGTAATAACACCTCTCTTTATATTGGATACTCTTTGAGGAGTTAAGAAGTCCCTGATATTTCCCATATTTCAGCCCTGCTTCAATGTTGGGACACTTTAGTTATTGTCCTTTTCTAGGTTCTCTGTGATTGTTAGCATTAACATCAACCATTTCGAGGCTTAGAGCTGGATATGAACTACTACAACAACTAGATTTACTACACCTAACAGTATACTGCCGTATAGGTCCACATGCAAAAAGACTAGGCATCTTTAGCAATGAATTCTGCAAAATCTGATTGGACGTAAAAAAGGATGAGTGTATTCATCACCCTCTCTGCCTCTTGACAAGCTATCTCCAATAAAAGAAAACTCAATTAGGGAGACTACCTCTTTGACAATCTAGGTGAACTTGTTGATACTAATGTCAGAAACCTCTTCTGCTTTATAGTTAACTCGGTTCAAATAGGAAACGAATATCGGGAAATTTCGAAAGATTCACGTTATACCTGAGTATGAGTCTTTTCTGGCCTAAGGGTACTTCCTAAAGGTACTATCTACTTAACTTTTAGTTAGGTTACGTGAAATGCAAATGGCTTCAATCAACTTAATAGATTATAACTTTAAAAATCCCATCTGCCTACATTTCAGAATGTGGTGGGAAATTCAAATTCAACCGAGGGGAAATCCACTCACCGAACTACCCAAACAATTACGATTCAGACTTGCACTGTGAATGGGAAATAGAAGTATCAGAGCACAGCACGATGAATATAACTATCGAAGAACTCGATCTTGAGTCTAGCTATCACTGCTTCATGGATTCTCTGAAAATATATGATGGTAACGATACAGAAAACGAATGGAAAAAATTCTGTGGTGACCAGATTCCAACAGTGAACGAGTACCGAACATCTTCAAACATAGCAAAGTTGGTCTTCGACACCGACAGTGATACGGTGTCCAAGGGTTTTAAGGTCTCCTTTCGAGAAGTAAGATAGCTGGTAGATTTTATAACAATACAAAACAACAACTGATACCTTTCCTCTGATAGAATTGTGGCAAACGCATCACTCTTTTACCGGATAATAGTACTGGCCGTATACGGTTTACAGGATCTGATCAGCCGGAGTGTATGTGGGTTATTGCAGCCGACGATCCGTCAAAGCATGTCACACTAACAATTACGCAAATCCAGACTACATTGTTCTTAACCAACGATGATTGTGATGCCATGTTGGTAAGATTCTATGCCGAACAATCGTTTTGGTAATTTCATACTTTAATTTTTAGATTTTCGAGGGCGATTTGGCAGATACAACTGCAATTCGACCAAAGAAGCGAATTTGCTCACAACATCCACCTGCATCCACTTCTATTGGTCATGCGTTTACCATAAAGCTAGATCCAACTCTCATCAATGAATTTGAAGCGATGTATTCCGTGATGGACAATAACTGCGGTGGACAGTACAGTGCATTACGTGGCACATTCGCTTCGCCATCTTATCCGCTATCTTACCCGGTCAATATTGAGTGCATTTGGGAAATAGTTGCAACCGATGGAAATTCATTGGCTCTGACCATTCAAAACATGGACATCGATAAAACTGAAGGTTGCAACGCCGATTACTTGGAAGTACGAGAAGGCGGTAGCTCAGGCAGACTTATTGGAGTTTTTTGTGGTGACGATGTACCCGAAAGCTTGGTGGCTCAAAAATCTATGTGGATTAAATTTAACAGTGACAATGACTTTGTTCGCAGGGGATTTATAGCGGAATATGGTTATGGTAATGGCGAGAGGCTGCGAATCATTGTATCGAATTCTTAAACGGCAACTTATCTTTGCAGCAATCAATACGGAACTTAATGGCACAAGTGGTGTCATAGAATCACCAAAGTATCCAAGCATGTTTTCTTCGAAGATAGAGCACAGTTGGAGAATAAAAGTGGCCCGAGGGAATTTAATAATGCTGACAATCGAGTACTTTTTATCACTTTACGAACAAAACATGAAGGTACGTTTTTATGAAAATTATGTTTCTTTAGACTTTTAGTCTTTAATTATCAAGAAAAATATTGTATTTTGAAAATAAGTAAGAACGTATTATAGCTTACACCCATTTCATATATTCATATGAACTTCTGCTTTGAACCGCTATATAACTGGCGATTTGTTAAGCGTTGTTTTTTAACTTTCTTTAAAACACTCAAATTGGCATCAAATATTCAAAATTTTGATTTTAATCTATAAATATGCCTTTGCCATTTACGTTTTGAAGACAACTTCATGTAAATGTTGTCCGCGTCACTTATTCCAGCATTTCGGCCTGTATTCCACGAATTACGCGTGTTATGGTTTTCTGTAAGTCTTCAATAGTGTTCGGGTTGTCCACATAGACTAACGACTTTACATAACTTCACAAGAAATAATCAAGAGGCGTTAAATTGCATGATCTTGGCGGCCTATTCACAGGGCCATATCGAGAGATAAGCTGCTCACCAAATTAATCCTTCAACATTTCCGTTGTTTCACGAGCTGTGTGGCATGTGGCACCGTCTTGATGAAATCACATGTCAACCAAGTTCAATTCACCCAACTGGGGCAAAAATGAAGTCGCGTATCATGGCTCGATATCGTTCGCCGTTGACGGTAACGTTTCTTCCACGGTCGTCTTTGAAGAAAAATGGAATGATGATGTTACCAGCCCATAACCCACACTAAACTGTCGTTTTTTCGGGATGCATCGGTAATTCTTGTTTAGTATGTGGCTGTTCATCACTCCAGATGCGACGGCTTTGCTTATTTACGTATATCCGTTGGGCCAGAATATGGTCGTAACAAACTGTGCACATTTTTCACAGAGCATGAATTTTGAATTTCAATAAATTGCAATCGTTGCTCGTTTGTAAGTCTTTCCATGATTAAATGGCAGGTTTACTGAAAACTTTGCACTTTGCAATGATGGAGAAGACCGAACAAGCTGATCCGACAAATCTATTCGTCTGTCGGTTCATCAGTCTGATATTGCAGCTAGAGTCTAAACGGCTCGACAACGTTACTTCGAATTTGGTATACAAAATTCTTAAGTTCATTTCCAGAGAGATTTATGAAATTGGCAATATAATCCCAAGACTAACTAAAATTAAATTTTCTGCCTCATGTACGCTTAGATAGGTAGGTAGGTAGGTAAAAGTGGCGATTCGGCATGAATCCAAGTAGCACTTGTGTTTATTTTTGCTACCACACTGTCACTGAGCCCTGGAACCCAGAGATGTGTGACCCTGAAGCGTTCGCCAAGGTGGGCAAGATCGGCCCTGCATTCCAGCGTCCTAACTCCTTGAGTCTTACTGCTATGTACATCCACAAGGTCATCTTTGGTTGAAATCCCACTTTTTTCCAGACTGTAAGACTTTAACCAGTTTATGCAGACAGTGTGCCCAAAGTGAGGTCTCAGTATTCAAGTATTCTTGAAAGATTCTTTTATATCTAGAAAGGCAACCAACGAATATTCGTTGTAGGCTAGGGCGGAAAGGATTTTTATACCCATTATCTGTTGTACGTTGATTTAAAATTAACTACAACCACCCTTAGCTGTCTGTTTCAAAATAATTCCTTGTCTCTCCAATTTATTCTGTTCAATAGCCGCATCTTTCATCTTTCCACTTACCATATTATTAATTTAGTAACCTCTTTAAATTCGCGGTACGGAATCTCATATATCATGAACTTTGGTAATAATGTTGTCCAAATTATAATTTGCTGACATCCTTCCTTTTTGTATTTTTTACATTTTTGTCCGGTGAATGAGGTTTTATATACTATCAAACGTGAATGCATTTTTGTCTTTTAACTTTGTTCAGTTCTACAATGGCTACAACGAAGAAGCTGAACCGATTGAGTACACAGGATCGAATATTATCCGATCGGACACAAATGTACTTTTTATAAAGTCTTCCATGGGTGTATTCAAATTCCGATGGTATATGGTTAGCAAAGAATTCATGGCGAACAATATGACATCCGATGAGACTCCGGACTGCCTTAATGAAGTACTTTCAATTGGCAACAGCACATTAACATTTACATCGCCAGGCTACCCAGAGGGATATGACTCCAACTTAAATTGCAGTTGGATAATCTCACCTTTAGATCCGGCGATGCATGCTGTTGTATCGTTCCAACGTATCGATTTGGAAGATGACAAAACTTGTGCCTCTGATCAGGTTATAATTTATTCAAGTACTGATCTGAACAATTGGAAGCAACTGGACAAAAAGTGTCAAAAAAAAACTGATACGGATCTGCAGATAAGTGGTGATAGGTTTCTGAAGGTTGAATTTCTGTCAGATTTTGGTGTCAACAGGACGGGTTTCACTGCAACTGCAAGCACGATGTGCGGCTCAACATTGACCGATCCATCAGGTTTTATTAAAGCCAGCGAATATAATAAAGTTGGTTATGGATTAATAATGGTCTGTGTGTGGAAGATTCAAGTCAAGTCTGGACGTCGAGTAAAGATCTCTTTCATCGAATCACAATTGAAATCGGCAACGGATACAGATGAAAGCTGCATCACCTATGTTCTGCTTAAAAATGGCATTTCTGAGGACTCCCCGAATCTGGGTAATGGCAAATACTGTAACAACAATTTGACAAATATTCCGCTCACTTCCTCCAACGAAGCCTATGTTAAGATCGCCTTCCAGAGATATCAATCTTCCGGTAGAATCACCTTTAAGTATGAAGAGGTTATGAATGAGTGCATACATTTCATCAATTTGGTCGAAGGACAGTCTTCGATTATAATAAATTCTGAGAACTATCCGAACATACCCAACCCGCATACGAGATGTGTGTGGAATATCAAGGCCCCGGTAAATCGATTGATTTCTGTCGATTTTGTTGAGCCAATGGACTTGAAGCAAAGCGTTATGTGTGATTCGGAATACGTGGAATTGCACGATGGCGGCACCGAACTGTCACCTGTCATTGGTCGGTTTTGTGGCAAGTCCATTCCAAATACGCAGTACTCCAGTGGAAATATGTTGAGATTAGGATACTTTACCGACATCACTGACCCACACATCGGCTTTAAGGCGAACGTGTCGATAGGCATGTGTGGCGGCACCTACCGCCTACCCAATGGAACTATATTTTCTCCCACACACCTGATCAAACCAATCAAAAATAATTTCTCATGCGATTACTTCATATCACTGCCCGTAACCGATGTTGTCAATCTGACCGTAGTCCAAGCAAATCTGCCGTGGGCTACCGATAATTGTTCAGAAGTAAATCATTTGAGGATCACGCCAATCTATGAGGATGAGGATGCTACTGCGGAACCAATTATTATTTGCGGGGACAATAATCGCGCAACATACTTCCTAGAGACCAACAAAGTTCATATAAGCTACAGGATATTGACGGGCGACATTTCATCCGACACATTTGAATTAAAATATTTCTCCGTTGGATACGAATGTGGTCGAACTATTGAAGCCGAATCAGGTATTTTGAAGTCTCCTGCTTATGTATATCCCATCCGTTTTCCGACAAGATGTTTTTGGAAGATAATGGTACCGAAAGGTCGAAGGATTAAACTCGAATTCATGGAGTTTAACATTGCTGACACCTTAACGAACCCCATAAATGGAAACCGTTTTCGAATACCTAGCAGACTGTTGTTGGCGAACGATTTTAAAATCAAATCGATAATTGCTCGAATTTCGAATAATCCACCCGCAGTTATTTACTCCAGTGATAATTTAATGAGTTTGCTAAGTTTCGAGGGGCCCTCTATTGGAAAAGGAGGGTTTAAGCTGCGATTCTCCTCCGACGAAAAGAGCACATACTGCAATGAGAACTTCGACAAAGTACAGGGGGACATACATTTCCGATCGATGGAAAATACATCAATCTTTTGCCGTTACAATATAAATGTGCGAGAAAACGAAACCATAGCTTTGACAGTTGTGAACATCAATATGACCAACAAAATTTTCAAGGATTACTATTACTGCGACCATAATGGCCCTTTCTTGATTCTGGACTTATCGCAAAATTTACGGAATCACTGGTTTTGCAAGAATCGAAATGAAACCACTTTACGCTTACCATATCCGGTGACTTTGGATATAATAAGCAGCAGTATAAATAGACTGACATCTGCGGATCTTAAATTCGCCCGACACAATTGTGGCGGGGTGTTCGTGATAGGCAATCAGGTAAATATAAGAGAGCCCGCTACGTTGACACCGAACTATGGCCCAATGGATTGTGCTTGGCAAGTGCTGCCAAACCCAGGAGATTTGGAGAATTTCGAAATTACTTTGAGCGTGAACTTTAAGCTCAAGTGCGATGAGCAGTACTTGACTCTGTACGCCGGTATGACGGTGGAGTCGCCACGATTGGGTAGATTCTGTAACCAGGAAAACATTGGTAATCTGGTTGCTTCAAATGCACTTCTTATCGAGTACCACACTTCAGACTACGAGCTTGGGTCTACATTTAATCTAACTGCCACTGTTGGCACAGGTTGTGGGGGTGAACTGACATATCCCTTCCGATTAATCGACTTCCGTAAGCAATATCAAAACAATGTCGAATGTATCTGGACGATACGAGCGAGCAAAGAGTATCACCTTGGATTGAAGTTTAGCGGACGCTTCTTCATCGAATCTAGTGCAAACTGCAGCAAGGACTATATACTGATTGAGGAAGAAGTGGGCATTGACGAGTGGCATGAAATTAAGAGGATATGTGGTCGTGAGCCACCTGCACTGGTCAACACTACCACGAATGTGATGCGCTTTATTTTCCGCTCGGATGACAGCGGCATTGGCGATGGGTTTACAGCAAACTTCGAGCGAAACTGTGGCGGTGTGTACCACGCCAGCGGGGATATACAAATATTATCCAGTCCAAACTATCCTTCAAGATATGATAACAATTTGACCTGCAATTACACCATAATACCTTCAATTCCAAACAGGAGCGTCCTTTTGCAGATTATGGACTTTTTGTTAGAAGACTCACCGACGGCGAATTGTGAATTTGACAACTTGACAGTTTACCAGGAATATAAGGATCCCGTCACACTTTGTGGCAGCAACCGTCAAATGGAAGAGTTCCGCTCTATACGCCCAATTACCTTGGTTTTCAGGAGTGATTATACATATTCCAAGAAAGGCTTCCGTATTCAATTCAGTGATGAATTGTGTGGCGGCAAAATAACTTCCTCTACCGCGATCGCAACGCCAAAACAAATTTCTGACAAAATGTATCCCTCGAATACAGTTTGCTATTGGAATATAACTGCCCCGGAGGGCTCGAAAATTATCATCAAGTTCGAAAAATTCGACTTTGAAGGTTCCATGTCATGCAGTTACGACTATGTTCAAGTATTCACTGGAAAAGTCGCTACCGATGTTCAACAATTGGCAAAACTTTGCGGTAATCTAACGGGCAGGATTCCACCATTCACGATTAAGTCAAACTTTGGAATTATCAAAAGTGTATCAGACTATAACGATCCCTCGGTAGGATTCTCAGCGCTTGTGCATATCACGAAGAACTGCGACAAAGATATCGAGCTGAAAGATGTAAATGACAGATACATACTCCGTGATTTCGCCGAGGGCTATGACAACGATTTAAATTGTGGCTTCCTATTCAAAGCCACACCAGGACATCAGGTTATATTTGAGTTTACCAGTTTCCATGTTGAGCAGTCAATCGATTGTACCAGCGATTATGTTCAAATTCTTGATGGTGGAGGACCGTTTGCTGATGAAATTGGAAAATATTGTGGCCATGTTGTACCGAATGTGGTTATGTCATCAAGAGCGACTATGTTTGTCCGTTTTGTATCAGACAGCAGTGAGACAAGTACAGGCTTTGAGGCAACAGTTAAAATGAAACCAATGATCTGTGGTGCACGAGAGCTGCAGGTCAAAGCTAATGAGGTAAGGTTTTCTCCTCAACATGTGTTCAACATTTTGTAAAATTTGATTTTAAACTTTTACCAGAGTACTATAATTACATCCGGAGAGGGATCGACTTATCAGGCAAACTTAAATTGCTTCTGGCATTTGCGAAGCGACTACAATATACACCTGAGTTTTGATAAACTGGATATAGAGGGCCCGAATGAAAATGGAACCTGCAGCACGGATTACCTGAAAATATTCAACAAAATGGTTGGTTATATATTTGTTAGTCCATTGATGACAAATTAAGTAAATCCCTTGTTGGGTTTGTTTTCAGCCCTATTCGGTAGTTGAAAATACTCTTGGATCAGACATCGTATTTAATGGTGATGCTCAGCATCCGTTCCAAAGTATTTATGATACTTCAGAATCGGAGCACGTTTTTTGCGGACAAGGCGCCCCTGAGGGTTATTACACAAACAACCAGGATGTTTACATAAAATTCTTCACGGACAGTACCATTCAGAAGTCTGGATTTAAAATCATTGCAACCACTGCTACTGGTAAGTTTATTAAAACAAGAAATTGTTGAATATTTTCCTTTCATTTCATTTTGAGCTTTACCGATGAAAATGGTTAATAATAGATGCCTTTTTTAAGTATTTCCTTTACTCGGTTTTTAGTTGGTTGAGTTCGGTTCCTACTTCTCCTGGCCTCTCTCTACTGCGATCACCATCTGACTCTGAATCATGCACGCTGCCGGCTTTATTCATTTATTCGTTTTACATGTCCTAGCCACGTATAGTCCTTGGCTGAATCTCCGTCTCCATAGTCGATCAATGCGTTCCTCCCGCACTCTTGCCCCAAGTTATAATACCACACGGATCCATCATCTTCTCTTAATTCGTTTGACTGAATGATCACCCCAAGCTTCTTATCAAGCAGAGCAAGTAACCATACTCTAGGTCACTTTTTCCCTCGTTCTGCTGCTCACCCAGGCAACCAGGATAATCCTTAACTGAACCTTTCCAACTGCGAAGATCAAGAATTGTAGTCTGGAAATTACACCTAAAACTAAGTTAGTTAGTAGTAAAAATAAAAATAAATTTATGGTGCAACAGGCTCGTTAGTCCCCAGGGCCAAGCTTTTTTCTCACAACCATTCATGTGTGCGTGTGTACTTCTTTGCACGATGCCGGGACCTCCTGTTTTATACCGAATGCGAACGGCGAAGTTGAGATAAGCTATTCATGACAATTGATACTAAGCGGATGATTTGTCAGATCATCACGAGAGAAGGGCCAGTGAAAAATCATTTAGGTGTTGCTACGACTGGGAATTGAACCCAGACCTTCTCGCTGCAAATTAACGCACTAACCATCGCGCCACTGAGTCCGTTAGTTAGTAGTGTTGTCGGTGTTTTCTGTGCGGCAAAGATGTAGAATCTTTGTGTGTTCAGCCTGAGAGTGTTTTCATTGTAATGAGGGTCCTAGTCTTTATATACATAAGCTGTGGTTTCCCAAAGATAAGTAAAGGCAATAGCATGTAGGATAGAATGGTTGATAGAAATTCGCTATCAGCCTTCATATAAATTGCTGATCTTTGAACTTTCCCCAAAGATTTGCGATGTAAGTCTATATCTAGCGACTATATTATACGATAACACCATTATTGGTCCAACATGGTTTATGTTTGCGTATCCCATTTACTTTAAAATTCGTTCCTGGATATCATCCTTATAGTTAAATTTGTCGTCCGAGACCAGACCCAGGTCTTGAGACGGATGCCATTTTTTATCGAAAGTTCAATATGCGGGATTTTTTATTTCCCGCTGAAAAAAAGCAGTTCGGTTTCTTGAGGGTTTCATCTTAACTATCCCTTTGGAGTACACTGAAAGACCATTTCGCATTTGCTCTTTAAGGGTATTTATGTATTTTCTTTGGTAATAATATCTTAGATATGTTCAATATATAAGATTATCTAAATATCAATAAAAGAATATTACCATATAAGGATGGTACCAGAAGGAAGTCTCCTTAGAGCATTTAACTTCGTTGAATAGTTGCAGAGCTTAGAGCACAAAGCTGATAAAAAAAATATGTTTGTTCCAAAGTTATACATTTAGTTGACCTAGGTACCCTGTGATTGTTAGCGTGAAATCACTAAACATTTTTCCAAATCAATTTAAATTAGATTGGGATTTTTTAAAAGTGAAACGCTGAGAGTGACTTCTTACTTACTACAGTCCGGAATGAACCTAGGCCTCAACCAACATGACTCTCCAATTAGCCCGGTCCTTAGCTAACTGCCTCCAGATGCGCACTCCAAGTTGGCTGATGTCGGTTTCTACTTGTGCGCGCCACTTAAGGCGAGGTCTTCCTCTTTTGCGTCCGACGTCTGGCTGGGAATGCAAGCCGAAGTATTGGTGTCGATTCGTTTTACCTGTCCTAGCCATCTTAAACGCACAATGCTGATTTTTTACCATGGGAATGTCGTTCTACAGCTCGTTTAGTTCTTGGTTGAATCTTCCTCTCCATACCCATCAACGCAAGCGGGACCGAAGAATTTTCCTCTCAAATCAACCAAGGATTTCTTCATCCGCTTTAGAGCAGTACTGGGATGATCAGGGTCTTATATAGGATCCCCTCAGTAGTTCGAGTGAGGGCTTTACTACTAAATTGACTCCTTAGTCCGGCAAGAGTAATTCTTCGTTTAATTTCTAACTATATGTTGTTGTCAGAGTTAAATGCGGAGCCAAGATAGACAAAGTCCCGTACTACCTCAAAGTTATATCTGTCAATGGTGACGTTCTGTCCAATTCGTCGATGCTGTGTGTCCTGTAGTGTTGACAGCATATACTTCGTCATTTACTGCTAAACTCATTTTTGCCGATTCCTTCTCTATACTAGCAAACCTGGCTATGATATCACGTTGGGTCCTACCAATGATGTCAATATCGTCGGCGTATGCTAGTAGTGTTGGCTCGTGAGTTTTGCACAATCCTCTCAAGCTCGGCGGGAAGACCGTCATTTCCGGCAGACTTATTAAGCTCGAGTTTAGAAATTGCTATTTTCACTTCACTCAGGTCGGGTGGTTGGCAGTTTTTGCTGTCGTTCACATGAATGATTTGTTCTGCCTGACAGTGGAATGTTGTTCGTCGTCGCCGTTTAACAGTCTGCAGAAGTGGTTCTTCCATATCCTTAGCATCGACTGTGTCTCAACTATGATATTTCCTTGTTCATCTCGACAGAATTCTGTTCGAGCCTTGTATCCTTGGCTTTGACGTTTTACACTTTGGTAAAATTTGCTAACATCTTTCCTGGAGTGGCACCTTTCTATATCCTCGATCGCGCGCTTTTCTTTCTCTTTTTTCTTCTTCCTAAAAAGCCGGTGTTCTTCCCCTCTTCTCTGCCTATAGAGCTCAACGGCAGCTCTCGTCTTCACCTGCAGCTTAGCCTTGTAGCCTCGTTCTTGGCTGCGAGCATCTGTCGACATTCCTCATAAAACCAGGGGTTTCTTGCTGGTGGGCGCGAGAAACCTAGCACATTTGTTGCGGCTGAATTAATGGCTTGTTGGCATCGTTTGTTCTTCGACATTCGATGCTGGTGGTATGGTGTTAATCGAGAGGTTAAGGGACACGCGTTGCGCAAAGGGCTTGGCGGTCTCTTGTGATTGCAGTTTTTCGACATCAAATTTTTTCCACAGTATTTCTGGATTGTTGTGGCGTGGTTGATATCTGCACTCTTACCTTGGCTGCAACAAGGTAGTGGTCCGAGTAGATGTTAGCTCCTCGGAATGTTCGGACATCCAAAATACTGGATGAGTGCCTCTTGTCTATCGCAATATGATCAATTTGGTTGACCGTTCGTTGATCTTGGGCCGCAATGTCCCCTTATGGATATCGAGGTGAGGAAACCATGTGCTGGCTATAGTGGCATTCCGTTCCGTAGCGAAGTCAATTAGCCTAAGTCCGTTACCAGACGTGTTGTCGTGTAGGCTATGTGTGACTTCTGCCAACTTATATATTGAATGATCTTCAAGTAAAGTTGTTGTTAAGTGGCGTATTGTCGACTAATAAAATAAAAAAGTTTGCGCATGTTACCGTGAATAAAAATATTTCTTTTTTGTAGGATGTTTGAAAAACTTCACTAGCACACAAGGACGTATCCTAATGGGAACCGATGCCAACTGCAACATCTACATAAACGCTCCGAAAAATTATTCCATCAGCATCTACTTCAATTACTTGTACTTTTTCTATGGCGACACTGATGATTGCAACTCTAATTACATAGAGGTATAAACGAAAAACGTACGGTACAACTTAAAATTTCTAATCCTTTAGGTTTTTGTATCATTTTAGATTTTTAATGAAAATACAACATCCGCGCAAAGCATTAAAAAGTTCTGCGGCACTGTAGATCCTGCGAACAGTGTATTTACGGACTCGAATAAATTGCGATTGTACTTCTCTCACAGCGGTATTTTCAACAATTATGATATCAGCTTTTTAGCAAGCGACAAAGGCGCTGGTTGTGGAGGAGATTTCTATAATTCAGCTGGAATCTTTACGAGTCCATTTTATCCAGAGAATGTTAGGAATAACTCTGATTGTAGATGGAACATAAGGGTGCCGAATAATTTGGTTGTATTTTTAGAATTCAGAGGTTGGTGATTGTCATAATTATATCTAATATTATGTTTATTTAAAAATCGACCACATTATTTTCAGTTTTCAATTTGGGATCAAAAGTGACATGTCACTCCAACTATTTACAAATTTTGGAAAAGGAACCAGGAAGTGCCCAAGAAGAAGTTATGAGACAATTTTGTGGAGAAGTACGTATTGTATACTTAGGATTTTTTTTTCTTATCCTTTATCATATTTCCTTTCATTACAGGATTTGCCTACTGTTTATACAGGTCGACGAAATTTGTTATCTATACGGTTTAGAAAGACAGCAAACTTTGATGGAATTGGATGGGTCATACGGTTTTCTGGTGTACACCCACAATTTTCAGTTGCTTGAATAGTTTTGAAAATAGGTTAAATAAAAAATAAATTCCTCAAATTAAAAGAAGTATGGAAAGTAATGGAATGCTTTGGTAGAAATAAAAAAATGCAGTTTTGTTTAAAATGCACTTTGTCGATCTTTGATCCTTTCTTTTGTGTTTTTGTTTAAATAGAAGAACCTTAATTTTAAGATTTTTTACATTTTAGAAACATAAGTACCATACGTCATAGGGTTACACAAGTCTGTCTTAAAATGTTGAGCTAGAATAATGAAATCTTTTTAATAAGCCCTTTGTGCATGCCTTCTGCATAAGATAAATATTTTTAAAATTTGTCCAACATCACGCTAAATTTTTTGATTTTTGAAAAAAGTTTATGAGCAAGATTTTTATCCAATATCATTTTTTTTATTTATAGAGTTTTTTTCGGGTATATTGGTGATATTTTCATTTAAAAAACGTATTTCAAAAGAAATTCGACAAAAAAATTTAAATTGTTTTGGCAATATTATTGTATTTTTTTTTTGTACAAATTATTGAGTCATAAACATTTATAGGTATAAGATGGAATAGGGTAATAAACGTTACCCAAAACGAACTTACCTATATGGTATACCTAGTCGATACACGTTCCAGTTGTGGCTACAAATCAGTTACCATAACCTTTCTCCCTAGTATCTAACTTCATAGAGATTATACTTTCGGTAATAGTGCTCCTACGAGATCAAAATGCAATATGTAAACCAGAACGCACTTGAAATAAAATCCAATTCATAATACGTAGATACTAGATTATTAGTGATTTCCCTTATCACAAGAAATAAATTGTGAGTCTACAATATCAATGGGTTCAGGGTACGATGGTTATTGCGATTAACTGCAACACAGAAGGCGTTCTAAATGATTTTTTACTGGCCCTCCTCTCGTGATGATCTGACAAAACATTCGAGTAGTATTAATTGTCAAAAATATCTTTTCTCAACCACGGTCGTCAATCGTTTAATTCGTCCCAACGATTTTAAACATCGTATAGGGACGTAAAAATATCAAATACATCTATAGGGGCAGGATGAGACAAGTTCTAAACGGTTTTTCAATTCTTACTTCACGTGGTGATCGATGATGAGCTCTAATAATTAATAATGACACCCACATAAAAACATTTCACCGCAAATGGGAGTAGTATAAAACTTAGCATTCGAAAATATGAAACTGTGTTACTTTTTTTCCACTGCTCTACCTTTAGCAAAAGTCTGACAAACATCACTGCGTCATAGGAAGCTTCTCAAATCGGATTTTGCGCACAAACTATGGGAGAAGCGAAGTTATAGGTCCTCTTTGGGTCGTTCATGTCAGATATTCCATTTATTTTTTTCTTAATTCATAATTGAGACTATTTTTACTAACATTTATATTACAAAATAAGCCATTAAACTAATGTTGTAATTCAAAAATGTTGGAAAAATTCAGTAATAATAATTTTTAATCTACCGAGACGTATGGCGTATACGTAACATATTTTTGGTGCCGATAGTTTATTCAACTAGGTACTATTGTGGTAATAAATGAGTAGAGTTTAGCAAAAACGAATGACTCTAATTCCTTGAACGATATCCATATGTGCACCGAACGTAAAAAAAGGTCGTATATCTAACAACAGGAGCTTTATAATCACGAGTTAAATAGCTAATTTCCAAGTTAAAACATATGATCTATCATAGAAGGCATTGTTAGTATTGTATCTTATTGAATACATCAACTAGACACTTTCAACTATAAAATAACTATTCTTTAACTAGTTATGTGAGCTTAGTTGTCTTTAATCTTTCACAGGATGATGAAGGCTAGAATCGGATTGGAATAAAATTCGATCGCTTTTCTTTAAATAAAATAGAGTCACGCCCCTCGCATTAAAAACAATTAAAATAAAAACTCCGACACGACTCAGGCAAATTTAATTTTAAAATTGATATTTTTCATCTAATGTATAATAACACCAGCTCTATCCCGGTGCGCTTCGCTACACACAAAAGCAGGGTTGAAAATTATTTTATTTAAAATAACAATAATTTCATAGCTCTTGATATCTGAACCCCATTTTTTTAACTACTTTCTCAAGAAAATGTTCACGCACAAATTTACAAAACTGGCATACTCTAGATATATCGTCACCTGAGTGCAAGAGGTGTACAACTCAATTTGTTTAATTCTAGCGATATGTACTGGTCTACTACCTTGATTTGATACAAGTGTACTGCAATAGCCAACGAACTCATTTTCCTAAGCTGATGCCGTCTATTGCGAATTAGAATGAGTTAGTGCCAGAAATGGATAACTGCCTTTTTCAAATTTTAATATTTTTATCCAAAAAAAAATGTATACCAAGAAATAACCGTCGCATTTTTACTCTTTGATGAAAGTAATACCAATAATGTAACAGTAAAATTATCCACTCCCGATGATTTAGTCGAAACCGCCAAGTCACCTTAAGATATCCAAAATATACAGCATGTTGTATCTTTTTGATATGCAGCTGGGTCCTGTGAAAATTTTAAGAAATTGGTCCAGTTGCTTAGCCACCAGACGTCAAGCAAATAAACCTACACTTCATTTGTATATAAAGAGTGTTTTTTTAGAGGTATAGATGTATAAGTATATACCTATATAAAGCCAAGTCTAGAGGTCCAATTTTGAACCACTTTTTCGAGTATTTTGGTGCGCACTGTTTGACGTCTCTGCGAATTCATATTATAACATAGAGTAAGCATAGAACGAAAACGATCCATGGTTAATTGTTCTGATGGAAGATTATGTCGACCATAAAATGGACGGAGCTTGCAGTAAACTTCGCGAACTGAACCATTATTTTCGAAATAAATTTGCACGATTTGCAAGCGTTGTTCATTTGTCAACCTGTTCATGATGAAATGGCAAATCAAACTAAACATAAATGACATTAGAGTGGCCGGATTTGACACGATTTTTCTCTATTCGAAAAACCAACCTCTAAAAAATCATCCTATATAAGAAGATATAAAAAGCGATCATTTTAGGACGTATTATTATTTATTCACCCTAACAGAACACTAATTTAATAAAAATAGTTTATTTTTCGAAAAATAAAATCTTTCAATAATCTTGACCAAAAATATTAGTGTTTTGTAAAATTGTAAACGTAATCCAAGTAATTGTTTTCTCTACAAATCGCTACATTATATTTAAAAGAACCGTTACTTTTTTACCATATATAATATTAAATCATAGAAGAAGTCAATTTTTTTTAAGTCTCGTTATTCAACCGTTTGACAAAAAAACTTGGTATGTATTTATGTTTCTAAGCATCCCAATTCACAAAATTTAGTTTAAATTCTATGTCAAGTTTTCGAGCGATGATTAGATTTAAGAATTACCGCTATATTCATTTGGGTAGAAAAACTGAGTATTCAGCATTCTAATTTCTATTGCACGTCTACACCATTGTTTAAAAAAAATTTAGTATCCAGCCATATTTTGAATAATTAAATGGAATTAATAAAATCAACGCTGTCGTTCTTGAGAAATTAGTTCTTTTTAAAAATACCACAATGTGCATTTAGGAATTGTCCCATCATGTTATAAATATTTGTAAAAGCATAGTTTTTTATTTTTATAACACGTTAGAGCCATTAAAAAGGATCTGTTATATGTGAGGTATCGTTAGTTTTTGAGCTACAACCTCGATTAGTTGTCTGTACAACTAAATAATTTAAGCCTACTAATATGCAACGTATTATTTCCTTATTTTCATTAAATTGAGAAATCGCAATGTTTGATTATATAAACTAGCAACACATTGACACATCAACAGGAACATCAAAATTAACATCAGCGTTAGAAATTGTTCTAAGCTGTTGCTTTCAACGTTTTTAATGCCTGATGTGTTATACATATAACATCGATGTTGCTGTGACAAATTTGCAATTAATAGTTTTAAACAAAAACAGTGTTGCATACATTTGGACATAAATTAAATTTAAACTTAGGCGTTTTGAAATATGTTTATAAAAATGAAATGTTAGATATTCGTCTTGGCACAGCTCTTCTTGAGATATGCAACATCTTGTCAAATCGCTGACAACTTAAGACGTGTTTTAATGATATTGAAATAAAAAACGTTAATGTTGCATATACTTCTGAAGCATACATTTCAATAAACATATGTGTGTGAAATTTCGCGAAACCTTTCACAATTATTCTCCTTCGGTATTCGAAAATTATAATTTTTATTCAAATAAATGTACTCGAGCGGACTTAAAATGACAGTGATTTGGTTGAAATTCTCACTGATTAATGACTCTGACCTATTTTTAAGAGTCAGTTTTAGTGTTTCGAATGTTAAGAATTTAATAGCTTAGGGATTTGCAATATTTGCATATACAAAATGAGTCTTTATCAGAGGATGTATTAATGTTATAAAGTTCCTTCAATGCTAGGGATATACTAAAAACGGTATGTTAATCACAAATGATGCCAATTGCAAAATAGGTAACTGTCATTCCTCATTTAAAATTTGAAATACTTAAACGTAGAAACATTTTGTCTTGTCCCGGTTGTACTGCTTTTGTTCTGATAGTTATTACTAAATTGTACGGTTCTCTCCAGTTCTATTCTAAGTTCATTTTTATTAAACAGAGCTATTTTATGAGTTTGAATTAGGGTTGTTGAAGTTAATGTACTTCAAGCAGCTTTACGTAGAAATGTGGAAACATTATTTAAAATTTTAAGTATTATTTATATTATTAAATATTAAATGTTAAGTAGCCATAACCACTTACCCGCCAAATAAACTTACCGGGGCTTTCTGCTGCAAGTGAAGGACTTTTCTGTCCAGTAATTGATAATTCATTAGTAAATGTTGGTCAGGTTAAGATCCCTGAATAATAATATTTCTGTATCGTTTGCATATTAATATTTAAATGAAACAATAATAATCATATTTTATATATGTAATGTATGTATATATACAAAGTATAAAAAAAATTCCTAAAACGTATCTGTATGATTGAATGTGCTAATATCGATAACTGATCCAGGGATTTCGATGTGTTTTCACATTTTATGATCTGCTGATTTCCCTGAGCAGGATATAGGGTATTCAAAATTGCCCTATCACTTCCAGGAGCTAAGAACTCGAGCTGTAATTGACAGAAAACAAATTTGCCGTTATTAAACAGCCCCTAACTCAATAACGGCTTACTGGATTTAAAAACAAAAGACATGTTATGTAGTAAATTCGTCCAAGACTCATTTGAGCTATAAAGTTCCATCAGTGGATACCACAGCCAACAACCATGCAGCATTGGGTGACGCCATAGTGTTTATATACGTATGCAAAACATTATTGTACAGCAAATGTGATGCATGAATGAACATGATCAATTAATAAGACAAGGAGCTGAGCAGTAATGGTAGTAGTGAATAAATTCGAGGAAAAGTTATGCTGCCATCTCCGTTACAGAAATGTATCACAAAACGAATTGTGTAGAGTTAAATAAAAAGTCCACGGTAGCGCATAAAAATATAGATATCTTGGAGTGTCATTTATAAATATTTACTTACTTACTTAAGTGGCGCGAGAGTCCGGAATGAACCTGGGGCCGAGATAGACAAATCCCGTACTACCTGAAAGATATATCTGTCAATGGTGACGTTTTGTCCAATTCGTCGATGTTGTGTGTCCTTTCGTGTTGACAACGTATACTTTATCTTGCGCTCATTTACTGCTAAACTCGTTTTTGCCGATTCCTTCTCTATACTAGCAAACGTGGCTATGACATCACGTTGGGTCCTACCAAGGATGTCAATATCGTCGGCGTAGGCTAGTAGTGTTGGCTTGTGAGTTTTGCACAATCCTCTCCAGAATCTAATTGAAGAAATCACAGATAGTGCATCGCCTTGCCTAAATCCTTTTTTGGTATCGAATGTGTCGGAGAGGTCGTTTCCGACCCTGATTGAGCAACGAGAATTCTCCATCCATACAAACGGACGAGTATGGGCGTTATACCAAAACTAGACATGGCTCTGTATAGATCGTCTCTATAAATGCGGCTTTGAAATTGGTGAATAGGTTGTTGGTTTTCGATTTGGTCATCTTGGGTTTTTTCCAGGAACTGCCGAAGTGTGAACTTTGATCGGTTGTGGACTTTCCTGGCCTAAAACCACACTGGTTTCAGGCGTTCACATATTACGACAGATAGGATCTTGTATGCAATGTTGAGGAGGCTTTTGTCTCTGCAGTTGGCGCAGTTTAGAGGGTCTCCTTTTTTTGGATCAAACAAACGATGCTGAGGTTCCATTCTAAATATTTGAAGAAATATTGTTAAGACATAATTGATCAGAACTGGCGCCAGTTGCACTCTCAAAGTGTGCCATCGTTGTACTATTGCTAGGTACTATTGATCAACATTCTGTTCGTTAAGTCCAAAGAAATAAGATAATTGTATGCCTACCAATTTTTTTACCATTTAAAAATAATAACATTCCCAAAAGTTATACAATGAGTGTATCGTAACTAATATTCAATGACTATAAAGGTAAACCCCGTGTATATGCTAGTCATAAAAACGGTTAACAACATACCCATTGTTTATTAATGTAATAAACTTAATGACAAATACCACAATACGGTGTAGTGAACCCCGCTAATAAATTGTTTCCATTTAACAATTTGAAGTTGTAAGTTGTGTGTAGATATTCTGTAAAATTGCATGTTTTGTAATTAATTGATTATTTAAATATTGCGTTTACTTACAAATACTGGCTCATTCTACATTTAATCTTTACCAATTATCGACTGCGTCATAAACGTTTGAACGCGATGTTAACCTCTCTGTCAAGCTCTTATTGATGACCTCCGGTACCCTCTTTGTTGATAAACTTGAATACTAAAGGTCGTCTAGTGACCTTCAATAACTTGAGATAGCTATATAATTCACACCTTCATATCTTGACTGGCCCTTAACCTAAACAAATCAAGTATCCAGACGCAGTCGCACTTTCTTGCATTTTTCATGTTTCATTAACACCTTATTCTTTGCTGCTGTTCAATATACCCTCTAATTGGGATTCTAATTGTAGCAACACTTCGAGTCGTATAAGAGCTTAAGCAAATTTACGTGAAGATAAACTGTCAGAAGTCTTTATAAGATTGACTTTATTTCTGTCACCGGCAGTTCGATATAAGCTTTTGGACTACAAACGATTATACTTAAGCACAAGTGATATTTTTTAGATTTAGTTTAGTGTTAACATTACTTTCTTAGAGCGTGCTATATACTTTAGACACTATTCAAACTTAACTGGTTTTATAAATTGTTTTAATTGAAAATTAAAATCATGTTTTGGGTAAGTGAATAAAATTCTTCAAGGTTATTCGATGCCCCTAATTAAAATAGATTGAATTACAATGTATTATATGCAAAGTTCCGTACCAACTTTTGCACTACATAATTACCAAAAAGTATTAAGTGCATTAAACAGAAAAAATGCAACATTAGCTGTTGAGATTTTTAAAGTATGCATCTGTCTTGAAACCTCTCCCATCGACTACAGCCGTTTCGACAAAGAATGGCAGACTAAAATAAGTTCTGCAACGAGCAACACCAGCATTTCAGAAAATGTCTTAAATGACGTCAAAATGTTAGGCCCAAAAACCGGTTACCTACAGACGGACGGACGGACGGACAGACAGACATGGCTTAATCGACACAGCTATTCTGAGTCGATCCATATACTTTGAGGTATACCTAGCTAAATTATTTCTCTATGTATCAAAACTAATATACCCTTATGGGATAGAGTATAACTACAGATCATTAAAACGAAAACAAAACTCATGAGAAGGCTACAATCGACAATCTAAAACTAGCATCCCCAAAAAGTGAGGACTTTTTAACTTCATGGGGATGAAATATAGTTTATGGTTTTTCTATTGCATATTCTATGTGGTAGATTGTACAAATGATTTATATAGGAAAACGCAATAAAAAAGTGACTATGGGTTAAAATGATCTTTAGACGAAATATTCAGCTTAACATTATCAAAGTTGTTGCATCGAAAGTTTTTTCGAACTTTATAGAAATTTTACCGAAAATATTTTTTTACTGAAAACGCTCCAAAAACTTCAACATAGAGTAAGTCGATTTCTGGGCTCAGATTGATAAACGATAAGCGATAAACTGCCGCGCAGAAGGTCTGGGTTTGATTCCCAGCCGTAGCAACGACTAAATGATTTTACACTGGACTTCTTTTGTGGTGATTTGACCCTGGGTATTAACGAGCCTAAAATTTGTATTTTTAGTATATATATATATAAAAAAATACAATAATGAATCAATAACAGGACAAAATAATCATAATAAAATAAAATAATAAAACTCTTTTTTACTATGATACTTTAAAATCAGACATAAGTGGCCATGTTATTATCTGTTACCCATTTTATGTCATACTACTGACATTAATAGCCTATGGCACTCACTATTTTGGTGATTTATATATATGAAATTAAATGTTTTCTTTCTTTGGGAGGTGCCACGCCTGTTTACTCTACTACGCCCATTTTTAAGTCTACTTCTTAGATTAGGAATTCAAATATTTTCACTAAATTCAAAACTGTTTCTTTCATAGTACTCCAGATATTTTGTTTCCAACTGATGGGATCCTATCGTTTTTAAGACCACTAAAAACCTTTACAAATACACTTGGAAAAAGTTTGAAGACTCTGGCTATGAGAGAACTATAGATTTTTGATGATAAATATTTTTCATGTTTGTAAGGTGACACGCCCACTCTTTCGAACCTTGCCATTTTATGTAATGCTACTTATATACTCGAACAATTTTAAAAATACTCACTTTTTTGTGATACAGATATATGAAATTAAATAATTATTTTTTATGGGAGGTGCCACGCATGCTTGTTCCACCACACCCCTTTTTTACTCAACTACTCATATTAGCAATTCATAAGCTCACACTAAGGGTTCAGTTATAGCTATGAGTTTAAGAACATGATTATCCAAAAACATTTCAATTTTTAGTTAAAGTTTTCGCACAAAATCACTTCTTATTTTTCAATGATCAATATTTATTTTAGTAAAGTAATGATTGCCACTCCACCGAACTGAAATGCAATTTTACGATAATATAAGAAGCTATGAATGGAGTTGTTCAATGATAGCTATTACTGGTCCCTAAGTTTCAAGAATGTGGCTTAAATAGTATTTTAGACATTTTGTTTTGTTATGGGAGGTGCTATGCCTACTAATCGATCCAACTCATTTTATATATGATGACTCAAAACGACAATCAACATGTCTTCACGAAATTTCAAGAATCTAATTATAGTGTTCCAAATATATGACATTAAGTTACTTAATTTAAGAGGTTCTTTGCCCACTTTGGCGGAACTGCCACTACCCCTTGAGATATAAAAAAAATTTATGCAGTCTTAAGTTAATTTTAAATATGCAGCTGTGTCCTGTAAAATTTTCCGGAAATCTGTTCAGTGGTTTAGCTAGCTATAGACTTCAAACATACACTCCACTTCTTTATTTTTAAGAAGAAATGGCTAGGATCTAAGAACTAAATGTATTTAGCCTGTTACTCAGAATTGTGAATTTGTAAGAACCACTGAAATTGCATCAATAAACCCGCTTTTTTTTCTAAACATAGTCTACATGATCTTATCATCCAATATTTGTAGGCGAACTATATTCCATTTTGTCATTAGCTTTGGGTAGTAGGTATTTTAAAATCATGTTTTCGAAATTTAAAAGTCTGACGAATGCACTTGCGAGTGCATGACTTTCAGAAATGCAAATGATAAATGTCAGAGCTAAATTGTAAAAAGCAACAAATTTGCAGTCCAAATGTCCTTATGTAAAATCCCAAAAGCATCCTGAATTGCATTTATAATGAAAGAGATTAAGATAAGGTTTAATATTGAAAGTATGATATAATTTGATTTATTTTTCAAATCTGTCATATTGTCCGCTTAAAAATTTAAATTTCAGCTCAAAATTAAAACAAAAATCAAATTCCTAATACCATTAGAGTTAACTTAACAAAATAGTTAAGTTACCTTGGTCTTTTTGCTGGCCCGCTATGATGAAATTAGTACACATGCACACATGAATGGTTTTGCGAAAAATCTAGACACTGGTTTCTAACGAGCCATGCGCCAACAAATGAGGACCAACAAATGTTCCTTCTCCCCTCTGCTGAAATTTACACTGCACTGACTATGGATTTGCAATATATATTTAGCTGCGTTATGATTTGTGGGAGATTTTTCTCTATACTACAGATAGATAAAGTTACGCAAGGTGCTTAGAAGATCTCAGCAAAATAATCTCTTGACGTTAAATATTTGAACAACTCTCAAGACAGATAGGCATACATTTTTTGACCCAAAACAAGCAAACAATGGAAAGTGGTAAATGAACTTCTTAACTTCAAAAAGTTGTTAATATCAACTGACATTTTGTGCATGGTTGTGGGCGGACAGCACTTTATTACTTTGTAGAAAATATGTGTTCTTGTTAACTTCAAGACGACGCGATTTGACTGCTAATCAGTGGACATAAATGATCTTACAACGTATAGATGGGAGCGATAACATCTACTAGTTGGATTTATTTGTCAAATATCGTGACTTTTGTGTTTTCGCCTGCCAATGCCATACGCACACATAGTGCACTACGGGATTAAGGAAATCACATGATCTCCTTGTCGAAATCCTCTGCATGTTTGTTAAAGTTCAGATAAGCTGCTTGCAAAATTAATGATGCATCAAGCGTCGTCCAGTGTTGTTAGGCGACATAGTTGTTTAAATTTTTACGGAATAACGATTTTCATCATCACTTTAGTGCTTTAGGAAATAAATGCTATCATACGCGACCTCAAGTAGATGAAAAGATGATGTTTCCCGACTTGACATTGTTTTTTGCCTTTTCAGGATTTTCCTAAGTTTTAAAATTTAATCTATGACCGATCTGCCATGGATGAAGCCACCACTGGTAGGTGATGATATGCGGAAAGAGGCTTAAGACGTTCATACAATAAGTTAAATGTGCGATATTTAACATGGATATGCCTCAGTAGTTTGGGCATATAAAGCTGATAGTACATTGCATGCTTTTGCCCATCTAGGCTTGGTTGATGGTTTGATGGATGAAAATTTCCTTGTCAAAACCTCCGTATTTAAAGAGTTCTACTGGTACATCAGAACTGACTGGCTTGCTGTTCTTTAGCTTTTTTATGCCTTCTCTTATTTATTTTATACTGCGTGGGGGAGTAATCTCTTCATTCCTCTAACTGTTGGAAATGAATACAGCATACAAAAATCCAAAAATACCTATCACACCCTTTTTACGAATTTCAATAAATCCATGCATGCAATAACTCTTGTTCTCAATTTATTCTTTTATAATTCATGGATATTCATTTCAAAAAGGTGTATCAAAATTAAAGTAATCACAAGACTCAAAAAAAATGAGTAAAATCGTGTGCCGTATGACGGTACCATTGTGAGTGTATATCTATTACAATCGATTCAAGGATAGTAAAAAATTATATTCTTGATTATACCCAGTTATGCGAGCTGGAATGGGAATTTAACACATTTACCTTCATTTTATAATTGTTGGTCAAAGTATAGGTAAAATTAGCAGACTGTTAATAAAAATAATCTTCTACGTCAAGTAGCATCAGACTGTTAATAAAACCTACGTCAAGAAGCATCAAAAGCAGTGTGCCGACAAGCTGATCATTGTCGAATATACGTCTCAGCATTAGGCCTGTAAACGTCGTCATCAGACAGACTGAAGTCATGATTGGTGAAAATTGTCGGCTTATACAGGTAGCAGTATTTTATCCATTTTATAGTCTTTTCCTTTTCTGACTTTTAATATCAATAACTCACTTAAATCTTTTCTGGGCCAACAAATTGTAAAATACTTTATAATACAATAATTAGAACTACTTATCTAATCTGATTACATTAGTTTATGTAGATGTATACACTTATCATTTATGTTTGGTTATCATTTACGTATCTAAGCAACAAGCTAAAGGTCAATAAGAACAATAAAACATCCGATAACTAATGCCAATTGCATTCATATCTAAGATAGTATGATGTCAACAATGATACGAGATAAAACTAGATTCGATCATTCCTACTGAGTTTGTCAAACTGAGTCATTTACTTACACGCACTGCTTAATAAAAATTTTATTTGACATTATTAATGGTTAAGCAAATACGATCTTATCAATTCAGTAAAAATTAAAACTGTTCCTCCATGGAAACTGTAAGCTCGCAAGAAACACAATTTAATATTATAGAGATGAGATAAGCTACGTCAATCGATTAATCGGACATCATTTTCGTTTAAGAAATTGCAAATCCAATAATCTAAAACTATTATGCTTATCGGTTTTTGAAAAATAAATGTGTTTATTCCACAAGGGAAAGTTTAGTTATTTTATGGAGGATAACTTAGGTTAAGTACTTTTTTTCTTTTTCAATCAAATATTTGACATAAATTTCATCTTTAGATAGTTTGATTAGGTCTGTTTACTTACTTCATTATTAAATTCTTAAATTTCTTGGAATGAGGATTAATTCTCAAGAGAGAGGCACAAATTTACGAAAAAGTGCAGGACGCTTAAGTAAACTACAGTAGAATTAAAATTAGTTCCGCTTGCATTTGAAAGAACAAATGACATGAAACATATGTGAAAACAAACGGATTGATAATTTCAGACATGAACTAACAGTTTACTTATTTTTAATAGAAATTTCCGCAGTATATTATTTATTTATTTTTTCAAACTCAAAAAGCAGATTGGTGTGGGTTAAAACTTTATATAAATTATATATTGGCATTGCTGTTGTAAAAATATATTTTATTATCAAAATTCCTTACGGTTTGACGAAAGGACGTTTTCATTGTGAAATTGGACTATAGACAAAATATATAAAGGTTGGTTACATTTTAAGGGCCGATGTTGATTTTAAATAAAACAAATTATTTAAAAAAGGACTGTCATTTCTTTCTATTATGATAATATTGGTATGGTTCAATTTATGTATAGAACAAAATATAGGTAAAATGGCCGCCGCGACCTAGGCGGCACACCTCCATCCGATGGTCCAAATTTTCGATGACGCTGGGGCATAATTGAGGTTCTATGCCGTTAACGTGCCAAATTATCTCATTCTTTAGCTCTTGAATTGCTGCTGCTTCTTTCAAATAGCCCCAAAGAAGGAAATCCAACGGTATCAAATCACATGATCTTGGTGGCAAATTGACATCGCCACTACGTGAGATAACACGGTCATTGAATATGTCGCGCAGAAGAGCCATTGTTTCGTTAGCTGTGTGGAAAGTGGCACCGTCCTGTTGAAACCATATATTGACCAAATCCACTATCTTCCGATTCGGGCCATAAAAATTTATCTTAAGATAGCCAACACCATTGCCTGACCAGCCTCATTTTGCAAAAAATACGGCCGAATGATGACGCCAGCCCATAAACCGCACCAAACAGTCACTCTTTGTGGGTGCAATGGCTTTTCGACAGTCACTATTGGATTACCATTCGCCTGAATGCGGCAATTCTGCTTATTGACGAACCCACTAAGGTGAAAATGTGCCTCATCACTAAAGATGATTTTATTCAAAAATTGATCATCCACTGTTGCCATTTCTTGCCACCATTCTGACCATTGACGACGCTTGAAATGGTCAAGAGGCAATTGTTTGGCACGACGACGAGTTGAGGTGGACGGCTCTTCAGCCACACTATCGCGAACAGCAGCAAATTTTCAAATTTATTCGAGCATGCACTGGTGTTTTCACATCTCCCACAGACCAGGTTTGCTCAATTTGTTTTAACGATTTTACGTACATTTGGACGATTTAATTGGCCGAACAAATCACGAAGTGCACGGTATGCATTTTGATTTGAACGCCCATTTTCATAATAAGCCTGAATAACTTTAACGCGTTGCTCGATTGTGTATCTTTCCATGGTTCAAATTGAGTTGGTCTGAAATGCAGCAAAAAACTTGACGTTTTGGTGTGGTGTCAAGAGGTGGTTTTCATCAAAACATTTGTTCTTAAAGTTCATCACTTTTCTTTGCTTAGCGTACATGTACTAATCGGCGATTAGCCCATTAGCTGGATCTTCTGCTACGATCATCTGTACATAGGTTTCAGGTACTTCTCACCGTCCTAAGACTATGCATATCATATCTCTCTATTGTCTATCGGCTGCCTTTTAGAAAACAACCAATACTATTGGCAAATCAAGTTTCTGATTTTAGACAGGAAACGTTTTAGAATACTTCTTTATTTTGATCAAACCAAAGCTTTAAACATTATTGCTGCTGGCCCACATTTCGAGTGAGCATTTCGTTAAACTACATGACTTTTCACACATTTAAAACTAAAAATAGCATTTTAATAATTTATTGTTATTGTTCGAGCGTGATCGTCAGTTATTTCTATCGGTTATTATCCAATATATGAGTAACTACTTTCTGGTAACTTAACAGTGTAATGAGTAATTATATAACTTATATGTGTGATATATTGATAAGAATCTTTATTTGTGTTAAAAAATTTGCCAAAATTCCTAATTTTATACGCACCTAGTACCTTATCCAATTCGAAATTGAGTATAAAGGCTATAGAAACTATATTTTTGTTTTTTAAATTGAAACAAATATTTGATGGATAAAAAATGTCCACCAAAATTAACAAATTTTCTCAAATGACGTTGCTTATTGACTTTTACAGATTTTATCCGGTTTGGAAACAAATTCACAAGGTATTGTGATTTATATGTATATAGTTATTCGAATGTTAATTTAAAATTAATAAGTAAAATCAATCAAAAAGTACTATTAACGTCATTCACCTTTATTGCGAAAGGAATTTTTTGATGTTTTTTTTTTAGTAAGTTTTTGGTGTCATCGCCAATATAAAATCATTCATTCTTTTCACATGTAAGTAAAACTCGTTTGACTTCATACAAGTAAATAATACTTCCAAATATCCTACCTTGAGTGACAAATGTATATATTCTTAACTGAGTGCTCTAATTGTTTTTTTTTTTCGGTGGTAGCCGTTTTTAACTGAGTGCTCTAATTGTTTTTTTTTTTCGATGGTTGCCGTTCAACCCTTCTTCTTCGTTTATCAAGCTCAATAAAATTTTCTCAACAGCTCTCGTCATTGGCCCCATTCTAGCCTGAGCGAATCAATCAGAAATCCAGTACATCAGAAGCTGACATCCCCATAGGTTGTTGACAATATCGCACTGAGGGATTAAAACATGCCTCTTGCGACCTCAGTCATCAAATGTTGTTCACTAGCATTTATCTCGCTATACTACTTACTTACTTAAGTGGCGCTACAGTCCAGAATGAACCTGGGCCTCAACCAACATGTCTCTCCAATTAGCCCGGTCCTTAGCTAACTGCCTCCAGTTGCACACTCCAAGTTGTTTGAGGTCGGTTTCTACCTATGCGCGCCACTTAAGGCGAGGTCTTCCTCTACTGCGTCCGACGTCTGGCTGGGAATCGAAGACTCGGCGAGCCAGAGTATTGGTGTAAATTCATTCTACATGTCCTAGCCATCCTAAACGTTTAATGTGGAGTTTTCTGACTAGGGGCATGTCGCTGTATAGTTCTTGGTTAAATCTTCGTCTCCATAGCCCGTCAACGCTAACGAGACCGAAGATTTTTCGAAGAATTTTCTTCTCAAATCGACCAAGGATTTCTTCATCCGCTTTTGAGACGGTCCATGCTTCAGCGCCGTAGAGCAGGACTGGGTGATTAGGCTCTTATATAGGATCTCCTCTAGTTTACTACTAAATTGCCTTCTTAGCCCGAAGAAACAGCGGTTGGCAAGAGTAATTCTTCGTTTGACTTCTGACGAGATGTTGTTGTCAGAGTTAATAGCGGAGCCGAGATAGACAAAGTACCGTACTACCTCAAAGTTATATCTGTCAATGGTGACGTTCTGTCCAATTCGGCGATGTTGTGTGTCCTTTCGTGTTGACAGCATATACTTCGTCTTGACTTCATAAACCCATTTTTGCTGCTTCTTTCTCTATGTTAGCAAACATGGCTATGACGTTTCTCTCGCTATAATCAGATAAACCTTATCAGTGATATTAGCTATCAAGAAAAGCTTGTCCCAACCCAGTTGATAGGATTAGACATTAAACTGGAGGTCCCGCCATCGTACAAGGAGAACACAAAGACGTTCCCTATAACACGGACCGTTGTTAGTGTTGCCGTTTTTTCATTCTTCTTATGCACGGAACATAGAAGTAATGTCTGCTTTGTAGCAACTAAGGGGCTACGGGTAAAGATTGTAGTGCTTATGGTCTTAACACCTAGGCACTGCAATGTGCCGAAACACAAGATAACCCCGGGAAAAGAATGCAGATTCATAAGACTTTATTAATCTGCCCGGTGAGATGACGGCACATCATGTTATAAGATTTATTTTGAAATAGACTTTTGCAGAACTGGGGTCCCCTAATGATGATTAATTGGCTGCACGACCATTTACGGTGAAATAAGACACATTATAGATTCTTAAGTATGAACAAATCTCCTATCCTTCAAACATGAATTGAAAAGACATTCATTAAAACGAAGGAATCTTTGCATACGGTTTCTCTATTCATTAGGTTGTGCGAAGTTACGTTTTCAAGGCAAAGAATAGGGCCTCCATTTACAAATGATTACGCCGATAACAAACGCAAATTAGTTTTCCAGTCTTTCGCAGACCTGCGCTTTTAAGCCACTATCAAATCAGTGGTAAGAGATATTTACAACTGTTCCACATTTTCTTGTATCTATTAGACTTTGATGGATGCTTCAACTCACTCGATGCTTCAACGCACTCGTAATATAAATGTCTTCGGAGTGAAAGACTGGAGGCATATTGTGGAAAACGCGGCTAAGCGTTTTGAAACCCCAAAAGCAACAATACCTACGTTTTTTGTTTACTGCCTCATCTCTTGCGAAAGCCTAAAATACATCAAAGAGTATTAAAGTGTGATGAAATTGAACCGTTCGGAATCAGCTTAAACATGAAATCCAATCATTGTGGCAAAAATATAACTTCGCATTTCAAACCCTACGATTGAGGCCCTGTATAAGGATGAGCCTCTTATACCAAGTAGGTATTAATTTTTTTTAATGTCTGCTGAGTAACACATATCCAAAGGTAATATTTGTAAATAAAATACACTTCGATTTGATTTACCACTATTTTTGTTATGATAATTCCGAATATTCTAAAACTGTTGAACAAAAATAAGGAAAGTCTAAAATCGATCCTTGATCTAAACAGAACGATCCACAATCCAAAAAAAACGAAAAACAGTGTAAAATAAAAGTAAAAATGCAGTCATTAAACCACTCTACTTAAAGATTGATACAAATTTTCTCAACAATAAGTTAAAAATGTGAAATTTAAGTAGATAAACTTATTTTGAAACATATGAGAAGGCTACAATCCGCTGTAGGGATCGTTTATCCCCAAAATGTGGGCTTTATGGCGATGAAATATGAAAAATGACATTGTCACAACATATTGTTCACATAGTTCATCAAAATCTTTCGTGGTTCGACAAAAAACAACGTACTTCCATTCAAAAGGGTAAAGGGTTTTTCAATAAGAGCGCTACAAAAGTTTTTTTTTAAATAAAACAAAAACGGTTTTGGATATCAATTATCTTTATTCCTGTGAAAGAACGTTCGATGCCATTATGGATGAAACTCAATTTCTTTTGCATGGCCACCACGGGCACGCTTGCAGAAGTCCAGACGCTGAACCCAATTTTCGACGGTTTTCAATCATAAATCGGCCGATACTGCTGCAATTTCGCGTTCTGCCGCCTGACCAATACCGCATATTTTGTTTATTGACGAAGCCATTCAGCCAACATACGACGCTTCTGGTGATCAAGCGGCTTCTGTTCTTGCGTCAATTTAATTTGGTAAGGATGTAGGCCAAGATCTTTTCGCAAAATTCGCCACAATGACGTCACAGAGATGCCCAAGAGAACGACGTGTGAGAGACACATTTGGGCTTTCTTCAACTGAAGCCTCAGCGGCAGCAATATTCACGACACTACGGGCACTTCTTTGTCTTACTTGCACGGGCACATTTTTTACTATGCCTGTGGATTCAAAATTTTCCACTAGACGCTCAATTGTTGATCTGCTAGGACGATTATGACGACCATTAATTTTACGTAGCGCTCTTAACGTTGAGGTCACTGACTCCGAATTTCGGTTGTAAATTTTAATAATTTCGACTCGTTGTTGGATCGTATATCTTTCCATCATGAAATGGCAAACCTTACTGAAGAGAAATGTCAAAAAAGCGGCAAGAAATATGGAGTCGTTTGCTGTCCCTGTCGCTCAACTTTTGTAGCGTCCGATATAAATGGTTTTTGTAGAACAGAATCCATAGGCCAAATATTTATGTCAATATTACCAATGATATTGCATTTAAAGTTTTTTTTTTCAAATATTTGTATATTTGACTGAAAACTGTTTTTAACGAAAACGCCCCCAAAAGTATTAGTGGTAAGAAAAACTTCGTATAGAAGAAATATAGCTATTGGAGTTGTCTAAATATGTTGTTCAGGCACTTTTTCAAAAATTCCTACCGTTTGGCCAACTAAAAAATGTTTTACAAAAAAAAAGTGGCCGTAGCTGTGAGCGGATTTTATTTTTTTTTATCTACCAAATTTCAAGACTCTAGCTATATACATTTCAGATCTGTCTGACTTTAAAATTTTTATTACCCTCTATTATTACAAAAGTCAGGCTGAGCTATCGTTTGATACCAACATGTTCTTTTACTTGACCCAACAATATATATTTTGAAATGGTTGGGTAGGACAATTGTTTTATATAGGTAGTACTTATTTAAATCCTTTGATTGACATTCAAATGTTTTATTCACTTATGAGCACGATATGTGTCGGAAGTGGCTAATTATTTCAAAACAGGGGCCATTTAAGCCTTGCCAAACCACGTGACACTACTCTCTTCAATCTATCGATTAGTGTTTACTATTTATATCTCCTACTCGATTGGGTAGGTTAAGTGACAGTCGCCCTTCATCTACAACTAGTGGTAAATATCTCAACAAATGTGTTCGCTTCAACAACAATATGATTGCAAGTTGATCTGGGTGGAGTTTTTTTTTATCGAAAGTAACCCTAATACGCTATTCAAGTGAAAATATGATAGTATTTGGTTTGGTTTAAAAGCCGCAAAAGGCAAAGTTATCAAAAAAGAGAAAAACGCGTTAGAAAAGACGTATTTTCAAAGATGAAGAGAAAGTAATGACTGTAAAGCTAAGATTATTTTAAGTTATTTGATATCAATTATCTTTATTCCTGTGAAAGAACGTTCGATGCCATTATGGATGAAACTCAATTTCTTTTGCATGGCCACCACGGGCACGCTTGCAGAAGTCCAGACGCTGAACCCAATTTTCGACGGTTTTCAATCATAAATCGGCCGATACTGCTGCAATTTCGCGTTCTGCCGCCTGACCAATACCGCATATTTTGTTTATTGACGAAGCCATTCAGCCAACATACGACGCTTCTGGTGATCAAGCGGCTTCTGTTCTTGCGTCAATTTAATTTGGTAAGGATGTAGGCCAAGATCTTTTCGCAAAATTCGCCACAATGACGTCACAGAGATGCCCAAGAGAACGACGTGTGAGAGACACATTTGGGCTTTCTTCAACTGAAGCCTCAGCGGCAGCAATATTCACGACACTACGGGCACTTCTTTGTCTTACTTGCACGGGCACATTTTTTACTATGCCTGTGGATTCAAAATTTTCCACTAGACGCTCAATTGTTGATCTTCTAGGACGATTATGACGACCATTAATTTTACGTAGCGCTCTTAACGTTGAGGTCACTGACTCCGAATTTCGGTTGTAAATTTTAATAATTTCGACTCGTTGTTGGATCGTATATCTTTCCATCATGAAATGGCAAACCTTACTGAAGAGAAATGTCAAAAAAGCGGCAAGAAATATGGAGTCGTTTGCTGTCCCTGTCGCTCAACTTTTGTAGCGTCCGATATAAATGGTTTTTGTAGAACAGAATCCATAGGCCAAATATTTATGTCAATATTACCAATGATATTGCATTTAAAGTTTTTTTTTCAAATATTTGTATATTTGACTGAAAACTGTTTTTAACGAAAACGCCCCCAAAAGTATTAGTGGTAAGAAAAACTTCGTATAGAAGAAATATAGCTATTGGAGTTGTCTAAATATGTTGTTCAGGCACTTTTTCAAAAATTCCTACCGTTTGGCCAACTAAAAAATGTTTTACAAAAAAAAAGTGGCCGTAGCTGTGAGCGGATTTTACTTTTTTTTATCTACCAAATTTCAAGACTCTAGCTATATACATTTCAGATCTGTCTGACTTTAAAATTTTTATTACCCTCTATTATTACAAAAGTCAGGCTGAGCTATCGTTTGATACCAACATGTTCTTTTACTTGACCCAACAATATATATTTTGAAATGGTTGGGTAGGACAATTGTTTTATATAGGTAGTACTTATTTAAATCCTTTGATTGACATTCAAATGTTTTATTCACTTATGAGCACGATATGTGTCGGAAGTGGCTAATTATTTCAAAACAGGGGCCATTTAAACCTTGCCAAACCACGTGACACTACTCTCTTCAATCTATCGATTAGTGTTTACTATTTATATCTCCTACTCGATTGGGTAGGTTAAGTGACAGTCGCCCTTCATCTACAACTAGTGGTAAATATCTCAACAAATGTGTTCGCTTCAACAACAATATGATTGCAAGTTGATCTGGGTGGAGTTTTTTTTTATCGAAAGTAACCCTAATACGCTATTCAAGTGAAAATATGATAGTATTTGGTTTGGTTTAAAAGCCGCAAAAGGCAAAGTTATCAAAAAAGAGAAAAACGCGTTAGAAAAGACGTATTTTCAAAGATGAAGAGAAAGTAATGACTGTAAAGCTAAGATTATTTTAAGTTATTTGAACTTAAGCCTTCTTTTAAATGGTAACAAAAAATTTAAACTTGAGACTAACCTCCTCTGTTTCCGTTATTACTTTTAAATTGGGTTTTAAAATATATTTATAATGACTTAATGGGACAACTGCAATTTAAACCAGTCCATAATTTGACATCTTATAAATGTTGATGTTTTCGACGTAAAATAACGTGACTAGAACGTATGACATGGCCGTAATTCAAAGACTTCCTCCTAATCAGATTTATGTTCTCAATGTCCACTAACCATTTCCAATCAAGGTTAAGTTGTTAAAAAGTCGCCCAAAAGAAAAAAAAACAATTTTGCTTTTAACTCAGCAAAACGAAATTATTTTAAATTATTAAATCATAAGACAATCATTCAATTAAACTCGATGTCACCCACGACAGGGCTCCGCTCCGCATCGCATAACGAAAGGTCACTGAAAAACGCCTCCCTACTGAACACCAATCACCATCGCCTGGTCGGACTTAATGGGAACTAACTAGGTAAACTATCCCCCATTTCAACAAATTGATATACTTCACACAAATGCACGCAATCCAATTACTAGCCAGAACAAACTATAGCGCGTATCTAAAACCATACACTAATATCAGCTGTGGAACCACTACACAAATGTAAATGTTTGATCCGCTTTTTATCAAAAATGTAAGCTCAATTTCAATAATAACATTCAAATCTACAATTATTTCGTAAGCAGAGCGCGCGCTCAACATTTAAGAGCCCCCATCCCTCGACGACCACGACGAAAGGGCGATGACGATGACACATATGTGTGTTAAATACTGTATCTGGCTGTGAGTATACACATATCCTCCCCACCCCTGTGGCATGCTCACGATCGCATGGCATGCATGTAACGTAGATTGAAGTGTGTGGCAAGTGTGAGAACGCCAGTAAAAATCTGTTGTTGTTATAAATGCGGCTGGAATCAGTCGCTCTTAGCTAGTTGCGATTTAGTCGCTCGCTGTGCATATAAATTTTTATTTTTCCTTATTTAATTTTGTTCCTTTATTTTAGTTCTGTTTTTAATTTGTTTGTTGTTTTTCCACGATCAGTGATATTTTTATTCCAAACATAAGGAAATAAAGGTCAGTCAGTGGGTCAGTTGCGAAAATTCATAAATGTGATGAAAAAAAAACAAAAGTCGTATCGCAAAATTCTTTGTTTTCATTGTTGTTTTGTTCGTTACCTACTTCCTTTTTTTGTTTGATTTAAACTTTATTTATCTTTATATGATTTATAAATCGTTGATTGAGAGTGTTAACTTTTAATAATTATTTGAAATGCAATTACCTGTTATCAAATTGTGAGGATCTGTTATCTAAAATTATGTTTAAATGATTTGAGATACTACGTTTAAATGAATTCTATTTTGAATTAAGTCAAAGAAATTTTTGTTTCTTGGTTATTTTTAGATGGCAAAGATGTTGGAAGATTCACCCAATGCCCATATAAACAAAAATATCCTAAAACGTTACATCGACCTCCCGTTGAAGGAGAACATCGTTCAAGCGACATACATCTGGATCGATGGCACTGGCGAGGATCTCCGGTGTAAGGACAGAACGTTGGACTTTATCCCAAATAGTCCTAAAGGTGAGTCAAATTTAAATAAAAGCTTTATTCAATAAATGGCTGAGGATTGATTAGTTGTGGACTTAAAAAGTCTTTTGAATGATAACATAAAACTTGTTATGAAATTCAAAAAAAAATTGACACCTCAAATTTGTGCCTTTTATCGTCAATTAAGAACCATCGATTGTAAAATCATAAAAAAAATAACCTCGAAATATGGTGGATCTTTGCGATTCGGGTCGTAGTAATTAAAAATGGTGTTGACCTTGCAATGTTATGCAATGGTTAAAATTTTTAAGTATACAATAGCACCATATTTGATTTTTGAATAAATTGAGTATATAGTCCTCATCAATACGAATTTCAAAACCCCGCAAACTATCGGCGGGACTACATTTATTACTTGTTTATTGATTCAATATTGATAAGAACAAACAAGAATGAAGGCTGTTATAATCCAATGCAAGCTATTTATTGCTTTATTGAATGCTTAAGGAGTAATCGATTAATAGGAGCTTACACCAGCTGTAACAAATGTATCTATATGTTTATTTTATTATTAATATCAACTGTAATATTACCGAATTTTCAGACTTTCAGTTTGCTATTCATTTTGACAAATGAATGTATTACCATTTTGCATAATTAATTTGCTATTGTCAACTAAATTTAATAATCCTTACTCCTAAACGCGCAACGTGTTTTCAACATTCACCATGACCCAGACATTTTTTTTTTAATAATTGACCTTCCTTAATAAGAGTATACAAACAAATTTCATCTTTAATTTACTTTAGGTCAAAATTGCTAAATTATTTGTTCGATTTCTCTATTGTGAGTTTCTATTGTGAGCTTCTGACTAAAAGTGTTATTTTAACCTACGAAAAGACACCTTTGTGTTATTTATATTTACTGAAGCCTAATAATAATCCTTCTTGCATATTCACAAAAACGGAAACTCCAGAGAAACCTATACAGCAGAAAAAAATTTAGTTAGCGGTTAGCGATAGATAATATTAATTTCCTCGTTATTCATTTAAAACCTCAACGACTAAAAAGTGGAAGAATATAATAAAACAATTAAGTAACCAATCAAACACAATAGCTTTTATAACCACTGAAGATGTTAATAAAATTGTTATTTAATATTAAGTCTGGTATTCACCAATAAATATTTAACTAATATTCATATAATGATTTGTTCCAAACATAGTGAAGATTTACAAGAATGCGCTCATACCAGTTACAAATGAGTAGCCTGCAGAAAAATAATAGTCGCATACAACATCAATAATTTGAGTTTAAATTCAATAAACAAAATATAAAAGCAAAGTTTCAATTGTTCTATAAAAACCATTTTTGTTAAACATGATTGGAGTTTAAAATATAACTCGGTATTTTACACTATAATCGTTACACTGAATAGGGTCTTTTAGAACATGCAATTAGTACGGATATGTGTAGTTTCATTTAACGATGAGGCTTGATAGAACAGTTTTTAAACGATATTGATCAATCGAACGAGGCAAACAATTCTCACGATTCTAATTAAGTATCGCACTTATTTGACATAAGATGCTGAATTTAATTGACTAAACAACGCTCATGAAACCCGATGACAAAATATTAAAATCGTGAACAAATTCCTACAAAATGCGTCATATGCTCGTATATGATATGCTTTGCATTTAAAAAACCAATTAAAATGTGTTTATCTCAATTTATCTCAATTTTTTGTTCAATGAAAGCTAGTAAAAAAAAAATTCCCACGCTGCGCCATGATCATTTCTGTTGCCTTCAACTTGTTTTTTAAGGAAACAAAATTTCGGGATATTATCGGATCACGAGCCAGGTTAAGAACCTCATATAAAACAAATTATCATTTACACTGAAAACGATGATTCAAATCATGTCAATAGCCTATAAATTCAAGGAGCCATTTATCAAAATGTTCACATATACACACAACAATTTTATGTCGTCATTGTTAATTTATTTGTTTCGTTTGATCGATTACACTCAAACGCAAGCAGAGAACACTTTTTCCATTTTCGCACTTTCAATTCCATTATGTACAGATACTCAAAAGCGAGTGTACATAGAAAATGAGTGCAATAAAAGCCAAACAATAGCGACGTTTTTCTTTTTCTTTGTATTTATCGCACACCACATTGAATGCACGAAAATTTTTCGAAATGATGTAAAAATAAAAAGGAAGACACAAAAAGAAACTGAATGTCAAGGTGAAATGATAAATTTTTAAAATTTAATTAAAATAATAATTATTTTAAGAAAAAAATATTTATACATATATACTGAGAGTGATCATGGAGATACATGTTTATTTGAAAGATTTTGACAGTTTTCTGTACAGCTTGTTAAATTATATATTTATTTTTAAATTATATACACGTTGATATGGTTATTTGTTATATGAATAAAAACAAATGAATATATAGATTTGTATTGACAATTGGTCTTAATAATTTTCCAATGAATACACGAGTGTTTCACATTACAGGTGTTTTTGACAAATAATCTATTCATATGCTCTAAAATGCATATGCACAACACATCAATATTTGTTAAAAAGCACACAGTGTAACATAAAATGACAAAAGACTCTAAATAGATAACATAATTTGACCAATTGTCATTTTGCCATATACCTATGGTCAATATTGGTCATATGCCTTAAAAATCAGCCATAGAAATAATCGCATTTAAATATATGGTAGAGTCTCATATGATACAATCGAAATGTAACCTATTTGTTATAGTTGAGCTCCAACAAAATGATGAATATTCTTATTTAAGTGTTTCCTCTTATCATAAACCGTTGAAATAAATACTATAATAATCCTAAAGATACATGAAAATTAGTACCAGACCATTTGGAAATCCATTTAATAAGACTAGTATGTATCGTTCGAAGGATAAAACAGTGCGAGTCCAAATATCATTCCCTTTAAATCGACCGTCCAGTCGCATTGTGCATCTATTACAAACCACGGAAAGAAATCGCACAAAAATAACACTTAATGTAATCGATAAGTAATGGGATTGATAAGACAGATTTCATCGTCACAATACATGGTAAAATGTCATAAGCAAAAATCGTAAGCATGCACTCACTGGCTGATCACCAGCATAATCTCTTTTCGAATTTGACACTTATATATTTAAAAAAAAAACACAATCCAAACACGGTCAGCCAGATTCTTTAACCATATTGACCTATATTTTCTTTACAAACAAGCAGTAAAATATAGGTAAATGGCTTAAAGGGAGTTATCGCTTCAATTATTTTTTTATATAAGGTTTAATCTTGAAACACATATAATTACATTTAAAGGACGTGTTATCATATTCTGTTTTTATTATTTTTATAAACTTAAAAAACTCTAAAGAGTGCTGTCCCTTCATTTGGTAATAGAATGGCCGTGTTTCTGATTTCAGATTTAATAGGATGTCTTCGATCTAAGATTAGATAAGATTATCTTAGCTCTGTTCTCATTGGTCAAAACTGTCGATTGTCCATCTAAGATATCTTATTTAATCTGAAATCTGGAACACGGTCAATGTTGTGTGTTATAAGCACCGTAAAAATAATTGCCAATATCAGATTAAATTAAATGTTTATCGATATCGTCTGGCACATGAACTCTATTATAAACGATCGATGACTTTTCAAATAAAATAACGTGCTAACAATGTTTCTTTTTCACATACACTCAAATACCCAAAGTAGGAAACGTTCAAATGTGATAATTTTCCGTGTTACTATCAATTTGTGAGTAATTATTAAATTCAATATTATAGTTTATTTATAGGCATATAGTAAAAATCTGGATATAGATGGAATCGCTTTGTGTTAATTTTAATCTTTTTTTTCAATTTCCGACTTTTGAGACGATGACGATAAGGAATTATTGTTTTGGGTAATTAGCGAGATAAGTTATTTTTGAAAAAATCCTAAGTTATTAGAAGATGTTAATGTTTTGTGTAGTCAGACAATATATGTTAACAATTTAATTGTAATTTCAGCAACTTGTTTTGCTCATTGAGCTTTAGATAATGATGATAGATAATTGGGCAAACATTTTTATTGATAATAGTTAAGTTAATTTGACATTGTGAGATGTGTAGTCGATAATTATGCAATCATGCTTTATTAGGCTTGTTATACTTGAATTTGTAACAAAATTGTCAAGACTCTGTCACGTAATTGTCATTTAAAACACTTACCTATAGTTTAACAATGAATGGAAGTAATTATTCTATAACATACAAATCAAGTCAATAGTTTCTCATTACTAAATTTATATTATCTTTGCGATACTTAGACTGAATTTCACAGAAAAGCGCTTATTTGGCATATAATTAAAAAAAAATCGCTTTCACATTCCTGATGGTCAGATATTGTTTTTGCGAAAACCCAAAATCAATTGATTTTTAATTAGGATTTGTTGTCAACGTTTATTGTACTTGCATATAGAAAGAAAACAAAAAATATTAAGAACAATGGAATAGGGCACATAGCATTGCTTTTTCTGACAACCATTAAATATTCTCTGAAATACTATTTAATAAAGTAAATTCACAAACAAATAATCAATAAGGGGTATTGCTGTTACTACATAAATATAGCAGGGGCACCACTTGCCAGGTCACCAAACAAATTTGTACAAACTGGTTTTGAAAAGGTCTAAGAAGTTGGGTTTTGCGAACGCAGAAGTTAAATCCTCCTTCATTACTTCAAAAGCTCTGGATGGTTATGAAATAAGTAAAAGAACCCATCAAGATCTACAAGGTAACACAATGGGCTAAATCTGTTGTAAGTATGATGGCGAACCACTGGCAACGCTAACCTTACCTAACCAATGTTAAGCGCTGCTGAAGTTAATTTAAGATTCAGGATAATGGTTCCAGAAAAATATGTTTGAACCTTTTCCGCAATAATCACACCATTTCGGTAATAGCAATATTTAAACGTTGTGTAATGTAATGCCCATGTAATTCTCAATGACTTAACCATTAAATATCAGCTGTCAAACAACAACAATGTATGACCGACACATACAAAATGGAGGTATTTAAAATCAGCTGTTTTCGTAAGAATTTGAATGAGCACAAGCATTTTAATACAAATTATTGGAGCAACAGGCTCTTTAGTAACCAGGGTTTAAATTATTCTCAAACCCATTTTTATGTGCGTGTGTATTTCTTGAACGACAGCAGTGGCTGTCGAGGTGGCGCTGCGTGACATCCTGTTTTATGCCCAACGGTTGGGTTGAGATAAGCTTTTGTTGACAATTGATACAACTGTCAATGTGATTTACCAAATCATCATAAAAAAATATTAAAGGTATTGCTGGGATTTGTATTCAGACCTTCTACGCGATAATTATCACATTAACCATCAAACCATTGAGCACTGGTATCTACTACTGAAAGGAACATTTCTAAAAATGCAAAACAAAAAATCAAGAAACGAAAAATCATGTACACTTGAAAGAAATGTAATTGAAAAACCCTCATACCTAAGGTATCTAAGATTTTAAATGAGTGGCCATTTGCTTGAACTAGCAGTACACTGATAATCTCTCATATTGTAAAGTCAACGTTTTTTTAGTTTATAAATAAGATTTTCTTTTCCATAAGTATCGGCTTTTCAAACATTTGCTTTTTAAGTACCAATATTTTATCAAAATTATATCAATTCTTGGTTATTATAACGAGAATGTTTTCTCTTAAGATGACCACAATTAACACTGATAAGATAAAAGTTGATATGAACAATAAATAATGTAAAGCAGTCGCAAAAAAACGTTTGCATTCATTAACACCAAAATATAAAAGAGTTATTGAAACCACATTGTCTACATATTATAGATTAAAAATCAAACTATCTTACCTGAACTGCAGGTGGTATATTTCGTTTACAGAGACTTTTTCCCCTAGAACGTAATCAATTATGAAAACTCCAGATAAAGTAAAGTAAAATATCTTTTGAAAACATCAATGTCCATCTCAAGGAACCAATCATTTCAAACTTTTAATAGTATACATATATGCACAGGCCTAGTGATGAGTGCATTGGACTACTTAGCGTGGGTTTCCTGGTTCAAATCGCGAAAGTTAGTGTTTAGAAGTAAGTTTTAGAAGTATAAGAAGTTTCTCAAATTAGGAATCGGCGTTAAACTGGAGATCCAATTCCTTTTAGAAAAAATATGATAAAAATCGTTACTGGTTACTACCAGTGCGCTCTAACAAAACCAACTTTATTTCCCAGGAGATTGTTGAGAACCACAAAGAGCCAGACAAACTAATTTCTTATTAGTTGAAGTTTACCAAGATAAAACAAGCCAGGCCTAAGTTGATATAAATCATCAGAACGTATTTATAACATTTTATACCTGTTATGTCTTAATGGCGAATTATAAAACATAACCTAGCCATGTGAGTTTTACTACCCAACAACTTTGTATTCGTACTTTACATCCAAACACGTGTGGAAAATATTAAACAACTGAGATAGTGCATCAAGGGCGTTCATTTTTATTTCCTCGATTTTTATGTAGATATACCCACACATTTAATGTAAATATGTTAATGGGCTTACGAAATGATCTTCAAATCGGTTTAAACTATGTGAACCGATGCATATAAAACGGAACGATAGATTATGACTGCTACAGCACGTGTATAAGTATGTGTTATGTTGCATTAGCGTTAAATATGCACCGAAACCCGAATTAGGTTTGTTTTCGTTTTTTGTTCCATATCTGGAATCTAAGATCACCTAATCATCATGAATTTTATAATTTATTACGTTAGGAACTTGATTTTTAGGGGCCAGAATAAATTATCTGCAAATTAACTTACTTACTTACTTAAGTGGCGCTACAGTCCGGAATGAACCTAGGCCTCAAGCAACATGCCTCTCCAATAAGCCCGGTACTTAGCTAACTGCCTCCAGTTGGGCACTCCAAGCTGGTTGAGGTCGGTTTCTACTTGTGCGCCACTTAAGGCGAGGTCTTCATCTACTGCGTCCGACGTAGATGAAGGGAATCGAAGACTCTGCGAGCCGTAGTATTTGTGTCCATTCGTTCTACATGTCTTAGCCATCTTAAACGTCCAATGCAGAGTTTTTTGACCAGGGGCATGTCGCTGTACAGCTCGTATAGATCTTGTTTGATCTCCATAGTCCGTCAACGCAAACGGGACCGACGACTTTTTGAAGAATTTTCCTCTCGAATCGACCAAGGATTTTTGTATCCGTTTTTAAGACAGTCCGTGCTTCAGCGCCGTAGATCAGGACTGGAATGATCGGGGTTTTATATAGGATCTCCTTAGTAGTTCAAGTGAGGGCTTTACTACTAAATTGCCTTCTTAACCCAATGAAACATCGGTTGAAAGTGTAATTCTTCGTTTTATTTCTGACGAGATGTTGTTGCCAGGTCTACGTACTACCTCAAAGTTATATGTGTCAATGGTGACGTTCTGTCCAATATCTGAAAATTACCCCTTACAAAGTATCTTAAAACATATGGAAAAATTGCAAAAACAATTATTAAAATACAATGAAATATCTGCATGTATGGTTTATTTAGACATTCGCTTTGCTTACGCCCCGATACCATTACCTCAATCCCCAACTGAAATTCCAAAAAGGTCCAGTTTTTTAGTGCGAGAGCATCCAACCCCTAAGATTAACTCAGTTAGCTAAGAGTTAATTCAAAACCTTTTATGAGTTAACTCTAGGTTAAATTATCTGGCTAAGCTCAGAGTTTACTAAGCACCTATTCGGACTTTAGGATGATACATTTTAAATTTGTTATTTTATGCACTTTCAAATAGCAGCAAAAAATGGCATTTTGTTTGCCAAATGTTATGAAGGATCCATTTAAAACAGAAGCCAGCTCTTTAACTGGACGTATTGTAATCCACTTAATGTCTCAGTTTAGATAGAACTAAATGATTGTAACTTGTGTAAAGTATCTATGATTTCGAAAATATAATTTAAAATATATATTTCGTTAACAGTACACTTTGATGTTCATAAACGTCAAAGAATTATCTCTTACATCTTTAAATACAAAATGTAACTATAAGTTTACATGTCCTGTAATTATTAATACTTTGATAAAATGGCTACGCGATCTGGGCCAAAGATAGTTTGATAGGTACAAAATATTAAAACGCAAATAATGCAACGCTTATTAAGTTTGACGTTTATGAATACACAATGGATCTTCTACCACACATTTGATGTCATTGATATGGTAGTATGCCAAGATGGAACTCTTTTAATACAAAAACAAACAAACAAAATAATGGCTTAGTTACACTATAATAACTAAAAACCTATTTTGCATAGTGTTGACTATCAGTTCACTTTAAAACCATATTTACACCCAACTTAATAATAATAAATAAATAAATACAGCTGATGTGAACATTCCCAAGGTTATTTATTGTAAGTAAGCTCAACTGGGCACACCTAATAACGGTATTTCCAATGTAAGGTGTCTTATTGCGGTTTTATAAAAACTTGTTAAAAGCATTGAATCATCTCGATTTGTTTAGAAATCTATATTATTTCAAACCATAATATGCAATTCGATAACATCATCTTAGAGAAACTAGTTTGCATGAAATCGATATCAATTATCGAAAAAAATTTGACAGATACAAGTTCATTCACAGAATAGTACGCGTGTGGTTGGAGCAAATCGGTTTTTTTTTGTTGACATGAATTATTATTACTTCTGGCGAGCACGAATCATTTTTGTAGCACGTGCATTGGGTAGTTAGAGCCTCTTGTCTTATTTATTCTAGTGCAATTTAGCCATGCACTTGAACGTTTCCCGTGAATTGTTGCATAAGTTGATTATGCTAATTACTGTGTGCACACGAATCATTGGCATACAGTGGGGGGGGGGGGGGGAATTTTCTTTCAAAACAATATCTTGTTTCGTCCAGACATTGTATATATGTAACGATAAGTTCTTAAGCCTCCCGCAACTTGAACCGCAATTTATCAAGTTCAAAGCAATTTAACATTTCATGGCAGTTGGCAACGACGTATGAAAATTGTATTTATTTGCTCACCGGATTACCATTTTTTTTTTATTAAAGATATCGTCGGATAGGGGCCCACTTCTAGTCATACTGAGTAATCTACAGTATCTATGGGACGACTAATTCAAAAAGTGCACTGCTGCATTCAAAACAATATACGTTGCCAGGAAACGCTTGATATATTAGAAACTAGAGAATCGCATTTGTAATTTGCATATTTTGAAGGTTAATTGGGATGCGCATTGTGCAGGTTTAATAACAATTCGCATTTGATAATAATGAGATGATATTGAGTGATGGTGTCATTGGCTCTACTTCTCATATGACGATGATATAATTTTAATAGATATTTTTGTATTAGGGGGAACGATAAAGCAAAAGCTTTGACTGAACTATTACTGTCTGCTGTTATCAAATGTTTACAATAGAACTAATACGAAAAGAGAAAGCATTCAAAATGTATTGCACCCTAGGATTGTTGCAATTGCGATAGCAAGAATGTCGTATATTTGCTTATAAATGAAAGCGCATTATCACAGAAAGTACACTCGCGTTTTTTTTCGAATTATCAAGTACATTAATGCCAATCATGTGTACGGAGCGGACTTGTTGTGGTGCGATATCACATTAAGGAGAATGTTACATCACTGTTTGTTTTCGAAAACATACTTCAGCAATTGCTGACGTAAAGACTGCTTGAATCGTCTTCCATCAACATGGTAACACATGGTATACAAATATTATACTCGTACATACTTCCGTTCTTGGTGGGGGAAATGCTTTCATAGAGATACAGAATCTATTTACGATGTAATAATAATTGCACTGTTTTAATTTTAGTTAAGATGTGGAGCAGTGCTTTCGACATTAATAAGCAACCACTATTCGCTTATTTTTATACTCATACTAAGAATTTATTTCCATAATATATATACTTAAAAAGTCACACATAAATTGATAACGTAGGTATAAATTGGACGAGTTGCATTTAAAGACTTTCTGTGATTTTGGTTTGCTCTTGCGTTCCACCAACTTTTTTTTATATCTTGGAAAAATGTGATCTTAAATAGTTTTGAAATGGCTTAAATGGATCATTCGATCATTTATTCGACCTTACGAGTCTTGGCATACATTAGAAAATGAATCCAAATGCGAAAATTGATTTTTTGTTTCGTAATAGTATAGTCTAATATACATATTTTCCTAAATGTACTAATTTGCAAATAAATGCAAATACTTCACCCACAAGCACGTCATGACAGTTGTCAATGCCCTGGCGTATGTAAAAGTATAAGTAAATCAGCACCTCATGCTTCAACTGTCAAATGTCAAAACAATTACACTGAGTTTGTAAAATATAAAAACTTTGTTTGTAAGCCTAATGAAAATGTGTTTTCATTTTTAGAATAAGAGATAATGCAAAGTAAATAACTTTTTAAAATAACGCTAGAATTTTTTTATTCAATTCCTCAATGAATTCAGTTCATCAATGAATGAATGATCTAAATCAATTATTCCGATTTTGATTTTTGTCGCGTCAAAACAAAACGATAAGAGACACACGAATTGAGCTATACGCTAATGTCTTCTATTGCACTTTGCTCATAACCAATAATAATAAGATAGGTCAGTTAAGGGTAGTTTAATAATTAATTCAACATGTCTGTATAATCGGCGCCAGTTTGTCTGTTCCAACTCGATCAATTTATTTGCTATATACACGTGACTGAGACTGCGGCTGCTTCTCATAAGTTTGTACACTAATGGGTGGTAGTAGTTTGAAAGCATACATTGGAACGCTTTCATAAGTTAAATAACGACTAATGCTGACAAAAGTAAATGATTAGAAACTTGTTTGTTTTTTATTTGAAAATCATTTTTGTCATTACAATGCTACATTTCCTTTTTTAATGAAAATTACAATTTTTTAAATTATATGTAAATTTACCAAAAGAAGCGGGCTGATTTTAATAGTTTTTGGATTTGCTACTGCTATAGCTGCCATAATTGGCGAAATGCTTCTACGCTGATAGTTGTTAAGTTATTCTCGGTCAAACTCTTCGCTTGTCATCTTGGATAAATGCAATTGATTCTATAGCTTAGTAAACTGACACCTTTTCGAAGGAATGTGCAATATTGAATAGATTTTGTTTGTCTCTCAACACCTGTTATCATTTAGAGAAGATAGATAATCCAGTGAGAGATTATGAGTCAGCGAAGAAAAGATGTTTAAGGAATCATAAGCGAATCCCCCGAATCGCCCCGCTACCAGTCGACAGAGTAAAGCGTTATATATTGCTTACCAGCAATAAAAAATAGTATAGGTGACGAAATGCAACCTTGTCGTAATCCACTTTGAAACCGTTTGGAAACTAAGAGTCAACTCCACAGAAAAAATGCAGGATCGAAAAGTTTTTTGCTGATCATCGAATGTTACATAGATGAGATTTCTTGTTAGTACATTTATCATCGATCTGTTTTGATAAGCACTCAAAATAATTCACATCTCTTCAATTGCACCATATCAGTAATTTTAATCACTGGTACAAATTCCTCTTTAATGTCATTAACACCATCAAAATGAGCGCGAAAATTGAATTGTCTGATTATGTCAGCAAGTCAAAATACTCATATCTTAAGACGACAACTTATATTTTGTTATTTTTGGTTCGTCACCTTAAAATATAATCGCCTGCAAGACGCTTCTTGTCGTCACCATAAAGTTCTACAACCAACAATTTATAGATAAAGTTCCATTCATCAACAGCGTGAAACGGCGCGCGGCGCCATAAAACAATTCTTACATTCAACATTTCATTTGCTGATCACGTGTTCCACCTACAATACCATTATTTGATTGTAATTAGTTTTAGCACGCGCAATAATACAACCCAATTTAACGGTAATAATACTCATAGTCGGTGATGGCATAACAAGATTTAGACGCAACCATAGTACAGGTACGTTGCTAATATAATGCGCACGTGTTATGTATCGATAATTTTGCAGGAATTTTGATTTATTCCAGTTAGTGGCCATTCTGTATCTTGGCGATAAGTTGCTGAATTGTTGATTATTAAAAGGTTAATGAATCTAATATTGATAAGAAGGTCTTTTATCTTTATGTCTGATTTGGCAGAATTTAAAAAATGGACAACCTTGACAATTACGTTCTTTTGCTTCTAATGTGACACGCAGGTATTAATGGTATTGGTTGTGTTCCGGATTTCAGTTTTACCAAGTTGACTTTGCCGGTGCACTGCTCTCATTGGTCAATCGACAGTTGTAAACTGAAATGCGGAATGCGGACATTAATGACACAATAAGCACAGAGCTGCATACTGTGTAACTTTAGTTTATTTTGAGATTTTGCGATTTACTACAATACACATTTTATCAAACATATCGAGTTTTTGTTTGGTTTCGCCCCAAAACTAGTTTTGGTTGTTAGCTGTCAAAGAACCTATAATGGTCCGTCAATTTAAATAAAATGGCGCTGGTATCAACAATAGCGTGATATATTGTTAATTTCAATAATATCTATGCAGCGAGATGTACAAGGCCGTACATACGGCGTACATTTGGCAGAGCGCAGTAATTGTGTACCATTGTATTGATACCAGCAGTCTGTCTTCCGCATAAGTCCACAAAAATGCCAACGTGACCAAGTTTTCAGCTTCTCGTATTAACCCTTAAGTTGGGTGATGTAGTAAGTAGTAGTAGTAAATTCAAAATTAAAAAGCTGTCAATTTGAAAATGGTAAGCGAAAGCACAACTCGTGACGAAGTAACAGGTATCGTGTTACTTAGAAAGACGTATTCACAGTTGTCATAGTCTGGCCGGTTAAGTGCTTTGACGCCAATAAGTCAGTGGAAATGATGACAATTGAAGGGCACATGTAACTTAAACTTTACATTGTTATCTCTAAAATGTCGATTTTATGTCTGCGCTCAAGATGATGTATCTACTGATGATGAACAAATTCTCAAACAGCAGCTGACATCCTAATGGCATTATTTTCAGCAATAGCGCAGTGATATTCTTATTGTCAGTGATGACAATGATATTGTTATAAGATATTCCATCGATATGTAAGCAAGAACGTAATTCCAATAAAATCCACTACGTAATCGTTAAACCTGTTCTACTCTTAGTACTCGTATTCATAACACGTACTGGATCATGAGTGCTTTTCCGCATTTAAAATGCCTTCAAGTAATTAATTATAATTATACACGTTCTTTCCATAACTATTCAAAGTGTTTACTAACACAATTCGCCTTGTTTTGTTTTGTTTTACAGATCTACCAGTATGGAACTACGATGGCAGTTCCACTTACCAAGCTATGGGTTCAAACTCCGATACCTATCTGTATCCTGTAGCCATTTATAAGGATCCATTCCGCCGAGGCAACAACATACTAGTCATGTGTGACACATACAAATTTGACGGTACTCCCACGGAATCGAACAAGCGAAAGACTTGTCTTGAGGTAGTTAACAAGTGTTTAGACGAGGAGCCATGGTTTGGTATTGAACAAGAGTACACATTCCTTGACTTCGATAACCATCCATTGGGTTGGCCAAAAAATGGTTTCCCTGGACCTCAGGGACCCTACTATTGTGGTGTGGGTGCCAATAAGGTTTATGCTCGTGACGTTGTTGATGCTCATTACAGGGCTTGTTTATATGCTGGAATCAAGGTGTCCGGTACCAATGCTGAAGTGATGCCAGCTCAGGTATGACAATTACAAAACCAAGTTTTTAAAAACTCTTTTATAAAATGCTATCCTCCTTTAGTGGGAATACCAAGTTGGACCATGTGTAGGAATTTCCATTGGTGATGACCTATGGATGTCAAGATTCTTGCTCCACAGAATCGCTGAAGAGTTTGGCGTGAGTTTGTTCTTATTAACCCTTCTCAGAAGTTTCATTGATAGAAAATTTGTTCTCTAGATCGTTGCCACTTTGGACCCCAAGCCAATGCCAGGTGACTGGAACGGTGCTGGTGCACACACAAATGTCTCGACAAAGGCAATGCGTGAAGACGGTGGAATTAAGTAAGCGCTTTCTTTGCTAAAGCTCAATTATACTTTATTAAATATGTCCATTTATTTTAAGGGAAATCGAACGTGCAGTTCAAAAGCTCTCGAAATGCCATGAACGCCATATTCGTGCATACGATCCCAAACAGGGCAAGGACAACGAAAGACGTCTTACGGGTCACCATGAGACAAGTTCCATAAACGATTTCAGTGCCGGTGTTGCCAATCGTGGTTGCTCGATTCGTATCCCACGTGGAGTGAACGATGACGGCAAGGGCTACTTTGAGGACAGACGTCCTAGCTCTAATTGTGATCCGTACTCGGTTGTGGAGGCTATTTTAAGGACAATTAGTTTGAATGAATAAAGCCGGTGTGAAAGACTACAGACGCATAAGAAGACATCACCCATATGTGAAGCTCTCTCGTATGGGAGTAGTATAAAACTCAGCATTAGAATTTATTAAACTGTTATTCTCATTATTAATATATTGTATTCACATTTATATACCTTTGTTTATGATATTTAATCTTTTCAAATGTTAACAAAAGAGACAATTGTTATATAGATTAAATTCATTTAACACGCAATTAAAGTGGTTATAAATGCAAAATGTCTGAGTTTCATTTTATTCTTTCCAATGTGTATGGCGTATACGTGATATTTTCGTAGTTGTATTTGTGGGCAACAGCTTAGTTGTAAGGGACTGATTTTGTGTTTCACTTTGCTAATGAACCGTAGGCTTATACATAATTTTGGCATTACCGACCGCAACGGATTGGAGATAATTTAAAATCTGCTACAGCTGTTTATATACCTCCCGAAATTGGCTACCAGCTGGGGCGTTTATCTCAAAGGCACGACGGATCGTATCGAAATTGATAACTCAATTTGGACCGACTCTTATAATATATTTCCGTTGCTTCCCAGATTTTTGTTCCAGCTAGGACTTCCAATCTTCTATTTATTTGTTTTTTGTTTTCAAAAATTTGCTGGTAGGTTCCAGTCACAGAAGTTTATCTATTTTAATTCCATTCCTCGAAAACGACCTTGCATGATTTTCTTACGTATATATGCATAAATACATCCCTATGTTCATATTACTCCCAATGGAAAACGAATCGCTTTAGGAAGAAAATTCATAATTAAAAAAGATTCACCTCCATTTATGGAATAACCTCAAAGGATTCCAAGCAGCAATGGATTCCAAGTATCATTGGACAATTAGTTATATATATACACATCAATCAATCTTTTTGACCACAGCATAGTATTCCAAGTTGATGTGTTGGAAATCGCGGAGGCGGATGGCAGCCAAGCGGCCATAACAGAATATATACTTGGAAGCCACTGCTTTCAGGAAATCGATAACTTTTAAAGTCCCAATATCTTCTGTTTGAAGGAATTATTTTTTGTATTAATAAATAAGTGTGGCTGTGCTGCGCAAAAATACTCTAAAAAATATTTCATTCTATCAACGGGAAACAATTTTTTCACTAAGAATCCGGGGGGAGGTATATCTCTGGTTTTGAAATTAGCTGTTAAGAAGACTTAAGTGTCATTTTGTGATTTATGTCAAAAAAAACAATATAGAAGGTTTGAGATTTTTGAAAAATTCGCATTAAAATGAATACTGCATACATAATAGCAATTGAACACCATAAGGAGTAAGGATTAATAATTAACTTGAGGGGCAGAGAACCGAAAAACATCAGAAGTAGAATCAGGTTAAAATCCGATCCTTTGAATTTACAAGACTCACTTTAAATTTCGTATCGAACCAAACCTGTTAAAGATACGTTTAATATTGCACTTCAATTTTGATTTTACTTGCTAACCTTCTGCCACTCTTTTTGAGTTCTTACGGGCGGACCTAAAACATTTAGTGTAACAGATACCGATTCCCAACCGTTTTTGATGTCGTCGGTCTGGGGAATACCTCTTTTGCTCTGGGGTTGTTATTTTCACTCTTAATAAAAGAATAAAAAAATTAAATCCTTAAATGAATACCCAAATTAAACGAAACTCATATTTTAATTAAACTTCGACACCTTGTCGTTTGCAAATTCTTATTCGACAATTATTGGCGTTTTACCTGTCGTTTTAATTAACTAAAACTACTGTTAGAACGCGAACAACTGCTATGACGTTTAAAGAACTTACGTTTCACACTACTTAAAAGCCACATAAATTTAAATGACATAATGACATAACGCCTTCATACTTGCCAGATGTAATACCGATTTCGAAAAACGACATGTGGAGTAAGGGTGAATATGTTTAATCGACACACCAATATGAAATCTCAAAGAATTGCCATTGGATAAAATGTAACCCTAATTATAAAGCAATTGGCACACGGCCTTAGACAATATTGCTACGTACATTTCGTCTGTAGGACATTTAAGATTTACCCAGTGGATTTATGTATGTTCTTTATGTTTGCGGTATTTTCAAATAATGTTGTCAATACCATATGCAAATCCCAGGTGTTAAACGGATTTGCTAAAGACCTACAAACTCTAAATACCCTTTTTGCAGAATGTAGAAAAGAAAAACAACACACTTAAACTGTTCTAGTAAATTTATTACAATCAACTGTTGTTTTATGTAATTTTGTTTATTCCACATAATTGTATAATAATATTCGTCATAAATGTCACACATTACTTACATTTAAAATTGCATAGTTTAATAAGTTAGTTACAGTATGTCTTCGATTTAATTATCATGTGAAGACGCATTGTATATTATTACATATATTAATATTTTTTTCTTTTCTTTTAAAAATTAAAATTGTATGGTCTATCACAATACATACATAGATCTAAAATACAGATAAAAATATCATAAAAGTTCACATGTAAATTTTAATTTAGTTGTTTTTTTCTTTAATTTTATTAAAATAAAAATTCATGCTTGTAGAAGTACCTCGAATAGAAGAAGAAAATAATATTTAAAGTAAAAAACAAAATATATATAAACTGATAAAAATAGATTAATTTTTTTTAAATTACTTTTATATAGATTTATTTGATGTCGGTTCTATCACACACATTTTTTTTTATATTTAAAAATAAACATTTTTATACGGTGGTTATGCTAGTTTTGTTTTTAAATAGTATTCTTTTTTTCTTTTTTTTTTTTGTTAAAATATAACACAAATAAAATACTTAGCACGAGTTTCTATTAGCATAACAAAATAGGAATAATATTTAAATACTGCTTTATGAATACGAGCCGTGATTACAATGATGATTTAACATTTTTATATTATTATCGTATAAAGGGAAGGAACATGACATACCAAAAATTAAGAAAAGCAACCTGTTATTATTTTTAGTTGGTATCAATACTCGGTTTTTATTAGAATATACTTGGCAGTTTGTTTGGTAGCACTTTCAAATGGATACATGAATACCTGCTACGTTTCATGAGTACAAAACGAACAGAGGTGAAAAACACAGATTCAGCGACAGGACGTACTTGGGAGAAATATACGTGTTTTTACTTGCAAAATCTATGTTTTTAATTAAATTTTGAATTAATTTAGAATGTTGTCATCAAGTTTGTCTGACGATTTAACAATTCAGAAGATAAGATCTGTTCAAATTCATAAAGCCATTCGCGAGTAAGAAAATTGTAAACGAAGAATAAAATATGTTCACTCATTTTTCTCAATTATCTTCACGCAGGACTTCGGCTGATGAGAAATTGAAATTGAAAACGATCAAAGGATGACAGCCAAGATTATCACAGAAACCAACAAAATAATTCATCCTGTAATTCAGAATATACGCAGAAATGTTTATGTTTTGCCAACTTACTATTTGGGTTTCTAAAAATAATCCTCGAAGGTTTTTTTAGGAAAAACACTTTATATCTCTTTCAACACACTTAAAAATTTTACGTTTTTCTTTGCGATAGCGTACGAATACATTTCGTTGAAATTGTCTCTTGATATTGGAGATGTGACAATTTTATTTTTTTAGTATCCCATAGAAGTATTCGTAAAATACTCTATAATCATGTGCCTGGGTTTGAATGTTTTGGTGTTAATGAGTGAAAATGGCATACCCGTCACGAGATATGAGATATAATTCATTTAAAAAATGAGAAATCACCAATTTGGAATGATATAAAATTTCTAAGTTGCAGAGTTTTCATTAACACGATGTCTGTGTAATTGTTTCTGGCCTAAGAAGTGCCATTTAAGCCATATGCTATTAAGCAGATAATAATTTCAATATTTTATTTTATTCGTAAGCTCTTATTAAATTTTAACTATTTGTTGTAACTTGGAAAAGGGTTTTTTTATGACAAAATCTGTCCCCTTTCTTAAAACAAATCGCTCTTAACCTTAACGTCTTTTAAATCATCATTGTAACCTAGATCATTGTTAGTCTGTTATGGAATGGTTATAGTGTTTAATATTTTGCTAATAAAATATTTTTGTTTTTCATCTAGATATTTGTAACGAAGAACAAGATATGTTAATTGTGACATTAGTCTAGTAGCCAACATTTGAAAATTACAACGACCATTGGGCGAACAAGTTTTGGTAATTTTCAAGATTGTTTCATATATTAATGCACGATGATAAAGCTTTTTAGCATGTTTAGTCAGTCATACATACCATCATCGAACTCAAATAGTCAAGAACTGAGTCTTACGATTTTATTTTTTAACTTGATTTAAGTTTTGTACACAATTGAATGAATGAATTATTTTGTTAACAAGAAAAATCTTTAGAGAACAAATCTCTCAACAAAAAGGGTACGCACACCAATTGATTGTTAATATTATATTTTTATGTAAGAATTGAAATTGGAAAAATGCGAGTCCTAGCCCAAAAAGTAAGTAAATGTATTCCTCTATTCTAAGATTAAATCGAATAATAACCCCGGGGAACAATTTAAAAAAAAAATCTGTTGACTTAAATTTTTCAGCTGTTTTTAAGTTATATAGGTTTGCTGATTACAAGACTTTTCTTGGTTTTTTCGCTAGAGAGACGTTGTGTTTCGACCCATATATTTATAATATCTCTTATTTACGATATGCAATGTTGTTTTAGGAAAGAAATGACATAAAATGTTGGGACGTATAAAATGTTTATATATTGTGGATCTGAAAGGGTGAAATAATTCTTATTTCGATGTAGAAATGTCGCTTCAAATTTCGTTCCAACGTAGGTTGTTGCTACATAAATACCGAACATGGAATTTTTTTCGATTTCTTCAACGTAATTCCCATTCAGGAGATTGTTTAAAATGACGAACAGATTCGGAGACAAAACAAAGCCTTAGGGAACGTCAGTCTTTATTTGGTGAGTTGCAGCTTTGAAAAAATCTAAAACAACTTTAATTGGACGTTTCGAGACATTATTTCATAGATAAGTTTCACATAAAATAATTGGCTCAACTTTTCGGTATAATATGCCATACTGGCGATCATTGTGAACTGTTCTTGTCTTTCAGAAAGAGATATTTCAGAACCTTTCGTCTTATCAACGTTTCCTTGACCTTGAGAAGAAGGGAAGTAATTAAAGTTTTTCGGAAAAGAATTAACAAATACATTTGCTTGGAAAGAGCCCTGACGAATAGGACAGATAGAAAACTTTACGAATATTAATAAACAATTTTAACTCGAATCCGAATTTCGATAACAATGGTGCAGACATAACAAATAACTTCCAAATCGTTTATCGACCCTTCTGACTTCTGTAAATTTGTAAATTTTAAAAAGTTCGCCCATTGTGAACATAAATATTTTTACCATTCCAAACGTTTTTCAAAATATTTAGCTACATAGAATACCGTCCTTTGATCATAACCCGTATTTTTTTATATTAAAATAAGCTTAACAAAAACCTAAAAAAAATCGCGGTAAGTACAAAACATGCAAAAACCATTACAGTTAAAAGGACAGAATCGCCAAAACAAAGTATTTATAATAAATAAATTCGGAAGGAAGTTGATATTTTTAATTTTGTGCGGGAGCATTATTGTGCTTTGTTTTTTTTATTATTATTATTTTATATCCTTTTCTATATTTAACTATTAAGTTTAATGATAATCCTAATTTCACAGGAATATTTGTCTTAACGTCAACTGTCCAAGTTATATAGCATTTTTTTTTTCCTGTTTTGTAACTGCCATATTTATTTTAAAAAGATGAAATAATAAAATTTAAATTAAAAAAATAGTAAAAGTTTAATAAAAAAACTAAATCATATTTTTTTTTATAAATAAACACTAACTTTCTGCTGGGCAGTGAATAAAAATCAAACACATAAAAATATTGCACGTAATGTAAATTAATATTATAATAAAAAATATAAAATTAAATGGTTTATACGTTAAAAGCTGCTAGACTGTTATAGTAAATGGTGTGACGAGTACTTGTATGAAAAACAAAAGTTTTAAGGAAAGAGAGCAACATAATATTAACGGATAGTGGATAGTTGTTACCCTTGTCATACAAAAAGTACACGATAGGTATTGACTTTACTAAGATTTAGCAACACAAAACAAATGATGTCATGATGCTGATAAATTGACGATTTTGTTATAGGGTCAATGAAGTCAATAGGCTTGCATTAGGTTAACATACTGGGTTTAAATTTTTTAAATGTTGCTGTTGCTGTTGCTGTTTTCGAGACATTGGCTAAATGAATTTACAATGCAAGATGGAATTACTTTTATGGTTCCCTTTATATCCCTTCATTAAATGATATGGTAAAATGTTTTTAATTTGTTCAAAACTACAGCAACATAACTTTTTTTTATAATCCACACAATTTATGATTTAAAGGGGGAGGTCGGTTGTATTGGTTTGCGTTGGCTGTGGAAGATTTTTTCGAACGGATATTCTGTGATCGAAACCTATCGTTTCAATGTGCAAATCAATTTCGTAGCAAAGAGTATAACTAATGCTGACAGTGTTTCACTGTTAAGGTGAACCTATAACACTCAAAGAGCGTCCTGAGATGATGCATGCAGATGTTGATTGGCACTGCTCTTGAATTGTTGTATATGGAGGTTTGTACCATTGTTTGCTTGCTCTTAAAAAAATAGTTCTGGTATTGCGGCGTTCCTTTTACAATGTGGACTGAGTGTCTATTAACATATGAACGGGTAATTACTAAAGTCAATTAATCGTTAAAAAATGTTATGATCAAAAGTCAATTTGACATATTCTTGCGTATATGAACCAATTTTTGATAACTAAGGGCCCAGTTATAGCTATCATTGAAAACCCTAATTGGAAATTTTATTTTTCTTTTTGCGGCTTTTTTATATATTCAATCACTGGCAAGTTGGTGTCGAAACAAAGCTTATGAATTTTAGAACATGATCATCCAAAAATATCGAAATTTCTATTTACAGTTTTCGCAGGAAATCACTTCGTATTTTCACTGATCACTTATGAATTTTAGAACATGATCATCCAAAAATATCGAAACTTCTATTTACAGTTTTCGCAGGAAATCACTTCGTATTTTTCACTGATTATTTTAGTGAAGTAATGATTGCCATTCCACCGAACTAAAACGGAATTTTCCAATAATTCCAAAGTTGTTCAATGATAGCTATAACTGGGCCCTAAGATTGATTTAGTCCGTCAAGTGAAGCCAATGCGACAAAGTTTATTGTTGTTGTTTTGTTTGATTAGGCGAATAAGTATTTTCGACAAATATGGAATGAATTTGTCCTTTTTTTCTTTTTTTCGACTGTGTATAACGGAAGGAATAACTACATCAAGAAGACGAACGTCTTCTGCATCATTCGGAATGTCCTCCATTTCAAAAGAACTTTTCGTTTTTTTGCATACACAAATTCTGCGCCACCTGTAGTACACCTAAACAACTATTATAACAATGATGTTGTGAAACACCACAAATGATCTCACTGTTATATGATTTATAAAACAAAAACAAGTCCGTAAGAATTATCCAAAAAAGCCGATTAACTTATATGATAAAAAATATCGCCGGTTAAGTCCTCACCATTTACTATCAATAATTTAATTTTTTTTTGTTTAATTTTGAATTTCTAAGTTCGAATTAATATCATCTAATTATTTGAATATCTTAATTTTTAACGCTGCTAATTCAGGTCCTACTATTTAATTAACTTTATCCTTACTGTTATTTGGTTATTCTTGTATGTTGCATAATAAAGTCGTTTAATTCTGTCCTAAATGTCTAACACGGAACGAAATACAAAGCGCGCTGCAAATAGTGCACAACAAAAATCAAATGCTATACATAATTTTCTTTAGCATATCATGTTAAGAGTAGAATAATATATATATCTACATATATATATATATATTTTTTTTTTTCTTGTTTTAACTTTGAACAATGTCCAACGATTTGCCACATTTTCCCTAAGTCTGAAATTTCTTATTCGATACATGTATATATAATTTGTGTTTAATTTATAAAATACTATATAAAATCTACATTATGTTTCAATAGCTGTCTTCACAATTGCCCCTCCTTCAGGAGTTTGGTTATTTACTTTTCTTTTTCCGTTCAATGTCGTAAATAATTTAAAACACAACAACAAAAACCAACAAAAAAAAATAGAAACAAAAATACTTGTAGTACTTAAACGAATGCATATTTAAATTAAAATTAAATAAATACAAAAATTAATTACTTTATATATTACGATGTAAATTCCGTACTTCCCCTTCGCATGTTTAGTTCGCTAAAGTCAATGTCAGTTGATTCGATTGATTGAATCGAAGAGCTTCTCAGTTTGGCCGCTGGGAATTTTCCTCTACTTTTGATTGCCGTCAGCTGAAAATTTTAATTTAAAAAAAATGTTGATGTTGGTTTGTTTAAAAAATTCCAAAATTAAAAATACTGAGAGCACACAAAAAAGAATAAAAAAAAACATGCATATGGTGTTCACAGCTCTGTAAAGCTTAGAAATGCGTCTAAAAATGAATGCCTTTAGTAAAAATGCACAGTATAGTATGTTGAAATGCTGAAATGTTTATTCCATCTAACTAAAGATGTAGAAAATGAGTACGATATATTTTTTAAACAACACACACAAAATGAAACACTTAATTTTGATCACATATATGTTAAAAAAAATTCTACGAACCGTGCAAAGTAATAATTTCCTTCTTAACAATAATGATATTTGGGGCAAAGAAAATAATTGTTTGTTTACAATAAGGTGTATGTGCATAAGTAAATGTAAAAAGCAATATAGAAAAAAAAAATTTTAAGCAATGTTCTTTCATCTAATACTTTATTAAAAAATTAAACTTGCATGTGTAAGACTGCAAAAGCCATTATATAACCATTGCTACACAACAAAAAAAACAAATGGCAGTTAACGTTTGTATAAAAGTATGCAGACCATTAAGTTTCCAATGCTTTAGCAGCTATTAAGTTCCTACACTTAAAGTAAGTATAGTGTTTACAGTTTATATTAAAGTAGTAAACAAAATAAATTAAATATGAAGTATCTACGGTCTTTACAGGGCACCAAACCTAGCAAGTCTATTCATTTGTGTGATGCAGTGCTATATTTTTGCAAGAAAGAATGCGATCTACAGCTCAACGCTCTTTTCACAAACCACTAGTCCTTTGAAAACCCCAGAAAAATCAACTGGCCATCAGAGGATCAAATAGTTAAATCTTGACTTCATGAAATATCATAATCTCAGATCACTTTGAAAAACAACCATAAAGCAGTAATTTTTGAAAAGGCCTCGTGCTCAGACAGGTTAAGTAAGAAAAACTCCCTCGCTGGTGGACAGAGGATCCTAGTGAACTCAGAAAAATTTACAGGTTCAATTACAACATATGCTATAAAATACTAAAGAAGTACCACTCAAATCCTTTCTGAATATGAATCTCTTTTTATCATAATTAACACCAAAGAGTATAGACCTACATAAAGTATTAACAGCTAAAAATGTTGTAACCGTTTCAGACGCGGTCGGTAAGTGCGAAAGGGATATTTCTTAGGTCGTATGCGTCGCCAAGGCTGTTGTTTGATGCTGGGGTAGCAATATGAACACTGGGGTATCAATATCAGTTCCCCACATAGAAAATATTCGTTGCGCACTCTATGTAGTTCTATACTCTTTGTTAACACTCACTTCCCTGGTCACAAAGAAAACCCGACAGATTCTGTTGACTCACGTTCCACCGACCCAGTAACTAAGAATTGAAACGGTGAGATGAAAAAGGGGTAAGTGCAATTTTTGGAAATTTTTCGGTTTTTCTCCACCAATAAAGTGCCAAATGAAAACATACATTTCTGTGATTGGCGTCTGAAATGAGTAATGTTTTAATTCTTTATCACAAGTTATTTGTTTTTAACCCTTAAACAGTTCTCGTTAAAAGACTTTGAACTCTTAAATCTCGAAACATCGTAAACGATATTTACCCCCTTTTTCATCTCAACGCGTCAATTATATCAAATCTAACGGGTGATCCAAGTAGAGATACTTTTTTCAATAGCCTTTTTTGACAGATCACGTGTGAGTCGTGTCATGCTGTCATGTTATTTTTGTTTAGTATTGTTTGGCATTTCATAATGGAAAGACTTACGCGTGAACAACGTTTACAAATTGTTCAACTTTATTATGCAAATTCACGTTCTGTGAGGAATGTGTTTCGTGCACTTCGCTCAACTTATGGTCAATATAATCTACCTACTTCAAAAAATAAATGCCAAAGAATGTTCTTTCAAATGATAATAAACATTCTCCATTAAATTTGAATTTTCTGTGTTTTTTTCTTTAAAAAAGTAGGGAACCTCGAAATGGATCACCCTTTATTATAAGAAAAGAAAAAAACACCCTGTGCCATCTTAATCTTCTCGACCTATTAATCACCTGGGTCATTCTTTAATTTTGCCTTTTAAAAACGTACAGACAGATACCATACTGTAATCCCTTACCGTAACCGATGTTAAGGGACATTTTAGTCCATATATTGTGCTAAAACACTAGGAAACAGCGGCCTAACGAGATATGCTGGCTCTCCTCTCTTGTGGCATCTTGTCATGAAAAAATAGCTGGACCAAGTAGACTATTATAAGGGTAAGGTAATGGCTTATGCGGGGGACGTGATCTTATAATCCATGATCAGGAAATTACTCTAGATACTGTGAGCACAGGGGCAACAATCTGTGACCTGTGCGTTTATCCGAACCAGACCGAAATTATGCTCCTCTTTGGACAAGCACTAAACTGGGGTCCTTCTTTTAGAAGAGGGTAAATTTTCGACAAATTTAAGAATATTGGTCCTACTGGAGCCATGAGATCATGCTTTACTCATGCTCTCACGGTATTGCTTCACCTACTCCCTTTAGATCAACATATACTCAAGGAATCTGGTTACTGGAGGCCTACAAAGCATATAGACATATCAAGATTTGAATTATATGCCTGCCAGATTATATGAAAGCAAATCGCTTCATAGCTGGTTTTCAAACAAAAAAAAAGATTTGAAAAAGGAAATAACTTTCCCCCCATTTTCACGAATAATATAGAACACACTTTCTTGAAACAGCCAAACACAGATGGAGAAACCTAACCAAATGAGTCATATCAAGAGACATGGGACCGAGGTACATCTTGACGAATCAGTAAGCAGAGTAAGGAGGTGTCAAGAGTGGTAATGATCATTACCAAAGAATATAAAGTCATACAGATGACGCATTGAGAACAAAAAACAGAAACTTGGAAATGTATATTCGGAGTTTAAAGAAATATTGTCAGGAGTACCCTAAGGAAGCGTTCTTGGACCACTCTGTACCTCCTATTTACACGTGATATCCCACAAACAAACGATGCAATAGTTGCGACGTTTAGCACGTTAGCAGTTGGCACAACAATAGAGGAAACAAATATGAAACTACAAAACGCTCTTAACGAGGTTAATGAATGAACGAAATCCTGGCGGATTGCACTTAAGAAGCGTAAATCGATTCATGTAGGTTTTTCGTATAAACGGACAAACAATTTGAAAGTATTTCTCAATACGGTTCGAAGCCCTTTTGCAAATGAAGCGAAATATCTCAGAATGACACTCAATGCGAAATTAAAATGGAAGTCGCATGTAAAAAAAATGCGAAGAACTTAAAAATAAATACAAACAACTGCACTGGTTACTCGGAAAATATTCGAAGCTTAACCTGGATAACAAGCAAGTGCTAAAGCCGGTCTGGACCTATGCTATTACAACTATGGGGTTGTACCAGTGAAACGAATATAAACATTCTACAATCTTTTGAAAACAAAATGTTAAGATCATTCGTCAATGCGCTATATAAGGAATGAGATCTGGATATTCCCACGGTTAAAGATCAAACGAAAAAATTTGCACGCAAACATAAAAAACGTTTATTGGGGCACGTTAACACAACGGTCCTCCAAATATTTGACGAAACAAATTTAATGCGGCGTCTTCAAAGAACTAAGCCATTAGATTTGGCCCGATAATAACAAACCGCGCCAAACATTCATTACTCGTGATAAAAAAAAAAGCTAGATAAGTCACATACTCAGTTGCAATACAAATACCAAAAGGGTGGTGGTTTTAGTGGGTTAAAGTCTCACACTACTTTGGGCACGTGCTCATGGTGTCTTTTGTGATTTCCACCAGACCCGCCATAGAACAATTTTTCTTGTATGCAGCGCGTCATCTGTATCACTTTATAATCTTTGTCATTATAAGCATTGCCCATCGGCGATCATGCTGATAGTCTGGGAATGCTCCGCGACACCGACTGTCGCAACTGTTTGGTGGTGGAGGTTAGAGAAACTCCAGCTTATCAACTATCCGAATTTCCACCTTGTCAGGGGCAGGACATCGAACACTACTTTGACAATCTTGGATATCTGTTAAATAACCACATCAGTGGTTTAATCACCATCCGATCAACCGATTAGATTAGATAGAAATCTATTATGTAGCATCTAACGCAGAAACAACGTATTGAAATTACATATACTGAGTAAAAAGTAAAGACTGGGCGATAAGTAAGCCAACTTAGGACAGAAAATATTGATGCAGTGAGGCATTATGAGCGGCGAAGCACATTTGACATGCCTGGCTTTTTTAATAAACAGAAAAGCCGCTATTGGGGCACTGAAAATCATCGATTTATACACCAAAAACCACTACAAACACCCTCGTAGAGTAATTGTACGGTGTGCCATTTGAGCCGGCGACGTTATTCAGGACTATTTCTTTGAGGATGCCATAATCAATATTGTAACAGATACTGACCGCTATAGGGCCATGTTGAAACACATTGTTTTGCCCGTATTGGATCAATAAAGCCTAGAGAAAGTGTGGTTTCAACAAAAGTGGCACCCAAAGCTAGTAATACAATACGAATCTTACGAACATTTTATTTAGCTGCAGAATGGCAAAAATGGTGGTATCGACCGGCCCCACGGCCGGCGTCTCATCTTAACCCTTTCGATATGTCCCACGCAAAGTTTAAGCACTCCTAAGTAAAACAAAATACACTGTAAATGGGACTTTAAAGTCCCATGCAGGAGTTTTTACTTTTAATAACGGTAAAATATTGTGTATACACCATTTGGATGACGCATTTTAGTAGTTAGTGGAAAATTTTGCGAGAAGTCAGACGAAAAATCGGCTCTATTGGGTAAATTATTTAGAAAAGTAGTAAAAAGCGTGTGTGGACATAAAACAAATTCTATCTATAGTAAGTACTTAGAATATTGTGAAATAATTTAGAAAGTGGTTAGTACTTTTTTATTTAGTATCTGTTTTTTTGTTACGCATTTTTAGTTGTTCGGGACATATATGTCCCATTAGTGTTCTTTGTCGGGATCAATGTGTCCCATTTAGGTTTCTTTGCATATTTTTACTCTTACTACTTCCTAATTAATAACAATATGACGCGGCTATTACACCCAAATCAAATAGCTGACATTTTGGAAGATGAGGATTTCTCTGACGATAATGAGGAATAATATGAACCCACCGACGTTGATCTTGATAATTCAGCTTCAGAGAATGAGACGGAAGATGAGTCAAATATTTCAGGTCAAGAAACCCAACAAGATGAAACAATGGAAGAAGAACATTTAGAAGGGGGACTGTAGAAATTTTCAACATGCGTGCATTCACAGAAACAATTTGATATTCACCAGAGGAAAACTTCGAACTAAGGAAAAGTGTAAGTACCCTCCGGGAACCTACCATAAGCTCAAACTTTGCAAGAACCGACAATCCGTTTACTAAATATAAAATGTGGCTCAGGTGTCATGCCCTTACGGGGTATACATACGATTCTAACATATACTGTAGGAAGGATCAGGAAATCGCTCTTGGAACTTTGGGTGAACGGGTTGTTAACCAACTGGCAAGCACTATAGAAAACCCTGACGTTACGCTTTGCTTCGAAAGATTTTTTTCAAGCATCAATCTGCTGGAAAGCTTAGACTTCGCTGAATTGGGAACAGTAATGGCAAACCGAAAAAAAATTCCAAAAATAGCAGAAAAAAACTAAAAAAGGGTGAATATGTTTTCAAATCCAGCGATTCTGGAATTGTTTTTACCAAATGGCGTGACACAAAAGAGGTAATGATCGTTAGTAACTCCCACAAACCAACTACAACGACAATGCAGAAAAAATTAAAAACCGACCAAAAGACAGGTAATGGGAGGAGTTGACCGTGCAGACCACATGTCAGGGCTATACGAGCCTGACAGAAAGTCAACAAAATTGTGGAAGAAGATATTCTACCGTCTACCTGGATAATTATTCAGAATTGATTTCCTTGGTAACAACGGGGAAAAGTTAATCGATGAGGGGAAGCAAACATCAAAAATTCAACGTTGGAATCGCTACGGGAGAAAAAATAGTAAAACGTCAACACATTTAGTACATTTAGTACAGGGATCTACACGCATGCGGTTTTCTTCCTGTGCTCTAAAAAAGAACCAAAACAATGTGCGAAGAATGTCACATTCCTCTCTGCCTGGAATGTTTTCCAGAATACCACAAATAATTTAATCAATTTACTTATGTTCACTTTTTTTCATTGAATGTGTTTATTTTTTCTTCAGTCTGAACATTTCTTTGTATTCATTTATTTATTTCAACAATAAAATTTGATTTTGTTTTTACTTCTTATTTCAATATTTTTGATAGAAAGTACTGAATTAGATGTATTTTCCCCACTAAAGAATACGCATTGGACATATATGTCCCACGCCCCCTTATATAACAATTTTAAAATTGTAATGAAAATCAATGTACGCTACGGGAGAAAAAATAGTAAAACGTCAACACATTTAGTACATTTAGTACAGGGATCTACACGCATGCGGTTTTCTTCCTGTGCTCTAAAAAAGAACCAAAACAATGTGCGAAGAATGTCACATTCCTCTCTGCCTGGAATGTTTTCCAGAATACCACAAATAATTTAATCAATTTACTTATGTTCACTTTTTTTCATTGAATGTGTTTATTTTTTCTTCAGTCTGAACATTTCTTTGTATTCATTTATTTATTTCAACAATAAAATTTGATTTTGTTTTTACTTCTTATTTCAATATTTTTGATAGAAAGTACTGAATTAGATGTATTTTCCCCACTAAAGAATACGCATTGGACATATATGTCCCACGCCCCCTTATATAACAATTTTAAAATTGTAATGAAAATCAATGTACATTTTTTATAAAAGGTTATCCTTAGACCGAAGGTTTCTGAGCCTCGATATACATACGGATCGAAAGGGTTGGGGGTACTAAAAGGAAGATGTGAACATCAACAAACCTTCCACATCCTCAATGCTTAGGGCAAATTGCAACAGAAGTCTTCGATATTATTATGCTAATTATGCTTAAAAGATCTCGACTTTGCACCGCGATCAGAGGCGACCACTTGACCAACATTGTTATTGGAATGAATATCAACTCCCTGTTGACCCCATCAAAGTAAACGTAACGAATGGAATCATAAAAGAATCACCACCAAAACTACCCCATATAAATATCGCAACACGTAAGATAAAACCAAGACTAATTCGAGCGTTAACAAACAATCAAACCTAAAGAGCTGAGTTTTCACTGAATGACCTCCCCCTTAGGACTGAACGGATTGCGTCCATAATTCAGCTGTCATCTAATAAAAACTGGTAAAGCATATACAAATCTGCAAAAATGTAACTTTCGACTAAAAAAGTTTTCAAAAAATGGATTTCATAAGTAGAAAACAAAAAAAAAAACAAAAAAAAACAACAACATGCACATTCGAGTACAGATGATAATCATAAGCTGAGTCTCGCCAATTTCGATTGAAGTTTTCATTCATAAAAATATAATTTCACCTGTATTTGAAAAAATGGGAAATAAATAGATATCATGCAGTAAATTGTTGTCAGATTAAAACCAATTGTCTGTTATTATACTCATACATATGTATAGATATATGAATATATATATATCGCATGCATTGTCGATTTAATAGACACTATGTTTATGTTTAATGAATTGTCTTTTTGTTAGTAATGACCTGCGATCTTTTTAGCTTATCCACTTCCATGGTTCAGAATCTGGGCTTGTTATTGGCGTGGGATACTAAAAAAAATATTTCAATTTCAAAAGAACGAAACAAATTATTTCTTTTTGTTTTTTAAGGTAAACAAAGTGAAAGCGGAGAACGGAAACAAAAATAAAAGAAAAGCATTATTAGCTATAGCTGTTTTTTTTGTGAAAATAACAAATCAAGTACATAAATGTAAAAGGTAGGGCAACATAAGGTGGGATCATATTGGATACTGTGAATACGGTGTGTTTTGTGTTATTTATTTTTTTTTTTTACAAAAGTGAAGAGTTTCTGCGAAAACGTGGCGTTAGTCACGTGTTAAAGTTGTGCCTTTTCTAATGAATATTATTAATGGTTCTTTCAATTTTGAATTTATTTACACAATGATGGTGTTGGAAGGGAAAAATTCGGTTTAAATAGTTTGCACTTACCTCTGCTTTAAGATCGGCTAACCTGTCCTGCAGGTCACGAACTTTGTCCGATTCATCCAGATTTGAACGAAGTTCACCTTCAGCTAACATTTCTGAGTTCTGCAAAATTTCACGATGAGCTTAAATTTATTAAAAAATTGTTATCTTTATACCTTTGTCTCTAAACGAGAAATTTCCTGCTTTAGCTCAGCAACTGTTTGGCTTTGCTCTGTGAATTTGATTTTCACATTCATAAGCTCGTCCTTCATGCGGGATTCTAAATCGGAATATCTAAAGAAAGCAGTTAATAATATTGGATTTAAAGATAAAAATCCTCCATTTACCTATGCTGTTGCTCACGTGCCTTGTTGGCCATATCCTTTTCGCGATTAAGTGACATTTCTAGTTCATCCTTAAGTTTCTTCTTCTCGTCGTCTTGTCGACGTAGTTGATTTGTTGACACTTGAACTTGAGTTTCAAGTTCCATCACCTTTAAGCAAGCAAATAGTAAAATAAAAAAAACCTCACTCCCTAGCTTACTCACCTTTAACCGTAATTCTTTGAGTTCAGTCAGAGTTTCCATTTCTTTTATTCGAGTGGTCATAAGTTCCTCTTCAAGCTTTTGCATTTCATTGGATTTAGTTGTGGAATCCCAAAAGTTTGTAAGTAGTTTCTTTGGTGTCGAATCTGGAGCTGCGCTATGTTCAGCCTTTTGCTCTTGCAGTTGTCGTTGCCACTGGGTGCTCAGTTCTTGTACACGTTGTTTGAGATCTTTTAGAGATAGACTTGCCTCAGCTTCACGTAATTTACTTGCTATAAGTTCGTCTTGTAAATGCGCTACGGAATTATCGGGGGTAATTTCACGGAGTTTCTGATTATCCTCCTCTATATCTTCGATTTTTGCTTTCAAATTGCGTATGGTATCTTCGCTTTCGGCTAAACTCTGACGCACTTTAACCAGCTCCTCCAAGAGACAAGATACCATTTCATCGCGTTGCTTAAGAGCTTCCTCTTTCATGCAAAGCTCGTCAATGGAACTTTGACGTGAGTTGTTCTAAAAAAAAAATATTTTTTACCATGAATTAATTAAACCTTATGGTTGCTTTTAGTTCATGCATAGACGGACAAAGTTTCTAAATAAAATCAAAAGTAAAGTTCAGGCTAAAAAAAAACACTTGCAGCCAAAATAAACCATGCTGCTTAATGAAGGTGAACCATATGGATGTGTTCTAAGGAGAATATACTGAATCTGGACATATGCAAACAAACATGCAACAATACCTTGTACAGGGTAATTCAGATCTTCTTGAGTAAATTAAATTTTCTTTGATTGTCATGAACATTATTTGGCTAAAAAAATTGTTTGCAATATTCATTGTCACCGCGTTGGCATATTTTATTTAATTAATCCCTTGATGCGATAAAATACTAGAAGTTAATTCACCAGCTCCATAGAAACAGGGCCAAGAAACACGTTGGCAGGAGAATTCCGCAAGGAAGTGTCCTATCTTCTGTTCATTATAACATAGTAGTTAACTAGCAAGTTGATGTTTTAGAAGACTACGTCACGATATCACAAGACAAGAGTGATAACTGATTTTATAAAAATGTTGAAACATATTACAGGCGTTAGTTCAACTGTCTCTGATATGACAGAATATACGGGCCTGACTTTCAATAGGGAGCCAAGTTTGAAGTCAATACTAAAAATGTTACAAAAGCGATAAATTAGTGAATGTAACTTGGAACCTATATTACAAACATCAGTCGGACTTTCTACACTTGGAAGTGATCAGCACTTAAAGAGGTCACAAACTAGAAAGGGTGTCGGAAACTGGGTGCCTGTACATTAATGACACAATCCACTCAGAAACGCGGAACCGGCGTTCGGTTTTATCCTTTATTCCCTTAATAATTTTGGCAAACAACTAAGACAAACATCCTAAAACTACAAGCTTACCCGGTTGAAAAAAACATGGAAATGCATTATTTTGTAACAATATATGCTTGGGTTTAATTAAGCAATTACTTGTTGTTAACGACCATGTTTAACGATTTATGACAATGACGTTCATCCCTGTAAAAGTTAAAATGTTTAGCAGAGAAAGCGCATCCGAAAAGCTAGCGGAACCATTATACTATGCCATTTACTACCGAGCGGAAATAACGACTATTAAGACACGGTTTTTTCCTAAGCGACAGAAGAAGTCGCTTATGCTTCAAACTTATCAGCGAACCCATTGGATCAAACCAGAGGAAGTGTGAACATTATCGTTTGCCTGGCCACAAAAAAGGATACCTGTAAACTGCACCAAATAATGAGCCTCCTCAAAATGGTCTACGAGATCCTATCTGGCGTAATATGTAAACGCCTGAGACTGAAAAAAACAACAAAAAGTCGCCTTTAATGACGAGCAGCATAGAGTAATGTAAAGTTTTGGTAAAGCTCCTAAACATTTCCATATGTGCAGTTTGACCATAAAGATATCACGCTACTCTATCAGGATCATAAACGATATCATTAAAACATGCAAAAAAATTAGATTAGGTAACGCATTATCGTACGAATTGGGACTCATTTTAGGCAGCATCAATTGGACATTCTCACATAAATCTCTGCAACTTTCAGCATACGCTGACGATATTGAAATCATTTATGATCAGACTAAACGGGATGTCACCGCCACGATTACAGTCAGTCATTGAACACACTAAAACTTGATGAGCTTAGTATGTATTGGTTTATAAATCGTATGTGCTGACTAACATCTTTAGTTGTATTTTTTGTTTGAGCTTGAAGGTCGCAGACTTTTGGGTGGCTTCAGTCCACTATATATGGACTGGTGAACATGGACTTATCATATATGCGACATTTGACTTAGTCACTTGGATTTTCTTAAAAATGGTTCTTCCTTGGAGTAAACAATAAAATTTCGACCTTAATTGGTATGCTGGGATGCTGTAAGGTGAGGAAGACAGGTAATAGAGTTTTTTGTAATATGTAAGTACTAATATTTTCGTCGTTTTTACTCGCAGGTCATACAAGATGCTAGCATGAATCGTGCAATTTGTTTTCTTAATATTGAATTAAGAAAACAAATTGCACGATTCATGCTAGCATCTTGTATGACGTGTATTGAACACGTCTATATTGCAAACAACGGGAACAATCATTTATATAAAACAAACAAAACAACACAACACTATCATGCGAATTTTTACATCATTATTAAGAACACCTTTAGTGGTTACTTACGCTATCAATGGAGACATTCTGTTTAGACATTAAAAAGTAAAAAAAACAATAAGAATGAAAAAAATATTTTATATCATTTGATATTAAAATATATATTATTAGTCAACGTTATGTATGCTTACGTTCTCTTGTAGCCTCAGGCTAAGGCCCCGTACTTCTTCATTGGCGTTCTCCAATTGATGTGATACTTCGAGGAAATTGCGACGCAATTGCAACAGCTCGGTTTGTATAGCAAAACTAAAGAAAACCATAGTTATCTTCTACTTCATGCACACAAATATGTCTTAATTTAATACCTCGTTTCTTCTTCCTCGGCACGTGATACTTGGCCGCGAACAAGTTTATCTGCCAACTCGGCACTCTCAGCTTCGAGCAATTCATTTCGCTGTTTCAGCAAACGGTTCTCTCGTCGCAGCCTTCGTAGCTCAACCATTTCCTCTTGTTCCTTCTTTTTCAAGTCGGAGTATTCCTTTTCCATTTTCTTCATTCGCTTTGTATTGATCTTCATGGAGTATGCCAAATTGAAGAACGATTCTGGATCACTCTCTACCCTACCGGGAAGTTCCTTTTGGAAAAACTAGCAGCATAAAAGAAACAAGTGAATTGGTGATGGGAGTTAAACGATTATGTATGACTTACTTTCAGCATTGCTTCCATATCTAGACACAAGAGAGTGTCCTTGCCCAATGTTAGCATTGCAAGTGCCACTTTAAAAATGAATTCCATTCCTTCACTGAGGAATACATCCATTACGCGACAGCTTAGATTTAGATTCAATGCAGTTGTGTACAGTGTCAGAAACCAACTCGATGCATACATTGTGGTTTGGAATGCTTGTTGTTGGAAATGAATATGCATTTCTGGAAGCTGTTCTTGAACTAAGCTCTCCAATTGATACATGCATAGTCCCAACTCAGACATCGAGGGCTTGAACATATCGCGCATTCGATGTTGTTGCATGATTTGAACCAAAACAGCAAATGCTTCTTCTTCTGGCATCTGCAAAGACGTTATAATATTTCATTAACTGAGAAACGTGAGAAATAAGGATGGAATAATGGAGAATACAATATAGAATACAGCACTCTGGATGATTGAAACTGCATGAGTACTGATCGTGTCTATTGTAAGCTAAATATTGACGGAGCGGAATGTTGTTTGCAACTTTAAGAAATATATAGATGTTTTCCATCTAACACCTATAAGGTCCATATTATTAATTTACATACACATGACATGAAGGCAAAGGGAATGTAACACAAGCATATTAAATTACCCAAATACACATTTTTCGAGGTCAACTAAGTCTGTTCATGAAAATTGGATTCCATACTGATCCATAGTAATCTGCGGAAAAAATCACACACCGGTTGTCAGTGCAAGTAATGATCATCGATAAAAATGATTTTCTAATTGAGGCGTTAATCTGAAATGGGTGCACAGATTTTAGAACATTCTTCAGGAAAAGGTGATGTTAACATCAGGATACAATAGGTAACAACATTATCAGTCAGCGTAACATCACGAACACTTTTATTTTTTGTTGACACGATAGAATAACAGCTTCGAAGCTAGATGCAACTGTTTTGTGCGCTGTCGGTGTAACGTAAGATATGCTAAGTAGGAATCAGTATCCATTTACTAAAGGAAAATGAAGCAGCTAACTGACGTTTACGCTGTTATTGCTTGGTATGATGAGACCTATTCTGTTAGAATGGTGTTCTTGTTAAGTTACTAAAGAAGGTTACCCTAAAAAACATGATATACCCTTTCACATATTTTGAGGAAACTTGTTAGCCTTTTGAAGGTGCAGCGCACAATGAAAACATTCATGCATTCGACACTACAACCGAGAATAATGTAGTAAGATATTAGAGTATAAATGAGATTAAACGAGATATACAGAAACTAAAGCCTAAAAATACTTCGGGTTAAGTCCTGAACTTCTTTAAAGTCCCATCGGAAAGCATTAACTAAGCTTCTCTACATTATAAATGCGGCAATTAAATTAGAATACATACCAAGTCAGTGAAGAGCCGTGGAAGCGATTATTGTTCTAAAACCAGGAAAATACACGAATGAAATCAAATCTTACAGACCCATTTCATGTCTTCCAATAATTTGAAAAATGTTTTAAATGAAATAATTTGTTCGTATACACCCCAGGCCAAAAACGCCTCTTAAAGGATTATCAGTTTGAGTTCAGAAGTAAACATTCGACGGTAGACTAAATACATCGAATGCCTGATGTAAATAAAAATACTTTCGATGAAAAGTATGAAACTTGGAATGTGAAACTTGGAAATGAATATTAGGAGTTCAAAGAAATAATAGCAGACGCAAGGAATCTTCTGTATCTGCTCTTGACACAATAGTTGCCACGTTTGCTGACACAACAGTAGAGGAAACAAACATGAAATTACAAAATGCTAGGTCAGTGAACCTGTGAATCGATTTCAAAGCCGCATGCGACAGCATTTAAAGAGACGAACTATACAGAGCCATGTCTAGTTTTGGTATACCCGCCAAACTCGTCCGTTTGTGTAGGATGACAATTACCGATGGAAAATTATCGCTGCTCCATTAGGGTCGGAAACGACCTCACCGATACATTCGATCCCAAAAATGGATTGAGGCAAGACGATGCGCTGTCATGTACCTGAGCCAACACTAGAGGCACAATTTTCCAAAAATCGGTACAACTACTAGCATACGCCGACGATATTGACATCATTGGTAGGACTCAACGTGATGTCATAGCCAAGTTTGCTAGTATAGATAAGGAAGCGGCAAAAACGGGTTTAACAGTAAATGAGAGCAAGACAAAGTATATGCTGTTAACACGAAAGGACACACAACATCGACACATTGGACAGAACGTTACCATTGACAGATATAACTTTGAGGTAGTACGGGAATTTATCTTTGTCCGTTATCTCTGACAACAACATCTCGTCAGAAATTAAACGAAGAATTAAATTAAATTAAGAGTAAAGCCCTCAATCGAACTACTAAGGAAATCCTATATAAGAACCTGATCATCCCAGTCCTGCTCTGCGGCGCTAAAGCATGGACCGTCTCAAAAGTGGATGAAGAAATCCTTGGTCGATTTGAAAGGAAAACTCTTCGAAAAATCATCGGGCTATGGAGACGAAGATTCAACCAAGAACTATACGAGCTTTTCAGCGAAATGCCCCTGGTCAAAAAACTCCGTATTGGAGGTTTGAGATGGCAAGGACATGTAGAACGAATGGACACCAATACTCCAGCTCGCAGAGTCTTCCATTCACAGCCAGACGTCGGACGCAGCATAGGAAGACCTCGCCTTAAGTGGCGCGCACAAGTGAATCGACCTCAACCAACCTGGAGTGCGCAACTGGAGGCAGTTAGCTAAGAACCGGGCTAATTGGAGAAGCATGTTGGTTGAAGCCACTTAAGTAAATAGTAAGAACAAACAACAGGTTCGAGATCCATTTGCAAATGAAGCGAAATATCTCGGAATGACTCCGACGTAAAATTAATATAGAAGGCGTATGTATAAGAGAAATGCGAAGAACATCAAAATAAATACTGCGAACTCTTCTGGTTGTCAGAAAAGTTTAACGGTAATCACAAACTGTTATTATACAAGCAAGTGTTATAACCAGTTTGGACATATAGTATTCAACTATGGGGTTGTACCAGTGAAACAAATAAAACGAATCAAAAATTTAAAATTATTCGTCAACGCGCGGTGATACACAGGTAACACAAAAAGGGTGGTGGTTTTTTTTACGTTAGTAGAAATCTCACTCTAATGAGAACACGCCCCGTCGGTCCTCTTATTGTCTACAGAAGATTTCTATCATCCGCGAAAAAAACAGTTCAAATATAAGTATTCTGGAGAAGATTGTTCACCTGTAAACAACATTTTTCGTTGTTCGTGGCGTGCTTTTTGATATTTTCTTTCTGTTTGTTTATTGTTACTGTAAGCATATATTCTGTAGATCTGCAAAACGTATAAAAACCAAGGTGAACGTTGATGATCATTGAAATTGTAATGGAATTTGCAAACAAACACAGTGATCGACGTAAACGGTCCAACCTTAATTATCCTCTGTTCCAACAATCCAAATACCAGCAATACTCGGGAAAATCACAAAATTAACATGCACATGTCGAAAGGAAACAACGAATAGACAGATAAATAAATAGTACGGCGAACGGCGAATCCCCCGGTTAGGAGGGTTGTTCCATTCAGATTAGCCCCATAGAGCATCCAAATCACTTGAGCTAATGCGCCTTAGGAGATCGAAACGTTATACGCCACATTGTGTATTGACTTGCATTCACAAAAATGATTATTTTATTAAATGTTGCGATTGCTCAACTTAAGTCACATATAAGAAGTTGTCACCTATTCGTTACCAAATTCGTCTGTTTTATTGCATACGAATTACATTTCATGTGCAATAAAAGTGCTACTGAAGCTGTCGGTCGTGATTCAAATATTTGCTGTGTACACTGTACATGCACACCTTACCTGCACTATTACCGCACGCTCGCGAATAATTGTTTTTTATGAGACAAAGACACAGGATACAAAAGCGTCACCGTTGACAATAACAATTTCGGAGTTGGGGTGATCCGACGAAGATTGACCTCTGGAAACCGAAACAAGTTTAAAAAATGGGGTCAAAAGAAAACAAAACAGGTAAGTCCAAATGCTTTTTGTAGTAGAAGGAATACTAACACTTCGTTGAATATTTAGCCTGTATACGAGTACAGCGAAAGGGGGAACAAGATAAAACAAAGTACTTTATGAGCTGTACCAAGTAAATGTAGTACAAAAGTTGAAACACGTCCAGCACATTACCTCAGGCACATTGAGTGAATAAACAGTAACTCTATAGCCAAGATAACATCGAGTGACAGGCTTTTATTTTGGAAAGGACTTTTTAAATCAATCAATCGATCGCGGATACAAAGTTGCTGCAACTGAATGGCTGGAAGCATCTTTGCCAGGATCGATGAGGATACAAGGCTCTCTTGTTGAGGCAGATCCTCAACGGGTCGGGAGGAGCCCGTTATGAAAGAAGAAGGTCAAAATACCTGGATGAGAATATAAAAATTGTGCATCACCTCAACACTTTTCATTATTTCCCTATCCACCAAGGTTTGAACTGGATATATGGGCACTTTACAGCAGTGCTTGTTTTTGACACTTGCTTGTTATCTTCATGTTCTTTTTTATTCTTTCTGCTTTCTCTGCTTGACATCTTCGTGGCATTTATCTTGAAAGGTTTTTAGTGCGAATAAAGAAGAAATATGTAAGTGGTTTGGGCTTAAGAAGGCTCCTTTAAATTATATATCTTCGTTTCAAACTAATGTTGAACACAAATGTATGGTTATGCCAAAGCTTTTAATATCAGCTCTACATTAACGATATATTTCTTTGTTTAGTTTTTTTGCCAGCCCAGACCATTGCTTTTATGTTATTTCCCAATACCAATCAACCTATTGCAACATTAAGCGTCAACGAAAATCATGTCGCATGCCGAAGATTTGTAATTCAAATCATACCTGCATTAGTAGCAATCCAACGATGAATCCAGATCCCTGACAATAGCCAACCTCACGATCATGCAAAGAATACGCTTTCATGACGTTAAATAGCGCTTCCTGGCCGAGACCATCTTTTTCCTTGAAGAAATCATGTTCTGGATAAGTTCTTGCAATATCCCGTCTGATGACTTTTTCGCATGCTGATGTCGCCTTGATGTACTCAGCATATTGTTTTTTATCAGTTTCTGATGCACCACAAAGTAGCTGCCAGACAATTGGTCTGAAATGGTGGGGTATTCCACGACGTACAAGCTCCCTAACGCATGGATTCTTTTTCTTTAGACTTCCTTCCCAATCGTTAAGTATAGTGGCCCAAGTTGTCCAAATATCCTCCTCTGCAACAGAATTGCCACCTGAAACAAATATTAATAAACAATTTAAATAGACCGCTTGGCTTTTTTAAATTCTACATAGATATTTACTGGAATTAACGCTTATCTGACTAGTGTCCGAGTTCTTTCGGCTATGGGTGGAATGCAAGGAATTCAAACTTTTGGCATCACTCTCGATTAGTTTGTTGGCAGCTTCTAGTTTAGCAAGGAGATCCATTTCGGAGGTGGGTAAATTTTCAGGGCATTTGACTTCCATTTTCTTGCTACTTTCTTGCTGAGTAGCAGTTGTTAAGGTCATCGCCTCTTTGATTAATTTGAAGATGAGAATGTTTCCCCCTTTTTTGTAAATGCTGTTTGATTGGATAATGAATAATTGAAGTTTATGTATTTGTAGTATTACTTCAAGTTCAACTATCACTTATAGCATCTTAAGAAATGCAAGCTCTGTAAGAAACAAAAGAAAACATTTTTTTAAAAAAGCGTTTACGGTGGAATTAATTTGTTTTAAATGACTCAAGTGTTTTTGGATGATGGGTGTTGGTTCCTCTATTACGTAAGGGAATACTCAAGTATTTATTTGTTAAGATAAACGAATTAAATAAACGAACGTGCTTATTTATCTTCAAGAGCGGTATCTAATACTAGAAAATACCAACCCTATGTTAAGATGTTTAAATCAACAAAAAAAGAAGTTGTTCACTTCTAAAAAATGTTATCATGACGCATTGTTCAATAAACAAACTTAAAGGAGTGGTGGACCGCATTGTGGAATGAACGCAAGACCACCATGTAGCCGAGATAGATAAAGCAGCTTGAAATATATACAATCGTACAAGCTATATACGCGTTTTTTATGGTTTACAACTTATGGGAATGTAATATCCTTAGTTGCAAGGTGATGTTTAAGTATAACGTAGTCATAATATTTCGCTCCAGAACTGGGAAAGTAAATACGTAAATAATCTAAAAGCTGCTTACCTTCGTATAGAAGTCTGCGCACCTGCGCGACTATGAAACAAACTAGCTAGCACAATGAGTCCTATGAATACAAGTACGCTACATGGGAACTGGTCGAAGGGCTCAGTGGCTCATCAGTTCAATTTCCTGTCTTAGAAACATCAAAATAATTGTCATGGGTTCCCATCTCCGACGATCTGACATATCTTCCGAGTAGTATCAACTGTCATGAAAATGTTAATTTATTTCAGCCCTTTGGAGTCGGCATAAAATTGGAGGTTTCACCATCGAGAAAGAAGTACATACGCACCCTAAAAAAAATTGTATTTGTAAATTGGAACAGGCAAGGAGCGCAATAGACATCGCATAACTATACGTCGATGAAAGAGCAGCATTGGGTAAGTCACACAATGGAGTTGTAATGATTCCATTACAATGTACGCCATACAATGAAGTACAATCACCAAATATCACAATCCAGCAGGAGGAGAGCTAATCTGAAACGTACCGAGGGATAGTTAAATATGATTCAAAGAATCTTGCAATGAATACGAGATTGCTGATGCATGATCAGAACGTTTTAATAATGATACGAGCAAATTTCAGTGCAGAAATAAGCAAGAAAATCTTTCGCCAGATCTCCAAGAAAATGCACAGAGTACTGCCAATATCTAATATTTTATCTGACGTAATATGTGAAACTGTGATGTTTCGAAACCGAAGCCCGCCATCAACCACCTGATCGGCAGGTACCACAGTGGTTTAGATACAAAAAAGTCTGCAGTTACCAACATACAAAAACAATATAATATACGATATGTGGAAACCGGTTATCCTTTTTCAAGATATTCACATACCGACATTAAAGTATGCCTCATGCTAAACATGTTATAACACAGCGTTAGAGTTTAAGTGGTTCTAAATTTAATTCAGTATTAGTAAGAATTAAAAAAAAAAGGATTACCTCACTGCGCAAACTAAAGAGGCATAAGTCTCCTCAACATAGCCTACAAGATCCTATCTGCCGTAATATGTGAACGCCTGAAACCGTTTACCACCAAACCTCATCGGCCCCTATCAGTGTGGATTTAGGCCAGGAAAGTCCACAACCGATCAAATTTTCACTTTTCAACTCAAGAAGTCCAAATCGATACCCACCACCTGTTCATCAATTTCAAAGCCGCATACGACAGCATTTATAGAGACGAACTATATAGAGCCATGTCTAGTTTTGGTATACCGCCCAAACTCGTCCGTTTGTGTAGGATGACAATTAACGATGGAGAATTCTCGCTGCTCCATTAGGGTCGGAAACGACCTCAACGATACATTCGATACCATAAATGAATTTAGGCAAGGCGATGCGCTGTCATGTTACTTCTTCAATTTGATTCTTGAGAGGATTGTGCGAAACTCCCTATCCAACACCAGAGGCACAATTTTCTAAAAATCGGTGCAACTACTAGCATACCCCGACGATATTGGCATCATTGGTAGGACTCAAACGAATTCAGCAATAAAGCCCTCACTAGAACTACTAAGAAGATTCTATAAATGACCCTCATCATCCCAGTCGTGCTCTACGGCGCTGAAGCATGGACCGTCTCAAAAGCGGATGCTTGGTCGATTTGAGAGGAAAATTCTTCGAAAAATATTCGGTTCCGTTTGCGTTGACGGCCTATGGAGACGAAAATTCAACCAAAAGCTATACGAGCTGTACAGCGACATGCCCCTGGACAAAAAAGAAACTCCGCATTGGACGTTTAAGATGGCTGGGACATGTAGAACGAATGGACACCAATATTCCGGCCCGCAGAGTCTTCGATTCTTAGCCAGACGTCGGACGCAGTAGAGCAAGACCTCGCCATAATTGGAGCGCACAACTTGGAGTGCGCAACTGGAGGCAGTTAGCTAAGGACCGGGTTAATTGGAGATGCATGTTGGTTGAGGTGCCTTCATTCCGGACTGTAGCGCCACTCAAGTATTGGTTAATATTAACTCAAATTTAGTGATTAAGCTGTGGTTTACTGAAAAAAATAGTGGTATCATTAAGTATTGGTGCTTGATGTAGTACTTAAACATTATCTATACAACCAGAAGATGCTTTTTCATAATGGACAGATAATTGTTTTACGTTTTTTCGTTCAGCGTTAAAGTTTCTTAAAAATAAATATAAAAAATATATAACGGGTGCTTTTTTTAGAGGTTTTAGAACTTTAAGTTGCCAGCACTATTTTAACTAGCGGCCATTTTGTCAGCTGTCAAGTGATTTATTTTAGCTTGGTTTGGCATTTCAACATGAACACACTGACGTCTGAACAACGCTTCCAAATTGTGCAAATTTATTTTGAAAATCATGGTTCTGTTCGAAATACGTATCGTGAAGTACGTTTTTACGGTCAACATAATCATCCATCAGAGCAGTTAATACAGAAGAAGTCATTGCAGCTGTAGAGCATAACTTAGAGGAATGCCCGAATCAGTCTATCGGCCATCGTGCACATTGGATAACTAACTGGATAACATGCTTACAAAATCCAACTTGTGCAAGAATTAAAGAAACAGAATCACCTAGCGTAGATTCGGTGAATGAGCCCAAGTGTAAGTGTATGGTGAGACACCGTTACATCAACAAAAACTAACTGTTTGATGTGCTTTATGGGTTTTGTGGAATAGTTGGTCCGTACTTCTTAAAAAACGATGCTGGCCAGAACGTTAATCAATGGTGACCGCTATAGAGCCATGATTACATGGTTACATGATTACAACCATGATGTACAGAGGCTGTGGTTTCAACAAGACGGGGCATCATGACACACAGCTCGTGTCACAATTGATTTGTTGAAGGAATCGTTCGGTGAGTGTATAATTTCGCGGTTTGGTACTGTGCATTGGCCTCCAAGATCTTGCGATTTAACGCCGCTTGACTACTTTATGTGGGGATATTTGAAGTCGGTAGTCTACGCCGATAAGCCCGAAACGATTGACCAGAGGACAACATTCACCGCGTTATTGCCGATTTGCGGCCGCAAATGTTACAAAAAGTCATCTAAAATTGGACCTCTAGATTAGACTAAGCGGTCATATTCCAGAAATCATAATTCAATAAAAATGCCAGAAGATTGTCTGTTAAAAAAAAAAACAATTTCATGTCAAATTAAAAAAAAATCATCTTTGTTTTATTCCATTTCAAAGTTCTATGCCTTTTATATAGTTTGTGAACATCCTATGTAATATTGAAATAACCGCCTTAATTACGCCCAAATAATAGCTTTCTTCGTTTAAGGATTCCTGTGGTTCTGTGGCTAGTGTGGTGAACTGCCCACGGAAAGTCTAGCCACGATTACCAGTCATAGCCATAACAAAATGTTTTTTACTTTCCCTACTTTCGAGATCATTTCTCAATTTTTTTCTAAAAAAAAATATCTCAACTCAGTTTTGGTATAATATTATAGGTCGCAACAACGTCCAAAGAAATACACACCCACACACTAATGATTACTTTAAAACCTAATCCTGCGAAAAATGGAGCAAATGAAAGGTTAATTTCAGTAAAAAGAAAAAGTGTATTAGGGTAACACTTTATGTTTACGACAAAATTTTCATGACCGCCCCAACTATTGCTTGCCTAAAGGATAAGTCTGTTTTCGTACAACGTTATGTTTACTGAATTTTACTGATTTTTATTTATTGCTGTTCAACTACGCAAAAAATGCAAAAAATAAATAAAAAAAATTACTGTAGAAACTTTAGTCGGTAAAAATGAGTAAACTGTCAGCTGGTATCAGAAAGTGGCTAGTAGTTTGTTTTCGTGTTTTATATCATTTTTGAACCCAGCGATACGAATTAGTGCACGTTTAAGGACTTCTACGTATATTTGACCGTTTTTGAAAAAATTTAACCCCACTCCAAGGAATTTGAAAGTTTACGAATGTTAACTGTATAAAACTGGACAAACGTGATATAAACCAAATAGTTCAACCACAGTTTAGTCATTTCCTGTAATTAGAAATGTTTCTTTTAATCCTTTTTAAGATTTCGATATTTTTTTGTAATTTACGAATGTGATGGATTAAATGTCACAATACGATTTTTAAATTGAATTACGTTTATTATATTGGTTAATCGTCAATAATAGCTTTGTTTAATGAGTTTGAGCTACAGGAAAGTGCAGCTCTGCAGCTATGCTGTGAGCTCTGAGGATTTTTAGCTATTTTTTTATAAACGGCAAAAAGCATGCAATAACATGTTAATTTACCTTTGGAAAACACCATTAACCATTCCAAATGAAAGAATCGTATGACTACATATATACATCATTGTCCATACTTCTTTTCGTTTAAAAAAAAAACATGTGTGCGAGCATGCAATTTATTTTCTAATTTCACTCTTGACCTGGATACATTAACTTTAAAAACCAAAATCATATATGTTTAGCCCACACTTAAGGTAGCATGGCTATATTTTTCAATTTATTTACCATGTAACTAAATTGAATATTTTGAAAACGGGGGAGTCTGAGAGTCATAAAACGATAATAATACTAAAAATATCGCAAGTGAAGTGAACACAGATGTTCCGCAGGAAATATTTTATTTTCTAAGTGGAGAAAAGTAACAAACCAAGAGCCAATGAAATTCTAAATAAAATGTGAAAGAAAAAAACTCAAAACCTAGCCAACGATTGGTATTGAATATATATATCGAAACTTGTACAACTATTTAGTTTCTGCTTGTGTAACCTACATCGGTAGTATCAGCATTTTATGCAAATTTTCCCAGTTTCCTTTCATGATTCTACATTTTATCTGTTTTCATACGACCATCCTTTAAATTACGTCTTCGCAACGTATAAACATAAAAAATGACTTATATTTTCAAAGTGAGGTGCCATATGGAAATAGGATGATTGTGCGAGTTTCTAGAAAACGCCCCTTTACAAATTGATAGTATGTATGTAGTTAGTATACCTACTATTCAACATCCAAAAACAATACACATATCAGTATTGACGAGCAGTGTATACAATGACTATTATTAATATAGATAAAGGATAAAATATGACGACTGATAGCTTAAATATCGAGAATAACTGACAAGCTGGATCAATCAACAAATCAATTAATTTTTGTATTTCTTTGCTCACATGTGCTAAAAACTCAAATCAGCATTCATTGAAAATATGCCCAAGGGGATTACAGCAGACCTGATGGTAATATAAACATTAGGAGGTACAGCATTATGAATGAATATACTAGGTCAGGGCCAGTAAAATGAGCCTATGTACGGCAGAAGAATTTATACTTAAATAAATTTATAAATTGGAAAGTACAATTGCTTGTACGTTCAAAAATTGATTTGTCAAATCATCACGAGAGGCCAGTGAAAAATCATTTAGGTGTTGCAACGGCTGGGAATCTAACGCAGACCTTCTGCGTTGCAGTTCATCGCACTAACCATCGCGCCACTGAGCCCGTCATGGCATTTCTAAGTATTGTATCCTACAAACCAACACACTGTTTGCTCTCCTTAATATCTAAAAAGAGAATTGGTAGTCTCAAGATCAACAAACGATTAACCAAATTGAATACACGTAGTTTTGAATGTCCGAACATTCAAAAATACGATCCTGAACAGAATCAATTCGATATGAATCATACTTGCTCCATCTCCTGCGAAAGTCTAACAAACATCCAAGGGTTATACTGTCATGATAAGTATCTCGAATTTGCCGTTCGGATTCGGCGTTAAATATAAGGTCCTCTTCACTGTGACCCGGCGCATACGTAAATGACAGATTTTTAATATTTGTTAAGAAACAGAAGACCATCTTAGCTACGCCAACAACAGAAACATAACAATCCACAACATCGAATAGAATATCCACTATAATACGTGAACGTTTGAAACCGTTCACAAACAACCTTATCCGCTCTATCAGTGTGGTTTACAGACAGATCGTTGAAAAAAACATTTATAGAGGCGAAGACTTCACCGAAGCATTCAATACCAAAACGAGATTGAGACAAGGTGGCACATTTCTTTGTGACTGCTTTAACACTGTTGATGGGGATTGCCCAAAACTCTTAAACCAATGCATCTATAAATGTGTGTATATCGACAACTATAGCTAAGGGACTTTTTCTACCTGAGCTCCGCTTTTAACTCTAAAAACGATACTTCACCAGAAACCAGAGATAAAAAAGACATAGATCTGGGCAAAAAAAAAACTTAACATTGGACGTTTAAGATACCAGGCGTCGAACGCAGTAGAGAGCCTAAAATAGTGCGCACAAGAAGAAACCGACCTCAACCAACTGGAGGCAGTTACCATAGGACCGGGCTAACTGGAGAGGCATCTTGGTTGAGACCCAAGTTCATTTCGGACTGTAATGCCACTTAGGTAGGTGATGAGCTTATTAGATTAAAAGGATTTTTGAAGCAAATACAATAAGAAATATCTATTTTTTTTTTAGAATTCTCTCACCTGGGTTTTCTAGTTTAATTTTATTTACTGCAATTTTTTCTTTTATTTACATGACAATAATTTCTTTGTCCGGACCATTTTGCATCTTGCTGTAAGCCTGTGCTGCGATTACTTTCAGTTGTAATAACTTTCCATAGAAAAAGGTGAAAATTTAGTAAAAACTTTATTTTATGACTTTTCCGGTGATAAAAAAAAGACAATTGATTGTTTCAAAGACAAAGTCATTATAAAGTTATTACTCCTCGTATCTAGATTGTATAACCAATTAAAAATAATTTTTGAAACAGCACAAGTTTAATAAAAATAATTAACAGCAGATATCCCCGACATTCTTACAAGTTTATTTTTTTTTTATGAGCTGAGGCGTTAGCAAGGCAACTATAAAAAATGGATTTTGTCATAGTTAGATGGTTAAATAATTACGAGTTCTGTTGATACTAATATAGGTGTAGTAAAACACAAGAAGTTAAAAAATAAATAAGTGTTATCATCAAAAACGAGATATTTGTCACGAACAAGTGACAACTTTAAAATGGTCGTTTAACATAACGGTGGTCAAATGGCAGGCAACCGGACATGAAACCATTTCCACCAAACCTCTACGGGTTATCAGCAGATGCTTGGTATTACTTAGGCACATCTTCCTATTTCAAGACAAAGTCAAAGAATTCCCAATTGGGACAAAAGCTGCTCTCACGTACTACAACACGTCATTAAGAAATTTAAGGGCAGCAATCATTCTTGTCAACGGGTTACACATTGAGACTTCCTTTCCAGTTTGGGGACAATGTGTTAACCGCTATTTCCTTACAGCTTAGAGGCCAAAGCTAAGAGTATGTCATAACCAATTACCCATCAACCTGAGGAAGGGTTGCTTATTAAACATCGAAAGCATGAAAAAAGTTTTGGCAATATGTTCCCGAGAAGAGAGAAGGAAGTTTCCCCCGAGGAATATGGCGAATCAATGTTGTGTTATGTATGAGTAAAGATAACTGTTATCAATCATTACGCATCGATGTAAAATTTGGAGTTTGATTTTGGAGTATACTTAAAAAAAAAATGACTCAAGAACGTACCTACGACTTATCAAAGTGTATTCCAAGCATAAATCCCGATAGGTTTACTCGAAGCTGCCGAATCGGGAAGAGCATTCAATACGATGCTGCGCAGTAATACAGGCTTTATATAACCAGAACAAAGTCCAACTTATTTGTTGTGATATTATGAAAAATGAGAAGGCAGACAATCTTGCCAAACAAGTTATATATCTCCACCTGATAAGAGAGTCTAAAAATCAGAAATTAAACAAGCATTGACAAAAATTAAAAATAGTAATGTCGCGTACACTAAAGCACTTAGCCGGAGATCAACGGTAACAAATCAATTAAGCTTATAGCTCCGAATAGATCTGCTACTTCAAAAGTGGTGAGAGTGATAAGAGGTCACAACCTAACGGGTAGGCACTCCGGGAAAATTAAAACAATTGAAGCGCTTAGAAACGTCTAAAGTTGTTTATCATAACTCTTTTGATAAGACCAACAAATATTATAAACAGATATTTTGAAGTAAACAAAACTGAAGTGTTTTATAATGTTGGAAATATTTTTTTTATTGAAAAGAAAAGATTTGCGAAATAGATTTAAAAATAAAATGCCGCTTAGGCCCTTCATCTTCTAAGCGCTTCAATTGGTACACATGACCTATGCAGAAAGTACGAGATTGACGTCTCAGCCGAGCGAAAAAATCTAACATAATCTACATGAACTAGAAAGAAAGGACAATCAAAGCCGATCCACACAAAGGAATAGTCACAGATCCGTTGCTTTTTGCAGTTGTTTTTTATAAGCTGATTTTTGTTTAGTCTGCTCTTATCTCACTTACCTATTCGGAGCGCCTGCCATATTCAACAGCCCTTTTTTGGAGCTTTGTCCATCAACTTCATGGAACATTTTGCGCAAAGATCTTGGCTTACTACCTTATAAGATCCAGCTTGTGCAAGAATTAAACCCGCGCTAGACCATGCAATGCTACGTGATTTTAAGGTATGGGCCAAAAATTAGATTGATCTCGATGCTGATTTTCATCAGCACTTTGTTCAGTGATGAGGCTCATTTTTGGTTGAATGGCTACGTAACAAGCAAAATTGCCGCATTTGGAGTGAAGAGAATTCACATGAGACCGTTGAGACGCCATTACATCCACAAAAACTGACTGTTTGGTGTACTCTATGGGTTGGTGGAGTCATTGAGCCATACTTCTTCCGAAATGATGCTGGAGAGTCAGTTAATGTTAATGGAGACCGGTATAGAACCATTATAACCGACTATTTTGTTCCCGAATTGGATGGCATGAATGTGGATGAGATGTGGTTCCAACAAAACTGCGCTACATGCCACACTGCGCACGTTAGAATCGATTTATTGAAGGAAATATTTGATGAGCGGATAATTTCGCGGAATGGACCTGTCAATTGCCACCGAGATCGTGTGATTTGAAACCATTGGATTATTTTCTTTGGGGATATGTGAAGTCGCTCGTATACGCCAACAAACCAGAAACGTTAGGGGACTTGGAATCCAACATTCGTGGCGTTATTGTCGACATACGGCCCCCCCGACATATGTTCGAAAAAGTGGCTGAAAATTGGACTTCTAGACTTGGCATTATTCGAACCAGCCGCGGCGGCCACATGCCCGAAATCATATTCAAACATTAATGGCATAAAATTATCCTTCCAATAAATTTAAATTGATTGAACATCAAAACGATTTTCTTGTGTTTTATTTTAATTCGAAGTTCTATATTTAAAAAAAAAAAAACACCAGATACTTAGAAATTTTCATGAGATTTATTTATTGATATCCTACTCGATAAACAATAAACAAGGATAGTATTATTCAAAAGTATTCTTAAAAAACGTGTTCAAGATATTAAGGCGAGATTGCTAACACACGTACATTCAATGTTAAAAATATTTACACAAGTGCAAATTGCTGCATTTGAAAATGTAACGGTTCTAATTTTCTTTTGTAAATTAATGTCGTATTTTTTAGCAAGTTCTGCGGCCGAATCATCTCTCCGGAAATCTCATTTTCAATAAAGAGTTCAATTGTTTTTAGCAATTTGTGTGGCATTAAGTTTTTGCGAACAGTTTGATGAGGTTTTTGTGTGAAATAAGTCGAAAGAGATGAACAATTGAAAAGGTTAAAATAAAAGCCTTTGTCAAAAAGACAAATTAGACATCAGGATACATCTCAATTTGCTAGAAACCACATTACGAAGCCACCCGAGTTTTGAAGTAGCATTCTTTGAAGGGATAAAACTGCTTGTTCCTTGGACGTTACCTTTGAACGAAAATATTACTACTCCGATGCTAAAACTATGGCAAAACAACCCGTCACACATCCCTAGAATATTCCAAAGGGGATTAAATCGTGGCATATCTTACTATGATGTCGGTTCACTTTTTGGATGAATGCTGCGGAAATATCTCACTTTATTTAAACATTTCAAAAGACATGGCACTGGGAGTAATTATCCTACATCAGGACAATCTGCCGATACATACAGAAAAGTCTTTGAATGAAGTAGCGCAACAAGTTTTAAAATGATTCCCTAATCTGATGGTTATAGAGAATATTTGGCATAAAGTTAAATCCCAAATAACTGAAAGCATCGTCAGAAAGGACTTCAATGGTTCTTGGAGTAAACTCTTATTAAAGCGATTCCAAGGATCAATTGATCCTATACCCAGACGCATTGCAGAAGTAGGAAACACAACTGTCAGCCGTTTTTATTACATTTTCTCAACTTAAAAGCATATTTAAGTTGTTGCAACGTTGCTTACATTCTCATCTATAATCGATTTTGTATTGCTACTTAAATAAATAATGCTTGTGTCAAAAGACGAAATAAAATAAACTAAATTAAATTTTAGTACCTTTAGCCGTCCCGACGAGATGAATATGTACAGTAAAAAATAAAAAGATACGAAGATTTGGATTAGCAAATGTCAAAAATTCTAGTAGTTTACACAGATACTTCCATCAACATTTAATTGAAGAAATTGTAAAGACAAAAATTACATTGATTACTCTGCGTGATATGGGTTGCTGTAACTCGGAATTGGTTTAAGGAATCAACTGAGAAGTAAACAGAATGAGCATAGCCCCAAGCACCACTTTTTTTGATTTTAATATGGGTGCAGTGCTCCAACAACTTGTGGAAGCCCATGGATTGAAAATATACTATACTTGGTCAGACATGGTTGCTGGCATTTTTACAAATGGTAAAACCTTTGATGTAAATACCTTTGCATCTCTTTAACAAATAACACAAAAGGTGGATTGTGTACATCAATCATCAACTCTTTCATCTTACATCAGAAAAGGGATTGGATCCTTCAACATCAAACCGCACAAGATTAGTTAGTTTTTATTGAAAATGGCCACCGAAAAACTCAAAATGAAATTTGCAAATAATACATGTTGGGTATTGTACAACGAGGGTAGATTCTGATTATCTTTAACTTGGCAATGCCCAGTGGTTGTAATTCTGATTACACATAAAATGTGCTAATTTTTAACTTCTAAGTGTCAACCATCGGGTATTGCTCTCATCCAACCAACGATAAGTGCGAGTGTTGATAACAAGCCGAAAAACAGCAACACTATAAACAGCCATGTCAGAACGGCACGCTGACCCGTGTCCATTACTAACCTAGACAAGCTGCTAAGACATATTCGGAAAACAGGTTGTCTAGGAATTTCAAGGGTAAGTCAGGCCCCTTGAACAGAGATGGTGGCGGTTGAACCAAACGGCCATCGGCAGCGCTCAATCTCGTAGTGGATGCTGATGGCCCGGTGCCTAGGGGTATATAACAAATTGGAACTGGTCCTCAAGGTTGAGGGTTGTGCTTTGCGTTAACTACCCACCCAATTTAAAAGCAAAAACATTGTTTCAAAGCAACCAATAGCCTCGGAAAGGACGGATTTTATTGTTGACGACCCTGCTAAACAAAAAAAGCACAACGACGTTCGTATCTGCACCTGCAAAGTGAGAAAATTAAACAGTACAGGTGCAAGCGAACAACAAGCGGAAGTCCTAAACTGCTACAAAGCAGACTTTACTGCCATCCAGGAAATACGATGGGCAGCGCAGGACAAAAAGAGTGAACAGAAACAGCTACTATTCGGATGTGGATTTGTTATGTGTGTCAGACTTAGGCAGGAAGTCTTATGTTTCCAAGACATTGGCGAACGTATTGTAACAATCCTCATTAAGGTCAAATTCGCCAACGTTAGCCTTATATGCGCTCACGCCCAGACAGATGCTCGCAGCCAAGAACGATGCCTACAAGGCTAAGCTGCAGGTAAAGACTAGAGCTGCCATTAGACAATGAAGAAGGAAAGAACACCAACTTTTTAGAAAAAAGAGCAAGATATATCGAGGATATAGGAACTCCGGGAACGATGTTCGCAAGTTTCACCAAAGCGTAAAACGTCAAAGCCAAGGATACATTGCTCGAACGGAATCCTGTCGAGATGAACAAGGAAATATCGCAGTTGAGACGGTCTTGAGGATATGGAAGAGCCACCTCTGCAGATTGCCAAACGGCAACATTTCACTGACAGGCAGAACGATCCATTCAATATTGGCAACGACAGCGAAAACCAACCACCCGACCTGGGTAAAGTGAGGATAGCAATATCTAAACTCAAGCTTAATTAGGCTGCCGTAAATTACGGCCTTCCCGCAGAGCTTTATAAAGCCGGCGGAGATGACTTGGTAAGTAACATCCACCAACTCATAAGCCAAATCTGGTCGGATGAAAGTATGCCTGAAAAATGGAACATCAGCATCGGTTGCCCGATCCTCTGAACTGCGCCAACTATAGAGGCATAATATGTGAACGCCTGAAACCGTTTACCAACAACCTGATCGGCTCTTATCAGTGTGATTTTAGGCCAGGAAAGTCCACAACCGATCAAATTTTCACACTTCGGCAGATCCTGGAAAGAACCCAAGAAGTCCAAATCGGGACACACCATCTATTCATCGATTTAAAAGCAGCATACGACAACATATATAGAGACGAACTATACAGAGGCATGTCTAGTTTTGGTATACCGCTCAAACTCGTCCGTCTGTGTAGGATGACGAGTAACAATGGAGAATTCTCGCTGCTCCATCAGGGTCGGAAACGACCTCACCGACACATTCGATACCAAAAATATATTTCGGCAATTTGATTTCAATTTGATTCTTGAGAAGATTGTGCAAAACTCCCATGCCAAAAGTCGGTGCAACTTCTAACATACGCCGACGATATTGACTTCATTGGTAGGACTCAACGTGATGTCATAGCAGAGTTTGCTAGTATAGAGAAGGATGCGGCGAAATTGGATTAAGCAGTAAATGAGGGTAAGACTAAGTATATGCTGTCAACACGGAAGGACCACAACATCGACGAATCTTACAGAACGTCACCATTGGCAGATATAGCGTTGAGGTAGTTCGGGACTTTGTCTATCTCAGATCCGCTATTTACTCTGTCAACAACATCTCGTCAAAAAATAAACGAAGAACTACTCTTACCAACCGCTGTTTCTTTGGGCTGAGAAGGCTAGTAGTAAAGACCCCACTCGAAATACTAAGGAGAACCTATTTAAGACCCTGATCATCCCAGTCCTGCTCTACGGCGTTGAAGCATGGACCGTATCAAAAGCGGATGAAGAAATCCTTGGTCGATTCGAGAGGAAAATTCTTCGGTGTTGTTTGCGTTGACATTATATGGAGACGAAGACTGAACCAAATACTATACGAGATGTACAGCGACATGCCCTTAGTCAAAAACTCCGCATTGGAAGTTTAAGATTGCTTGGGCATGTAGAACGAATGGATACCAATATTCCGGCTAGCAGAGTGTTCGATTCCAGCCAGACGTCGGACGTCGTAGAGGAAGACCTCGCCTTAAGTGGCGCGCACAATAAGAAACCGACCGCAAACAACTTGGAGTGCGCAGCTGGAGGCAGTTAGTTATCCGGACTGTAGCGCCACTTAGTAAGTATGTCAAAATGAATCTTAAAACGGCTCTAGGCAAGCACTAGGCAGGTGTTCTTTGTGTTTAAGTTAAGCGACCTTCAAGCTACGATACCGAAAATGTGAAAAACGATTGTAGATACCGATTTTCCACTTAGAAGTGTCCTAAAGTCAGGCAACCTCTAAAATGCTTTTATAGATACTGCTGGCTGTGTATCTTCATTTCCAATTTGTTTGGAAATAAATAAATAAACTGTCCATTGATAATATCAAAGCTTGCTTTTTATGTGCCTCATTTTTCCAGAGAAGCTTACACCAACACTCGGAACAGAAAAAAAGACATGTCGCGCGACACAGAAAAGCAAATAGTATGCACACATGTGCTAAATATAAATGTTTTTCGCAGTGATTCACACATGCCACATGGTAATGTATTAGAAAATCACTATTCGCACGATCTGATCCATCCTTATTATGAATTGATGTAGAGCTTCTTGGATGGGTGTTTCCTTTCAAAATTACCTAAAACCAACCAAAAATACATAAATGACTTCATCGTTCATAAAATAGTAATCGCATTAGCCTAGTTTTATCGACAATAATTGTCAGATAGTCACAATTAGGTTGAAAAGACACACATTCTGAAGAGAAATATATGAAATGCCGGCGTATTGCTCTATAGGTAAGACGTGTAATTGTTCATATTCCTTTACAAATGGACAATTACACGACCTACACAATAGTGTGTCGAACCATTCGCAAACAAACAAAAATTGGATGCCGCTCCAACCCAAATAAACTCCCTAGGTAGACACGTGATTCTTAATAGAGTTCACGTTGATGTATTTATACTTCGACACAATTTCTTATCAGTTTACAAGTTGTATAATGTAGGTACAACTGGGTCAACGTGACCAATGCACTGGGAAACATACCTCACAGCTGCTCAACTCCGCTCTCTATTATTAGATTAACAAAACATAACAAATTATTCGTGCGTCAGCAATGCCAGCAATACATATTCGCTGCCCAATCAGCCGCAATGAGTTATTTAGTAATCGTTGCGACACTGATATTGATGTCGATGCACTGTACGACTGTATGTGACCCTATCTATCGCAGTGATATTGATTCAATTCCAGTACAACAATAACCAAGTTGATTATCTCTCTTAATTTGGTCGGCCATTCAAAACAGCTAGAGCAACGTCATCGCACAAGTACACTCAAGCACAACCACTAATTACGCTATTCAATTACCTAATTAAGGAGTCGTCTGTGCCTATACTGCTGTGACAACTAGGAGTAAATTACCATAGAGACATAGAATTTTGTTTAAATAAATTTTGAGAACAAAAAGGATACTCCCAGGAAGCGCTACCTGATTCGACGGCAACGCGGCACACCTTATTATTGACGAGATGAAACATTCCTCACGAGCACAGGTAAAATTCCAATTTACAAACGACATCACCTTCAGATTAATCATCACCAGCCATACCATGGACGGAGACGGGAGGAATTCTCTTGGTTCGCCAAAACAACAAACATACACGCAAACACAATATATGTCCATATATTCAAAATAAAAAATATTTGCAATGGAATTAATAAATTATTCTTCTTAGCTGATTGACCGAAATATCACAATGGAGCTAGATGCTGCACTGTGCACAGAGATAGATGATATCACGATCACGAAACACACATGTTGGCTAAGACCACAGCGCAAAAAATCCAATAAATAATTAATATACAATGAGACCGAACATTTCTAAACAGGTGAAATGTGCTTTTTCAGGTGCATTTCACCTCAAGGATGACAGGTACCCAAGGTGTACCCTCTTACCTATGTAACAAGACACTTAACCCAACCACGGCGCGGCGGACACCTACTCTCTTCTCTGTGCTGTGCTTCTGTTGCGAAGAGGGTTTCGAAATCGTAAAATTTCGTTTCACTTTTTTTTTGCTGCCTCTGGTTGAGTGATCAGCTATATGGGGAGGGATGGGATGGAATGATAAGGAGAGACTCTAGAGCTAGAGCCGCAGAAGCAATAGTTTTCCTTTTGCAATTTCCCTAGCTGATAATAAATAACAATTGCACAGAAGCGAATAATTTATGCAGGCACTTGGAAACGATGGAGGAAATTGTTGAGAATTTCTTTTTTTTTTTCTTCTTCTTCCCTTTCGGTAATGGGAGTGTAGCTGCAAACGTCACTTGTTCACTTGTTTTTTGTTTCACGAACGACTAATTGTTTTATTTAGTTTAATTTGTTCACCTTTTTGCATTGAAGACTGCTTGATAGATATTTTTTTAAGATATCAATTCAGAATAACTGATGAAAAGTTGGTAAAATTTTCTTTTTTCTTGAATTTCTCTGCGTTCATTCAAGTGCAATCGGTTTTCTTTTACACTACACACGTACACAAAAATCGAACACAAACTGCGGATGGCGTATTTTCATTATTTACAAAGGGGCAAATTGTACTAGATTATGAGTACACAGCTTAAGGTGACAGCACAATAAAGTACACTGCAGGGTGTTCAAGTCTTGATATATTCAAAGTAATTTACGATCGCACTTATTAGAAATTATGAGTAGGTATATTATATTTTGCCAATAAGAAGTAGACGACAGCTGTTTCGTTGTGTTTAATATAGATCATTTTTGATTTAGATTTATTTAATGTTACATTTATAAAAAAACAGTTTTTGTTTACATCAGTGTATTATTTTTTTTTTGGATAAAGTTGTAATCGTACTCTTTGCACTAAAATTTAATTCAGAAGCGCAATATCCTTCTAAAAAGTACGGTCTTGTTAAAATATATAAAAACCGTGTTTTTTAATGTCATCTAAAAAAGAAAGCATTTTTCTTGTTTATTGATAAAAATAACAATCGCATTCAGCAAAAATACTAATACTAATAATAATAATAATAAATACTAATACTAATAATACTATAACGCATCTGCCAAAGCTAATTTTGAAATGTAAACAGCTGATCAACCAAATGCGCAAATCATAAGTGAGAACATTTTTGTTGACGAACTGAAAATGAGTTCAATGTGACTGTAATGTGAACTTTTCTAATTTCGTTTTCATATACTGATTTTGAACATTCATGGAAAAGCTTTTAGAGTAAATAACCTCTAATGAGTCTGACTGCACATTAATTTGAAAATTTTGAATTTGAAGTCAAAAAAATTCCAATAGGACTTTTTTAAGAGACTGGAGTCTAATAGGACGTTTATCAATTGCGTTAAAACGAACACTGAATTTTATCCACCGCTTAATTTTTGACATTTCTGCAGGGGTAAGCAAAATTAGCTTTTTGCTGTATCAATTGGATTAAATGCGATTTTATTTTAATTTTATTTTCAAAAATTTCTCAAAAGAATTGGAACAAAAATTTTTTTTTTCTAACTTCTTGTAATAAAAATATACAAAATAGATTTCATAAAGAACATCAAAAATCCAATAATTACTAATTATTCTCAGCAAAAGAAATATTGTTATACAATTTGTGCTCAGGAATAAATATATCCGCCTTACTTTGTTCATGTTAAACATATTACACATACAGCGTAACTGATATTATTCAGATTTTAAACGCAAAATTAGAAACCTTAAAGCATTAAAATACGTGTTTTATGGTTGGTAGATACAAAGCAAAGAACAATTTATTTCAATTGTCAACCGTACATGCCATACAAAACAGTGATATGCTACTTTTTAATGTAAATTACATTCTTTTCTGATTTTCAACAGAAACAAATGTAATCATACATGCCCTTTGGTTTTTAATTGATAATCTGAAAGATGTTATATTTTCCCGCCTCATGTGAACACTGGTAACAACCGTTCCTTCCATCTTTGTCACTCCTCAATAGGTATATCAAATGTCAAAAATCATCCACTGGATAAATTTAAGCGAGTTGTTGCCCAGGTTAAAATTTTGAAATCTCTATTCACCACACTAATATCAAAAATTATCCACTGGCTTAAATTTGAGTGCAACTGACACACGGCCTTAGTTATGGCTATAATCGATTAACTTCATGATGAAATTGAAATTTTGCCTGCATAGCTGGTTATAGGAACCATTGGAGAATTCCGGTTCATTTCGGTGGAATGACAAACATTACTTCACAAAAATAAATTACTTCTTGTTTTTCAATGATCAAGATTTATTTTACTAAAGTAATGTTACTGATTCCACACAAATCAAACATAATATTTTAATAATTCCTACATCCAGCTTCCTAATGGGTCAGTTATAGCCTATAGGGTGTGCAGTTATAGTTATCATTGAATAGCTTCATTGGAAAAAAAATCCCGTAGAGAGATTTAATATTTTTTTGGATTCTTCTCATCAATTCATCACTCATTCTGCGAAGGCCGCTCCCTGACTTGTCAGTACGGTATCCGTATCGGTATTTTTTACCTAACCGAGGGGATACCGATACCGCCTTTGTCTGCTCTTTTGTCGGTAATTAAACTTTAACTTAGCAGAATCTTCGTTAGGAACATTTCGAAAATATTTGACAAACTATTTTATTCTATACCAAGACCATCCGAGGCTGTTGCATTTAATTAAGTAATAATAAACAAACTATATTTTGTTCAATTTTTTTTTTAGAATTCAGTCTATGTTTTTATAGCAAGGTATTTTCTTGAATACTCTACTAATTGTTAGTTGTGCAACAACTCGTCTTTTTGAATTTCAAGAACTAAATTCACATGAATTTAACTTTCTGCAGAACATTTTTTTTTAACAAAACACGCGATAATACCGATTGTTTACTGTTCGTACCGCAGCTCGGTATACCGCCCCGTTCCTGTACATACCGAGCGAATCAGGTGGAAAGCATTGAAATACATGTATTCGGTATATATTAGGTAACTATGTGTACCGAACGAAACGATACCGCACCGAAAAGTGAGGGAGCGGCCTATAAGAGAGTACAGATTGTTATTTTGTAGGTATGTATGTGTCAAGTTTTTGTCAGTGTTGTAAGTTGCGAAGTAAGGAAAGTAAGGAAAGCCAGCATCTGCTAGCTGAGGCAACGGATGAAAATCTCTGAGGAATTTGTAAGTAGAACACACATATATGGCGTTTTTCATTGGTAAAAAAATCAATTTTTTTGTCAAGATCTGTCAAAAGACCGATTTTGACAGTTGGTGTGTTCCATTGAGTTCAATTTTGCTAAATTTTTCGGCAGATTTACCCCTCCTTGCACTAACACTGATGCAAATGATAGCTGTCAGTTTAACTAGAGTGATTTTCCTTTTGTTTTAATATTTTTTCGGTTGTGAAAAAAACTATTAATAACTAATAAAATTGTAGCAGTTCGATGTGAAATATAAATTAAATCAAAAACGAACAACCTGTGTTACTGGAAGCTTGACAGCTACACAGACAATAACTTCACATACACAAAATCACAACAACACAAAGACAACAAAATATCAATCTGAAATCGTGTTCCATTGGTAACAAAAAGATCAAAATCCAGATTTACCAGTGGAAAATGCCTATAGATTCAGCATAACTTAGATAAGTAGAAAGTTAAGAATAGATTAGGGTTGATATGGTATGCTTCGAAATTCGCTGTCATTTAAACTTTTCTCTCACTGAATACCTGAACTCCTGATTTTACGAAAAGACTTGGCACCACTATATATAGCTGTCAACAATATTACTGCCAAAATTCGGCAGCATCCTGCAACTGCATTGCAAATTTTTCTGTGGTTCGGTTTTTCATTGAAGCATTTATTAATTGTGACAAATTACGCACAAAATAATTTAAATTTGAATATTGAATTAAAGACATGTCTGATACAACAGAAAAAACAGTCCCCGAAGGTTGGGAGGTCCGCACAAGCCGATCCACAGGTATTTCACAGACGATGAGATGGAGAGAAGAATCGATTTTTGATTCTGTGTATTTTATTAATATTGAATAATATATGACTACGATTTAGGAATGACCTATTACTTGAATATATACACAAAGGAATCACAGTGGGATATGCCAACGGAGCCGGCCGCAAAGCAGGTAAGCGAAAATGTGAGTTATCAATAGGTTAGCTAAAATGTCCTAAAAGTGCGTATTAAAAAAAAATAATCACTTAAATATGTATAAGCATTTTGTAAGCACGTTTCTAAACGATACAGTACCAGATTTATAAGGCTGTAAATTGGAGTTTCAATATATTCTGTGGTCTACAAACTTTTAAACAATTTAGAAGCGGCGTTTACTAATGTTTTTTGTAATGAGAAATAAATGGCTTTTTTTATTTAAGGGTCCCAACGAAGTGCGTTGCTCGCACTTATTAGTCAAACATAACAAAAGCCGACGACCAAGCTCCTGGAGAGAAGAGAACATCACACGCACTAAAGAGGAATCACGCGCCATAATTGAAGAGTACAAAAAACAGGTAAACATCTCCTCAAATATTAAGCTTCCAATAATGATGTTTTTATTATTTTAAAGATTGAATCTGGAGAAGCAACTTTGCACGAACTCGCTGAAAAATACTCCGACTGCAGTTCGGCTAAACGTGGTGGTGACCTTGGAATGTTTGGACGAGGTTTGTAGTGCGCGCATGATATATGAAATGAAAATAATGGTTATCTCATTCATGTTATAGGACAAATGCAGAAGCCATTTGAAGATGCTTCCTTTAGCCTAAAAGTCGGCAAGATGTCCAAAGTCATTGAGACCGATTCTGGATTGCATTTAATTATCCGTACGCAGTAGAGTTGCTGTTAAAAAAATTCTTTTAATTTCATCTCAGTATCAACAAAAAAAGTATAATAAATCTTAAGACTTAGTTATCGAGTTTCTTTAGCAAAAGTTTAGCCCCGGGTGATTTTTGTTGCATCAGAGATGCCTTCTGTGCTTTCAGGAGGGTTTTCAGTGGTTGGATAGTGTCTTCTCCATTATTTTCGATGACATTAAGCAGGATGAAGCAGCCACGGTTCACGGTTGCCCAATATGTTACCTAGAAATATACATGCAATTAACAACGTCTCAATCAGTTTAAATAATTTTTTTACAGTTTCCTCTGTAATAGTGTTGGACAAAATCGATCCAAATGTCTCCTGGCTTTGCTTGGTCCTTTCAGCATCGTGCTTGATTATTTTTTTCAGACCAATATGCAAGCCGGCATCTTCTATTCCAGCGACAATTTTTGGCTAAGGTTGGAAAATAAATTATGACAAACCACCGATCAGTATTGCGAACATTTACCTCTTCGGGTGCTTTCTCTTCCTTGGCTGGTTTCTTCTCTTTGGGTTGTGTCTTTTCCTTTATCAATTTCTTTTCAGCAGTTTCCTTTGTTTCTTCCCCCACTGTTACTGCCCAATCAGATTTGCATATGAGAGAGGCTAGCGCCTGTGAAGCACTTGTAAAGTGTGTTGAACTTACTAAATAAGTAAAAAACAAATGTTAACATTGAACGTAAAATAAACTTAGCTAAGTTTATGTGATATTTTCTTAATGTAAAGGACGTTTAATGTGAACACAACAGTAAAGAGTTGTTTCCAATCTTTATGGGTTAGGATGCATCCCTGAAAACTAAGGAAATTGTGTACTAAGTCCCTCGTTTCGCTTTACGTATGAAGATGGTCGAAGCCATTGTGCACCGCACAATTTTATGTTAACCCGCGAATATGAACGTTCCAACTTGTAGAGAGTCACACGAGTTTGTGCACGCCATAATGTCATCAGTCGAACAGGCTAATGGGACTAAGGCCACGCAACTGTAGGGGTTACAGATAGCGTATAGAGGATGCAATCACTACTATTGAACTGAAACATAATGAATTCATTTCAAAATAAGATGTCTTCGAGGTAATTAACGCTCAATTTAGCTTCAAACATATTGTTTGAACACATTGCAATGCAGTACAGAAAGAGGTGTAGAAACAAAGACTACATATCAATGGATTGCGACAAAGGTCCTGAGAGACATATAACGACGTTTGCAAAGAATTTACGCACAAGTGTCAATACCAAAATAAAAAATCAAGTATCGTAGCTTCAAATAAGAGACAAGGAAAAGTTCGACAGAATGATGAGTACCAGTGATATAATTTATATTGGAATAGAGTCAACATAGAGTGCCAAGCAGCAATGGACCTAACAAATAAATGATCTTAGAGCGGAGTATGTAAATGCAAAATAAATCTTCCAAATGCAACAAATATTGTACTCAGAGAAATACTGGACAGAAATCTTCGGGTTCGTTAAAAAAAAGTACACTCCTTTCCTTTAGCAACGATTTCAATGTTTGTGTGCACTTTTGTGCACAAAAAAAAACAAAACAAAAACACGTCATTATTGACAGTAAACAATATTCCTTAAGCTAAAAAATCTTCGAATTCCATCCCCCTGATTCGAGATAATCAAACGATCGCAGATGGCAGAGCACTTGGACAACACTTGCAATGTGCCCAGAATTAGACGGATCGGGAGACTTATCAGAGCGGGGGTTCCTGTTTCAAATTCTGAATCTTCACCTTCTCTTCCAAAAGTCTTACAAACAGTAACACTGTCAAGAGAATCTTCTCAAAAATGCCGTCCGGATTCGGCATTAAACAGAACAGAACTTAGGTTACAGGCCCTGTAAGCACTGGATGTACTTAGATCTGATCTGTTATTTCAAATTGATTTGATAGAAGTTTGGCCGCTCAGTTAGAAAAAATCATAAGTAATGTTTGCTTGCAATGAACATGTGGGCTCTTACCATATTGTTACGGTAGTTCGGCAAAACTATTTGACGAGACGAATAAAAAGAAATACAGTTTGTGCGTCACAAACTTCTTTACAACACTCAGCCTCGTGACTATACCGTATGCCTTAACGCACATTATGACTAGCTATAGGAATAATATTTATCCAAAATCGAAATCCAAAATCTTTGAAAGCTTTTCATCATCAGATTAGGCCCATAATCATAAAAGCCAAATTTTTTAGACTCAGCAACAAATCTTTAACAGTTTTTGCCAACTGTGATAGAGATTATGATTTTGATTGCATTTTTTTAGATGTAAAGGAATAGCAAGGCGGGATCATGCGTCCTACTACGTTGCTCAGAAGCATTGCGAGGAAGTAGCTATACTTTTCCCCAGATTTAACATCTTCTCGTTCTTCCACGACGCTAAACAAAACCTAAATTAAACTTCAATTAGTTTACTCACGTTTGTTAATAACATTTGCAGTCACTAGACCAATGTGGCCATCAGCTAACCAAAATTCGGGTGCATCTGCTATCGCCTTCGCGATCGGCTCTTCGATTTGTTCGAATATCTCTTTGCGTCGCACATCCTTATCCTTTTTACCATATTTTAAACCTTCTTCTATGAACGCTATGAACTGTGGATGGAAACTGTTTTTGTCAGCGGGTGAGACAAACCACTCAATAACTCGCCGTCCCCATTGACTGGCGGCAATGGTCTGTATTTTATCATAAATTGGATCAAATAAAGCTTTCTTTGAGGCTTTGGTATCATCCAATGCATTGATAACGGCTATTGCGAACACATAACCTTGCTCATGGGTGCATATCTTCACCAAATGTTCTTTAATTGCCTTAATAATTGCCTGAATAAACAGAGAAATGCTTAATTATAATTTTTCGAAGAAATATTACTTTTGGGTTTACTTACACGCCTATTCTTTGGTGATGATTGCCAGAAACAAATAACGGCTGCTTGACAACCCTCCTTTGTGGTCACCATTAATGGTATTAAAGCAGAGTACATTGCGACAGTCTCTTCCATTTTATCCTCTTCACACTCTTTAAGGTATTCCAAAATCACCGCATGAACTAGTGAACTGTCTACGAGTTTCTTATTTGCGACATGTTCCAGATTTGATTTGACCGACCCGAGAATGGCGGCTTTCATGTGAGCTGCCTCTTTGTATGTATCTGACAGCTTCCTAACAGAGTCATCTTTTGACTAAACAGTAGTTAGAGGAACAAAGTGTTCATGAAATGCCAAGAAATGCGATAAATACTAAAACATACCTTCTTGTACAAATCACCATAGAACTCTTGGCGCATGTAGATTTTCTGTTTCGGAGTGGCCACTGACAAATAAGCGTGATCCAAAATCTTACTGGAAATATTGTGGCATGCCAAACGTACAATGTTTCCCATAAAGCTGTCCACTAGTTTGGTTTTTATTGCTGGACTTCCATACTTAAACATTCGCAGTACACAGAAATGTGAATACTTAGACACGGCCATATCGACGACTAGCGGAAGTAGCTCCTGTTAAAGCAGTTCACAAATAACACGTAAGAATACACGTTGATAAAGCAATGAAGAACAAACCTCTGAAATAGTTTCTCTAAGGGCAGGAGACGCACTTTTTAACATACACTGAACTATCCTCGCCGTGTCGTGAGCCATCACAACCTTCTTCAACATCTCGCCCTTGAGAAGATTGTACAAGCAAGCAACCAAATCAGTTTTCTTAGCCGTTTTCTTACTACAAAATAGGAAGATTACAGAAGGATAACACATAAATTTGTCGGTACCTACCATTTCAACTGCTCGTAAATCTTTTTTGCATCGATTGACACATCGTACGAATCTTTAGTCTTTTTACGTTTTAATTTTAAGTCCTTCTTTTCCTGCTTGAACTTACGCCAGTCGGTTTTTTCAGCTTTCTCTGGTTCCTGGCCTTTTTTGAAAGGAGCAGGCTTTCCTTTGAACTTGTTGAATGGCTTTACATGTTTGGGTTTTGAGTCTGATGAGTCGATTTTTACAGTTTTTGGTTTTGGAGAATCATCTGCATTAACTGATGTGGCACGTTTCTTTCCTCTTATCATTTCAGTAAATTTACTTTGATAAAAACAATATACTTATGAAAACAAGATCCTCGTTTATTTCCACGTGCGGCTGACTGTCACTGTTGCCGGAGTCGAAGAGTGGTTCAAAGTGTCAAAATTTGAAAATTAGTATTGACATTTACAGCACTGCCATATCTATCAGTCTAAAGGTGTGTTCACTTTATAAGATCTACAAAGCCGAAAGAATCATTCATGCTTAATGGAATATATGGAATAAATTAATGGCGTTTTCAATTGCTGAATCTGGATTTTGATCTGAAATTTGATCTTTTTTGTTACCAATGGAACACGATTTCGGATTGATTTTTTTCTGAGGTTGTATTGTTGTACATAATTTCTTCTCTGTGAAGTTAGTGCTGGTATAACTATCAAGTTTCCAGTAACACAGGTTGTTTGTTTTTGATTTTATTTATTTTTCACATCGTACCGGTCAGTTTTGGTGGTTGAAAATAGTTTTTTTACAACTGAAATTATCTTAAATGAAAAGGAACATCACTTTTTTTTACCAATGGAAAACGCCATCAGTAACGCATTACAGGTTTATGCTTCTATTGATGCTTTGTAAAGTGATCATTAGTGCAAACATGTGCATCACCCTTAACGTCAAGTTTTATTAAGCTGCAAAAATAACAAAAATATGAGCATAAGAGAAAATGTGTACTGCTTTTTTGATTTGCCAAGCAAAAAATTAAAGAGGATTCAACAAATTTGTAATTACACATTTTTGCATGGAGCAGATAAATAAATTTTTACACTCGTATTCATTAGGATTCGCTTAAACACTGAACGGTTGTACAGTTAAGCAGGGTTGTGCCAAATAAAGTAAGAAAAAAGGAGTGAAATCTATTACAATTAGCTGTTCCACAGCTCGGTAGAGTTACCAAGGTGTAATGTTTTAGCTCGAATTCATGTCGAAAAATTCTGTTGACTTAATAACATCGTTTACAATGTTCGGTTGTTTGATTAAGAAAAATTAGTATTTGAATAAATTAAACCGTTAAACACAACTGTTAAATAAATTCAAAAATACCCTAGACGATTTTTGTATTCAACTTAAAATTGTGCCACTGATAAGCTAAGCTATTGTAACAAATACATAAAAAAACTTTAAACAGTGTTATACATACAGGCGCTTTTCAACCATTAGAACGCGTTAAAGTCTTGCAGCGTATTCGAAGTTGCGTAAGTTCTATGAATAAAGTTTTTGCGTTTAGAAGCATTTTTAGTGGTGCATAACTTGACACACTCCATATAATCGGTTACTAAATAAGGCTGATGTTTTAAAAATATATGTATATATAAACCGTGTTTTTAAAAAAAAAGTTCTTACAAAAAGTGAAATTGAAATTAATTAATTGAAATGAAATTTTGAATATCATGGCAACTCACAAAAGGGATATGCATGCAACAAAACTCGTTGTAAACATTGGAAAATTACAACGTGGTAAATAACTGACAAAATTTGTATAGGAATTTTTTTTCCATTTATTTTGGATTAACAATTTTTCTTCAGGTTCAAACTATGCTCCCTCCTCACCCGATCAACCATCAAACATGAGGTTCAACCGGTTGAAGCATACTCGTGTGCGAAGGCCCATTAAGAGCAACTAGATCTACACGCCTGCCGATGCATTTGGTTACCCATTGAATTTAAATTTGAAAAGCTCTACGGAATATAAAAATCTTTAATGGAGTACAGATAGATTAAGGTCGAAAGGCTAACGAAAGGATAATCGCGATTTAAACATTTTTTTATTTAGTATGTAAGTTAATAAGGGGAAAATAAAAAAATTATAAATAACAGTAAAAACAGCCCTATACTCTTTTAGCAGAATGGGTACCGAGACGAATCCAGCAAATTTTAGATGCCACTTATTGCAGAAAACCTTCGATTTGCCAAGTGAGTAATCGTGTTCGACTAACGAAGTTACGAAGGGATCCATGTAAGTGGAACATGCCTGATGCGTTCTAAAACGTTGAATATGATTATATTTTTTACATCCCCTATTAATACCGACAATTTACTTTAGGAATGACTTTTTATTTCAATCACGTGTATGAAGGCATGTGTAATATATGTGTGGACCCTATAAGTGTAGTCTAAGTGTAGACTTATTTATCGTTTGCTTTTCTTTAGACGTGCTGCACTTACCTCAGATTTGTATCCTCTGTGTCAGCTGAGATTTTTTGACTCATATTCGAACAACAATCCTGCAGTGGGCCATTTTTTTTTATAAAACAATCGTATTACTTCTCAGCATTTAATAATGCCGAATTCCCATATTGGTGTATGAAAATAATAAACACCCATACTTATTTAGCAAAGAGGGTGCGGAGACAAAACAAAGAAATTTTAGTCTCATGTTATTCCAAAAACTCTCCACTTTGAGAGATGAATCGTGTTCCACTTAGGATTTTGCGGAGATCTCTAAGGGACCCGTAAGTGGAACATGCCGATTCTATCTCACACCATAATCAAAACCATAGCAACTGAAGGCAAATTTTCTATTTAGCTACAAATACATAGAAAAAAATGTATTCCGATTGTTAACAGAATTACTTAAGTATTGAATTTTTTGGCAGTCTCAATAACATTGTTTGTTGGTCAAAATATGAAAATCATAAAATTCTGTGGGGCTTCTAATCTTAGGGCGTAGTTATTTAGCTATAATTGAAAACCATCATGTAAAATTTTCTTTTACTCATTGCGGCTTTTTATAAATTCAATCATTGGCAAGTTGTGTCAAAACAGAGCTTATTAATATTACGACATGATTATCCAAAAATATAAATTTTATTTTTATATATAGTTTTCGCAGAAAATTTTATTTTTCACTTATCAAGACTTATTTTTGGAAGTAATGTTTGTCGTTCCACCGAAATGAAAGGGGATTTTCCATTAATTCCTACAAGCAGCTTATGGAGCTAAAATTTTAAGCACACTTACACTTATAAAAAATTACGAAGTATGAAAAGAAAAAATAAGTCAAACCACTTAAATTGTAGACGAACAGAATTGCAAAAAAAAAAAACACACTTTTCTTATGCATCCATCATCATAATGTTAGAATAAATCGAATTCTCGGTAAAAATAATAGGTGACAAAAAACGATGAAAATCTGAAATTAACACTGGAAACACCATTGCACGTGTCCACCCTAGGATTTATACCAAATTTCGGTTCAACATTAATAATGTCTTGAATCATATGAAGTGCTACCACTTAATCATTAATTATTAACGAACAGGCACAAAACAATTTTGTTCAGTTTAAATTAGAAAATATACATTTTGGCTTATATGAAATTCATATCTCATGGGTGAATTCAGAAAAATTATGCCACATTCACAAATTTCGAATTGGTATAAAACTGTCTACAGAAAAAGATTTCTAAACGAACATACCAAAAAGCCGCCATTGCTGTGCTTGTGGCGTCTTCAAATTTTTCTGCACTCTCTCTCAACTCAGTTTTCAAGCAATTTATCGATTGGTTAAAACTTGGCGGGCGGAAGTGTTTTCTTACAAATAAATAAAGTTCTGTGTTTAATAAAACTGAAAAAAATAATAAATAATTAATTATTAAATTGTAATAATGGGCAGAGTGCACAAGAAAAAAATAGCCCAATACAATAGGGAGAACGGTGAAGGAAAAGATGGAGCTCTTGATAATTCCACGAATGGCGATGAAAAAGCAAGCGATCTTTCACGGGCAGATTCCGATGCCGAGGAATCGATCTCGTCATCGAAAAAACGTACCCCGAAAAGCACCCCAGTGGTAGATGCTCCTGCAGAGGACGAAGAGGAGGAGCAGATCGACGATATCGACAGAAGTGACAAGAAGAATGAAAGTGCTGAAGAGGAAGAAAAGGAGGATGAGGACGAGGCAGAGATAAACAAAAGCTCTCCAGTGGGCAAGAAAACTGCTCTTAAAAGGAAGTCTACGACGCGCTCCAAAGCCGAAGACGATGTAGACGATGATGAAGAAGCTGAGGCAAATGGTGCCTCTCCAGCCAAGAAGAGTCCGGGGAAAAAAAATGCCGGCAAAAAGGCTAAAGCAAAGCCAAAGTCGAAGAAAACGAAGCCGGAATCGGAGGACGAAGCCGATGAAGAAGACAACGATGATGGTGATGAAGAGCAGGAATACGAGGTAAATTATCTATTTTGCATGATATATAATATTTTTTTTTTGTTGCTGTTTCTGTTTTGGTGGGAAAAATCGCCTCATCATTTTTGAAGTGGTTTCAAATAGTATATAACACTTTGTGGTCATTATAGTTTTTTTTTTTGTCAAATATTACTATTGAATGATGTTATGTATTACAAAAGTTAAAATTTATTGAAACGACGCGACGTGGCACAAATTTGAATAAAAGCAGCACATTTCAGTTTTGTTATCAGTTTTATGTCGCCCATTTTATGCGTTTGTCGAGTAACAATGCTACAAGAGTTGTTAAAACAAAATGGTCGCCAAAGATTGAAACAAGGTTGTTTGGGTATGGGTACAGAAGTAAAGTACACTACACTGGAATGATCAGTAGCACTTGGGTTGATGATGTCATTATCTATTTATAAATGCTACAATATTTCTATAGAGCATTTGATTTAAAATATTTTAGGGACAATGCCTATTGGCAAACCAGTGTATCAAAGTAATATACCTAGGTAAAAAAAATGTTCTTTAAGTTAGCTATTAAAATTGATTATAGTTACGTTAAGTAATATATATGATTGTCTATCTTGAAACACTTTGCAATTGAATGCTTGTTGGGACATACATCCCTATTGTGAAACCCGGTGAAAGGAATCAAATACTACGTGTGAATACATACACAACCTTTAGCAAACGTTCATTTGTCGATAACGTAAAATTCATTACATCTATACATCTATGAAATCCATTGTATAAGAGGTACTCCCAAAGATTATAAAGCCATGCAGATGACGCATTGAGAACAAAAAACAGCAACTTTTGCTCACCAGCTTCACGGTAAGGGCGGGCGGTGTGCACGTGCACACATGAGAAACGAGATCCAAATATTTGGCGGGCTGTGCCAGTACGACCCGCCATAGATACATTTTGCTTGTATGTAGTGCGTTATCTGTATGGTCTTATAATGCACACTACGTTTACATATTCAAAAGGCATAGGTAGAAGATATACATATAACTTAGTAGCGGAACCCGTTAAAATTCCTTTGTATATATAGAAATTGATGATGTGTATATAATCCAAAATCCATTTTAGAAAACGTAAAAAATAAATAAATAAATAATCAAATGTGGACCAATTTGATCCACTTCTCGGACGACTTTAAATATGGCAGAAATCCTCTATATCTGCTTCGTGTTGTTCAAGTCTCCTCTTATATTAGAGCAACTAAACGACTTAGTATTTATGCAGGAATGGCTGAATCCCAAATCGCAGTACTTCTGCGTTACTTCTGCGTTACTTTTTAATCAAGAGTTCCAATACGCAAAGAAATTACTATGATGCAAAGCATATTTTTCTAAAACGCATTGTGGAAGCATCAACTGCGCAAACACACGCAAAAAGAGCATCGTGAATGGTTGTCATGCATAACATATGCGAAGCAGTGCAAAAGCATTCTTAACCTGGCATCATTAACGCAGTTTGTATTCACAATGCACATTTTTTTGAAGTTTTGGAATTCAGCCAAAATCTTCGGCGAATTTTACGTAGCGCCAAAATCACTACAATTATTTCTTCAAATAAAAAGTCCCGAATATTCCACAAATAAAGTTTGTAGGTATTGTTCATGAGTTTTCGATGTGTATTTTGGATCTTTTTCTACACATTTGACGAATCAAATCAGAAAGTAGCCGCCATTTGCAAAGTTATACAATCATCCGATGGAGTGATGCCTTTTGGATCGCATTGTAAATAAAAATATAATCCGCGCGATTAAAAATATTCCCGGGGAGTTTTTTTTATCACAGATTTTAATTTTCTTGAGAATTAATTTATATTATTCTGAATCAACGGAAAACAAATTCACTTCGAATTTGGAAGGATGAATATATCATGTTTCGAATTCAGCTCTTTAAAGATTTAAGTGTCGTTTTTGGAATTCTGTCAAAAGAACAAAAAGTAGTTTCTATAAATGAATTATGATATGTATAAGTGGTTCCATATTGTTGTTCGTTGGTAAATTCGCGTTAAAATGAATAGTGACGGGTACAGACGCGTAGCAGCTTTGAACACCAAACCGTCGAGGAGACATGTTAATAAAATCACAGGAATAGCTCCCGTTAATTTAAATCACATCAGAACATAATATAAATGCAAATACTTATGAATTCGTAGCTTGGTTAAACATGCAATGCTTTTCTTCCATTCGAAAATATTTTCAGGAGTGGAAAAGTTGTTTTATTTTTTACATTCATGGCTGTTTTCGATCTTGTTGAAAGTTTTCCACATTCACAATTATTTACTAACAAATATAAAACTCTCATTTCCATACAATTTCCCGCTTGGATTGTTGAAAAAAAAAGGAATTGCTTTCGCTTTTTTAGCGAGCTGTTGAGCAGGGGTTAAAATTTTGAAGTCTCTAGTCACCATACTAATGTGAAAATTTATCCACTGGCTAAAATTTTAACGCAATTGACACACGGCCTAAGAAAAACAAAAATTCACCCCTTCTTTATACTTTCCCCTTGTATCCAATAACAATTTTCTCGCTGCCTTCAGCCTATAAACTAATGGAAAAACAAAATTTAAAACTAATCAAAATTACATTTTGTACAACCCTGTTAATAAAAAAAAATAAATTCTAGATTTTAAGTAATACTTAATTATTAATTAGTTATAAACACACAAACTAAACTGTGATATTAGTTCGATTGATTTAATTGTTTGGCTTGTTTATATACATTTAGGTTCATTTTTATATGTTGTACATTTTTTATTTTTTATATTCTAAACATTAATCTTATATTTACATTTTTACATTTATAAATTTAGTTATTGTATGTTTAATTTAACGTGTTCAGTAACCTTTTTTTTTAAATTCGTTCATTTTTGTCAAGTTTTTAATGTCATTAGGTTATTAAATTCTTGTAGTCAAATATACGATAAAGTATGTTGTCCTCTAGTTGTTCTCATTCTTCGTAGTCTAAAATCTACAGCGTTTCTTAATAAATAGTTGTGTTGCTATGATCATTTATGTTGCCAGATAAATAACTTGGAAGCATGTTGTTTTTTAATTTATATATAAATAACATTTGAATATATATAAAATATGGTATAAGAGGAAACGAACTGGCGTGGTTCGAATCATTTCTCAGCGGCAGGACCCAAAAGACAAATGTGAATAGTGTAATATCAGACAGCATAGAAACCACTATTGGAGTTCCACAAGGATCTGTACTTGGAGCATTACTTTTCATCATTTGTATAAATGATATCAACGATAACAGATTGTGTGCATAAGATTCAGGACGATATCTCTAGAATAAGTTTGTGGTTAAAATCAAATAAGCTGAAACTTAATGTTACTAAGTCTAAGTGCATGGTATTTAAGAAACTGTATAATCTAAATTTGAAAGTAGATAACGAAAGTATTGAGCAAATAAACATAATTAAATATCTAGGAGTCATAATTGACTCAAATTTAACGTTTAACATGCATCTAGAGTATATCTTAAAGAAAGTGTCAAAAAAAGTTTATTTCTTTAAACGAATAAGGTGTAAAATTAATTTATTAAGTGCTATAAATGTATACAATATAATGATAAAACCACACTTTGAATACTGTTCATCCATCCTATATTTATGTAGTGATAATATGTTAAGTGGATTACAGCGTATCCAAAACAAAGCAATGAGAATAATTTTAAAATGTAATAGATATACTCCAATTAGACTGATGTTAGATATGTTAATGTGGTTAAGCATAAAACAAAGAATACTTGTTAATGTTTTATGTTTTATCTTTAAAATTAAAAATTAAAAATGACCTTATGCCTAAATATTTAAGAAAACATTTGAGATATGTTAGAGATTGCCAACCATATAATTTAAGAAATGGAGACGATATTAGACTCCCTTCATATTTATCAAATATAACTCAAAACAGTATTGTATATAAAGGGTTCCAAATGTTTAATACAATGCCAAACGACACTAAAAACGAAAAAAAATTTAAAGTATTTAAAAGAAAAATTATTATATTTATTAAATGTAATTATCAATATAGTAATTAAGCTTATTTTATGTAACGTAGTTCAGTTTAAATTGAATTTAAATAGTGGAATATAAACTAAATTAATAATTACATACATACATACATACATACATAACATAGTCTTTGTAAACCCACCTCGCGTATGAGCAAGAATAAGTCATGTGGCAAACAGTAACGTTACGAAAAAGGAGGCAATACTCGACAGCCGCTGTAGTATCAAAGATATGTGTATACATAACATGCAAAACTGATATAATAAGACTCAATAAATATATTCATTCATTCCTTACATGCCATTCAGTCAACTTCAAGCTACAGATTCACATTGTGTAAGCGCTTACGGCTTGTCATGGTTTTAAATTTTGATTCAGCTACGAGCGCCAGCTACAGATACGCATTCTGGTTTGCCCTTTAGTTTCGTTATAGCGTCAATACACCACACATACATGCATGCGCCATCACAAGCATGCGCCATCACAAGCATGCGCAAACCCGCTTCCTCCACACACTATTCATGCAAACTGCGCAGTAATCATTCGTGTGTTTATATCTGATTGACACACATCGTCATTATTAATGGGAAAATTATCCCTCTGCTGGATTTGAAAGTAACTGCGCAATTTTAAACACACAACACACATGAATGCATGCGCAAACAAGAAAATATCAACATTTTCTGAAATCACTTCTGCCACATGTGCAATCGTACAGTCAATTCCATATACTCTCAGTTTGCATGCGCAATCACTATATTGCGCATGCATGCATGTGTAATGTGAGGACGATATTACTTGCATCTAATTCGTTATTTTTATGTTTTGATTTCGTTACTCGCACTATTCCATTTTTAATAGTTTGCTCTCACTTTTCAACAAACATTTTCAAAATTCATTTTTAAAATGGCTCTAAAACAACCTCAAAACGCAATCGATCGTGTTTAAATTTAGCGACCTCTAAGCAACGTTGCTTAAATGCAGAAATCGATTATAGATACCGATTGTGCATTTAACTGATACTTTAAACTTAAATACTTCCTTTATAAATTCAGCTGAACAGGAATAATGTCAGCCCAATTATAAATATTCCTGAGAAAAGCATTTTGCAATAATAATTTGGTGTTCAAATTTTTAAATGCAAATTCTTTTTTATCTACAACCCAACATTGTAAACGCTATTGCTGAGTCAAAGTTAAGGTACCAAGGTGTTTTAAAAGTGTAGAAAACAAAGCGGCCTTCATGATGTTTCCATGTATAGGTGTACTCCTTCATAAATAAAATCAAATCTGCTGAATTTGTTGGATAATTCTTTTTTTTTTTCGATTCGTTCAATTCGAATGTTGTTTCACGAATATCTTTTGTGGATTCGTTTATGCCAACCAAAATATCTGTGTTCCATATTGGGTCCACCGTGATTCACTTTTTTTATTCATACTGTTTTCTGACCACTCTACCTAGATGTATTTACAGTTAATTTAAATCAACAAACAATTTTTTATTTTGCATGAATAAATATTGTTCTTTGACACTACAATAATTTTGTTTAATGTAAATTTTAATACATTATGTTTTTTTTTTTTTTTTGCAAAAAGAAGAAAAAAGTTTATGAAGAACACCTTAACAAATGTGTCGGGAACAAACTCGCGTCAAATCAATTTTTTTTCTCCTCTTCCGATATTCGAAGTCAGTTTAGAAAAAAAGAGGGAAGAGGAATAAACTCCCGTTGAGTTTTTATTTTAAATTGGGCTGAGTATTTCTACCAAAACTGCAAAGGGTTTTCTATATTTTGGGTTATCGGGAATTCTTTTTCCCACGGAATTTTTCCTATTCAGCAATCAATTTACATTGCTGAATGGGAAAGAATTCCCAATAAATATGGTGAAACTATGAATATCGTCAAGTTATCGTATCCTTGTTAATAAAGTTTCGTACGTCCCAATCGTGCACCCACCACTGGTTAATTGTAATCCAACGAACCTCTCAGTTACCGCGGTTAACTAAAATTATCTTCGGTTCACATTTTTTACGTTTTAATATTGGTAATAATTTTTAGCATTCATTTCCTTTTTTTTTTTAAACATTATATGGAACTATAGGGTAAAACTACAAGTTTTGTAGTTGCGCGTAAAAGTAGTTCTTTAAAATCTGACGTCTGCCCTCTGTGGTCTATTATAAATATTTAAGCACAAAGTTCCAGGTCGATTTGACAATAATGTCGGGTATTTGTGTTGGTGGAATTATTGAAATTTAAATTACTTCACCATATACGGGAATTTGTATTTATGTATTCACTTATTTAGTATAATTACTATTTTTACTACAAATTTTTAAAAGTATATTCATTAATCACTAGGATGTTAAGTAAATAGATAATTTGAATTTTTTTAAATTTTAAACATTAGATTTAATGTAAACTATTGATAGTCTTTTAAAAGAATGTCACACTTGTTAATTCATTAAAAAATTGAATGCCTTTATACACAATCATGTTTTGAGTTCTACTGTCTCTATAAAGTGACAATCTAAAATATTTTTAGCTACATAATCAAAGTGAGTATAAAAATTTAGTTCACTGTCTATAATCACGCCTAGGTAGTTAATTGATTGCACTTGTTCAATTTGATGACTGTTAGCTTCAAAATCCGAATTTATAACCATACATTTAGTTTTATTTACATTAATTTTCAGTTTGTTCATTTCGTATTATAAATATTCAGTAATTAGCTGTGAGTCTTTTCCGTACACAAATAAGAGTGCATCATCTGTAAACAACGACATTGCGCAATATTTAATAACTTGACATATATCATTTATGTATATTAGGAATAACAGTGGACCTACGATAGTTTCTTGTGGCACTCCGAATGAATTAAATGCACTATTTGATAAGCACTGATTAATTTTAGTTCGTTGAGTTCTATTACTCAAATACGTTTGAAACCAGTTAAGTTCCTTATTTTGGATACCATATTTGTTTAATTTTGTTAGAAGCAATGATCTGTTAATTGTTTCGAAAGATGTTTGAAAGTCTAAGAACACCGAAATTAAAGTCATAATCAGCCAGTTAAGAGATGTTTCACATGAGTGTTCTGAGCGAAAACCCGATTGATTTTATATTAAAATTTTGTTACCAGAAACATGTTTAAATAATTGTTCATGTGCAAACTTTTCAGTAATTCTTTTTTTTAAATTGGTAGCATGTTTATGGGTCTATTTATCACAATTTCTATTATTAGGTTCTTTTGGTAGAGGAAGTATTACAGATTCTTTTAAATTATCTGGAAAAATGCCTTGGTCAAATGAATAAATAATAATTTTTAACAAAATAGGTCCAATCACATCGAAGCGGTGTAATATTATTTACATACTTACTTAAGTGGCGCTACGGTCCGGAATGAACCTGGGACTCAACCAACATGCCTCTCCAATTAGCCCAGTCCTTAGCTAATTGCCTCCAGTTGCGCACTCCAAGTTGGTTGAGGTCGGTTTCTACTTGTGCGCGCCACTTAAGGCGAGGTCTTCCTCTACTGCGTCCGACGTGTAGCTGAGAATCGAAGAGTCTGCGAGGAGCTGCAGTATTGGTGTCCATTCGTTCTACATGTCGTAGCTATCTTAAACGTCCAATGCGGTGTTTTTTGGCCAATGGGGTTGAATCTTCGTCTCCATAGCCCCCGTCAACGCAAACGGGACCGAAGATTTTTCGAAGAATGTTCCTCTCGAATCGACCAAGGATTTCTTCACCCGCTTTTGAGACGGTCCATACTTCAGCGCTGTAGAGCAGGACTGGGATGATCAGGTTCTTATATAGGATATCCTTTGTCGTTCGAGTGAGGGCTTTACTACTAAATTGCCTTCTAAGCCCGAAGAAACAGCGGTTTCTTCGTTTAATTTCTGACGAGATGTTGTTGTCAGAGTTAACATCGGAGCCGAGATAGACAAAGTCCCGCACCACCTCAAAGTTATATATGTCAGTGACGTTCTGTCCAATGACATCACGTTGGGTCCGACCAATGATGTCAATATCGTCGGTGTATGCTAGTAGTTGTACCGATTTTTGAAAATTGCGCCGCTGGTGTTGGCTTGTGAGTTTCGCACAATCCTCTTAAGAATCAATTTGAAGAAGTCACATGATAGCGTATCGCCTTGCCTAAATCCTTTTTTGGTATCGAATGTGTCGGTGAGATCGTTTCCGACCCTGATGGAGCAGCGAGAATTGTCCATCGTGATCCTACACAAACGGACGAGTTTGGACGGTATACCAAAACTAGACATAGCTCTGAATAGTTCGTCTCCATAAATGCTGTCGTACGCGGCTTTGAAATCGATGAATAGGTGGTGGGTATCGATTAATACATCTTGGGTTTTTTTTCCAGGATCTGCCGAAGTGTGGAAATCATTTTTGACAACCTTATTAAGCTTAAGTTTAGATATTGCTATCCTCACTTCACTCAGGTCGGGGGGTTGGCAGTTTTCGCTGTCGTTGCCAATATTGAATGGTTCGTTCTGCCTGACAGCGGAATGTTGTTCGTCATCGCCGTTTAACAGTTTGGGTATCGATTAATACATCTTGGGTTTTTTTTCCAGGATCTGCCGAAGTGTGGAAATCATTTTTGACAACCTTATTAAGCTTAAGTTTAGATATTGCTATCCTCACTTCACTCGCTGTCGTTGCCAATATTGAATGGTTCGTTCTGCCTGACAGCGGAATGTTGTTCGTCATCGCCGTTTAACCACTTTGCAGAAGTGGTTCTTTCATATCCTCAGAATCGACTGTGTCTTAACTGCGATATTTCCTTGTTCATCTCGACAGGATTCTGTTCGTGCCTTCTAACCTTGGCATTGGCGTTTTACACTTTGGTAAAATTGGCGATCATCGTTCCTGGAGTGGAACCTCCCTAAATCCTCGATCGCGCGCTTTTCTTGCTCTTTTTTGTTCTTTTTGAAAAGCCGGTGTTCTTCCCTTCTTCTCTGCCTATAGAGCTCAACGGCAGCTCTCGTCTTCACCTGCAGCTTAGCCTTGTAGGCCTCGTTCTTGGCTGCGAGCATCTGTCGGCATTCCTCATCAAAGCAGGAGTTTTTTGCTAGTGGGCGCGAGAAACCGAAATAATATTATTTTGAATGTTTTAGTTTTCAGAGTCTTTTTTCCTTATTTTTTGTCTTCATATTGCATTAAGTTCACTAAGAGTTATTGACTTCAATCAAAAATGTATAGAAATAGAAATAGTGTACTGAAGGTATAGAAATAGTGTTTGGACCCACAGAATGAACCATTTAAGAGTTAGTCGTGGGCAACAATTGAAAGAAATTATGGTACAAATTTACTTTAGCACGGACCCACTTTTTTTTTATTCCGCTCAATGATTTATGCTGATAATTTAGAAATTCGCTCTCAATTAGTTAAAAAGTGATTAAACACTCAAATTTCGAAAAATCCCTTTAGAAATAAAGGTTTTTTTTTTACATTTCACACAAAGCTGAATGATAAATAAGAAGAAGAACATTCCACTGCAGCATTGCCAGATAAAAAAAAACAATACTACTTGTTTCCTAAAACGTAAAAATAAAAATCAAAGGATTTTAAATCCCTTGCTATGCTCACTCGACTCCGTTACTCTGGTCAGCGTATGTAAAGTCGTCAGGCAGGGCCCTAAGTCCAACAGTTTTGTTTTGTTTACGATACTTTGGGTGGCCCGCTTCGCGGGAACAAAGACTTTAAACTCTCTTTCTTTTAAATTTATGCCACAAATTCTAAATTATTATTCTATTATCGTGATGACACAGATTTATAAACGCCAACTTTTCTTTGTCACATTACTCACCGACTACGAATAAATTAACTAATAGAAGTCTGTGCGAACACGAAAAACAACAATAGTGCTTGGCAAATTGAAAGACGGGCTCAGTGGCGCGATTGGTAGTGCGATGAACTGCCGCGCAGAGTGTCTGGTTTCGATTCCCAGCCGTAGCAACACCTTAATGATTTTCACTGGCTTTCTTCTGCTGATGATCTGACAAATCATCCGAGTAGTACAAATTGTCAGGACGTCCGTCATCGTGCACGCTCACATGAATGGTTATGAGAAAGCTCTGCTCTTACGAGCCTGTTGCGCAAAATGTTTGTATTTTTTATTTTTATTTTTGCAAATTGGAAGTCCCCTGAGTTTTTAAAAACTGATTTCCAACATAAGTCAAATATGAGAACTGTTATTTACGCACAGGAGTGTATGTTATTTTTCCTGTCATATTGCCGCATAACCAAAGTGACGATTTTTTTTTTCAAAAATTCATTTGCATGTAAACCATTGTAAGCAGTGCATACGAGATCACGTGCATTCATTTATTTAATTCATATTAGTGTCCAATTTTATAGAGCCTATTTTTCTTTGCTCATAATTAACACATAAAAAACTGATGAGGAATGGAAAGATATGTTTTAAAGTCAGCATCTGATTTTGACCCAATACGTATACAAATGTGCAGTACCTTTAAGCTCAAACTGATAAATGGTTACTTAAGCTAGCGTGTTCCCTTAAGGAAACATGCACGAAATCATTTTCCAACTAGGAAGTGTGAAACTAGAATATTCAGGCACACAGATAACCGCTTGTTGGTTAACAAATGCTTTTGTGTAAGTGACCCTTGGAAATACTCTTTAATAAAATGTTTTCCAGGCAGCAAAAATGCAAACTGACTTGTTACAGTGCAATTTATTGACACGCTATATACCAATTATTTAATATTTTCATGCGTTTATTTTGCCGATACAATCTGTCGGTCACCTAGCCACCTATCGCTTTCAATAAAAGCAAATCGCTTTTATCGCCATCAAAAGCGGTTTGCTTCTGGCAATAAATCCTGCTTCATTCAATTTGGGTACATGCAGAGGGCTGTATCGCATTGTAGTGTGTCAGTTGATCAGCTACAGTCTGCAGCTCACCACGATCTCTTGAACCTCAACGACGCAATGACAGATTTTTGATCGAAATGAATCACTATCGAGGATCCCTATTGCCAACTGAACATATACATAAAGAAAGAAAACGTTCGTTTCCAGGAAACGAAGATGTGTCAATTAATTTGTTTGAAAACGCAATTGCTTCCATGGTTTCTTTGCGATTCAGAACAGGGTGAATGTTCAAATAGCGCCATAACTAAAACATTTCTCACAAAAACACAATATTGATAAATTTTATTTACTATTCATTCAAATGACAATAATTTTAAATTTCCTTTCAGGTCAAAGATGTTGTCGATCACAAAGTTGAAAAGGGGGTTTCTTTCTACTTGATCAGATGGAAGGGTTATGGCCCCAATGATGACACATGGGAAGATGAGCGCACACTATCATGTCAAGATCTAATTGACAAATTCAATAAAAAAGTAAAATTCTTAACAAAAGATAACTCAAACCATATGCTAACTTATAAATACCTTTTCCTCATTGTTATTAGAAAAAAGGAACAAAACCAGCACCTAAAGCAAAGCCAGCATCCAAGAAAGTCGCAGCCAAAACTGGTAAAAAAGATGGAGACGATCCAGAAAAACAATGGGAGGTTGACAAAATCATTGACTTCTCCGATGAGAAGAAAGGACGCCTCTTTCGCATTCGTTGGAAGGGTTACACTGCTAAATTCGACACATGGGAACCGGAAGAGCATTTGAACTGCGAGGAACTCATCCAGAAATTCCTCAAGAAAGTTGACTCTCAAAAGGACATCTCATACAAGGAGTTGAGAGAAGAGCCTAAAAAGACAAAGCGAATGGTGTCAGAGGGACTCCTTAAAGCAGAGCGAGGTGCTCGAAAATCTAAGCGCGGCACCGGAAAACAGAGGTAACCTCGTGTCGAGTCGCCGCATCGTAAAGTCATGTTAAAACAGTCTCTTTTTTATCTCACTCTCCCCCAGGATACAGTATGCGGATAGCGATTGAATTGGCTTTTGAATTTTAATTAGGCTTTACTAAGAATATAAGTATTGAGAGAGTTTAATTAAAATGCAATGGTATTGGAGAAGAAGAAACAAAAAAAAATATAATAATTAACACTTTCTGTAGTTTTCACAAAAAATGTGGTCGTATCAATTGAAACCAACAGTTTTAAGATAAAAAAGGGAACAACTTTTGATGTTCAAAATTAAATTTTTTTGTTTTTTTTATTTTTGTTTATTATTATTTTTACAACAAAACATTTCAGTGAAATTATCTAGTTCAGAGCGGCTTGAAGACCAAAGCCAGGTCCCTTTGGCTCTTCGGTCAATGATGTGGGAGCTCCTTTTGGTTCTGAAGCGAAGCGACCATTTCGTGGGCCTGGTTTGGATATCCTTCCTGCTTTGCAATCTTCTAGAATGCTTTCCATGTCCTTGGCTGTTAAGTCTTCCTGTAATTATTTAGTTGTAAACGGACAGACAAGTGTAATTAGAAAATGTTGTACAGAAATATTAATTTAAAAAGAAATACAGAACTATTTAGAGAATATACTCTAAATAGTATTTGAAGTTACAATTGGAGAAGGTTACTAAGTGAACACAGCTAATGACTGCATTTATGGCAATAAGTAGCTCTGGAGCGCTCTGTGATTTTTATTTGAAATCGCTCTTCTAAGTAAGACCTGAACGGCAGGCTTAAACAAAATACAAATAATGGATTCAGGGTTGTCATGATCATCGGTGGCATACAAAATATGAAACTATCGGAAACATTTACGTACCGAATAAAAAGAGCCACATAAAATAAGTTACGTAGTGATTGTCTGGCTGTGCTCCGTATGTATGGGAGCATCGTTCTGCAATATCATCCAAAACTTGCCCACGGCCCAAAATCGACGGGTTGGTTGTAAAACATAACGACAATTGATGATGGATACCGACTAAGTTACTTTGCAGCTGCAACACTGTTTTATCGACTCGAGCCAACAAAACAACTAAATAGATTGCTTATAGATGCGAAGCACGCATCCAACACCCTGGATAAACAAACCTTGATTCAGATCATTTTCTTGTCGACGCCAAATTCATAACTTGACTGCCCAACAAAAATAGCCTACGAATGGTTCAGAGAGACACTTCACATTGGTTATCTTAGACTGAGTGAGGGACTACCCTCTGTGCTGTGCTTCATCAATATCAACACCAAGTAGATGCGCTTATACCCTCCATCAATATCAACACCAAGTAGGTGAGGTATCACAGCTTTATTAAAGGGGTTACCGTTTCTACCATAGGCAGCCATCCTAAAAAAATATTGGCGTGGTGTGATGATTATTACAATGAAATATCCTGGCACATGTTGGGCCAAAAGAGATCACCCTTTTGCAAGATGCTCATATTTTTGCAAATGGCCGCCAATGTCAAATCTGTTTTGACATTTGTGGACTAGACCGATGTAGAATACAAGTGAACAAGCCATGGAGCGATACACTCCCCAAGAATGCGGAATAATCGTGCCTATTTTTTGCGTAACAATTCGTCTGTAGTGTTGGCGCAATGCGAATTCCGTCGCCGATTCCCCGGCCGTCCGACACCGACTACGCAAACACGTAGTTGCCAAGAGTGGCCGGCACTGGAGCTCCCGTTGTGCGGAAGTCCAGTCCGTGCATCAGCTGCTGCCTGTCGACGAAGTGGACTATTTTTCGACCAAAATCATAATGAGCGATGAGGCCATTTCTACCTCAGCGGGTACATGAACAAGGAAAACTATCGCTTCCGGGGCACCGAAAATCCACGAGTAATGCACGAGGAGTCATTACACCAGCTCAAAGTTACTGTATGGTGCGCTGTTCACGCTGGAGGAGTCCTCGTGCCATTTTTTTTTTTTAAAACGCCGCTGGTCAAACGACAACAGTGGACGGCGCGCTATGTAAACCGAGTTGTTTCTGCCACAATTGGACGAATTAGGACGGATCAACGGCACACACTCCGCGAGCCACTGTCTACCTCACAAACTGGAAACGCCACAATGAAAAACCCGGAAGAACATATACTCCCCGATAAAAAAATCGAAATCTATCGAAGTAGGCTAGGTATATGATAATGGCCTAGTCGATGAGGCGCATTGAATTGTAGATCTTTTCAGGTAGCATCTACAAAGCAACGTGGTCAGGGATAAAAGGTATGGACAACTGGCAGGTGGCTTCAATGTAAGAAAACAGGCTCTACGTAATAACAATAACAACCCAGGCACTGACGCGCTGGATTACCAGAACTCTTCCAATACGGAAATATTGCAAAGAAGTGTATCAGAGCAGAGACAAAGTCTTGATGGATGACAGAGTGCCCGATGACTGGAATATCTGCTCCATATGTACCATCAAAATCAGCTACCGAAGCATATCCTTGCTAAATGTCGCATATACGATCCTATCCAACGTACTATGTGAACGTTAAAAGGCTTTCTGCAACACACTTGTCGGCACGTAACAGTTGGCTTCCAGCCCGTCAAGTCGACAAAATACCAAGTTTTTACCCTAGGCCAAATCCTGGAAAAGACCAATGAATTTCAATGCCGATAGAATCCATCGAGCTTGCCGATGGCGGAATTCGGATACAATCAAACCTGACACAGGAGTATCGCTCCCGTCGTGCTCGTGTGGCAATTAATAAAGGGCGAAACGCGTTGTTCTTGTAGTTAACGAGGACGACACAAAGTATATGCTATCAACAAAAATAACGTATACGGACAACCTTGTTTAATATGTCATTTGGAGGTAGTTAAAGAGTTAATCTTCATCGGAGGAAACGTCATCCAACAAATGACGGATATGACGAAAATGGGCACTAGGAAACCGACGCAATTCCGGTTAAGCAAAACAAATGGGATAAAAAAATTTAAGCCGAAAGTTAAAAAATATTTACACTACTGGACCCTAATTCCACCAGTCATACTTTATGGCGCCGGTGCTGGACAAAAACAGGAAAGTGGAACACATTAGGCATATTCGAAAGAAAAATTCTTCGTCGAACTTTTGTTCTTCTATGTGAGGAAGGCGAAGGGAGGAGAAGATATTACCGCGAACTTTATGAGCTTTACAAAGATGCGGATGTAGTAAAAAAAATAACACGTACTGGTGTGTTGTTTCGGCTTTTTTCATTTACACACAAATAGTCTAACAATGTAAACACCTAAAAGCTGTAGATGTCGACAGTGACTATAAAACAAGTCAAAGAAAAGCTTGGCCACTTGGCGTACATGTGTATTTGAGCGCTTTTTGTAAGAAGCTACTCTATACTGACAAGCTTTCCTTTAACCAAAGCTATTTGGAAGTATTACGAAGTTTGGTTCTTTATCTGAAAATCTATCCTTTCAGCAACAAGGTTTTTCAAAGCGAAGAAATCTTACTGAATGCATTTGGTGCTGATTTTAGTAAGGCATTTGAAAAAAATGTCTAAATCTTAACACAGGCATTTACTCCATGTTGCTTGGATTTGATTTTCATCTAAATGAAGAAAAAGCTATTTAAATGTATGATCTGTTATTTCAGACTCTCATTAAAACACATCTCAATCGGTTGAGTAACTTGCATCAAATTCGATTAAAAATATAAAAAACATGCTGGAAATGAATTATTCACTTTGGAAAGCAATTAATGTCATAAAACGACCAAAAAAACGCTGTGCCACCAATAAGACTAACTCAATACGTTTGGGCAAAAAGCAATAAGGAAAAAGCAGACGTTTTCGACGCACATATCGAGGAAACATTCAAACCATTCGATAGTCCAGAAAAAATTAATTTATTCGAGACTACAAACGATAATAAAATAGTTAGATATGCAAGTACTGTCGAGCTTAAACGGGAAATACAGAAGCTAAAGCCTAAAGAGGCTCCGAGTTAAGACCTTATTACAGGAGAACTTTTAAAAATGTTGCCTCGGAAAGCATTAACTAAACTCCTCTAAATTGTAAATGCAGCAATTAGATTAGAATACATACAAACACAGTGGAAAGTTGCGGAAGTGATTATGGTTCTCAAACCAGGAAAATCACCGATTGAAATAAAATCGTACAGACCTATTTCTCTTCCTCCAATAATTTCAAAAGTTTTTGAAAATATATTACTCGGTCGCTTACACACCGTTACTGATCAACCAACTTCATCGAATTACCGATATAATTGAGAAAGATTTCGAAGAAACACTTCTCAGCAGTATTTCTTGACGTGTCGCAAGCCTTTGACAAGGTTTGGCATAGAGGCCTTCAATACAAACTAAGACAAGTTCAGCTTGAAAAATTATATAAAATATTCGTGTCTTATCTTGAGCATAGACTCTTCCGTGTGAAACTTGGAAACGAATATTCGGAGTTCAAAGAAATATTGGCAGGAGTATCCCAGGGAAGCGTCCTTGGACCACTCTTGTACCTTTTATTAACACGTGATATCCCACAAAAAAAAAACGATACAATAGTTTTCACGTTTATTGACGATACAGATATACTAGCAGTTGCCACAACAATAGAGGAAACAAATATGAAATTACAAAACGCTCTTAACGAGGTTAATGAATGGCGGATTGCAGTTAACAATAGCAAATCGATTCGTGTAGATTTTTCATATAAACGGACAAACAATTTGCCAGTATTTCTCAATACGGTTCGAGTGCCTTTTGCAAATGAAGCGAAATATCTCGGAATGATCCTCGATGCTAAATTAAAATGGAAAAACGAAATGTGAAGAACTTAAAAATAAATACAACTGTACTGGTTATTCGGAAAATATTCTAAGCTTAACCTTGATAACAAGCTGCTATTACACAAGCAAGTGCTAAAGCCGGTCTAGACAAATGGTATACAACTACCAGTGAAACGAATCTAAACATTCTACAAACTTTTGAAAACAAAATGTTAAGATCATTCGTCAATGCGCCGTGGTATATAAGGAATGAAGATCTACGCAGAGATCTGGGTCCCCGGGTAAAGATGAAACGAAAAATGTTGCACGCAAACATAAAAAACCTTAATTGGGGCACGCTTAACAACGGTCTTCCAAATTCTTGACGAATTAAATTTATTTATAATAACAAACCACGCTATAAATTGCGAAAAAAGCAGGAACTCTCAAAGAAAAGTTACCTACCAAACATTCATTACTCGTGATAAAAAAAATTGCTAGATAAGTCGCATACTTTGTTGCAATACAAATACAAAAAGGAAGGTGGTTTTAGGGGGTCAAAATGTCACACTCCTTTGGACTCGTGCTCATCGTGTCTTTCGAGATTTCCACCAGCCTACGGAAAAAAAAAATCTAACTTCAAAAATTGTTCAGTATATGGTAGGAATGCCCATTTTTTAATCATCCGTATAGATAAATATGGATTAAGCGTCAAATTCAGTCAGAGGATACAGCTGATCCTTAGTATCTGTTAACAATTTAAGCCTTACCACTTCACTTCATTGTTCATTGATTACTTGATCCAAACCTAAAGATAATGGGCAGAAAATGTATTTCGGTCTAGCTGTTGGTATTGTTCTCATTACACTAGCCGAGTGCGCAATGCTATTCTTTGTCATATGATTGAGATTGGTTACTCTATTGCAGCCAAAGGAATAAAATAACGTAACACTTTAGGCACGTTTTGTGTTAAAAATCTACTCTATTCATAAAGCAACAATGCTTTTGCAGGAAGAAAAATACCACACTACTGTAAGGCATTCGGAGGCAATGAAAAAAAAGGAAATGCTTTACTATAAAAAGAGTCCAAACTTTCACAGAATTAACGGCATCTACTTGGTATTTCAAATTCCATCTTCAAGACATAGATACAATTCTACTATTATCCACTATAATATAATTTTTGTAAATGGAAAGATTTAACCTGGTAGATCAATACAATTTTGTTATACTGAATAGTGTTGATGGAGCAAAGCTTTTTCTCAGTTAAATTAAATCTTAAAAGGGCTGCGCTTTTAGGTCTTTAGGAATACTTGTTTTAAAAACAAACACAACTTACATAATAATCGTCATTTACTGCAAGCATTGGTGCATTCACACATGCTCCCAAGCACTCAACTTCTGACAAAGTAAATTTATTATCCTTGGTAGTTTCTCCGACTTTGATTCCAAGTTTATTCTGCAAATAACTCCTTGTTAACTCAACATATAAAGACAAATCATTTGAAATATACCTTACAAACGTTCAAAATCTCATCAGAACCACGCAACCAACAAGGAGTTGTGGTGCACACCTGCAAGTGGTATGTTCCAGTTGGTTGCCTAAGGAACATGGTGTAGAATGTAGCTACTTCATACACCCGCATGTTGGGCAATTCGAGAATTTCAGCGACTTTGTGCATCGCTGAAATTGGCAACCAACCGTGTTGACGTTGTGCCAAGTCAAGTAGAGGAATCATTGCTCCGCGTTTGTGTCCTTCAGGGTAAATGCTAAGAATTGCCTGAACTCGCTACAACATAAAAAAAAAACTTTCATTACATGTATGTCAAGCATTTTTTCCAAACGTATGTAATACCTTCTTGTTGTCCGCATCAAATTCAAATGGAATATCGGGATTATTCTCTGGCGTATCACGATGGACAAACAAATGATCGCTCTTGTTCACAGCCGAGGTTGTAATAGCTCTCATTCCATTGCGCTGAAAAAAAATTAAATTAAATGAATGTTTTTGTTATTGCAATTGGTTTAAACACGGCTGCAGGAACATTCGAATTACATAACTCGGGAATTTGCAGCTAAAAGCATTGGTAATATTTTTCGAAAATACTTACGACAATGTTCAAACCCTTGGTGGCACAGCTTGCAATCATTTTGATCTTATTCAAAAACTAATTCGAATTGATTTTTCTTTATTAATATTTGGAAAAAATCCACCTTTCCTCGTTCGGATTTCGGAATCTTTGAAGAAACGCAAACTGTCAATTTACGTATGACATTTCAAAATGACATTTAGGGTTGTCAATTTATTTTGCGTTAAGGCGGTACAATTGGCTAGGCAGCATTGAATAAAAAAAATGTTTAGGAGATAATTTTTAACCACAGTGTACCCAAAAGTAACAGTACGTTTCCACCAAACCGAAATTTGCCATTTCATTAATGAAATTCAACATTTGAAAATTGTGTTCCCATCAACAAAAACGCATTCCAATTCATCCTTATACTTCCAACTGCCAATAAAAGCTTATCTCAACACAACCGTTCGTATTCGGATAAAATTTAAGTTATGAGAAAAGGCCAGGCCTTGGGTACTAACGATCGTGTTACCCAAAAAAAAATGTATTTGTTTTTGCTTGTATGGGATCAAGAAAGTAAATACCAGGCACAACGGGTATCGCGTAAACTGGCCCAAGGGCAACAACTTCATGTGCACACACAATTTTCAATAGGCCCACTCGCAGATTACACCGACATATACAAAAGCTATTTGGACAAGAAAAAGCAAAAGAACATCCTTTGAATGTTCATGAATTAAAAGTAGGAGATTTACACCAACAGGGAGTCAACTCCTGCATTGAGACACTCAATATAACTTTGAAATGACATGTTCAAACACGTTGCCCTCTGCATATACAAGAAGTGTGACTGTATGTTATCATTTGGCTCACTTCTCATCAAGTAAGCGTGTAGTGTAGACCGGCTGTGAGATTTAAGCTCACAAAACACATGAAATCTTTTTTCTTTTAATTTTTCTGTAAAAGCCAAAAGTGGTATATTTCTGGGTGAGTCCCATCAATTGTATGATATAGTTTGGTGTGTGTAGTAAATATTAACAGGCCATTTAAGATGCTTCAAAGTGTAGCTTTTGTGGTATTTGCTTTTTTTTTTTTGATTTTTGAAGGAATCGCTAGCAGTCAGACAATGACTCTGTGGGTGAATTGACTGTCTTTTGTATAAGAGTGAAAAAGTAGTTTTTACGGGTTGCCGTTATTAGAATGTCCAAAAGTAGCATATAACATGGTAGTTACAAACAATAAAAAAAGACCCAAGAATTGAAACGAAATTTTGGTTTGCTTATTTTTATCAAAAATATAACTGATTGAGACCTCCAGAAGCCTGTTCTTATTTTACATTAAAATCATAATAAATTAACTTTGAATTATGCTAAATATTTATTTATTTTTATTTTTGGCAAAGAAAGTTAATATTTAAGTCACATGTCTCACAGTAGGGTATCAGCTGTCTCACTGTATATGCACGTGTCCCATCAGTGAGACAAAAGAATTCTGCTGCCTTTTTGTATCACCAACTCTATGCCAGAAACACAAAAACTAAATTTGACATGCAAAAATAAAGGCGAAACCCGACATAAATGGATACATATTAGAATTTCTTAATATTTTGAATACCTTTTTACTTAAGCCGTGTGTCAATTGCGTTAAAATATTGTCCACTGGCTAATTTTTGACGTTTATGAAGAGGTGAATAACATTTTAGCTTTTTTCTGTGTCAATTTCGTCAAATGGGATTATTAAACACTTTTTTTTTTAATTTTACAAAATTTCATTTTGTACATTTTATTATCCGCATCAAGGGCAAATTCGTTAACATAAGCCTTATAAGCGCTCACGCCCCAACGGAGGAAAAAGATGATATATATAATGATTGCTTCTATGAGCTCCTTGATAAAACCAATGAGCGACTACTAAAGTACGATGTTAAAATCGTGCTGGGAGATTTTAACGCAAAGCTAGGAAGAGAAGACATCAGCCTACACGACAACACGTCTGGTAACGGACACGTCTGGTAGTTGACTTCGCTACGGAACGGAATACCACTATAAGCGGTTTAAGAAGAGTTATGTTAGTTCTAGAAGTTTCTCTTTTACCAAACGAAAACATCAAAACTAAACATGTGCATGACATCCAATTTAACAAAAAAAGGAGTTGGATTATCCATCGAAGGAAGTTTCCGATAAATAAGGAGAACTGGAACACTAACACTGCAAATATTCTCCTACAGGTTTTTGGTTCCCCAGTTATAACATCGTGAGGCGATTTCACACTTTAGGTTTATACATCGAACTTTCTAACAGTATTTCCTCATTGTTTAAGATATGAATTTTATTCACTGGTATTACAATAAGGAAAATAATAAAAAAAATGTCTACTCCAGTTACTGCTTATGTGGAGGTCATAAGCTATTTAATTTTCTCTGCAGTTCATTCCACTCGTGGTCAAAATAACCGTCAAAAAAATTATTGCATTTGTAAAAATTTTTACAAGAAAATCACCACGAGTTAAATAAGTCTCCGTAATTATAAATAATAACAATAGTATACCATAGTTCCCTATCGATTAGTCTGTAAAACTTACATCCCTACAGGAAACTTCACTATATTATGCCAATTTCTATTCTAGCAATCAAACCCAGTTATAATCAAATAAAACTATTTGTAAAAACTTTTTTTTTAATAGAAAAATCAATAAATTTATTTCATCAAAGCTTGCACTACAGCCTTTGCGTTAATGGCCTTCAAATCGGTGTATGTCTGTCCAGTGCCAACGAAAACAATCGGTTGTCCAGTTATGTACGTCATCGAAATAGCAGCGCCCACCTTATCATCGATGGTGTCGAATTTAGTAAGTACGATACCATCAATTATGTGTGGATTCTCATTGGATGAATAATCGGCCAAAGCTTGATTGAACTTGACAAGCTGATCAACGGCTTCATTTCCCACTAATGCCTCACCGACGAATAGTACCAGATCAGGATCATTTACCTTTATAAGTTTTGCCAGTGCTCGCATAAGTGGTTCGTTGTCTTGCATTCTACCAGCTGTGTCGACAAGCACTATATCAATTCCGGTATCAGTGGCGTATTTGATTGCCTCCATTGCGATTCCAGCCGCATCCTTTCCATACCCCTTTTCATACAATTGAACCATTGTACGATTGTTATGCTTTTGAGGTGGATGCAATGCATTTAAATGCCGTGTGTGTGTTCTTAACTGTTCTACCGCTCCTGCTCGGAAAGTGTCACAAGCTGCTATCAATACGCTAAAATCGTTCTCTATCAGCCAGAAGCAGATTTTAGCCAAGTTTGTTGATTTTCCCACACCATTGACACCGCAAAAAGCCATCACGAAGGGGCGATTAGCCCGCTTAGCCTCCAAGGCATCCCTTATAATATCAACACGTCGCTTGGGCGATAATATCTGCACTAAAGATTGGGTAAGTGCGGTCTTCACTGAAGTTGCAACCGATTCAAATGTTCCCAGGACCTTGCCTTCCAGTTTTGAGGAAACCGATTCACATAATTTTTGTGCGATATCTGATGCAACGTTCTTTGCAATTAGATGATCTTTAAGCTTATCTAATGCGGGTTCCACATCAGCTCTAGTTAGATTCTTTGAACCAACAAAACCTCGGAACATAGAGAAAACTCCCGACTGGTATTTTTTGTTTGGTTTGCCTTTGGACTGGGAGATCTCTTGAATGTTTTCCTCTTCGTCGTCTTCGCTTTCTACCTCCAAGTCTTGAATAACACCCTTCATGGAGCCGATCATCTGCAAAGTAAACGTGAAATATTGGGTTGAAATAATTAAATAAGTTAAGTCAACGGTTCACTTTGAGTAATAACTTGTATGATATAAGAGTGTAATGAGCCGGTTATCATCACAATACAACTGGTGAACAACCGCGTTTAGATCTAAAAAGGAAAGAGGCAAGAGGAAACCTTTTGAATTAATAACCGATAAATGGGTCAGCTAGATATAGTGTTTATCCAACCATGGCAACAACAACATATTTGCACTTTGATCTGACAATCAAAAAATTGCCACGAAAGGGCTAGTATCAACACATTTGTTCGGATTAGGTCTACAATTGGAGGTCTTAAGAAGTAAACACGTAGACATGAATGTTTTTGAGAAAAAGCTAGGTCCCGGGTCGCAGAGAACCTAAGATAGGAACAGAAACGTCTATGATGGGTATACACAGTGGCTATTTCAAATAAGGTATGTCGCGTACAGTTCAATAGAAAGCTATTTTATTATGTTGAACAAATACTTAAGGATATCGATTCCAATAATCTTGAACGAAGTTGGATAGTAATCATAACTGGAAACTCTTGTTTGATTATGTTAAGCCTGAAATGAATAGAAACACTGTCATGAGAAGGCTCTCAAATTTGATGTTTGCGCAGTCGGAGTCAGAAGATCCTCGCACACACAATTGTACAGAAAAGCCCTAAAATGCCAGATATTTTATTTTATTTTACATTCTTTGAATAATCACTTATGCCTTATTCGATGTTATATCACACAATCATTTTCGTTAGGATTGAAAGCATTTTACAAAAAACAAAAAAACTCACCTCAACCGACTCCTGTGTTAATTGAATATTCTTTTCGTCTGGGCGATCCTTTGATCTGTCCAAATTAGTCATATCCTTGGTATCACCGCCCAACTCCCAAATTCTAGGCTTCTTTCCGGCTTTCTCATTCTCCTTAGGAGTTCTTTTTTTCTCTTCCTGTGGACTCTTCTTACCAGCCATCTTCTCCATCAATTTCTTTCTATTCTCTTGAATTATTTCCTCGCGAGACTTTTGATTGCCAAATGTTTGCTGCTGTTCCTTCTCTACGATTTGCACTTTTTTGCCTGGCGGCTTAGCATTGGGTCCCGACTCAATCATCGAGGCAACCGTTTTCTTTGACTTTGCCGATTCGTCAAAGCTACGCATTGGCTTGGATGCCTTACCTTGCATTTTACCCCACGATTCAGAGTCTTGAAGTATACGATTAAATTCCTTCGCGAAATCATAGTCAAAGTTCAACTTTACACCAGATGAAAGTTCATTTTTGTATTTATCTCTAAATTCCAAGTGCGCATCGTTTAGAAACTTGTCCAAATAAGACATTTGAACAATCTTCTGGAAAGCCACAACCAAAACAATGTCCAGTTCATTGTCCAACTTGTATCGCAGAGCGAGATTGCTATGCTCGAAGTCTTTGTCTCCAATTGTTCGTTCCTGTTAAAGAGTAGAGAAAGCAAGGGTACTTTAAGTTTAGCTATCAATTCAATATGCAAATTATTTAACACACGAACTTGCAGTATGATTCCACGTATTAAGCTATTGATGGAAGATGTAAATATCTGGTCTGTGGCTCGGAAGCACCACAGAACGATACCACCCTTTGTGAATATGGTAAACAGATCTAACATTTTGGAATAATTGTGATTTAGGTATCTAATAGGTACTTAACAAGAATTTAAAAAAAACAATAACAATATAAAACAATTTAAATATAATATTTTCAGCAACAAATTTTGCAGCCAACAACTGACACGATGGCAATGAATTATTTGACGGGCTGAATAGTGCTCGGTCATGTGATGAAATTTCCCTAAAGAGTTGTGACAGAGGTAGTGTTTTGCAAATGTTCCCGATTAAGATCTGTTTGTTTTGATGAGATGGGTTTGCTTTACATAGCTTTTCGATTTTTATTGCACGTGTATTCAAAGAGATTTCTCTATAGAGTACTTCTCGGAAACGTCAATAATAGAAAAGTCTTAAGTCTGAACTATAACAGTCGGAAGCAATCGGAAGCTAATGTCAAAATGCTACGTTAAGTTTTCTTCAGTACTGAAATACTTTTGTGAATGGAAGCGGTTGTCAAAGTGGAAATCGTTTTGACAAATAAAAATGTTGTTGCTTGTAAACTTACAAACTTCAATATGCAGCTCTTGAAGTGAAATGTCAAATTTTTGTATGAAAGAACAAAAGAAAGAGAAAGAGCGAATGAGTTCGCTTTTTCGCTAGTGAGTAAGAGTGAACGAATCGAAGCGAAAAGCTATTATGGTCGGACAATAAAAATTGCATATGTTCGCACAGTTACGGAAGTGATCGTCCGCAACCCGAGGCTTATTGTCATGCATTTTCGACTCCGGGAATCGATTTCTCAAAATTGGTTGAAGGAATGCCACTCTTGCTTCTCTAGCTGGACATTAATTTGCTTTTTGTAGCACAAATTGTGTCTAAATAAAATAATCCAAATACCTCATAATCGTCTTCGACTCGACCCGAACAAAATGTATATAAACTCGTAGTTCTGAGGTTTTTCCAGTTTCGTCTTAGATCCTAATTACCGTATTAGGGTGTCGGGTTGGTATGTTCTTTTCTCTTTTGTTCTCGCTTGAGGATAAAGTATAATAGTCGAATCAGTACGCACTATCACGTAAATAAATGTGGGAATACATGGGAATTGTATTGTTTGTTTGTTTGTTTAACTTTCGCTCACTTCCGAAACAGCAATTTCATTTGCTCGTTCGGAAGTTTGACAAAAAACTTTTGTAGCAAAAAGGAAGGAAAAATATCCATAACCCCGATAAATAAACAAGGCGGGTATCACGTTTCTCTTTCAATTGGGTTTATGTTGTTTTGGTTTTTGGATTCAAATCAAAATTTGAATTCAATATTATTTTCAATAATTTCCCAAAAGAATTTAAACTTTTCCTTTCTTTATATTTTCTTGTTTTAAAATAATACGGAATACATTTTTGGCAAAAAAAAACTTGAAAAATTCATCGAAAAACGGAGTTTTCCCATACATTCGAAGATTTCAAAAACTAGTAGGTTACGCCGTAACCTTCTCGAAAACACTTCGCAGACGTTATCTCGATGAAGGTTGTGAAAGACATCTTTTCATACGTTCTATATGTATGTATGTATGTATATGTATATATACACGTCCCACAAAACAGCTGATGAACTCGCTTTTAAAACAAAGGTATTTTTCATTTCATTTCAACTGTGGCTCTTGCTTGTAATGTAAATTGCAAACAATTTGGTGGGTTCAAGACTAGGAGTACTTGGTGGAGCTATGGGCAGACAAGAATGACAAACTCTGACGATTTTATTCAATTAATATAATTTCACAGACAAATTTTACAGCGAGTATCACAGCCGAGCTGATTGAAATGTCAAACGAAATCTGGTCAAAGTTCGGTCTGAAAGCACAAGTGGTTTTTGAAAACTTTTTGCCGAAAACTCAGTTTTCGATTCGGTGTGTAAGCACTATTAAGTATTTATTGTTATCAGTAATGAAAATATTGTCGTATGATTTCTGCTCATGATTAAGGATATCCATTCTAATTTGTTCAAGTTTCGCATATAAAATGTAGCGAAACGAATGATGACATTTTTGTAACCATCCATTCGTAAAATCCATTTATTGTTTATTTTAAAACGTAAATTATATTTTATTGTAAAAAAATATATGTTGTTTGCGTTTTATTTTATAATCTGAATAATGTGATATTTTCCCAAGACATGGGAACACTGGTAATGACAATGGATCCACGGACCACGAATGCGTTTTCCATCTCTCTCACTCCTCAGTAGGTATAGCATATGTCAAAAATTAGCCACTGAATAAATTTTAGCGAGCTGTTGAGCAGGTCAATGTTGTTTAATATTTTTTCTTGTTGAAATTAGTGAAATCTATCTCGCTAATTGTAAATTTGACAGTTTTTATTTCTCTTCATACAAACGTACTCATTAATGAATCTAAAAGTGCAAATTACCCATATAGGCGAATATGCTATCAAATGGCACCCTAACACAACCACAAAACAAAAGTCATTCTCGATTATGTTTGCTTGTCACGACAAAACCCCAATCGAAGACGCTTTACAGCAGTAAATAATGTGATCATTTACATAATATTGTGTACACACTTTTTATAAAAATGTGATGCATTCATACTTTATATTTCTATTTGAAAACTAAAGGCCTGGCATCACTTTCATGGAGAATTGTTATGCTCTCTCCACTACATCCATTTACTCAGTATGTAATTGAACGTCTGTTTCGCAGTGTCGTTGCTTGCGTTGATTTCGTGTTTTTCTGCTAACATATTACAAAATCGTTTCTCTAAACCGTGTAAAAAGTGTTTCCAATAACAAAATTCCCATGTTTAGTTCATTGTTCACCAAGTTAAACTCCCAAAAAATGTTAATATCTATCCGATTGCAGTGAAAAGAAAAAAAAGAAGAAAAGGGTCCATTTCAAGTCTAGTTTCCATTGCACTACATTCTACATAACTCAGTGCAGACACGCTCTTTACATAACCAGAGAGGAACTACGCTGAGGAGTTTTTTTTGTTGTTTTTTTTCTTCCCATCCTTTCCTTATATACTTGTCGTGTTCATTCATTCATATATTGCGCTTCTGTCTCGGCCCACGTACGAATACTATTCGAGACGTTCGACCCAACCAAACCTGCTACTTGTGCACGTACTGTGTGCGTCTCTGTGTGTGCGGCTAGTGGTGGTCTTCTCCCGCGAGATTGAATGAGTAATGCTAGATACTAAAGTTAAAGCACCGCCGCGGTACTACGTACAATACACGGTACATTTCTTACGGTTACGGAATTGAATAGCAAAAAATGATATAAAAAAACTCAGTGTTTATTAATTAGCACATGAAAGGCAGCTCTCGCGCACTGGGCACAACTACAGATATCAAACTTTGGAAATGTGCGGACTTTCCATGGTGGCAGTCTGCGTCGATTTAGAAAGCTACTCGACATCGTAAACTATGATACGGAGCTAGGAGCTAGCAACAGCAAAGACGATTGGCTCACGGGGTATACACAAACCCAACGACTTGGACGACGACGCTTGAAAAGAGCGAAAAAGGAACCCCAATAGGAATTGAAAGGAAGGAAGGAAGCAAGGAGACGCAACGACAAAAGGAAAACAACGAATTACGATACGAATTAAATAGATACTGTAATGGAAACGGCAATGATCAGCAACGAGTCCTATGCAGCAGCTGCTTTAGAGGATGCGCCAGTTCAGTGCATTTGGGGAAAATTCAGCAGCAGTCTGCCGCGTCGGGACAGTGTTGCATCGAATGAGTTTTTTAAGTTCATTGCGAGATTTTCAGGTGAGTGAGTTTCGACATTTTTATCAAATACTATAAATTCGGTGTGTGCACTGAGCGGTATAGTGCTTCATGTCTTCACGTCATATGTAGTGGTTGGAGGTTTGCCAACAAATTTTGTTCCGTCTGCATTTAACTAAACGGTAACGTAACGAAGACGGTGTTTTTGCCGGTGCTGCTGATGGTGGTGGTTATTTGAAGAACGAGAAGAAGAAGGAACATCTGTTCCTTTTTTACCTACGAATATGCCTACCATCTGCTTGCCGGCGGAGGCGACTTCCTTGTGTACTTAAACAGCAGCCGCTGCTATTTGAAGTTCTTGCAAGTTATTGTTTTGTGATGAGGTTTCAAGGGTAACTCGTGGGCAAACACATTTGGCTTGATAACTTGATTATTCCTACAAATTATTTCGAATCTGTGACAAGTCTTGAATAACAAATTGTGTCATGGTTTCAATTTCAATTCAATTTGTTCTCAAACGGTTGTTCCAAAACAAGTGAATATGTTTTTTTTAAATTTTGTAATTCCATGCGGATGTACCTACTTGGATATAATGAATAAATTCCGTATAACTACCTACCCTTAAATAGTACGTTACCTATATATAATTAACACATGTTCAAATAAACACTGTCACACGTCTGAAGAGTTTTTGTCTTAAAAATGTTTTCAACAGTACCTATGTACCTACCTACTTTCATTCACAACAGAAATCATAAACAATATGTTTTTGAATTACAAGTGTAATCGCAATGTTAGTAGGCATGGGTACATGCATACAAACCAATGTCTATTGGAGAGTTTCCATTTTCGATTTGCAATTGTCCAAAAGAGCAAGTGACAACTGGAAACTGCGTAATATTTACTGTCATATGATTGACCATTAGTATGTATTTTGTAAATAAATTGTCATCTCAGGTGGAAAGATAAGGTGATTCGGAACGCAAAATCTTACCGGATGGTAAGGTAAATGTCAAACAATGCCAACCCTTATTTTGAAATTTCATTTTCCCATATTTATACGTTTATCTATTCAATTATCATCATTAAAGTATAAACTGACTTAAATAAACCAATAACATCGCGTAATTTTATTTAAATCAAAAACACTTTCATGTCACGTGACTAAAATGGTCGATTGACCAATTAAAACAGAGCTTCGTCTAATATACCTTACAAATGTGATTGTGACTTTTAAATGTTTGATGTATAGATATACAGGAAACAAGGAATCCGGCATATTTCTTTGAAGCCGGGCCTCGTGCATCTCCTAGTCCTTAGTCCTTAATCCTTAGCGATTATTTCAAATCGGTTTCTACTTGTGCGCCGTCTTAATCTACGACAAGGTCTTCCTCTATTAGTGTCAATCTTTCTTTCCTACCCATCTTAAATGTCAAATACGAATTATTTTTTCGAAAATGTCTACATCGCTGAACATCTCGTAAAGTTCTTGATTGGATTTTCCCCTGCACAGTGCATAGCCCCTTAACGCAATTAGGAGCTCGATTTTTTTTGGAGAAATTTTCGCTTTTTATGTCCGATACAAGGGCAGTGAGAGCATAGTTACTATTAATTGACTTTTTATCCCAAAGAAACGGCGGTTCGCATGATTGTTTGACGATAAAGCAGTTCCTTAATACCTCGTAAGATGTGGATGCCGAATGGACTACAAAGCCCCTTCTCTTGAAATAGTCTGACAAACACTAAAAGGATAAAACTATCATGGGGAGATTTTTAAAAACAAAGTCCATACTTTGTAGCAGAAATATAATTTCGGAAACACAAATAATGCCGAATTTATGTTGTTGCCTTAGTCCCGCTAAACCCACTTTACCTGTTTCCTTGCCTATATAAGCTGCGATGGCATTCCGTTTTGATCCGATCCTTGATATACATATTTGAATTTATGGGATTTGCTGGTCTAAAACTACATTCATAACGGCAGACCAGGTTGTTCGTTTCTTTTTGTGGCAAAATATGGTGAGATTATGGCAGCTAGTTCTTACTTTGGTCGCTAATATTAAATGGTTCCCTGTGCCGGACAACGAAAGACTGTTCGCCATCGCCGTTTAACTGTCAGAAAAAGTTTTTTTTCTCATATTCACAGCATCGATTATTAACTAATTACGATTTTTTCTCATCAGTATTTCAGTCGAGCCTTACATCTATGACTTAGATGTTTTACACTTTCGTTAAGCTTTACCAACAACAATCCTGGAGTGGGTCCTAAATCATCGAACTGGCGCTTTTCTCGTTTGTAGCTTTCTTTCTTAAAAGACGTCCATATTTTCTTCTTTGTAATTAAGGTCAATGGCAGAGTCTTTATCAGTTACAGTCTGTATCTGTAGCTTCACGGTTTATTTCGATGTGGGAAACTCATCTATTCACTTCCAGTTCCCACATTTGTTAAGTTGAAATAATTTAAAATTAGGTGTTTACGAGGAAACCCTTGTTTTATTTCAATAAGGGTGATCAATTATCCTTACATGTTGACATTATGCCGGTCGCTTATTTGTGTACTTCATGATGACATGACTTCATGTACCCGATTTAATATTTGTAAATGTAATGATGCATGGAGTGTCCAAAACCAAAACAGATCTGACTGAACTGTGGGTCGATTGTTATTTGTCTTCATTTATTAAATATGTACAATGAAAGGTGTATATTGCAATAGTTTATTTGAATTTTTATTTTATATTACATTTTAAAATGAAAATTTGTAAACTATTGTTGAACACAGTTTCCACTGGAAAGACATTTTGTCTTAGCATCCCTAATTCATTTGTAGTTCACGTGAAATCCTTTCTTAGCTTTCCTTATAAAATGGATAATTCTGGGCCACTAAGATACCACGGTCTATATTTTAGCTATACAGGGTATCTAATGAATTTTGCTACATGAAAAAACGTAAATAATGAACCTTGGCCTCAACCAACATGCCTCTCGAATTAGCCCGGTCCCTAGCTAACTGCCTCCAGTTGCATACTCCAAGTTGGTTGAGATCGGTTTCTACTTGTGCGCGCCACTTAAAGCGAGGTCTTCCTCTACTGCGTCCGTCGTCTAGCTGGGAATCGAAGACTCTGCGAGCCGGGGTATTGGTGTCCACTCGTGGTGTCCAATGCGGAGTTTATTGACCAGGGGCGTGTCGCTGTACAGCTCGTATAGTTTTTGGTTGAATCTTTGTCTCCATAGCCCGTCAACGCAAACGGGACCGAGAATTTGTTGAAGTTCCTCTCAAATCGACCAAGGATTTCTTCATCCGCTTTTGAGATCTCCTTATTGAATGTGTCGGTGATGTCGATTCCGACCCTGGACGAGTTTGGGCGGTATACCAATACTAGACATGGCTCTGTATAGTTCGTCTCTATAAATGCTGTCGTATGCGGGTTTGAAATTGATGAATAGGTAGTTTGTATCGATTTGAACTTCTTGAGTTTTTTCAAGGATCTGCCAAAGTGTGAAAATTCGATCGGCTATGAACTTTCCTGGCCTTAAACCACACTGATAAGGGCCAATCAGGTTGTTGTTAAATGGTTTCAGGCGTTAGCATATTAAGACAGATAGGATCTTGTAGGTGATGTTGAGGAGACTTATGCCTCTGTAGTTGGCGCAGTTTAGAGGGTCGCCTTTTTTGTGGATGGGGCAAACGATGCTGAGGTTCCATTCTTCAGGCATACTTTCTTCCGACCAGATTTGGCTTATGAGTTGGTGGATGTTTCTTACCAAGTTATCTCCGCCGTCTTTATAAAGCTCGGCGGGAAGCTTGAGTTTACTAAGCTTGAGTTTAGATATTGCTATCCTCACTTCACTCAGGTTGTTCGTCATCGCCGTTAAACAGTCCGCAGAAGTGGTTCTTCCATATCCTCAGCATCCGCTTTGACGTTTTACATTTTGGTTAAACTTGCGAACATCGTTCCTGTAGTGGCTACTCTCTGTATCTACGATCGCGCGCTTTTCTTGCCCTTTTTTCTTCTTTCTGCAAAGTCGGTGTTCTTCCCTTCTTATTTGCCTATAGAGCGCAACAGCAGCTCTCGTCTTCACCTGCAGTTTAGCCTTGTAGATCTCGTTCTAGCGCATCAGTTGTGTTTGCTTTAGAAATTGGCGTGAAAAGCTACTATCCGCCGTGCATTTCGTTTAATACCCTATCCCATCTCATCCCATCGTTAAAACTAATATCCCTAAAAGTAGGTGTCGCTAAAAGCTTTATGGGGATGAAATATAGAAAATGGCATTGTCAACATATTTTTCAAACAGTATATCAAGATTTTTTATGGACCTTACTGTGTTAACCTAATATAGCTGTATTTTATCAACTTGCTCGTATTTCAACAAGGCGTTTATAAAATACTGTGCTGTTGCTTTTAATAAAGCAACGGTATTGCGTTATAAGAAGGTCAACTGACTAATCACATAGCCACTGCCTGTACATTAGCCAATGATTTGCAGATTCATGAGAACCAAATCGAGTTGAATAAGTATTCAACTTGGTAGCCAAAGACCTTTGCTGAAAAGTAAAGGCTTTGAACTAAATATTCGTTTGCCATTATTTAACACAAGTTAGAGTCTATTTATCAAGTGCAATTCTAACTATTGCAAATCCCGTCATTTGTCATCATTTTCTATCCGCACAATTTGCATAGACAAATCAAACCTTGTATCTGCAATAGTGTAAGCTACTCGTAGCTTCCGTCGCGTAATAAACTATTTGCTTTATTTTATACATAAAATGTATACGCGTGTATGCATAGATGAGGCAACACACCACATATGATGTCAACCGCCCACAACAAGCATTTTCATAGCTTTTTGCCAAATTAAGTATTTTACATTTTAATAGGGTGAAGAATGTCGTCTAAGATGAATTTTAAGATGCGAGTTCTTTCCTGTTCGATTCTCTTAAGAAGGCGTTATAAAAATGTGAACATATAAAAACCATGTTTAAAAAAGCTTCTCTGAAAGCCTTCGCATATTTAAAATTAATTCGCAGCACGACACTACGTTGAAATGTTAGGCGTTTCGCAAGAAAGAATACCAACACGTAATAGATACATATACAAAGGTATTTATGATGTAGATTTAAAATCTGAGTAAAATAACTGTGGAGCCACATCTAATTTCTGGCCATTGACACAACAGTCTGTAGAGTGCTACAATTTATTGTTTGCTACTTAGGGTAAACAAAATTGTGGGCGGCCTCCTATTGACAAGCAAATCAATGTTATTTGGATGAAGATACATGCTGTTTCCCTAGGTACGTCTCTGGAGTGAACCATTTGTATATTTCAGAAAATGAGCAAAGCTTTTAGGTGTAGTCATTTGTAAGACATGTTGAAGAAGGTGGTAATTCACTAATGAGGAATTGTTGTTGCTACACGAGGCTATTGCGCTTTTTTTTGCGGTTTAACTTTTTTTTAGTTAGAGTGGTTTACAGTTTTTGTAATGTACGGAAATGCACAGTTATGTGCTTACATTACTGCATACATTTCACATACGCCAAATGCTTTTTTCAAAGACTCGTGTTCCAATATAGCAGGAAAGAAATGCACACTCACGTGCGCCCATGAAAGGGTTAGCAACAAATACTTAACGGACTTCCCTTAACGGACTCTTCACCCTTTGAGGGTCTCTGACTGAAAGAAGCCAGTCTTCCATTCTCGGCATTCCATGGTAAGTTGTTTTCAGTTATTCAATCGAAGTTAAAGCGAAGTTTCTGTCTTCCTGGTCACCTCAAAATTAATGGTTGGGATATGAAGATTCTCTTGAATGGGACAGTATTGTTCATTCGCTTGATGTGCCCGGGACAATGTAGTCGACGTGATTGTACCCGTTGTACTATGTCTACAACTTGGTATTGCTCAAAATTCGCCTTACAGGACCAATATTCCGAAGAAGAAATTTTCGTTCGAATGCGAACTGAAGAAATAGCATGATAGAACGTCTTCTTATCGAGATCTGTCGCATGTTCGGAAAAATTCAGACGAACTGTTGGATCGCTCTATATAGTTCTAGGCGATAGATGCTATCATAGGCAGTGTTAAAGCCGATGAAAAGATTAAATGTCCAGATTTAAAATTCGAATTTCGACTTTATTGAAGTGTCAAGGTTTGGTCAAATAAGTAATTTACAGAAGGGCATAAGGCCGGGCGTTCACACGATTGTTTTTTTTTTTTTTTGTAGTTAGGACATATGGAGCGGATATACCATTCATTGGACATACTCTCATTCATCTAGATTTTGTTGAAGGTTTGGTTAATGCACACTTTTATGGCAACACCTCCGCATTTAAAAAGTTCTATTGATAATCCGGCTGCCTCGTTGTCCTTAAGCTTTTTGTTAACTGCACTAACCTCTTCAATACTGGGAGGGAGCGATACTTTTTCATTGCCTGGAAGTTGACCGTGTTCTGAACCTATATCAATTTCTCGACATAATGTTTACTGAAAAGCTGTGGGAAATGCTGCCTGAATACATTAGCGATTCCTACTTTGAAGTCAGATTCCTTGTTTTTTTTTTGTAGAATTGTTGGAAGTTCTTCGATTTCCTTGAACATACCTACCTACCTACTTATTCGTGTATTATGTTGGAGTTGTCTTGATATATGTGCCTCTTCTAACACCTATTTTTGGTACTTGCAAAGAAAATCATACCACGGGTAATTTTATGAAGTTCATTCGGGGAACGTTTCGCGCACTTCGCCCATTTTAGCTTAATCGTACTACTGAAAGTACTATTCGCTGGACGGTAAACAAATTTGAGTCCATTGGTTCAGTAAGCGATATTCCAAGGAGACCTGTGCGTCGACAAAACGCAAGATCAGGCGAAAACGTCGCCGCTGTACGTGAGAGTGTGTATTAGAATCCGACTTAATCGATTTTGGTCGCTTAAAAGAACTTGGCCTTTCGCTGACCACATGTTGGTAAATTTTGCGGTGTGGCTTGGGACTGCACGCGTACAAAATTCAACAGATTCAAAAAGCTGATTTAAAAAAAATCGAGTAAAAAAGTTCTACTCAATAGTCCTTTTTTTGTAAAAAAAAGAACCGAAACCGAAAAATAAGAACCGAATTACATCATAAGGTGCAGTGAAATAACTCCTGAGGAAATAAGCCTAATGGGGCTTAATTCCCAACAATGAGAAAAAATATCCCCTGAGGGGCTTATTTATATTTGGAAATGGCTGTTAATGCCTTTTACTTGTAAGGTTTATTTCCTTTTCATGCATCCAAACTCGCACCCATCCAAAATCAAACAGTAAGCCGAAGCAGGGGGCTTCAAACTTTGCGTACACCAAAATTGATTAGAATTCCAATTTCACATGGCAATAACACCTGCGGGGGTTAATGATTTTTCGTGGTGGAGCTTTTTTCATTTTGAAAAGCCCCGTGAGTGCTATTTCCTTTTATTTATGAAATAAGCCCAGTGGGGGCTATTTCCTTTTATTTGGGAAATAATACCTATTTCCATATTTTTTTATTTGATGCTCAAAAAACTGTGCTGTGAAATAAAGCCGAATTCAAACATTTGGCTTTGTTTCGCTTCGTGAAAGAGTAATAAGGGCAATATGTCATCACTTCAATGTTTGCAACTCTGCATACCCGAAAAATACATTTTGTAAAGTTTGAGGTTTCACTATAACACATTTGAAACAATGGTTCCGATTCTTTTTTAATTTTGTGTTTCATTCTTCCTAAAATTATGTATATCCAAAAAGACTGATTAATAAATCAGTTGCCAATATGTAGGCTTTAGTTTTTAGTAGCAAAACAAGGACTTATTATCATTATTGCTACAGGTACTAACGATAAATGTTTGAAAGTGCTAAGCGAAGTTATTCGAAGTTCAGCCTTATTTCACCGAATCTTTATAAAAAGAATTGGTTTTGAAAAAGCCATATTAAATTTTTCTGTTTGAGATCTTTGTCAGTTCTGTCTTCAATCAGGGCCATATTTTATTTGTCGGTAGACGATCGAATCGACCTTCATGATATTTATCCCCCACAACAAAATTGGCAGTCTGCAATCTCTGAATCCAATTTAAAGCATTCACGAAAAAGATGATACATTAATTCCCCATTGCACTTCGGGACTCCTGTAAATTTTTGTATACCATGTTGACTTGATGTAGAAATCCTTAGAGAACAGCAAAACGTATTTTATCCTGGGCTAGCGACTATAATTTTACCAGTTACTCTGAAATGAAAATAAATATTGCTGTTAGAATATAACCAATAGAACTTTATTACTCAATTAAATGGTAGGATGTTTTTTTTATGATTTTTGTTAATATCACCATATACAAAAATATGGTGATATTAACCAAAATCATAAAAAAATATCCTACCATTTAATTGAGTTCGTTAAAGTTGAGTTCCCAATTTTAGATAGGGCGCCTTACGAGTAATAATTGAATCGATTTCGTTCTTTAAGCGAACTTGTTATCAATTTGCAATTTACCGCTCCCTTAGGAAACACAGCAGGTGTGCCGTGTGCCCCAAATGAAGAGAGCAAAAAATTTATCATTTTTATTTTGAAAAAAAAGATAGGTCAGGTATAATGAAAAAATTATTACCACGAATTAAATTTTGTACCATAACGCATTCTAATAAATTTTGTGTAAAGTTGCAATATGCAGGTGCCTCCGCATGTGTCGCATCCAATTTGTTGTTGTTAGTTTAGCTGCAGAACTAATTTACGCAACGTTACGGTTTGGAAACATTCAATAAGTGCGAGAAGAAGTATACACATCACTACATCAGACGACGCACGTAGATACAAGACGTATTTGTGTTTAAATTTTGTGTAGTTAGCATGTCGTTATAAACATTTGTTGGTGATAGAGCATTTGTTCAATGAACTCACATAAGGGGTAAACGGTGAAAAATATTTTTGATTTCGCAATTAGATGAAATTTCTCAATTGTGCTGATAACAAATTACAATTAACAGATGCTTACGAAAACATGATTATATTAGAATCATTAATTGAAAATTGCTTTTGTATAATGTTTGATTTTTTAAACGTATTTTTTTTAAATCGAATAAAACACTCAAAGTTGCATCAAATATTCAAGATTTGTATTGTAATCGATAAATAGGCCTTTGCCATCTTCGTTTTAAAAACAACTTCATGTAAATGTTTTCCCCGGCTCCGTTTTAAATGGTCCATTCTGAAGGTATTCCACGAATTAAGCGTGCTATGTTATCCTGTAAGGCTTCAATCGTGTTCGGCTTCTCCACATAGACTAACGACTTTACATAACCCCACAAAAAATAGTCATGAGGTGTTAAATCGCATGATCTTGGCGATCATCCTTCAACATTTCCATTGTTTCACTAGCTGTGTGGCATGTGGCACCGTCTTGAAAAAACCACATGTCAACAAAGTTCAACTCAGCCAACTGGGGCAAAAAAAAGCCGCGTATCATGGCTCGATATCGTTCGTAGACGGTAACGTTTCTTCCACGGTCGTCTTTGAAGAAAAAAATGGATCGATGATGTCACCAGAAATGGGCTTCATCGCTGAACACAATTTTTCGATAAAACAGCGGATTTGCACATTTTTCACAGAACACGAATTTTGATAATAAATTTCAATAATTTGCAAAAGTTGCTCGTTTGTAAGTCTTTCCATGATTAAATGGCCTTTGCCTATGCAAAGTACACTGAAAACTTTTCACTCTGACAGATGACGTTTGGACGCCATTATAAACCAGTGCTGCCAACCTGAAAAACTTAACTCTTAAAAAATCACCCGTTATAAGGATTGATGTAAAATTTATTGATCCAAATGTCAATCCATGGATTTGCATGTGGAGATGCTAAAACTGTTTAGGAGGTATTGGTATAAATTATATATGTACTACATATAATGCTAGTGATCTCCAAACGTTTTCGTTGATGGGCTATAGTGACCAAGATTTAGCCACGTACTTTACAGCGATTTTTACTAGAAACTTAAAGCTGATTGGTTCCGGCAATCGAATGCCGTCCTTCCTGGGCATATAATTAACAATTGCAGCAAATAATCCTCTACTGTTCTGTACCGTGATCTTCACGGATGACCTTGTGTTAAACATTTGGATAATAAGTTTCAATACCTACATAGCGTGGTTTTGGCTCAATTTTGGAGTGTATAAACAGTCCACAGTCACTTTTAAAAGGTCTGCCAAATTAATCATGTCCACGCAAAAAAAAAAAAAACTAATTCCTCCATAAGACAGTTTGCCCAGAAGATCCTTAAAATCTTGCGTACACCTCAAAAGCTGTAAATTCTATTTTGAGATAATGGTGAGAAAATGAGGCACAGTTTTGTTTTCTTATTATATAATGCAATTGGATTCTGATAATTTATGTTCAGCATTTTGCCTTAAAAATAAGTTGTTGGGTTTTGTTTATACCATCGATAAGATTTTAAAAAAATTAAAAAAAATAGGTAAAACATTATCTAGAATATAAAACAATTTTATATTTATTGGATTGGTTACAACAAATGTCATCTATTGAATTTTTTTTATTAATTATTGAAGTACACAATTTGGGAATTTAAATCTTAAACATAATATCGTCCAAATGTAAACCTTCGCGTTTGCGGCACTCATTTGTCGAAAAGTCTAATTTCTTATGAAAAAATTTCCTAGTGGCTGCCATTTTGTGATGAATATTTTTCTCCAGGGTTATTGGCTTAAACTTTAGATATGAAATAACCCCATATCACGTGTCCATAAAGGTTAAATCAGGACTGTGTCACACATCCTGGGGATCAATTTACCATGAAATATTTCACAAACTCATGACAGAGACAGAGATTGAACGTGTGCTACATTTTACTGAAATCATTTTTTTTTCAATTAAGACACCAATAAGTAATTTTACGTCTTGACGTATTGCTCTGAATTGACTGTAACTGCATGTCTCCTTCCATCTTCTAAGAAGTTAGGACTGATAATTCCTCGCTACCAAAGTGTCAATTCTGCTTATCCATTAAGATGAAAATAAGCTTCATCCAAAGTTAAGTTATTAGTTCGCTATCGTTAGATGATAACGAACTTTTTATGGACCGAATTGAAAGAAATGGATGTGGACGGTGTAACTTGCCACACAAACTCAATGACCGTGTTATCTCGCGTGGTGGCGATGTCAATTGGCCGCAAAGATCATGTGATTTGACACCGTTGGACTTCTTTGTTTAGGGTTATTTGAAAGAAAACGGTACGTCGATAATCCAGCAACAATTCAAGAGCTAAAGGATGAGATAATTCGGCACATTAACGGCATAGAACCTCAATTATGCCTCAGCGTCATCGAAAATTTGGACCATCGGCGGATGGTGTGTGCCGCCGAGGTCGCGGCCGCCATTTGGCCGATATTTTGTTCCATACATAATTGAACCATACCAATATTATCAGAATAATATGAAATGACAATAATTTCCTAAATAATTTGTGTAAAAGTAACAAAAACAAAAATAATAATCCATATCTTGAGATATATTACTGAATGTAAATTTCACAGAAAAATTAATGTCCTTCCGGTGAAACACCTTCATTTCCGTCGTTTAGCTAATGACTCAAATTTCCAGATAAGGTTTTGCAATGCACAAATGAAAAAAAAACAAAAAAAAAGAAAAAAACGAAATCCCTTTAAAGAACTGTCTGTTGCGTCATTTCATTTTTACCGATTGTGAAGAAGATTGCAAATAACCACCGAGATCTGTTCGACCTTAACATTTTATTATACCATCCATATACAAATAGTTTATGGTTTCCCATGAAATTTACATTTTATTTGTGTAGCTATTTGTTAATTCAATCAAATTGTACCATCGTTCCTACAACAGTTTTGAACGGTGATCACAGCGCAAATTATTTTAGCGCATCTGACTCTGATTTATATTTTTGAAAAACAATTATAAATTAAGTGAATTTAATTCTAAACAAAACCATTTTGCAATTCAAAGTGGATGTTAAAATAGAATACACAAATGTGCCAAGAAATATTTCAAATCGTCAATATTGAGAATTCGAGTTTTGTTGCAGAAGCTCTTGAAATACATTAGCTAGGAATGCGTGTTCTGGTCATTTATTTAAGGGGAGTCATTAATTAATTCGAACGATAAACATAAAATATACGAATCCACTTTGAATAACACTTTTTGTAATTGATTGCTTTTATATCGAGGTGTACTTGATCTTTAGGATGATGGATATGTGATAAGCGATCACTAGAGCAATGTTCGAGTTAACCTTAAAACATGTCTATGATCGAAGAGAAGGCTGCTATCTCTCAGCAGTCGGGGGGAATCCGTTAAATAATACTGTTTTCGATTTGGGTTTTCAGATTTCCATCTAAGATTTAATATTTTTCAGGTTGGGTTTCCAGCTTTTCAAGATACTTAAGGAGATGACCAGATTTTTTAAAATTTTTAATTCGTAAGCAAGGGTCATACGTTTTTATCTGAGGAAACAATTTTGAGGCGGTTACCGGGCTTAATAGAGTTGCACGTACTCCTCTTAGCTCTAACAAACAACCCTCCACAGCCTTTGATGCAGATCTAGTGCCTTAGACTTCTTCAGCAAAGAGGCAGAACCTTGGGTTCTCGGCAACCCAAGCTTCTAACCGCTTCAAACAGTTCATTGGAAAGTCTTGGGCGTTGATGAGCGCCACATCAAATGTTCAGTTCTCAACAAAACACCAACCGAAAAATAATGTTGTTAGGGAGTAGGCCACGACATTTTTGACGATATAGACTTTGAATTCCCGTTGTTTCGGTATGATGCGATTCATTAATTATTTATGTTTCAAAAACATGTCTGCCTAATCGGTTGATAAATGTCAAAGTTATTCATGGTATACCGATATTAAAGATGACTTACCCAGTATAATGATCACAAACTTATACTAGAGGCACTAACAAAAAGTTGGTTTGCAAAATTTCATTTTCGTAGCTGAACATTTTAGGGCGGACTTTATACATTTTTCTCTTATAGCCTATGGGACAGGGTGTAACAATTTTTTTTTTAAAGAAGGTATACTACTTTGTTTTGCCGCCATTTTGGCAAACATTAGTCTTGAAAGTTCATATTTGGTAGTCGTGAAGTAGACACGTTGCAAATTTATTATTGAAAAATATTCGATAAACCAACGTGTTATAATCGTTAAAACATTTTATCAAAATCAATCATCGATTACTGTGACGATGAGAAAGTTACGTGAAGTTTTTGGGAGAAACAACGTGTCAACAAAACGCACTATTTATCGTGTAGTGAATGATTTCGAAGAAAGAGGGTCTGTAGGTGATAGGCCCAAGTATAGACCACAACGTACTGCAAAATCGGCTGAAAACATTACTGCTGCTCAAGGAATTGTTCAAAACAATTCATCAACCTCAATTCGACGCTGTGCTCAGGAGCTTGGTCTTCAAAAAACATTTTTGGCCACAATTCAGTTGACACAAGAGCTTCTTTCACAAGACCATTGACGCGTACAGTACATATGCCAATAGGATGTTACAGCTAGCCCATGACAACCACGATTTTCATGAAAAAGTCATAATGAGTGACGAGGCACATTTTCATTTGAATGGATATGTGAATAAACAGAATAGTCGGTTCTGGGCATTGGAAAACCCTAAAATTATTCATCAGTCACCTTTGCATCCATTAAAAGTTACAGTCTGGTGTGCAATTTGGTCAGGAGGAATCATTGGACCTTACTTATTTGAAATTGAAAACGGTGTAACGGTAACTGTGAATGGGGAGCGATATCGTGATATGATTGAAAACTTTTTAAAGCCATAACTGCATGCTTTGGGCCTGATTAACATGTGGTATCAACAAGACGGTGCCACATCGCATACAGCCAGGATTACAATAGAATTACTGCGAGACCTCTTTCCACAACAACTTATTTCAAGAAATGGTGATGTTGACTGGCTTCCACGGTCACCGGATTTGACAGCTCCGGACTTATTTTTGTGGGGATATCTGAAAAGCAAGGTTTATGCAAAGAAACCAGAAACGCTTGAGCAAGTCAAACCAAATATTTGTGATGAAATTAATGAAATACCGCGTGAAATGTGTGAGAATGTAATGAAAAATGTGCTCAAAAGGGCTCGCATTTTTGAGACTAACAGAGGCGGAAATTTACCTGATATTGTATTCCATACATAATTGCCGACATTAAATAAAACATTTATCAATATAAGTTTTACTTCCCGGCGGACACCCTGTATTAGCATCCGCACCAGCTGTAATTTATGTGACTACGCTAGCGCTTATATTAAACTATTTGATTTGGCTAATTGGCTTGTGCTTAAAGTTAGTCGCGCTCACATGTCGGTTCTATATTTAATCTTCGATAGATAACTACCTACTACTAAATAACTTAAAAATTTTTTTTTAAACTAGTATCTATATATATAAAAACTAACCGATAAATCGACTTTTCGATTAAAGTTATAAAATTAATACGAAAACAGCATTCAAATCATTTGACAGGGTTTGGAATCAAGCTCCTTTGTCGATGAATACTTCGAAAAATACTTCTAAGTTGTTTTCGACGATTTCAAGTCATTATTATTAATGGTTGCAATAAATGCTGGTGTTCCCGAAGGCTCTGTTTTGTCTTTTGTATTTATATGAATGATTTCCTGTCTGTTTAATGCAACTCATGTCTTCGTTAATGACTCTCAGCTTCAAATATTCATGAATCTCCAAACGACAGTTTGTCAGCGATTTTAAGGCCTCAAATTTTAACCTAGGATAGTGAGATTTGGTAAATATGGCAGTTATGAATGCCCATTGAACAATTGTACAAATTTTCAAAGTCTACCCACTACCAGTTTATTTTGGGTGTTGAACACCATAATTGTATTTCATTACTAACGACATTTTTTGTTAGGCATAATTACGTATATTACTCTCCTAGTATCTCGCTGTCTAGTACTCAGTATTATAAATCTGATATTTAACATGCATATATCATCAATTTGACTGCATTTAATTAAACCTGAACTCTAAAAATAAATATTAGTAAGAACCATTGACCACTTGACCTCATGACCGTTTCAATTACGCTTTGATGAAGTCAACAGGCATTTTAATTAGAAGCTGTGTGTTTGATTCTGAAACCTCATGTATGACAACAACACTGATCCTCTGGGACAATCATAATTCAATTTAAGTTTTAATTTAATTCAAATCAATTTACCATACAGCCAACGTTATGAGAAATGCAATTGGGCGGTTAAAAAAGTTCCCGTTTGGCATTCAATAATACACAGCGTGTTGTCATCGTTTAATACCGTTTATAGTAGGTTTATTAAAAAAAATATTTTTGTACAGGGCACTACCAATCAAGTTGTAGTAATGTAGGTAACATGCTAGCACAGACAATAATACCCACATAAAGCAACTCATATAAAATTGTGTCTACACTTTTCACTTCGGATCACAACGTTCGTATCACAAAAAAAGCGGGAGAAAATCAGAAATCGACCTTCTCCCATATGTGTGGTGGATTTTCTCTCTCAATGGCACAGGAAGGTTGAACAGAATAATTATAAATGAAAACATGATCAGCTGTTGATGTTGTTGGTTGGCTGTTTTTAACTTTCTCTTATAAAGAGAAAAATATTGTTTTCGTTAAAATTTTTGACCTCGAGATTTTGATTAATTTTAACATACGATGATAGCGAATCCAAAAAAAGTGGTCCGTCTGTCCGTACACGTCTCTCCAGCCTAAACGACTTGACCGATTTTCTTTAAACTTAGTATCCAGCGTTTTTTTGATGATAATTCTAGGCCGCTTTTTCTGTTTGCTTTTAGCCATGATTTTACCGGTACCTGCCATATAAAAATCATACATAAACTCAAATTTCTCGAAAACGGCTTTAACGATTTTGATTAAACTTCTTATATATAAGCACATTCTACGAACACCCTCGGTTACATTTTTTTAAACTATTTATACCCTATCACATAGGAGTTTAGGTATTTAGGTATATTAATTTAGGTATTATTAGAAATAATTTCGATAGATGTACCATACGGTATATGGATCGACTCAGAATCACTAGTTGAGTCAATCTAGCCATATCTGCCTGTTCGTCCGTCCCTTTTTTTGGGCCTTACATTTTGAGCTACAGTGTTTAAATTCGGTATATATACATACACTCCCTGTCCGACGAAGCAGAACAAGTGTCAAACATTTTCAAAATCTGCCCACTACCACCCTAGTTTTTAGTAAAAAGTTATTTTGGACCAAACGGTTAAGAAATTTGGATAATATCAATATCTACATTTCCTACATATAAAGTTTTTTGCACGCATACATTTTGGGGGCGTTAAAAAAAAAGTTTTTCGGTCAAATTTTTAAATATTCTAAAGAACTTTTGATGTAAAATTAATGTTTATGTTAATCATTTGTATACACTACCCCAAGGCATATGCATACTAAAATTTTGTTTTTTGTCGAACCATCAAAGATTTTGATAAACTGTCTGAGCAATGTGTTGTGACAATGTGGTTTCCTACATTGCATCCCTATAATGTTTTTAGCCATGCCTACTTTTTGGGGATATTTAATTTAAGGATGGAATAGGATAGTTAATTCAACGATTCACACATCGGATTGTAGCCTTCTCATACGTTTTTTTTTATTATTGTTGTAATAATGAAGTGTGTTTTTATACAAATTCAAATATGAAATAAAACAATTGAAGTCAATGTTAATGTCTTTAATATTAGCTTTATTTTATAGAACATTTTATACCATTATTGTTTAAATATGATTTCCGACATAAACGCGCCATGGCTAGCTGAATGAAGCGCAATAATAAAGTCCTATTTTCAACAACTTTATCGAGCAACTCTGGTCGTATTTCAGCAATAACACGGCGAATGTTGACTTCCAAATCGTCCTACGTCTCTGGTTTATCGGGATAGACTGTTGACTTCACATACTCCCAAAGAAAGTAATCTAAAGTATGGAATCACATGATCGTGGGGGCCAGTTCACAGGTACATATTAGGAAAGGAGAGTCTCGACAAAATCTCTGGCTTGTCGCCACTCCGAATTCGTATATTGTGCTTGTTTGTTGGTTTTCATTTAACCAAAACCAAAAATTGGCCTTATTGAAAAAATAATTATGCGTTGGAAATAGAGATCAAGCTAAATCTGTTTTCGGCCCATTTAGATACCGTACCTACCGTATAAAAGTCACGTGGTATAAACTCTTGCACAAGCCAAGATCTTTCGGTAAAATCTTTCACAAAGTGGATGGACAAAGCTTCAATTGCTGTGCACAATGACGAATCGACTCATTCGGATTCTTCCTAACACTTCGTTCCAGCGACAATAACTTCATCTTTTCGCACTTTTTGTCATCTTTGGGGATGCGTATTATCCACTAACTGCGTAATGCAAAAACGATTCATTGTGTTCCAAATAACTTGCTCATGAACGATTATGTCGACGGAAAATTTGAAGCAGCGCACGATAAGTTTGGCAAAGCGAACCATAGTTAATCGAAAAGATTCAAAACGTATTAACAACAAATCAACTTTTAATTGCAAATCGGCAATCTGTAGAAACAGTGTTGCGAGTTTAAAAACAAATGACTTCTGCGAGAAAAAGAAGAACATATCATGTGCCACTATACTGCACTAGAAGAACGACACTTATCCTGTCATGGTATAACATTGTTCGACAGGCCTGTATGGCTTCTGAATTAAATTTTTACACTTTCTTACAAAATTTAGTTTACATACAAAAATTGCAGTTCGAATTCTTCGTTAAACAGGAGATAAACTTCCTTATGTCGAAAATAAGAACTCTGAGCACACAATTGAAGTGAGAAGCTAGGTTTGAGGCCCAGTATGGGCCGAAAATATCATATTTCAATTTATTATTTCGATTCGGCTGAGGTCGTTACATGGTCCCCGCCATGACACAGAGTGTATTTCAACTTGCCCTTGTTTACTACTAACCTCACATTGGTCTCTTCCTTTTATATATGCTCGGAAATGGGGCGATGAAATCTTGGTTCGACCAAGTTAGTAATACCGCCGGCGATGCTAGTATCTAGTTGCACAAATTTATAGAAGATTGTGCTTCTGGTGTTAGCTTGGGATATTTTTACAAACTTTCTAATGACAATCTTAGAGAAATCCCATGTAAATACTTTACAATGCGTTAGCTTGTCCAAATCATTCTTGGTGCGTTCTAATATTCGGTTAGGCCGTTACCGATCATTGTGGACCAACGAGAATTCTCAATCGTCATTCTCCATAGACGAGCGGTAAAGTAAAACTAGAAAAGGCTCTGTATGGTTCGGTAATATAAACGGTATGGTATCCGAGTTTTATTAAGGATCTGCCAAATTGTTCTTAGTGTGATCAGGGATCGGGTAACGAGTGATACTTTTCGATGTTATCTGTCTTTTTACTATCGCAATGCGGTCAATTATGTTGGTTGTTTGTTGCTCCGGAAACTGCAATGTTTTTATATATATATATCAGATACATTTCCTATCATAATGAAGTCAATTGGACAAAGTCAGTCCTTCCTTTACGTTGAAATCATAGATGATGATTTTGACAACGTGCTTCGGCAGTCACTCATACATTTTTCTGAAGAAGTTATTAAAGCAATACTTACTGAGGTCATGTTATTTCTCCATCGGAACGTAATGGTTAGATTAGATAAGATTAGATTAGAGCACGCCAATATTCCCCGTTAAGAATGATCTTTGTTTGTTCCACTGTCTATGATCTCATTCCAAGATAAATAAGTCGTATATAAAAATGTGGAAACATTTTATACTTATTTTTTGAAGGGGAACCCGTTTAAATTCAACATTTTACATCTTGCTCTATATTTCAAGGATATTGCATTCAGGCTGTGACAATTATTAAAATAACTGTTGCTTCTTAGATCGTAGTTAAGTTGGGGTATATCAATATGTTTAAAGAGAATATGGCTTGTGTCATGCAAATGTCAGATATCTCCAAAAGATTATAGCATTGTAGTGAAGCAACTACAAGAGTTAAAACTTCGATGGCACATAAGGCTTATTTATGAGGACGCATTTGACTTTGATTCGAATTGTCGCAATGCGTTCGCTGGTGTCGTCAAATCATAAAACGATTTTCTTAAGTGTCTCACTAATTACAGATCCTAAAAGTCGCTATCATTGGCCGCAGTCGTTTTTTTATTTTTGGTTGGCTGTAATGTATTCACTGTAGCAGCTTAGTTCCTCCGCTAGTTGTTGGCTACCCCAGTTCTGTTCAGTGTTCTAAAATCATTACATTTGCAACTAACTGCAAACGCTGCGCGGTGCTCTTGTTTGTGTTATTCATAATAAAATCAGTCGCTTCTATGGCTCTTGATTGCATCTAAAAAAATCGTTTTCATATGAGCTTGGTTTTTTTGACATATTCTTAACGATGATTGATATTTTTAATTTGGGCCAAGTCCTACCCCAAATTATTTGATTGATAAATTGTAACCTACTAAGTACAAATGAGTTCACAAAAAGCATTCATGATACGTGCCTGCTTCCGTATGATACTTTCTCTCTTTTGGGTCAAGTAAACTTTAAGGTAGTAACTTTAACAATGCCATCTTAAATACTGATAAAATATTTGTTTCCCCCCTAGACATGCCAATTTGTACTTTCTTGTATCTGTGTACCTACTGACTTACCGCCATTTAAACGCCAGGGAAATTGCGTGTTCTTAACGCATAATCGATACAAATTGCTTCGCACGACACACTTAAATTCTATGAGGTCCTGTGAATAAAGTGTGATTACGCTTTTTACTTAATTAAAGAACTACCTACCTAGCTACATTTTGATTTGGTTTAATTATAAAAATAGTCTTGGACTTAAACTTTCTACTCACAAATGGATGAACATGAACATACACAGCTTCGGGAGAAACAATCATGTAAGCTAGCGACGAAAAACGAAACCGAAAAGTGAAATGACGAACTGTTTGCCTTCAATTAAAACTGTCAGTACTAAGAAGATAATTTGTTTAATTCTTATCGATGGGTTTATGGTCTAGACTGAGGGATCATAATCATCCCGAAATTGATTTATTTTGTTGCTGTTTTATTCGAAAAGTGAATTTGTCTTGAACGTAGGGGTGTTGTGATAGTCGTCGTTAACGGGAACCTGACCACCTTCTGGTTGCAAGGAAATATTAATTTATTTCCGTCTACACTGATTCTTAACTTAAGGCAAACATTTCAATATGCTTCTGGGAGCAAGTAAACAGCATGCCAGATATCAGAGAAAATCTGGCTTATTTCGCTTAAAAGCTGTAGTTTTATATATGTACATTAAATTTATTACCACTTTCCCATGAGCCTGCATGCAGAAAAATTTGGATTGACAAATTTCTGTTCACGATCAACGCTTTTCATGGATTTAAACTCTAAAATAGTCTAGTTATGCACCAAAAAAAAACATTTACAAACCGATTTGTACATTTAATCAGTAAATGCAAATCGGTTGGACTCTATATGTCTAAACAAAAAAGGAAAACAAAAAAAGACGAATCCTTTAAACTCGGAACACACTTGTTGGATCAGGCAGTTAATTACTGCTTCAACAATAGTGTTCCATTAAGGGATCCGTCCTAGATCTACATTTCGTGAGACTAAAATTGGTTGTCTTCATCTTTGTGCTAAAAGAGTACTACTTACATCTGCTTTTTCTTAAACTATTATGAAAATTTTGTGTTCCGCGGAAAATTGTGTGAAAATGTTCTGATTCTTGTTTGATGAGTCTGAGCTGGATAATGTAGAACATGTTTTTCTGCGATAACTTTTAAGTAGGAACACAACGGTTATTATTATTTTGATTACATTTCGTTATTATTAAAATTTTGAGAATTTTAGGCGGCTCTCCCACTGAGGCAACAAGCAATTCGAAACTTTTATGTTAACCTATTCTCACATTAAAAAAACAGTGGTTTCAGATATATATATTATATTTTTCCATATCTATAAAATATATTTTTCAAATATTAATATAAAATATTTAACACATTAAATAAAACGCTGTATAGCGATCTGTCACATACTCGATCTACGACGCGATATATATCGCTTTTGAACATGCGCTGTGTATCGCCACTCGCAAGCATTAGTAGTTGCTGCAATCATCAAAATTTTTCGTTCAACCGTTCAATGTAAAATAGTTGTTAGCGATAATATCTCATGTTTCCTATTGCCAGTTGCTTGTTGCCTCAGTGGGAGAGCCCTCTTAGAGTTTTGGTATTTGTATTGCCAAGGGTATTCATCCGCCTTTTTGTATGAAAGTTTGACTAACAACTTTTGCAGCAAAAAATAAATATAAACATACAATTTTTTTATCCACCTTCACCCCGGATTTGGGTTTTAAAATGAGTTTTGACGTTAGTTTCCGATTATTAGAGTCCAACCCTAAATTATTATACAAAAACTTATCACAAATAATGCGTATTTAATTGGGCAATACCCCGAAATTTTGTAACGTTTGACTGAAACGCATCGTCCCAGAAACACTCACATCGACATTAACATTTTTTTTGAATTTGAATCATGAATTTTAACTTGCTTGTGATACCGATGTTGTTATTGTGCCATGGCCACCATACAAAATAAACAGCCTATATAAATTGTTGTGTTAATATAAATTCAATGTCGCGGTGTCAATATATACGCTTGTACAGCTTGTTTCAAATCTAGCTTTAAGTTTAAGTGTCAGAACAAACGAACAAATAGACAGACAGACATAGCTTATTCGAGTAGTTTCGATTCTGCATTGGTACAAACACAAGGTGGGACATAACGTATGACTAAATATTCTGTTTGTTTATTTGAGTTTGCTTTCCATTATGTTTTAAAAATTAGATCTCTAAATTATTGGTCGCCGTTCGGCATGTGGTATTTTTCATTGATTACTTCCCAACTTGGTATAACCCAAACAAATATGTTGTAAAAATGTTGAAAACCGCTGGTAATTCTATTTGATTTATTGTCATAAACGACAAGGCACCCAATGGTGTTAATTTATCAAAGGCATGGTTATTAATTCTAAAACGGGGTTGTGCATATTACATCACTTGTTGTAGATTTTACAACACAACTTGTTAAATACACAATTATTATCTGTATAAATACAGATTGTACAGATTACAGTTGTATTACACAAAACTCTCCTGCCAAATTGCAATTTCTGCGAAATCTTCAGCTCGATTTGTAAAAAGTGCAAGCCTTTGTAACATTTTAACAGCTGGTTGATTTTATTCACACAACTTTTTAGTAAAATCTATTCTCAAAAAAAAAAAAAAATGGTTACACCAAATAATTTAGTTTATATTTTCTTAACTATTCTATTTATTTTAATATCATACATACAATTATGCTAGTGAATAAATTAGATCTGCACTGCTCAATTCGCCTAACACTGTGCTGCACTATGTAAGTATACATAGTAAATAAATACAATACATAAGTTGATTGGTTAGATAGTTACAAACAGAATAATTTACATACCAACTTCATTTTCTCCCACTTAATAATTCATCTCAAACTCCAACTGCAGCCCAAGTTCACTGACCGGTAATAATTTAAAAATGTGTTCCGATCTTAGTAATTTTCGTTTTGTAAGCCCAAAACGTAGCTAAATAAAAGTTAGATAATAAAAGGCACTAAGACAGATAGACAGACGAACACACGAAACACAATCAAATTTTTAACTAACCTGCTTAAAACAACACAACACTCTTAGGCAAATACCTCCAACAGTAATTTATTATAAGGAACCACGTTTCCCATAGGGGTATATTTTCGAATCACTGTAAGAATTGCTAGCTTTAACACGCTAAATACTTTGGGAAGAGCAAATTAATTCACTGATTTTTTGAACCCAAGCTTAAGGTGTTTGCAATTTTACAATTAATGTGTGAATTAAAAATGAACTGTAAATAAACCATTTAAATTTTCTAGCTTTGTAAGTGGGTTACAGTTTCAACAGTTGTAGATTTTGTACTTTTTACATTTAGGTTGTAACGGGTGATTTTTTAAGAGTAGTTTTTTTTTTAAAAATCGAAAAAAACACTCAAAGTTGCATCGAATTTTCAAAATTATTTTTGTTATCGATAGACAGCCTGTATTCCACGAAAAACGCGAGTTATGTTCAACTGTGTAACTGTAATTCTTCAAGTGTGTCCGGCTTGTCCACATAGACTAACGACTTTACATAACCTCACAAGAAATAATCAAGAGGCGTTAAATCGCATGATCTTGGCGGCCAACTCACAGGGCCATTTCGAGAGATAAGCTGTGTTGCCTGTGGCACCGTCTTGATGAAACCACATGTCAATGAAGTTCAAGTCAGCCAACTGTTCAAGTCAGATATCGTTCGCCGTTGACGGTAACGTTTCTTCCACGGTCGTCTTTGAAGAAAAATGGACTGACGATGCTTCCACCCCATAAACTGTCGTTTTTTTCGGGATACATTGTTATTTCTTGTATGCATGCGGCTGTTCATCACTCCAGAAGCGACAGTTTTGCTTATTTACGTATCCGTTGAGCCAAAAATGAGCGTCATCGCTGGTCGCCATAATATGCTCATAACAAACGGTGCACGTTTTTTACAGAGCACGAAATTTGATAATAAATATCAAAAATTTGCAATCGTTGCTCGTTTGTAAGTCTTTCTATGATTAAATGGCAGAGTATACTAAAAACTTTTCACTTTGACAGATGACGTTTGGACGTCATTACTAACCAGTGCTGTCAATCTGAAAAACTTAACTCTTAGAAAATCACCCTTCAGTAATCCAAATAGTTAAAACTGCATTGGTGTTTTTCAGATCTATAGAACTTATTTTAATTCCTACAGCCTAATGTAATTACTACAAAAAGTGTTTGTAAATTTAACAATTTCGCGGTGTAGATTTTGCATTCAACAACCAAAATTGTTAAAATGGTTTTGCGGTGTCAATTTAACAACAAAAATTTTTGATCATTTTAACAACTTTATTGCTAACAAACAAACGCTGTAAAACTTACATTTAATTGTGAATATGAACGCATTTGCTGTTCACAAATTTTCAATTTATTGTAAATTCGACTGTCACATTATGTAAAATTTACAGCGGTGATTTTTTTGGGTGATAGAGGACTTAAAGGATTTTCTACTTGAGTACTTGAAAGGGTTAAATTTGGTTTTGTGATCCTGCAGATCGCTAAAACTCAATATCAGACGACCTCCTTCAGAATATCGTCTGTCTTGTGCAGAATGCGCAGCTTCTTGGACCTTCCGAAATCTCATGCCCTCCGGTCTCATTCCAGCCAATTCAGAAATGCAAAATTCATTGAACATGACTCTCTGTACAAGGGCTAATCCATTTCGCATTTTTCAGGTATATAGCGTTCTATTGTTTATTCACAAAAATTCGATAAATTAGTTTGCTCTTTAAAAGTAGTCATAATGCATGTGAACTGAGTATGTTTTATAGAATTACTTATATATTGAACTTGTAATTTAATTCGAAATGGCTTATGTGGAGGATTATTTAAGTTTTCCGTCTCTTTAGCAAAATTTCACTTCGTTTGTTGGGAATTTGGAGGCGTGTATTTTGTTTTAACTGCTTTTTTTAATTGAATTCATTCATTGAATTGAATACCCGAACGGGACTAACAAGGTCCATCAGTATACTTAATACTTATACGTTATATGTTTCATCTAATCACCCGTATGCGATTGGCTATAATTACTTCACAACTTGAAAATTAGACTGCATAATACAAATCTCTAAATGAAAAATGATTTATTTAAAAAAACTTTATATTTTCACTATTACAATAAAAATAAATATACTTAAATGAAAAATTTTTTTTTCTTATTTCATTGCAGGGCGTCGACGGAATCTGGGAATTTATCTCGAAGTAATTGTACTTTTAGTCATAATATCATTATTTTCAACATCAGGTTGGTTATAAACAACACATTACTACTTAACAGCTTATAAAATTTAAATTAAATACATTTTTTTTTGTAGAAGCCTGTTCTAGCCGAACTGTACCAAAGCCGAGACCACCACCGCCAAGTCCGACACCTAGGCCAAACATTACATTCCACACATATTCATGCCCACCAGCATATGCAGCTTGGTATTGCCTTAATGCAGCAACATGTTTTTCTGTTAAAATTGGCGACGAAATTCTATACAATTGCGAGTAAGTACAAGATAGTCCTTTACATATACAAATACTAGTTCTTGGCGCAACAGGCTCGTTAGCACCTAGGGCTTAGCTTTTTCACAGCCATTCATGTGGGCATGTACACTTCTTGCACGATGGCGAAACCTCCGGTTTTATGCCGACTCCGAACGGCGAAGTTGGGATAAGCTTTTCTTGACATTTTATACTACTCGGATGATTTGCCAAATCATTACGAGAGGAGGGACAGTGAAAAATCATTTAGGTGTTGCTACGGCTGGGAATCGAACCCAGACTTTCTGCGCAGCAGTTCATCGCACTGACCATCGCGCCACTGAGTCCGTGGCGTGAACTTAAATTTGAATACGTTTAATAATTCAGTTATATGTCTTGCATTATTTAAGAATTTACTTTTATTGACCACTAAAGAATCGTATTTTCGTGGCCAGTTGTTGTGAGTCAAGATAAGGGACGGAGGTATCTTCGATGCAGCAAAGGAACGATTTGCACGCTCACTTGCTCAGACCAGCTCGTTCGGCAGGGCGTTGTTCGTACCAACAGACTCTACATCCTTGCTCTACAAATATTTATCTCATGCAATTTGGGTTATCAAGTAGAAATTCAGGCCTATCGCAAATACATTTTCCCGGGAAACTGTTCCCATTCAGCAAACTGATTTACATTGCTGACAAGGGAAAAATCCTCGGGAAAATTTATTCGCGATAGGCCTGAATAAAGGAAGAAAGTTACTCTACTTAGAATTCGGACGGGCACACAAGATAGGAAATAATGATAAATCGAAAATAAAAGAAACCCCAACTAAGCTATGCCATTACAAAAAAAAAAAACTGGAAATCTACAACCAAAACAAAACTCTAAATGAACTCTAAACTACATTTTATCTTTCTTAAAAACTTACCTTAAACAGCATTCCCCATTTATTTCTGTGCTAATGGTTCGTCAAGAACCCGAAATATGCCGGATGTTGATGGCAAATGTTGGCCTATGCATTCAGTCTTGTCTCTTACAGTACCCATTTTCCATATTCATTTTCCGTCAATATCCATCCACAAATGGACGGCCTGATTTAAAGGATTTAAGGACCCAATAACCATATTAGAGGTCAATTGATTCGAACAGTCAATTGCATCCACTTAACCATCGAGTTCTAGATTTGTGTCCAACATTTAAGTTCCGAAGAATACCAACAGAGTCTATAACATAAAGCTTCCTATATAATATATGTAAACAGACGAAATTTACGTGGATAAGTTACAGAAATGCATTAACGATGAGATTTGGGGACACATTAGGAATTAATCCAAAATAATTATGCTATCTTCCTCGGCAAGCCAAATTCTCAAATAACCAAGGCTGAGCTGAAAACGTATGTTGCCATCCTTATTGCAAGTAAGAATAATGGTCGCATCAGCTTTAAATCTTTTTGGAATACCTTTGATGATATGCTTAAAAAGATTGTGTATTTTAGGATGCGAAAAAGTTGATTTCAACAACTCTTAAAAATTTTGCACTGGGAAAATAGTGGAAAAAAGGTGGGCGATAGTGAGAAAATGTGGAAACTGTGTCGGTTGACAGACCATTTGGAAGTACATACTATCAAACATTTCCCGGCATAACAATATTATTGTTTTGATAAGAGCATGGTCATCATTTGGCCACCAATTTATTAAAGGCAAGGCATTACCATGAGGCTACAAGGTTTATTTCGCCAGAAATCTAACGCTTGCAAAAAACTTGTGGTCCACTGTCGCCATATTTTAAACAACAGGAACAATTCAGGAGAAAAGAATTCCAAAGAGGTGTCCCCCTGTCAGTGAGGGCTTTATATAAAACTCTACAAATATAATATTTTTAATAATTTAAAAAGTTCTGGGCAGATTCCGATTAATATATGAAGTAAACTACTCTTACATTAATTCTGTTTTTAAGAAGAAAAAAAAGGAAAATTAAAAAAAAAATATTAAAACAATTACTAATGGTTGCCTAGGAAGATCCACCATTATCCTGCCAGCAGCACGAGGATGGATATATGCAGAAACTTTTAAAGTGCTTAAAATCGCAGAAACTAATCAAAAGCTGAAGATAGAATTACTGCTTAGCCTAATTATTTGTGATTTGAAGATATTAATATATGTATAGCATTTGTGTCTGCGAAAAACCCGAATATGTAGTTAACACGCTATTAACGCATAATGCTATTTGTGCCAATTACTCTTATCATCATCTGATAATGAGGAGGTATTGCTTCAGAATTCATCAGGAATTGTTATCTTGTTTGGTCAACTTAACATTTGTATTGTTAATAAATCTTAACTTTTAGCTTTAACTAAATGATATGTACAAAATGATAAGTGTACTTCGTATCTAGGAGTTTATTGACATTCATTGCCTTAGCTTGTGAATGCTTATCGAAAATTATTTGTTTGCTTACTCGTTTCTCGAATAACTTTCTTCGGCAATTGTTACCTACAAAGGATGATTATTAACGTCCTAGGAATGTGTACATTTAGAATTGCACTTGTACATTGAAAATACTTGAATCTCTATATTACATTTTCCAACTATATACTTCGAGATGATAAGACCTGAAATGTATTTAAAGACTTTAATTTTAGACCATTACTATCTTTAAATTATCACGCGAGTCAAACCCTTGAAGCAACAACCTGCGATTTCAAAAACTACATTCGAAATGTGATAACGCACTTCACTACAATTCTTAAATAAATTCCTCGAAGAATTTGTGTCGGAGGAAATCATAAAAAGAAAAGCTAAGTAGCTGTCAAATATTGCACGAAAAATGCACCGGAAAGCGCTTCAACGCAATTCGCCAGCATGGGTTACTAAATGTAGTAGAAATATTCCGAACAGCTTTTCGGAAGAATTCCTCGAAGCTTATATCCTCCGATTCGTACAAAATCGGAGAATTTTTGCACTCGGACGGATACCTTGCTAGTTCTGAATATCATGAACCCATAGCCTTTATATTTAACGTTAAAGTGCAAAAATTCGTAAACAGTTGCCGACGGTTTTTTATTAAAAATGTTCTTAGAAATATGCTAGAAGCACTCAATTACGTTATACATAACTTGCTGACAAATTTTAGATCTCCTTTCTTGTATTGAAATTTTTTAAAACGAAATTTGGTTTACTTAAGACTAAATTTTTTGTTTATAAGTTGAGTTGCTTATCAAAATATATACTACTACCTCCTCTTATTATTTTTACTTGGTCCTATGGTTAAAACTGTGATATGGTTGTATAGGCATAGGGAACTTGTTTGATCTCGATTAGAGAGTCCTAAGAAACTAGAATGAAGGTTTTTAGCACTGCCCCATGAGAACATCGGCATTGAAAAAATCTTGGGCACCATACAAATGGCGAAGATCGTCTACAGATTCTCGGCATCTTCGCCTGCGAATGACATGAATATTACCCAAAATTGGGTTACGGGCTGCACTTGAATCGAAGCTGACCGACGACAATGGCTAGGATAACCACTGGTTGCTAAATCTGGGCCTTTTGGGATTATAGTTAGAAGTTTTGATTCCAATTATTTCGCACTGGTACGTTACGATAGTGTTTTGAATGTTTAGGCTTTACACGGTACGTTGAACAGGATCGAAATTTGGCAGGGGCTCTACATAAAACGAAACGAGCTGCAAGTAAACGATACAGAAGTGATCTATAGTCAGCCAAATGCCATTCGTAAGAAATTACGAGTATCGTAAAACCTAGAACGATATTCGTTTATGTAATCGAATTTCAGCGAGAACGAAGTGATTTCAACGATAAAATATAGCCCCTGGTGTATGCGTCGGTATTAGAGCAAGACATGACACATTGCAAATAAAATGTGGCTGCCGGTAGCTATTCGTTCTCTTTCCTACAAGTAGCAAATGCATTCAGTTATTTTTTTACTACTCTAGCAAATGCGTTCTATTTTGCAATTGTCAATCAGAATTTTCAATTTTTTTTTTGATCTGGATAGTCCCAATAGTCTAATTAAGTACAGCTACCTTGGGACCTACATAATAAAGTGACCAATCTAAGCTTAGAACCAACAAAACCATGCGATGAAAAATGGAAATGGCTGCCACAACCTCGGCGGCACACCTCCACCCGATTGTCAAAATTTTCGATGACGCTGAGGCATAATTGAGGTTCCATGCCGTTAATGTGCCGAATTATCTTATCATTTAGCTCTTGGATTGTTGCTGGCTTATCGACGTACACCTTTTTTTCAAATAACCCCAAAGAAAGAAGTCCAACGGTGTCAAAGACATTATCTTGTCGGCCAATTGAGATCGCCACCAGGTGAGTTAACACGGCTATTGAATTTATAGTTCAAAAGAGCAATTGTTTCGTTAGCTGTGTGACAAGTGGCTCTGTGACTGCCAGGGCAGTGACAGAAAAATGATTTCCTCTCCTTGTAAAGCTATCAAACTTAACCTAATGGAACATTGATACTCTGAATAAGGACAAGTCACAATTTCACGTCACTACAACATGGACTCAACCATAGCAACACCAATTAATGCTTTTCGCTTTTCCTCCTCTCGCGATATTCTGACAAATCATCGCAGCAGTATCAATTTTCATGTCATCCGTTGGTATCCGGCTAAAAGTACACACGCACACATTATATGAAATTGCTTGGTACTGATACCTAACGCCAAGAATTTGTTTTTTTTGTTTTTGCGAATGCAAATGCTCTCGAGAGTGCTTCTTGTTCTTTTTTCAATGTAAACGTAGCAACCAAATCTTCTCTTCTTAACTGCTAAGTTATGAAATTCACATATCTCTCTGAAATCCATAAAACTTATTGCAAACAACCTACTACACTCTATTGCCAATTTTAATAAAAAAAATATTTGAAATTAATGATTAGAACTTAACAATACTCAAATAAGATTCGTAAAGATTTCTGAGTTTACAGTAAAGCGTCAAATGTATCAAGGGCACATTCAAGCTTAAAAACATTCCAGAGTTATCCATGAAACGCATTTCGTGCACACATTTTTTTGTTCATAATTTTCATTGTGGGTTCATCAGCTGACAAACTGAAACTTATTTTCAAAACTGATTTCTTTATTCCTTGAAACAAAAACTTATTCTAATTTATAATACAAAATAACTTATAAAATATTTGTTGTATAACTTTCAGGTGTGCCGTAGGCTACATGGGTCCTCGATGTGAATTCAAGGAGATCGATGGTTCATATTTACGTAAGACACTTCGCATATACTTTTGCCTTACATTACTTAACTTGTCTTCTTTTATTTTTACAGCAACCCGTCCAAGAGCTATGTTGGAAAAGGCCAGCATCGCAAGTGGAGCCACACTTGCCTTAATTTTTGTATTAATTCTATGCCTTACGTGGTATATGCGATGCCAGCAAAAACAAAAGGCCCGCAGGCTCGAAGCATCCGACTGTGGAATGGATGTGGTCGATGGGATGATGAAGCCCGAGAAGAGGCCATTTGGACCACATCACCACTACACACTCCCAATGACAAGCACTTTTAAGCGATAAACATATTTTTTTAAGCACCTTACTATTTATTGAAGATATATATATATATTTATATATACGTATATAAAATTTTAATTGTAAACTTAACTTAAATTAATTACCTTATATTTTTTGTTTAATAATCTATTCAACTGTCACAAGCTGTTGTTTGTGTTTATATACGTAAGAAATATTTATTATGCATTAGATTAGAGACTTACATTCAAGTTCAAAGCAAAACAAAACAAAACAAAATATAAACAAACAACATTGCAAACCTATAGATAAAAATGCAATTAGACGATAAACGAAAATAATCATAAAAATAATGATATACACTATCCTATGACAAACAAAATGGCTGATAAAACTTTTCACTCAGTGAAAGTCTAAAGTGCCTCAATGGTTAACATAAAACGAAACAAATGTCTGTAATAAAGAGCTTGCTTTGGTTCTGTTTTCAAACCTCAGCAGCACGATCACTACTGTCCCCCAAACACAATGCTATACTTTTACCTTAAGTATATTGTAAATAAAAAAACAAAAAAACCTTAAAATGTAACACATATATTATTTAAGTTGAGCATTGCAAAAGTATTTTAAAATATTATATTAGCGCACAGACATGTGTACGCAGAGATGTCCAAGACTTTATTAGAAAATAAAAGTGATCCATGCGAAGTTAACAAAATAAATGCATTCATCTACATGATGTACATGAAGTGTTTTAAAATTTTTTGTTCTCAAGTCAAAATTTTGCATATTTTTGGCAGCTTTTTATGGCAACTGTGTTGTTTTTTTAAGACTCGCAACTATTTGGCAGCTGTAGTTCTAGTTTTGTATCTATAAGTGGCTTGGATGTCTAAACATTATAATCTGTGAGATAAATGTGTTTTTTTTCTGCGAAAACAAACAACAAATCAAAAGAATGTATTAACGAAACTGAAACGTAAAATGATCTTGCTATATTCAAGCGCCTTAAATTTATAAAATTCATTTAAAAAAAAAAACAGAAATCAATAATAATATATGAAAAACACTTCAATCTGATTGTTTTATTTTTTATCTGTACAAAACAGATTTGTGGATCTGTCTGGTTTTATGTATTAATAGTCTAAGGAACAGCTAGGTGGATTTGAATTTTAATGCGATGGTTTAAACATTTATAAAATAGCTTTCGAAGGACTGACAATCACAAAGAGTGCATAGACCGTCGAGAAAGCCTTTCTGATTTGGCTTAATACGTAAAGTTGCAGAATTTTTAGTCATTACAAGTGCGGTTTAAAGGTAAGAAAGCTGGCCGCTCAAATAGAACCCATCACCTATTTATTGGTTAGGATTTATAGGCTACATATATCCTAGTTGATAATTTTAACTGGTCATTATGCTTCCTCTATAGGGACGTGAATGCTACTGCTGATACGATAACGAACACCATTCTCCTGGTTACGAAATATTTTATCCCTCAACTGGTAAAGAGTATCGAACCTATGGTAAACGGGCGGTATGACTCGAGCTGTAAACAGGCTGAGTTATGTTTTCGGTCGTACAAGACCAAGCCTACCGAGGAAAACCGATTAAAGTTCAAAGGAGCCTGAAACGATTGCAATGCACACATTAAGCGTGACAAATTCTTTCACGACCAAAAGTTGAGGTAAAAAATACTACTACTATGTTTGTAAAAAAAAAACATTAATTCGACCTCATTTTCCATCCCAACGGTCATTTACAATGACATTCCAGCTGTAGACAAAGCCAATCTGCTCGCTGCTCATTTTGCAGGCAGTTGCCAGATTGTGTCCAGTCTCCTCTTGTACTTGAGAACGTATAACATTCTATGAGACCAATCCAATTCCGAACTCGTACAGTCGCAAGGGTATTATTAGATCTTAACATTCAGAAATCGTCTGGTCCAGATGGATCTCCCCATAGTGTTCTTCCACGCTGGCAAAACCACTGCGTAAGCCTTTCTATCTGTCCTACCCATCAGGACTTTTCCCGAGTAGATGGAAAACAGCATTTGTCCAGCCCGTCCCTAAAAGAGGCGAATCTTTTTCTCTCTCCAACTACCGACCAATTGTACCTCCCTTCTTTCTATGTTCATGGAAACGCTGATAAACCGTCAGCTTATGAAATATCTTGAATCACAAAAACAAAAACGACAATACGTTTTCGTGGCAACAGGTCCACTGTTGATTTAATGACATATCACACCGAAAATTGGAAATCAATCTATCCACCTTGGTGGCGAAAACAATATCGTTGCACTTAATGTTTTAAAGGCATCAAGCTCTTTGTCAAAAATGCCTGCTTTTAGAATCGATAAAAGTCTTCTTCTATGGATTAGAAACTAACTCTCGAAACGTTCAATTCAAGTTGTTTTGGAGGAATTTAAGACTTATACTCACCTAATAAATGTCGGTGTTCCCTAAAGCTCCGTTTTGTCTCCGACACTCCTTCTCATTTTTATAAATTACCTTTTGTTTGCAACTTCTAATCCAATCCATTCCTTTGCTAATTACAGAGCCCTCAGCATTTCATATTCTTCCTCGAATCCACGACCTTCACCTTCGGATGTGAATGAACAACGACAAAATATGTTTAGCTCATTAAATTCCGACCTTTATAGCATAAAAAATGGGATAAATCTAATAGAGTAGAATTTTAGAATTTAATGCTTTCAAAACGCAATCCTGTCTTCTGTCATCTAAGCGAAACCATATCTATATCTAGTTGGCAAAACATCAAAGACCTTTGGCCGGAAATAAGCGGTAGCAAGTCTAACAAGCTTATAGCTCTGAAAAGAGCTTCCTTTTCTATAGCATTGAGAGTAGTAACAGGTCACAATCTGCTGGGTAAACACTCCCATACGATTAACCTGACTAACTCGCACCAAGTTTGCAGAAAAAGCGGACGTCGAGGAGGACATCGTCCACCTAATGTGTTACTGCCCGCATTCTGCAACAGCCGTAACAAAATTCTCGTCAGCTTCTACTGCGAAGACTTAACGGATCTAGCCACAACACTTATTGCACATATCGTCAGCTTCTGCAAATCGGGATGGAGCAACTACCTATTTAAAGCTAATGGAGCAGCACAAATCACCTAAGTATCACTGTTTTTATCAGCGCATCTTTCTTTTCAGGTACAATAAAGGTTATCACTATGGGCCCACGCAGGCCTATGCGGGATTGACGGCTCAATTGGGCGTCAACAACCCATCAAACATAACCAAGTAATTATACAGGTTCTACCTAGAATGATGGCAAATGCAGTGAAGGTGGTATAAATGAGTGGCGCTCACAGCAGAGCTAAGATTTGCCGTTTTCTTTTATCATGTTCCCTCCGTACTTTATTGCCACCTAGATTGATAAGAAACATAATGCTTAAAGAATTAGGTGCTATCTAAAACTGTTACGAACATTCGCAGAGTCAGAAGAAGATCTCTACATTACGATGAAAGTAATACTTAATTTTTTTTTTATACCCTATCCCCTTGGGGTGTATTAGTTTTGGCATTAAGTTTGTAACGCAGAGAATTTAGATAGATATACCTCATTATCGCCATGCCTGTCTGTCCGTCCGTACGCCCGCCTGTGTGTCGATTTTTGGGTCTTAAATTTTGAGCAAGTGTTGAAATTTGATATATAGACTCTCTGACCGTCGAAGCAAAACAAGTGTAAAAATATTCAAAATCCGCCCACTGCCAAGTCCACCTAAAAATAAACGTCCTTTCTGATCAAATCATACGAAATTTAAAAAAAAGTGTTTCAACAAAATATTAAGTATATTTTATTGTCTATATATTTTATCCATATACATTTTTTAGTTACGTCCAAAAAGTGGGCGTTCTACTTAAAAAACGATATTCGGCAATAGTTTAGTAAAATTCGAAAAAAGTTTTGATGCAAATACTTCGAAAATAATGTAAAAAGCATTTCGTCCATATATAATTTTGACTCACGTCTACTTTTTGGGGGTGTTTTTTCTTACAATAATCAAAAAAAATCAAACAAAAGAAAAACGTTGTTTTGAAGAGTCTTAAAATATTTTGAAAAACGGCTTGAGCAGAATTTTGTGAAAATGCCACTCCCATGTTTTGGCGATGTTTAATTAACAATGGAGCGGGATAGCGTATTTAAACATTCGCGCAGCGGATCGTAGGATTGTAGCCTTCTCATTTGTTTTTTTTTATTTCGAGAAAACCTATGCATTCACAGAAAAAGCAGGCTTATTTTCATTAAACTTTATTGATCATAGAATAACAAGAATCAAAATTTTATTTTAAAATGAATAATACAAAATATTATGCTGCTGAATTGATGGTATATTTCGAGAAACATAAATTTTTGGATATTCTAAGGGTAAACATATTAATTTTATAAAAAAGTTTATATTATATATAAGCACGTTAAACATATTATATATTTCCATTTCATCAAGGCTCTTATGATAAAATTAGCTCTGGACAGACCATTATGTGTAAAACATTATCTGAGAAAAAATCTGCGTACAATTGCCAACAGTGTTCTGACAAAAAAAACGATTGTGCATTTGCCACTAAAGTTTGGTTTGTTCAACTCTGCAATTGATTGAATTGACGAATAGCTGGTTTTTTTTTCTGTTTTTTAGATGTGGAACATTTTGTGAAAATATGCCTTCAAAGCTACAATATTCCAACGATTACCTACAACACGAGGGGGGAAATAGTAGATGCCAGCAAACTGAGTAAAATACTTAAAGAGTTTGAAAAATTTTGCAAAAGGAATGGGCTACAGAAGAAAAATAAGATTTTTCTAAGTGCGTATTTATTTATTTACCATGAAAAGACGTTATATTGACAGTTTCATTAAACCGGACTCAACCAAGAAGCATCTTCAGTTACCCCGATCTATATGTTCATCAGAGTGTTACACATGATTTCCTTAGTAGTTCTACGATGGGCTTTATTGTTCTGATGTGATAGCGGTAAAAAATCTTGTTTGATTTCAGATACCGTTTTAGCAGATCCAATGATGACTAAATCGAGTGCTTTTAATAGATGTCCACTGCATCTTTCGGCTCGTTTCGTCGAAAATGTGTGTTTGTTACCTCATTTACTGTTTAATTTCATTTAGGCGCTTTCTTCTCCATAAGCATGTCGTCTGTGTTGGCATCAGATCCTGATACCATGTAATCGCCCTTTGGTTCAATGCTGACTGATCGAATGATGTCGGTGTGCCTACGGAAGACCATGCTCTCCACCGTGGGGAATGGCTGATGGAGATACTTAGGACTGGACAGCTTAGGAATCAAGTACTTAGCGTCGATGTTCAGCCTCATACGCTTGGCTCTGGGACAGAGACAAAGATCCAGACAGCGAAGGAAACCCTCGCGCATCTATCGCGGGTAGGCTGGTACAGCCCGCAGCGACTTGTACTTCTGTGGCAAAAAGTTCAACTTGCGCTTGTGTGGTTCCTCCTTGAGTTTCTCCCACTCTTTCATTTCCTTCTGATCGAGGAGGTACTCTGTCGGTGGACTCTGCATGACCTGGTAGATATTTTTTCGGCGCCGAGACGGTATCGTGAAATCGCCGCATATCGTCGCGATTGGTGTCTTTCGGAAGAAATGTTTTTTCTTTCATATCCAAAGAACCGAAAATTACTCCACTACAATTGGTCATCCCAAGAATATTCTATTTGGCACCTTCACCATGGTAAACGAAGTTACAGAATGAGTGCCCTGGTTTCGAGATTTTACTTGTTTGTTAAACCTCATTCCTGGAGTAGCACCTGATTTTTACTCCTTCTTTTTTCTGTGGAAATTTCCGTCTTCTAATCTGTTTTGTCTATTGACATTTACCACATATTTCACAGCAATGGACGCCTTCGTATGCAGCGTTGCTTGTTGGCCTGATTTGTTCCTACCCAGATTAGTCTTTGTATGGCTGCTTAACAAATTGACGTTGCGGTTTGGAAATTATTAAGGGATTAAGTAATACAACTTCTTTAAGTCTCTGAGCGGTGTTTTGCAATTGCAGGCTTCCGATATTGAACTTTCAAACAGGTATTGAACCTCTCGGGTGTTATCTGGCATTACTGCTAAATGTGTCCCCTCTTCCTGCTTAAAACTGATCAGCACGATTTTAACATCGTAGGTATTTCGTCGTGGCGGTGTGTATAGAAGGATATTGATTGCAAATTAAGCCTTGATGCGAATTTTCGCAATGCGTTCTTTGAAGTTAATTCTGATTTTTTTTATAATACACACCTTAAACTGCTGATTCACGGACCCTTTTATATATCGAATTTGTTCCTTCTTTTGTCCTGTCCAATGCCGATAGTATATGAGCACATTCTGCGGTCTTCAAAAATAAAATCACGATTTCCGTGAAAACTTGTTACTACTTGCTTACTTAAAGGGCGCTACAGTCCGGAATGAACCTGGGCCTCAACCAATATGCCTCTTCAATTAACCCGGAACTTAGCTAACTGCCTCCAGTTGCGCACTCCAAGTTGGTAGAGGTCGCTATCTACTTGTGCGCGGTATACCAAGACTAGACATGGCTCTGTATAGATCGTCTCTATAATTACTGGCCTTAAACTACACTGATAAGGGCCGATCAGGTTGTTGGTAAAAAGTTTCAGATCTCCTTTTTTGTGGATAGGGCAGACGATGCTGAGGTTCCATTCTTCAGGCATACATTCTTCTGACCAGATTTGGCTTATAAGTTGGTGGATGTTACTTACTAAGTCATCTTAAAGCTCGGCGGGAAGGCCGTCATTTCCAGCAGTCTTATTAAGCGTGAGTTTAGATATTGCTATCCCCACTTCACTCAGGTCTGGTGGTTGGCAGTTTTCACTGTTTTTGCCAATATTGAATGGTTCGTTCTGCCTGACAGTGGATATTGTTCGTCATCGCCGTTAAACAGTCTGTAGAAGTGGTTCTTCAACTGTGTCTCAACTGCGATATTTCCTTGTTCGTCTCGACAGGATTCTGTCCGAGCCTTGTATCCTTGGCTTTGACGTTTTACACTTTGGTAAAACTTGTGAACATCATTCCTGGAGTGGCACCTCTCTATATCCCCGATCGCGCGCTTTTCTAGCTCTTTTTTCTTTCTGAAAAGCCGGTGTTCTTCCCTTTTTCTCTGCCTATAGAGCTCAACGGCAGCTCTCGTCTTCACCTGTCTTGTAGGCCTCGCTCTTGTTTGCTTCTTAGCAATGATCATTTTAAGAGTGAGTTAAGAGTGTTAACCCAACGCAAATCTTGTGGCAGGGCTTTTGCTCGACCCCTTCGATGAAGGAGGCTGGGCAGCTCCCGAAACCCGTTCTAGAAATTCTTTCGTTGGTGTCCAAGTATTAAACATTGAAACATTCTTCATCCTTTGACCTGTTCTCCGATTGCATTATTCTAAGTACCACTACGACTATAACAAAAAAGTTTTGACAGGATACATCTTCTTCGTTATATATAAACATCTTGTGTTCTTTACGCTTATCTCCGAAACCGCTTTACTGATTTCGATGAAATTTTGTAAATGTATATTGTATCTACATATTCCTACTAAATGGATAGGATAGTTTTTATCCTGACCGTGACCGTCAATATTTTTTATTGAAAATTTAAAGATTTTTGCATAGAAAAATTCTTTATATAAATATATAAAAATTATTCAATATTTTTTTGGTGACTTATTTTTTTCCAATGTTGGCAATAGTTTAAGGACATTATAAAGCAGCTCCCTCATTGGTAATAACGTTTTCGTCATGTGTTCACCAACAAAATGTCGATGCATTTTTATTTATGTACACAAATTTATTACTCATCCAAATAAACATTCAAGAAAGACAAGAAAGATAAAGTCTATCGGGACAGCTAGTAACTTAAGAAAAATGTTTTTCCTTCAAGATTTCCCCAGCAACATTGATGAAGTCCTACAAACTGAAAGATGCGAATTACCGCCCACAAACTTTATCCATATTTCCAACGGAGATAACGTGGAAATGAATTTCAGAGATGTCTTGGACTTTTATGGTGGCATTGTTCAAAAAATTTCCACAACTAATCAAGATAGTACTATCGAGGATAAAGTAGTAGCTGAAGTTTTGCACAAAATAAAATACTCTCCTCAACAAGGACAGTTGAGTATAAGCAATAACTTTGTGCTTAGAGCTGTATTTATAGGACGACGAGGATCAGGAAGAAATACGCAAGCGAAAATGTTAGCTATTCGCTACAATTTGATTTATAGTATAAACAAACAATTTTTGAATTTACTCGTAGTACTAATTATTATTTTTTATTTTTTAGTTAATATTGAATCACTCATAAGACAAACATTGCGATCCCAGGACAATATGGCCAAGGTACTGTGCGTCGCATTCAATAAAGAGAAAAAGTTCACAAGCACGGCCATTACTGGTCTGCTTTGGAAGAGACTTTTGCAGGACGACAGTTTGGCAAGGGGTTGGGTGATTGTTGGTTTTCCAAATTGTGTAAATGAACTAGAAATATTTATGGAGAAGTTTCAAACACCTCCTAATAGAATAGTGATAATCCACTGCAGCAAAACCATTGCAATTCGAAGGTTGATTAAACAGTGGGAAAGATCTAATGATCCCAAGACGAAGGGTGTTAACACTTGTACAAAGGTCGAGAAGGAGGTAAGGTTGGGTATTTTCTTAACACAAAATCTACATGTGTTAAATGAATTCAATTGAGTACACATCATGATATATAAAACAATAGCTTATATTGAAGTCCGTTTTTTGATGCGGACAATGTATCTTTCATTTTTTTTTATGAAGTTGAAAAGACAATTCAATTTTATTAAGTTTTTTTTCCATTTTTCATAAAAATAATATTTTTGAAATGAGCTTCAAACATATTTACACATGTGCTCAAAAATATGTTCATTACTGACAGGATAATTAAACGGGGACTAAATTTCTTCCTGTATACAATAAACCCATAAGAAAAAATCGGTGAAGTCAAGTCTGGATAGGGGGAGGCCAACGAAATGGAAATGATTTTATATTGCATTTTTTGTTGTAATTCTGTCATAACAGGCTAGGTTACGTTTCTATTCTTCGTTAAAACAAGATAAAATGAATAGTAATTCTCTAGTTGTTCTATACAGTAAAAAAAGTTACAATGCGTCCGTTTTTTTCCCAAAAAAAGTATGGTCCGACAACGATGAAGTTCAGTCTAATGAAGAATTTGTGGTTTCCACTCACTCCAAATTTCAAAATTTTACTTAAATTGCCATTTGAGTTGAAAAGTTCTTCAGCTGACATACAAACACAGTTCAGCATGATTTCGTCCTCGGATACCATTTGAAGACGCTTATGTCAAAATTCCGGTCGGATCAAAAGGTCTGCGTGGTGTTAAATTTGCTAGTAATCTAAACCTACTAGGAAAACAATTCCCAATCTCTGTGACATATTGTCTGCGATGTCTGTCTGGTGATACCCATCTGGTGATACCCATTCTTGTGAAAACGGATCGCTATTGTTTCCGTTGTTTGAAATGAAGAATTTCGATGGTAAAGCTTTTAGAAAGCAAGTTAAAACTTTTAAATTTTCGAGCAATTCATTAAATTTAATTTATTTTTACAATTAGTTAACAATTTTTATTACTAAATTAATTTCTCAAATTTGAGTTATAAGCGCTGAAAAAATTGTCTCCGTTCTAACTTTGCCGCCTTTTTGCTTCACACAGAAATCTAACATGCGGTGGAAAAGAGTAAAGAAAAAAAAAGATAAGACAGCAGTTACATGCTCTTAAAATGAGCGTAATTTAAAGTGTCTGATGACAATATTTCATTCAAGTGTAGGGCTTCGAGGGATTGTGTGACAATCTTAGAAAAAGAGTTTTTCTTTGGGGACAGAAAGTACACACTTCAGTGCATGGATAGCTGATAGATAGACCTGAAAATTTAAAAAAAATTAGAGTTGATAATATATACAGGAAACAAATTTATTAAGCTTTTTCATGGTAGCACGACTTATCACCCAGTATTTTTATTCCCTTGAATTTTGGGCGTTTTCTATTCCTTTCTACAGAGCGTTTTTTCATATTAGGACTAGTTTGTTGCTAATGATGAGACCACTTCGGAACAGCTACTGATCTCTTCTTTGTATCTACTTCAAATGTCTTGGTCGAGTCGTTATATCCCATTAGCATGGTTACATGATTTTTTATTTTAATATAAAGTGAGTATACGACCCCAAGCAGTCACCAAGACGTTAGTTTCATCCCATTGCAGAAAGGATTGGAAAATTTTGTCCCTAGAACCGAAGAGTAAAGAACTACATCGAGTGCGCATCGCATACAACGAATATTTTCTATTTGGGGTACTGACACATTGCTACCCCAGCATCAAACAACAGCATTGCCGACGCATACGATCTACGCACTTACGGCCCGCGTCTGAAATGGCTACAAAATTTTTAGCTGTGATGCATACTCTATGTAGTTGTATACTCTTTGCTATAACGTAGGAGTATTTCAATTAGGGGTATAAATAGTGCGGCCTATCGGGAAGTGTGGGTGAAAAAATTGATTTTTACTCAATCGTTTAAGGGGTTTGGGGAACATCATTTTGTTAATGAATAATTGGTAACGACATGCTACTCATCATCCAGCTATAGATCATTCTACAAAATATATATATATATATATATTGCAAAAATATATTTGAGATCTGATAGCAGCACACACATAGGCGACAAGTCTTACCAATTAGAATGAAACCTGACCCTCACTTCATACAAAAGGAGATCTGTAAAGTTCTTAATGCTTGTTATTTTAGTTGGCGCATTTTTTCTACAGTTTACTCAGTTTTACTTTGGTTTGACTCAGAGTTAACACATGATTTTTGAGTTAACTTAACGAAACTAGGATGATCTCGCACTGAAAAGTTATTAACAAAAATTTATATTTACAGTTTGCGCAATACGATCGATGTAAACGTGCCATTTATAGTTATCTCAAAGCATCTAAAGCCAAGACTATACACATCGATGGAACCGGAGATATTTGTGCCATAAAAATCAAAATATTTGCTTTATTAAATCGGCAGTAAAAATATTTTTGGATAATAAAATAAACGTATCTAATTCTAATAGTAATATTTTTGTTTAGTTTATATATTATTATTTTTTATTTAAATATTTAGCTGGACATTGTTTGATTTAAATACCATTTAGATGTCTTTTGTAATCGTTTTGTTCTCGAAAACGGGTATTTCATTTTTGGATTAAGAGCCAGTATTCATAATCATCATTCTAAGATTATTGAAGCTTTTCTATTGAAAGAACTTCGGACAATTTCAGTACCTTCTTGTTCATAGAAATCAACGTATGTTTCAATAAGATTGCGCAGCTGTTTTATTTCTGCTGCGTACAAAGAATGATTTGGCAAAAAATATATGTAAGGCAAAATGTTTTATTTATTGTTACATTTTTTTATTTACAGGAAAAGGTAATCTAAAAATGGTCAAGGTTGTCGAACATGATTCTTTGACGCTGCAGTGCAGCACTTACTTACTTACTTAAGTGATGCTACAGTCCGAAATAAACCTGGGCCTCAACCAACATGCCTCTCCGATTAGTCCGGCCCTAACTGCCTCCAGTTGCGCACTCCAAGTTTGTTGATGTCTGTTTCTACTTGTGCGCGCCTCTTATTGCGAGGTCTTCCTCTACTGCGTCAGACCTCTGGCGGAGTATTTTGGTCTTTCGTTATACATGTCCTAGCCCGTCAACGCAAACGGGACCGTTGATTTTTTGAAGAATTTTCTTCTCGAATCGACTTAGGATTTCTTCATCCGCTTTTGAGACGATCCATTCAGCGCCGTAGAGCAGAACTGGGATGATCAGGGTCTTACATAGGATCTCCTTAGTAGTTCGAGTAAGGGCTGTACTACTGAATTGCCTTCTTAGGACGAAGAAACAGCGGTTGGCAAGAGTAATTCTTCGTTTAATTTCTGACGAAATGTTGTTGTTAGAGTTAATAGCAGAGACGAGATAGACAAAGTCCCGTACTACCTCAAAGTCACAAATGTCTGTCAATGGTGACGTTTTGTCCAAGTCGTCGATGGTGTGTGTCCTTTCGTGTTGACAGCATATACTTCGTCTTGCCCTCATTTACTGCTAAACCCATTTTTGCCGCTTCCTTCTCTATACCAGCAAACGTGGATATGACATCACGTTGAGTCCTACCAATGATGTTAATATCGTCGGCGTATGGTAGTAGTTGTACCGATTTTTGAAAGATTGTGCCTCTGGTGTTGGCCCGGGAGTTTTGCATAATCCTCTCAAGAATCAAATTGAAGAAGTCACATGACAGTGCATCGTCTTGCCTAAATCCATTTTTTGATATCGAATGTGTCAGTGAGGTCGACGATAGAGCAGCGATAATTCTACATCGTCATAATACGGGCGGTATACCCAAACTGGACATTGCTCTGTAAGTTCGTCTGTATAGATGCTGTCGTATGCGGCTTCGAAATTGATGAATAGGTGGTGGGTATCGTTTTGGACTTCTTCGGTTTTTACCAGGATCTGCCGAAGTATGAAAATTTGATTGGCTGTGGACTTCCCTGGCCCAAAACCACACTGATAAGGGCCGATCAGGTTGGTGGTAAACGGTTTCAGGCGTTCACGTATTATGGCAGATATGATCTTGTAGGCAATGTTGAGGAGACTTATGTCTTTGTAGTTGGTGCAGTTTAGATGGTCTCCTTTTTGTCTCCTTTTGCTGCAGTGCATCAAGCAAAACAAATTAGGTCTATTTCCGTACTAAACTAATGCAACAAAAAAATTGGTAAATTCTCAATTTCGTTGCGGTGGGGCCAATTCTTTTGGAAAAAGATAAATTAGGCGTATTCCACTTTGAGATCTCTGTAAATCCTCATCCTCACTCGACAAAGCGGAAATTTTCCGCAGTATCCTGAGATTTTTTTTTTTGGATTTGTCTCCTCCCTCACCCGTTCTGCCAAAAGAGTAGGTACAGCTGATTACTTTGTGTATAATAATTTTCTGACAGAATGAAGGTAAATTCAGTAACACTAGGATCATGATGCTGATGATGCTTTGCAAAGTGTTCAATAATGCAAACATGTGTGAAAAGTCGCGTGTAATTCTGTGAAACGAGTCTGGATGTACATCAATTCTGAAGGCGCCCATTCAACATATTATATTATTTTTGCGATTTATATCAACAAATTTTAACAAACATTATATACCTTTTATTTTTACCTACTTCGTTGCCAGAATAGGCACACCTTCTTCAGAACAAGTTTTCCTACGATGTATGAAGCATTCCAATAAGTGGGCCATTCACTATATCTTTCCATTCATAATTTTACCCACTGTACATGTATATGTAATTGAAAGACGTCTTCCGGAAAGAGAAAAGTATACAAACTGCAAGCAAGTATTCATTTATCCTCATCTGATGATTATGCGACAGATTTGTACTCGTGCATCATTCTGGTTAAATGAAGCTTCCAACTAATGGATCACAGTCGCGCCGCCGGCAGTTGCTAATTTGTGCATCTATTCGTGCATATATGAACAAGAAAACCTTGTTGGTACTTAATAATTGCACGAGGTCCGTAGACATCACTGACTTAGAAGACGGTGTCATTGTTGTAAATGCACGAATGACACAATTTACGGCGCTGTTCGCTACTAACGCTGCCGATCCATTCCTAATGCAGACACAACGACTACAGGGGCATTGAATTGCATTGCAATCTTGTTAAGTGACTTCAGCGGTCTACTTGCTTGGCATGGCCAGATTTAATTGGATTCCTAATGTTGGCTTCTTTGAATGCGCTTCACTGCGAAAATGTACAAGTGTGCTGTCATGATTGTGTGGTTAGCACTATGTTGACCATTTGCTCCAGTTAAGGTAACAGTATGAGTCGATGTAGTCGATTTTATGTAAAATGTTGTGACATCACACAATTTATTGAAAGTACAGACAAAAACTGATTGAATTTTGATAAAAACAATTGGTTTTTATTTGCACATCTAAAAGTATGCAATGCTGTTTGTCTCCAATGTCTAACTAAAATATTCAGAATGTGTATGGTAGGGTTTTTAACTAAAGCGACGTACCTCTGCGCATTTGTTCAGTAGGAGAACCCGTTCGCAAGAATTGAGAACCTCTTAGTCCAGGTTTCGCAAAATTTTGGAAATTTTACTTACTCACCTAAGTGGCGTTACAGTCCGTAATAAACCTAGGCTTCAACCAACATTCCTTCGGTCCCTATTTAACTATCCACTTCAAGTTCGTTGATGTCGGTTTCTACTTTTGGGCGCCACCTACGGCCTTCTTTTTCTGCGTCTACCAATGTGAACCCGAGTATAAGTGACCAACCGCTTCATATGTCCTACCAATCTTAAACATCCAATGAAAGTTTTTTGTTATCAGGTCTTTTGGGCTGCATAGCTTGTAAAGCACTTGGTTGAAGTCCATTTTTGCCTACTCTATACAAGCAAACCTGGCTGTGTCATCTCGTTACATCTCTCTACAGAAGGTTGCACAGATTTATGAAGAATTGTGAGCCCGATTTTGGCCCAGGAGTTTTGTAAAATCCTATCAAGAATAATATAAAAGAAGTCAGACGACAATGCGTGACCTTGTCTGAATAGTTTTCCGATTAAAAATTTTTCGGTGAGGGTGTAGCCGACCCTGATAGGGCAGCGAGAATTCTCCATCTTCATAGCCTTGTTAAGCTTAAATTTATATACTGCTTTCATCAGTTCATTAGGTAAGTTGCCTGCTAATGTTTTCTGTCATTTATTCATTCTGCCTGACAGCAGGTCTGGATGTGGACAGACTCATCAACGAACATGCCTCTCCAAGTAGCACCGTCCTTAGCTAACTGCATCCAGTGGCGCATATTAAGTTGGTTGAGGTCCATTTCTACTTGGGCGCGCTATTAAAGGAAAGGTTCTCCTCGAAAAAGCGGATTTTTTTTTTTAAATATTTGATCTTTTCTGTTACCAATAAACGAACACGATTTCAGATTGATTTTCTTCTGTGGTTGTATTGTTGTAACTTCGTGTCTGTGAAGTTATTGTCGGTGTAGATGTCAAGTTTCCACAAACACAGGTTATTAGTTTTTGATTGAATTTATTTTTCAAACTGCGACAGTTTACTCACAGTATATTCGGCCACCCAAAGCAGGAAATGTCAAGCGTGGTCGATTTGATTGACTGTTTGCTACTGAAGAAACCGAGTGGCGGTTATAGTGGCATTTCGTTCCACAGAAAAGTCAATTTGCCTAAGTCCGTTGCCAGACGTGGTGTCGTGTATGCTGTGTTTTCCAGACATACTGTTAAAGCTGTTGTGTCTTGTTACCTTTGCGTCAACAACTCTTAGAATATTTTCAATATCGAACTTAGGTATTCCCTTATATGTTTAGTCCAGGAGCTTGTAGAAACACTCCTTCGAATTGTCATGGTTTATCACTGTCGGAGCCTGAGCTCATATTTGGCTTATGTTGTCGAATTAGGTCTTGAGACGGGTTTATAAAATTCATTCGATAACAAAGGACTTCTTGGCTAGGCTAAGTCTGTCGGTTATATAAAATCTGGATCCGAATAGTCGCTGTTCCGGGTGTTCCCATAACACGGACTTTAGGAAATGTCACAAGTTTTCCTTTTGCTTGCCCCACCCATCGTATGGTAGTAAGGTTTGTTGTATCTTTTCTCTTACGCGTTCTTACATTCCAGGTGGAAATATCAACGCATGGTCGTTTTTTTTCAAAATCATTCCTTTCCGAGGTTTTTGGTTTATTTCATAAGCATAATTTCGCTAATTGAATAGTCAACCCAAATCACAAACTAAAACCTGAAAGGGCCATACCCGTATTTTAAATTGGGACAGCAGCCACCTTGAGTACATTTCAGCCCGATATATTAAATCTGTTTTTTATTTCAATACATAATTGTTGTAATTGTTGAAAATCTATCTTTAAAAAATCTAACTACGAAAATGTAACAAATTTAACTTATAAATATCCCGGGTAAAATGCTAGAAAAGGTTTTAAATTTAAATTTGTTTCAATAAGTGTATAGTAATTATGTTTGCCGATTATTTTTTTTAAAGATTGGAATGCCTAGTTTATGACTCGTTGTCAGCTCGTGTATTTTAATGTGCAAACAAAAGTTCTTAAGAACTGTTTGTCTCTTTGAATGTTTTCAAAGCTTGCATTCGTTTTAATTTCATTTTTTCTTATAAGAGGCATATTGACGTCATTGAATTACTGAATTGATCACGTACCTGCACTTATATTTTTTTCAGAAGCGAACGACGTTCTCAAAAGATTTTCAATAAATTATTCACTGAGTCATACATGAACAATACTTGGCTTGGGTAGTGATTTGAGGGAACTAATTTGTATTTTACTTCCAGGCAGCCAAAAACAATATTTAAACATACTACATTACAATTACTGCGATATTTGTATATTATTTATCTATTGTCTAACTCTTCCATTAATGATATACATACAAAATTCCATTAATGATGTGCATACAAAATTCTAGGTTAAATGGTAGAAACCCAAACACCGTAGGAGTTATGTATGTTTCCAAACTGAACCAAATAGTTATAGAAAAGAACACCGCCACACATCGATTTTCAATAAAGTGGAGTTTAAAGAAAATCAAAATACATCACATATTTCCATTTAAAAATGCACTGATCCAGAAAAAAACACACTCATGTGCAAACAATTTCTTCGAGGAAATTTCGATTTTATTTTGACCATAGAAAAGTAACTGCTATCCAATCGCACAAGCAGCCAGGTCAAAAATTCTGGATATGATCGGAATGTGAAACTGAAAAATCCGCGCTACATAAGCTGCGGCAAGAGCGGCATACCACCGAGAGAAACGACCGAGCATCGAGAGTCCAAAGAACATCGCGGACAACCGGTGACGATAAATAATTATTATCATTAGATGCCCTCCTCATCCGTTGGTCGGTTCCATTTTCGTGTGTGACTCTTCACGATCGAACTATTAGCACAACGCCACGGGGATTAAATTACACGGAGTAAGGTGAAGATATACCCGTATGTATAGGATACTCGTACCGACAAGTTGTTCAAAACAAAAGCGTAGTGGCGTTGTATTCATAAAAACAAATTTTCAAAGAGGGGAAATCATACGGCACGTTATCGCTAGATGAGGTGTATAAGTTTAAAAACATTTTGTTACTAATGGCATTTTCCATTGGTAAATCTGGATTTGGATCTGAAATTGGATCATTTTTGTTACCAATAAACGAACACGATTTCAGATTGATTTTCTTCTGTGGTTGTATTGTTGTAATTTCGTGTCTGTGAAGTTATTGTCGGTATAGATGTCAAGTTTCCACTAACACATGTTATTAGTTTTTAATTGAATTTATCTTTCACATCAAACTGCCACAGTTTTATTAGTTATTAATACTTTTCCACAACCGAAATAATATTAAATCCAAACGAAAATCACTCTAGTCAAACTGACAGCTATCATGTGTATCAGTTTTAGTGCGAAGAGGGGTAAATCTGCCGAAAAATCCAGATCTGCAAAACTGATCTGAGATAAAAAAATTTTTTTTGTCCAATGGACCAATGGAACACACCAACTGTCAAAATCGCTCTTTTGACAGATCTAGATCAAAAAAAGATGGATTTTTTTTTACTAATGGAAAACGCTATAAAAATACAATTATGTGAGGGAAACTCTGATATCCTATTTCCTATTATGTACTTACACAAAGTAAGTTTGTACCTACTTTATTTAGCAAATATTGAATGGTTCGTTCTTTCGTTGTGACTAACAGAGGGTTAAAAACAAACCTTCTGGAAGTTAGTTCCATTGTTTGCTTTTTCTGTTTGCATCTATTCGGAAGAATTTCCTCCGATATGTTCGAAATCGGAAAATTTTCTACCAGGTAACGCACATGACTGCGCATCGGCGATATGCGACAATTTTTGATAACTATGCGTTGAATTTCTTCCAAAGTTTTAACACAAACAATTGCTGCGGAATCAAACAAACGCGATTGTATGTTCTTTTAATTTGCTCCGCAACGGATACCTCGAAAGCAAATGGAATTCCGTTTGGAACTGACTTTCGTTTTGGAGATTATTTCTAACGAATACCTTGTTAGAGGCGAATATCGGTAATAAAGTCTTCGCTTTGCCAAAGTAATTAAATAAATTCATTAACAGAAAATACATTTAATAAAATCTTAATTTTAATTAAAAAATAGTTCGCACTATACAAAGAAAACAAAACAAAACAAATATCTTATATATATTTAGTAAGTAACTAAAAATTCTTCAAAGCCCACATTAAAATAATTGTTTGTCCTTGACTTGGAGCTACCATGGAGATCAGGGAGCCACGGCAGTTTTACGGCAATATCAGCCCTTAAAGCCAATCCTATATGTCTTCTACAACTGGTTCCAGCAAGTGGTTGTAGAACCTTTAATTATGGTAGGCAAAAAACTTGTCTCATCCATGCTCTGAATGATACCTACTTAGTTAAACATCTTCCACAAGCACAAAGTCATTATTTTCGGATTAAAAAATAACTTGAGTTTCAAGAGGTTACATTTGACAGATGGAGGCTCTTCTTCATCGTTAGACACTTGAAAAGTATCAAAATAGTCCTGAAGATTAATTTTACCATCGTCAGAAGAACAGGTTTTTTTAACACGTTCCCTTTCTTAAGCTGTTGTGAGAACTTGTTTATTGGAATATTTTGTACTAAATTGACCGTAAATTTGTTTGCTTTCCTGTTTGGACTCTGAATATTAAAGTGATACGTTTAATGCCAAATTTTCGGGCAGCACTGCTTATCGACTCTGGTTTGTTTTTAAATGTTTTTAATGGCATTCTCAACACTTGTTTCATCATTGGGGATTTTTTTTTATGTAAATATTTGGGACTTTTACATTCAAAAGAAGAATAAGAATAGCTTATCTCAACTTAGCCGTTCGGATTCGGCATAAAACAGGAGGTCCCGCCATCGTGCAAAGAAGTACACACGCACACATGAATGGTTGTGAGAAAAAAGCTAGGCCCTGGGTACTAACGAACCTGTTGCGCCATAAATTTAATTTTTTTTAAACAAATAGTAATTATCTACCTCTGATTAAAACAAATATTTACCCCATGAGAAATGCATGCGCAAATGTCAAGCTATTTAACGGATCATTTATTACTAGTGTTACAAAAAGTGTTATAAAATGAATGTTCTAGCGATGACTACAAAGAACCAAACCGTTCGATCAGAAATACTAAATAACAATCTCCGCTTTCTGGCACTAGCAGGATGGTCCTTCATTAGGAGGCTTCCTGCCACTTGCGTATTTCTATTGAAAATAAAAATAAGAGATAGACCCAACCTATTCATAGTATCAAAGTAATGTACTTGCGGATCTAACATAGAATTTCAAGTTATGTACGAGTCACACACTCCTATGATAAACGAATACCACCAAATTGTCTTTTTAGATTTTCATCTTCGTCCCAAAAATATAAAAAAATAAAAAAAACTTTTCCATTCAGGGAGATCCATGCACCCATCACAAAAAATGTGCTCCACCACTGCCCCCCGCTTACATATACTCAGATAATTTTTGTTTTGTATTCGGTTGCTTACTCCAAGAAACTGGTAAGACAACACTGACTGTCATCGTCGAGTCAACATCAAGCCAACGGCCAACCAGTCTTCGTGTTGGATTCAAGCGACTAGCAAGCAACACGCGCGCGTATATCACTGCGTCCAGCGTCACATTTAAACTTATTTTGTTGTATTTACTTGCATCTCAGTATTTCACCTGTCGTATCATTACATCCCATACACGCCCCATTGTTCGGATTGTCGTAGGTTATAAGAAGTAGAAACACAAAAAAAAGTATCTCCGATGATACACCGACAATTGTCGTAATAATTACAATTACTCGCTACCGCTTACTACTAAATCGGGAGCTTCCTGTGCCGAGCCGAGAATCACGGAGCGTTTTTGTGCGTTTTTTGTTGTCGTTTTTGTATTTTTTTTTGTTGTAAGAAAATTGTAATTACACCGAAGATTTGTGTTGCAGTGATTTTTTCAAATTGTTTATTGAGCGTAAGAAGTTTAACCTTTTCTATATACAGTGACAAGCGAAATTATTTTAATTAAGAGATTCTATTATCATCGACTAATTAACTCCTTTTTTGGATTACACAGAAACGAACGTTATATTTTTGGATTTAACTAGAGCCGATACCGAACCAAAAAGGTGAGATACTTTTTTTCTTTAATTAAGTTAATTGGCGCTGGTTATTTTCATTCTTCAAAAGTGCATGATTACAGTATGTAGTCAAGGTCGGTGTAAGATCGTGAGCGATGGGTAATCTAAGTGAGGTCACTGATGTGTGCTATTTTTGTTTTAAATTTCAGTTGAAATGCTATACGAAAATTAATGTATAGGTATACGAATATGTTATCCTTTCAAAGCGAACCAAAACGACTTTTGAACATTTGCGACGCAGAAAGATGTTACGCTGATCAAGTCGCCGCACCTATACCAAAGTAGGGGAGTTTTTTTTTTTAAGAACCAACTGGGGGCTTAAGTTGTGAGTTGGAATGACGACTGTTGCGAAATATTTGGAAAAACAGTAGGCTCTAAACTAAATTGAATAGCAGTCTAGACTTATTATGAGTCTTGTCTATATTTAAGGAAGTTGATGCCTTATACGTTTTAAAATCATTTAGAGGCAGACTCTTACAAATGCTGATTAATACTCGTCCGCTAATTGGTAGACGGATTCACTAAGTGCATTTTGGAAACCGGTTGACCCATCTTCATGCCCCTTTTTAGCGTTCATGAAATAATCATGGTGGGCGCTGTTAAAGCCAAAACGCATATATTATAACCGAAAACATACGGAGAAAGTTGTGCTAAATGCGTTTGAAAAAAAAATCGGAAAATAAAAGCTTCCTATTGACAAGTTACTCTACATAATTTGTGCATTATATATTATTGTTTAGAACTGTCAAGTTTTCCATTCAAAAATAAATTAAGGATATATTATGATTAATGGATATATTATGCTTTGTCAGCAAGAGAGATGTTTTTATTCATAGACACACATGTATTTGTTTTTAGTAAAAATATGTTTTTTGTGGTTTGATTTATTTAAATTGTGTGATAACTTGGGGGCACAATCCGTGAATGTTCACAATTTGTCATTTATCAAACCATTCACTTGAAAAAATGTGGATGACGACATAGACAATATTAATTAATAAGTAAATTTTAGGTAAACCCAACCAAAAAGTGGACAAATTAAATGATACCATTATTATTAACGAATTTATAATGATTTCATACAACATTGGCCGTATAATCAAATCCAAGAAAAATTTAGTAAGGCTGCTAAGTCGTGTTTACCATTTCGGACAGATAATTACCAATTCTATTAATTTTTTTGATATAGTATATAATAAAGAAATATTGTTTAATGATGTATTCTTTAACAATTTTTGGGAATTAAATTTTAAATTGATAACAGGTTTAATTAATGAGTCTGAACCTAAAATGTAGAAAATGCCGAAAATGTAAAAAATGCACAGAAATGCAGATATGTACAGCCTTTGTGTTATATGACCAAAAAAAAGGCTTAGTAAAAAACTATAAAATTGCATTTTTAATCCGCCAACTGCGACTATAAAATTGTTTTATAAACAAACTAAAAAAAAGTTCCCGGAAAACATATTAAGGCTATGGCGTTATCTATATTTCATTTAAAGAACTTTTTGAGCCAAGACTGCTTTTTGGCAAATAAGTTTTAAACATATCCAAAATAAAATGTGTGCCTTAAATTCCGCCTTTTATATGTTTTGAACCACATCTTCATTTTAAGGAATTTAAAAACATTTATATTCCTTCGAAATAGTTTATTGAAATTCAGTAATGTTTGAAAAATTTAAGAGTTAGATATACATAGCTTGGACAAAATAATATAAATATTGTCAATCTACAACTTTATAAGGAAATTGGAAAAAAGTTATTTACACATTATAACTTTTTCGAATTTCCTTATAAAGTTGTAGATTGTTTTTGTTTGAAATTAAAAGCTTTATATATACTAAAGTTGGAATAACACGATTTGGGCCAAAAAGCGCGGTGTTGTTTGATACATTGTTGCCGTTTTGAACCTAATTCTATTAAGCCTTGTAACGTACTGCTAGCGCTCGTCCCCCTTCGATTGTGGCAGGTGACCCCAACCAGCTCTACCACTCGTGCTGGTGAGGATCTGACTCCCCATCTCTTAACTCACTACCCTCTCTTAGTGGTTGACCTTCTTATCAATATCTTCCAAGCATGTAACCCATGGTAGCAGGACTCATTGTCGGGTATGAATTCTTACCACAAGACCTGTACAGCGGGTTACATAATATTTCTGATTGCCTGTATCGATAAAAAACGAGATATAAATATTTTCCGACCACCACACCGAAATTAACGAAAATTTGCGAGGCCCCAGTTTCGTCTAATCCACGTGTTTTTCAACTTTTGAGCACGTCCAAAGTGAAGAGAGGCGTAGGTAAGAAGATTCTCTCCAAGCTGGCCCGCCCTAAGAAGCCCCTTGCTAAGAAGCCCTCGTTCCCCTTCACTAGAACTGGAACTGCAGTTTTTTACAAACCTTTCTTGAGACGAATTTTTGACCAGCAAAATAGTTTGTGAGGGACAGGAATGGGTGGTAAGGCAATTACTTAGTGCAAAGTCCGGGCTCTCAGAAGCTACGAGAGCTTTGAGAGTGAGTTTATGTTTATGGTCTTGCATTCTCCTACTGGGAAAAGTTAGCCGTTTTCACGCAATTGCTTCCTTCAGACGGTCCAATTGTTGGCAACATAGGCCCGAGTTGTTTTGAATTTACTTTGACCAAAAACACCGATTTTTCGTAAAGTAGACATGGTAGCTAGCGAATTTTGAGACCAACAAAGAAGTAACGTCCAATGTCCAATTTCATCTTCCTAGTCCAAAGTGTTAGGCAAAAAACGGAAGAACTGACAGACGGACATAATAGTTACATGGTTAATACGCCCTGGGATCGATTTCTTAGTGGGAATGATCCAAAATTATCTATAGATAAAATATATATTATTATGTTTTATTAACATGTTTTCGTAATTAGTTTTAACTTTTAACAAAAAACTTTATTTGAAACCCTCAAAAAAGTGGGTTAAATTTTGTTCTTGAAAACAATAATCGCCTATAGCAGTAATTATAAAATATTAAAAAGATTCTGTTTGGATATGTTCAGATAAACTACAAATATAAATTCGTACACGCAAATTACTGCAAAACCTAGATTTTATGACCCTGTAGGCAATGTTTCTTTCTTTTTTTTTTGTACCCATATGACTCATGCTAATAATTACAGACTTAAGTCTTTATAGCTGATTCCACCTCGAGTGTTATATTATTGCATACGTAAGCTAAAAGGCCAGGAACTTTTATTTGTTTCTGAAATTTAAATATCACCTTAAAGCAACTTAGACATAATTACGTTGAATTAACCGTCAAAGAATGTCAATTATTTTAAAGCATACTCGATATAAAGGACGAAACAAATCAAGTTAAAGAATGACAGAAGGATAAAGGTCATACAACTCTTTTGATAATCGAATCATTGACAATTAATCCTTATTTACTTATTGACCCTTAGTGGACACTCTAGCAGTGTTCCATGATGGCTGGTCAAGTCCCCTCCCAAAGACCACCTTTACGATGGTCTTACTATAGAATTACTATAAAATTAAGAAGGAAACTTTGAATCTACGAAAACATGGGATAGTGCTGTTATCCCACTTTCCTCATTATAAAGCCTAACAAAAATTCGGAGTACTGCTTTTCAGTATCAATTGTGTTGCGATCCTATATCGCCTTGCTTATGTAATAAAGCTCATAAGCTTGAGCACTGTCGATGTATCCGTCGCTTTGATAATGGCTTTAGGGTCATATATGGCATGGATAGAATAGAATCGGAGAAAAATATATCAAGTGTTGATAAACTGCTGGGAAGAAAGTGGGACTTCTCTTACAATGATCTACAATTGTCATTACAAGTTAATCTCAGTCATGCCATAAGTACATGCGCATTGCGCACACATAAATGGTTTTTAAAAATCTGAAATTTTTTTCAATAAGTACATACGCACACATAAATGGTTTTTAGAAGCGAAATTCTAGGCTCTAGTTTCAAACCAAATTGTTGCGAAAATATATTTAAGTATTCAAAGAAATATATAAACTCCTGATGGAAACGGTTTGCATTATTTTCAAAAGGTACAATGGTATGTGATATGTGATTGAAGGCATTTAAAAAGTCTATGAGCATATATATGATAGATTTCTTTATTTGGTTAGCGGTCGTAAAATTGCTTACAATACTTTTCACTTTTGATGTGATGAGCACGTTTTGATGATTAAGAATTTTTGTTCAATAGGTAGCTATAATTGTAAAAGAATGTTTGCTCATATACATTTATAAAGTCGAACACCTGTAACTTTTGATATGTTTATCTTTTATTATTACCATTGTTGGATCATTGAAAGAAAACGAAATACTTTCACTGTCATCTTTGTGTCGAACAAAATATATAAAAGTCTAAAAATCGCGTAGATGGCACAAGTCCGAGAGGTCCAATTTTAAACGGCTCTGCCACTGATGAGGAATGGCTTGCATAATGTTCGTTTGTAGTCTGTGAAATACCAGGCTCATGTGCACCGTGAGAAATTAATTGCCTATGGCTCCCCTGCATACTTTCAGGGACATCGTTCCTCCTTTCTTGTTGATGTCATATGGAATGTCACAGGAATGGCTTGGATAATGTTCGTTTGTACGGGTGCATCCAGACTTAAAATTTGTCAAGTTGAAGTCTGTGAAATTCCAGGCTCATGTGCACCGTGAGAAATTAACTGCCTATGGCTCTCCTGCACACTTTCAGGGACATTGGCTATGTAAATGTCCTATCGGGCGTTCCTTTTACGTTCATTTCTTGTTGTTGTCATATACTTGGATTTGGCCTAATGTACTCATTTTCTTCTTTATGACCTGTTATGACATCTTGTTGAGTCCGACCAATGGTGCCAATATCATCGGCGTACGTTAGTAGATTAATGGAAGCTTGTATAGGCTCGGAAGTTTTTCACGTTCCTTTCAGAAATTAAGTTAAAAAAGTCACACGACAATGCATCACTTTGTCTAAATCATTTGGTTTGGATCGTGTGTTTCGGTTAGGTCTTTGCCGATCCTTACCGACAAGTTTTGTCGGTGTTCCAAAGCAATACACAGCTTTTTCGTTGGTTTCTATAAACGTTTGTATATGCGGCTTTAAAATGGACGATTAGGCGGTGGGTATTGACTTGCACTTCTTTGGTCTTTACAGGAACATTTGTTTCCTCCAAATTTGATTCTATATCGGAAAAATTTTTGCTGCCGTCTGCGATTGGTTTCGATGCGGGGACACTAACCATAAATAGTTTTACCATGTACATTTACAGAGCGTTCCTTTATCCGCTACCTATCTGAGGACGCGTCGGATGGAAGACTAGCAACTCCACTTGGACGAAACTCTACTTCCTAACAATATATATTAATAATGCCATTCTTTTCCTAACACGAGATTTAAGCGCATATGTTTATTTTGAGGAATTTGTCAAGAATTGTCACAATGCGCTCGCAGACTTCGTCGAAGATCGTAGAAGATCGTTTTTTCCGAGCCATCTCATCGTATTTCCTGAATGGGAGTGTTGGTTGCTGTTGACTTGTTTGCAATCGCCTTCAGTCCATTGCTTGTTTATCTGGTAAAGTTGTAACAATCAGAATAGATATCCTAATGTCGTTGTTTTTATTTTCGTCAGCCGAATGTTTCAAAAAATCTTTTCATGTGATTTTTTAACTCATTCGCCTTTTACGACAAACACCATTTGCTGGGCCGTTATGTTATTGTTCAAACAAATTCGCAAATTAGTCATATAAATCCATTGCGCCGACTATCTGACTAGGACGTACTATCAATCGGTGTAGGTATACTAAGATATAAGAAATACCAAATTAAATCATCTATAGTCGCTTGTTATGACACGCAAGTCCAAAGCTCACCAATTAACACTAAACAAAAAAAAAATGCATTTGTGTTTTTCTATATCATATTTCAATGATCTTATTTTATCGACACTTATACTTATTGCCCAACTCAATGACAGATAAACCTGAACGCAATATTCATGTATCGGAAGTGGAAACAAAATACATAGATACGTACATAATTAACATCTCGCCATATGAGTATGGTTGGTAGTTATTTTAATTACGTACACACTCTCGGCATACAATTATAATTATATACAATTGCTTTGGAAAGGAAATTTTGAAAGTTTGAGGTCAATAAGCACACGAGTGCAAGGCTGTTTTGCGCTAAACAGGTCAGACGTCTCCCGAGGGTATGTAGCCGAAAGATCAATGAAATTCTTTTATCGCGCAAAAACTAACACACAGAAAACAAACAAATTTTACGGAATCGGTTAAGATCAATTTAAGTGCCTCTTCTACAAACAGAAGGTGTATTCGAAGTCTGTGCCCTCCGCCGGCCACTTCTACCGATAAAAGATACACAATACAAAATATAGATACATTGGTTAAATTATTTCATTTAATCGGATGCTCTGCAACTAACGGACGGGACATGAAGAATTTAATTTTCATTATTATGTTTGAATGAAAACTCACTTGGGCTAAGTTAGAATGTATGTCTGGCATGCATGTGCCAGAGTTTGTGGGCCGCTCACCTCCTCATACCGCGAATATAATTCATATTCTATAGGCGAACTGCTTCGCGCAAGCACTCTTCAAGTACAAGCGAAGACTTTAGACGAAATAATCATGAATTGTTCCACTTTCGAATGCACACACGTCGCGGTAAGGCGTTTAGATGCTGAATTGCTTTCCAAGAAGGCTTCGGTCATGCTGCAGTGGATTCTTTTCGAAGCATTCCAACTGCAGCTGAACTCAATTAGGTGTATTTATGTTATTGGCGTGGTAAAAGATACCAAATCTATTGCAATTATTTCGCTTTCGATTTCTCGATCTAAATGTGTAAACTGGGTTAAGTAGGCTTTAAGCAGGCTTCACAAATCGCTTCGCATTATTTCTTTATGTTTTGGCTGCTTGGTGTGATGAATGTGCGAGTAGCCATCGTACCGCTAGAGTGTCTTGTGAGAGTAAGTGAAGATGTTTTTTTTTTCTAATTAAGTTTAATTGGTAGACAAATGTTTTGATGTGTTATTAGATGACTCATTGACAGATGATCTAAACGGAGTAATTCAGAGGGATATGCTAATATGAGATGAAATTTCAAATGTGATGAAACTAACAAGTGGTTGCTGCACGTTTTAAGGAGTGTTTTTGATCGTACTGGCAAAATCCAATCAAAAACATTTGTCGTGGCCTAATGGTGTTCGCACTTTTCAAAATAGATACAGCTGCGATAAACTCGGTATGTGGAGAGATGTATACCAAAGAAATTTTATTAAAACACCTGTTGGGAATAGTAAGTGGAAATTAAACAGTAAATGACACTAATTCCGCAGCAGTAAAAAAAATCACCGATGTACGTGATCTGAACAGGCTTCATACTTAGAAATTGGGGAATGCGTTGCTGGCTGAAGTATGTTGCCACATAATGTTAGACCATGGTTTAGGATGAGAAAACTCGGAAACCAAATCTAATTTTCCACCTTCTGGCGTATTCGAATGTCGAATATGGATGTCTGCAAGCATAGAAGATGCCAGCCTTTAAAGCAGATGCTAATTTACAAATAATAATGCCTTTCAGTTCTAATCTCTAGATTCCAATTTATATTTTATTTTTCGAATCTATAAAAAAAATATTTTCTGAAAACCTTTTAATATAGGGTGTCCGCAGGTAAGGTGTACTACGACGCCGTTCTCATGAGCTTGGACTTCAAAGAACAACTTTGGCCACAATTTTACACAAGGATTTGCATTTGTTTCCATTTAAGATTCAGTTGACACAAGAGCATTTACGCCGCCGTACATATGCCAATAGGATGTTACAGCTAGCCCATGACAATCCCGATTTTCATGAAAAAAATCATAATAAGTGACGAGGCACATTTTCATTTCAATAGATATGTGAATAGTCGGTTCTGGGCAATGGAAAACCCTCAAATTATTCATAAGTCACCCTTGCTTCCATTAAAAGTTACAGTCTAGTGTGCAATTTGGTCAGGAGGAATCATTGGACCTTACTTCTTTCAAAATGAAAGCGGCGTAACGGTAACTGTGAATGGGGAGCGATATCGTGATATGATTGAAAACTTTTCAACGCCACAACTGCATGCTTTGGGCTTGATTAACATGTGGTATCAACAATACGGTGCAACAACGCATACAGCCAGTATTACAATGGAATTACTGCGAGACCTCTTTCCACAACAAGTTATTTCAAGAAATGGTGATGTTGATTGGCCTCCACAGTCGCCTGATTTGACTGCTCCGGACTTATTATTTTTGGGGATATCTGAAAATCAAGGTTTATGCAAACAAACCAGAAACGCTTGAGCAACTCAAACAAAATATTCGTGATGATATTAATAAAATACCGCGTGAGATGTGTGAGAATGTAATGAAAAATTTGCTCAAAAGGGCTCGCATTTGTGAGACTAACAGAGGCGGACATTTACCTGATATTGTATTCCATACATAATTGCCGACATTAAATAAAACGTTTATCAATATAAGATATATTCTGTTTCATTTAATCAAAAATTTTAACAAGCAAAGTAGTATACTTTCCCGGCGGACACCCTGTACTTTTGTAAAATCGAATCTAAAGACCAAGTCCTCCCATTATTCAAAATAATCTTATTAAAACAAATTATGATTCAAAAAGTTCTTTATATGACAAAAAGACATTGACATGGTAAAATTTTTCTCACGGTTTGACCGAAACGAAGACTTTTCTCTAAATATGCATGGGCAGATTTTGAAAATTTGTAAACTTATTCTGTCTATTAACGGAAAGGCTACCCCAATTAGAGATAATATAAAAACTGTTTTTTTTTTCAGTAAAACACCCTAAAAAGTAAGCGAGGTCTAAAAAAATCGCAAATTTTATAGGTTTTAAATTATACACAAACATTTTAGAATAATTATCAGTTAAAATAAATTGTTTTTATTTTTTTAGTAAATTCACATTAAATGCACGTTTCAAATGTCATCTGTCTGTTGTGTGCGTTTATCTGATTGCAAAAGCGACATTTCTGTTAAATAGGATTTCAAATATATAGGTAATAATAAAGTCAAGACCGCTTAACCGAATTTTATTTTTTGTATGTTGACACCGAAATCTCCTCCCCACTGTAGAGGAAGAAAAAGTAGGTACATTTACCAGAATCCAACAGATCTATCTTTTGATTTTTCAATTATCTAGCCAAGGTCATACAAAAATTCGCTCTACTAACATAAAAACAACACAACTTCCAAATATATCTCATATCACTTCATTTCGACATTAGATATGAATCAGCTAGATGCCCGTATAAAATAAAATGTTAAGACATAAACAAACGGGGGAGCATGTCATGTGATTAGTATCATAAACTTATATAATCCAACTACCGGTCGGACCTAACGACTGTAACAGAGTCGATGAAATAACAGAGGCTTTGCAAACTGTGAGATTTTGTTTAAAAATATTTCCATCTACGTCTAAAATAACAAAACAGTAAAATTTATAATATTGAGCTATCGGTGTGTGAACCTTCAAATTACATTTGATATCTGATAGATACACTGAACACGCTAAAAATGTTCACACCTCTGCGCGCCTGATTATGAGTAATACATTTCTCATTTGCGTAGTGCATCGTGATTTGAGTTATTTTTTGTGAAACTGAAGATAGTATCTCTATAGGTACGACTGATGTTATGCAACACGCAGATATGCGCATATTATCTCCTTTCGCAATATTATTACATGCACGGTAATTGTAATCGTATGGAAAAGAAAGTACAGGGTGGAGGTGAAATAAAAGCCATCAATATCGAATATCACAATTTTTCCGGAGAATGGACTACGGCTACAGCGAAGGTGGATTTGAGAAAAAGCCAGAGCTCTTGTGTCTGCTGCTTTTTTTTAAAAGCCCACACTCATGTGCGTGGTCATTGATACCTCAAGGGATTGTGAAATACAGCTTTTGAAAGGAATACACCACTACCTCTTGTTGAAGGGCTATTTCAACGGATTAGCAGGCATGGGGATTATGATTTAAGATTCTTGTTACTGGGTATTCGTTAACAAATTTCATTATTCACAAAACACTTCGTCGAATTGTTAGATATTGCATTCCATGCGGAGCATGCATGCAGTTATTTGTTAGCTAGTGTATATGTATATGTTTGTGCATTGTGCTAGTTGTTATGGCGACATGCAAGAGTTAATGATTTCGAAAGTGGTAAACTATAGGAAAACTGTTTCGTCCAAATTGCCATTAAGAGCAGGTGCATTGCTAGAGCTGGATGACGGTCATTAAGTTCCGATGAACCATGAAAGATGTTTTTGTTGTCGTACGACAGGTAAATTGCACTATTATCTGCGCAATATATCTACTTTTGTGCAAGAAACGTTTGAAAGGTTGACAAACATGAAGCAGTCGCTTATATACTTCTGAACCAAATTTAGTGTCTACTTACATGGGAATCCGACATGGCATCGTGTATTGTTGAGGAAAATACATTTCAATGACTGTTAGTATTAGATACTTGTCATTGAGGTCATACACGCTAGCTTAAGAAGTTTTTTTTTTCGAATAATATGTATTTTAAATGACAAATCAAAAGTAAAGTTAGTGATTATACGCATCTAAAACCAGTACCTGTTTAACGAGTTCAGTTTTTTAAATAAAATTTCTTGACACATAACAGCTTCTTTCATGCTATCGGTTGAAGTACAAAATTGACCTGGGACTGGAGGTACCAGTGAAAAGAGCATAGCGTGAAACATGTCCAACTTCCAACGCTATACCGTAACCATTAAACAAATGATTGACTGCTTATACAGATATACACCTATTCGATATAAAACCGACTTATTCTAGAGTAATACCCTGGCAATCAGACAGGTTCGACGCAATTAATTGAACCTGAACAATAACACGTTTTCTCTGCAACTATCACACTCCCTCAGTGATTAGGAAAACAGCCCCTGTTACAATACAATATCAGGATGGTCGAACTTTGATAAATAATCCTTATCCCTAGTTTTAGTTATAAAGGGGTTTTTTGTTTATGTATAGAACTTTTAAATGGAAAAAAATTAAATTGACATGAAATTTACTTTATTCGAAAGATAATCTTCTGGCATTATAATGTAAGTACTATATCTGGCATATGACCACCACGGCTGGCTCGGACGTAGTCTAATCTGGAGGTCGATGTTTTTTTTCCAACATTTGTGGCCATATATCGGCAATGACGCGGCGAATTTTGTCCTCCAAGTTATCAATCGCTTCGGGCTTATCGGCGTGGACTACCGACTTTAAATATTCCCACAGAAAATAGTCAAACGGGGTGTAATCCCACGATTTTGTAGGCCACCTCACAGGAGCAAACGCGAAATTATGCGCTTACCGAAAGATTCCTTCAAAAAATTAATCGTGGCACGAGCTGTGTGACATGTTGCGCCGTCTTGTTGAAACCACAGCTCCTGCACGTCATGTTTGTTCAGTTGAAGAACGAAAAAGTCAGTAATCATGGCTCTATAGCGGTCATTGACTGTTACGTTCTGACCAGCATCGTTTTTAAAGAATTGCGGACCAATTATTCCACCAACCAATAAAACACAACAAACAGTCAGTTTTGGAGGATGTAACGGTGTCTCAAGATATACTTGAGGATTATCATCACTCCAAATACGGCCGTTTTGTTTATTGAAGTATCCATTCAACCAAAACTGAGCTTCATCGCTAAACAAAATTCACTTATGAAAATTGGAATCAACGGCAATCTTGTTTTTTCCCATTCACCGAATCTACGCCCTGCTAGGTGATCCTGTGGCTTCAATTTTTGCACGAGTTGGATTTTGTAAGCACGTAAACCAAGATCTTTCTGCAAAATCTTCCATAAAGTGGATGGACACATATCCAATTCCTGTGCACGAAGGCGAATAGACTGATTCGGGTCTTCCTCTACGCTAGCTAAACGTAGCATACAACAGCAACCAATTCTTCTGTGCGCGCTGTACGACGCCTCTGTGAATGCGTATTATCATTAAGTGTAAACGTGGTGCGAAAACGTTCCATACTTAATTGAATTATTTGCCTTGATGAACGATTATGTTGACCGTAAAATGGACGTAGTGCGCGATACGTATTTCGAACAGAACCATGATTTTTAAAATAAATTTACACAATTTAGAAGCATTGTTCAGACGTCAGTCTATTCATGTTGAAATGCCAAGCCAAAATAAAAATAAATCACTCCACAGCTGACAAAATGGCCGCCAGTTAAAATATTGTTGCTAACGTTAAGTTCTATGCCCTTAAAAAAAATCCCGTTATTGGGAGGTGATAGGACACCCATCAATGCCGTTGCAAAAAGTGTCGAGCGAATATGGTCGATTGACTACCATGATTATCGTCCGATAACCCAATAAGGATGGCGAAAACTTGTATTATACGATAACAAGTGCACACCTTCGCAATTATTTTTAAGTTAAGTCTCTGTATTTTAGGCTTAGATTTGTAGCTTTTTTAGCTTTAGTTGTGCTTCTAATGCTGGCATAAAAATAGCTTTAAATTAACCGATTGACATCGTTAAATCGACTCACCATTCGATTACGATCGAGATGACTAACCGGGCTATGCACGTGTGTCTTTAATACGATGAAAAAAATATTTAAGACACACGTGGTTATTCAGTGATATTATCTATCGCGGAGAATGCCTGGATTCAAATTATAGACACACAAAGATCCATAGTACCAATTACCTATCCTACAACTAAACCTATCACAACTCAATTGTTCGGATTCTGTATAAAATGTAAGATGCTGCCCCAGTGCAGAAGCATAAGTAATTTAAGTGTGTTTGCGATTATTTATTTAATTGATAACATTTTTCAATTAAATGATGGTTTCCAGACCATCAATTATAACTGTAGCAACCTCAGGTGCCCTAAATGAATTTACTCTTGCGTCGACTTTTAAAGCACCAGAGTCACATACTTGGATTTGGTCTAGATACGTGGATGTAATCAGCTATTACTTTATCCATGTTCTTCACTCAAAGAAATTTCTTAAATACGGAGGATGTTTGGTAGGCAAATGTTACACATGCGCCTTACAATTCCGGAAAAAATCTCGCTTTATATCTGCGCTGGTGTCTTTTTTTAAAGTAACACCGAATGGTTATGTGACTTAACATCGGATAATCAAAAGAGTCTGGTCAAAACAACTTTTTTTCTCAGATTGGTTTTCTATTATTATACTTTTACCAGGTGTTGCACGCAAATGAGTAAAAGTTTAACAAATTCAGAATTAAAAAAAAAAAGATCAATGAATGTTCACTACCTAAAAAATAAGTTGTTATGAAACAGATGCAAGTCATAAATACTTACATTTCAGTTCACCCAGTTATCTCCTAAGAAAGGAAAACCAGTTACCAACGCTTACAGTATCCATCAGACACTTATTGTATTGAAACAAATCTCATTAAAGTGTAAAATTAGGCTAACGTCTAATAGGCTCTGAAACAAATTGTTCAGCTTGGTTATACTGTTTAGCAGAAAGATTTTGAGACACATAGTTATTTTTATTCCACAGGAAACTTTTTGAATGGCTAGACGTTGCGAATAATAGTTCTCTATTGTGAAAGTGGAATTTTAAGCTGGCCTAATTTTTATTATAATAATTTGTAACATTTATTATGTGAAGGTTGAATGTGCGTCTTGTTTTAAAGGGAGATTCGACATATTCCCGGATATTCCTTACAATATGCAAATGTGATTAAGTAATCAAATTAAACAAATTACACCAATTACGCGTAAATATCTGAGTATAAATGTTATTGAGTGTAATTATACAAACGATAAAAAGTTACTTGAATGGCAATTGTAGTTTGCCATTTTTAATTGTGGTTGATAATAAGCCAGCGCTTAGCTGTGTTATTTCAAAAGATATTATTGAACGCACCTTGCACCGTCGGCACATATACAATTCGCAAGAGTATTATGCGTTGTTTTTGTGTGGGAATTTGTATTTCTATTGTATTAGGCTTAAGGCGGTTTTCATTGATGCTAATGAAAATAAATCGCCTAAGGATAGTTCGATTCCTAATCAAAACTCGAATGTTCAATAAATATCAATAGAAAATGAATTTTGTTAGTTAAAGATTCGAAATATAAAGTGAAGCTTTGAGATGATGCAGTTATTTTATTGGTATTGATTGGTATTGGTCGAACTGCAGATTTTAATAAAACCTAATATTACAATGATGATTAAGCCCGAAAAAGTAGGTTCCGCAATTCTGCCAGTCTGTCGGTCTGTGAACGCAGCTAGAGGCTAAACCGTATCAAGGCCAATACGTTCCATTTGTCTTCGATAATCTATCGCATATCTTAGACATTATTTTAGCATTTTTATAGGGTGGCTGATGAGTTTTTTATATTTAGGATTTAACAGAAAACTGATACACATAAATTAATTTCTTTTAATTTATGTGCAAGATATTTACTTATTTAAAATGAGATTTAAATTAAGATAGACTCAGTGAAAAAGGATGTAGACTAACTTTTAACATTCGTGCGTTGTGGGTTTATTATTTATTTTAGCCAGCGGATATCTTCTCATATCCTTATTGATTAGAATTTTCTAAAACACATCTGAAAAGAGAAAAATCTATTACAATAACCATTTGAATAAATTAAACCGTGAAGCACAACTGCTAAAACAGAAAAAGACCCTCTTTTACCTCTGCACATTTGTTTTCTCACTTTAATTGTGTCAATGTTTACCTGAGACTCGTCCGTGTGACAAATAGAGAAAAAACATAAAAACACGCTTATACAGGCACTACTAACCATCAGGCGAGTTTGGGTTATTCAGCCGTTATTTAACGTTTTATTAATAAGGTTTCTACGTTTAGAGGAATTTTCAGGAGAGTACAACTTTATATGTACACTACTGATAATGAGTTTTTGAATACTCTTCACTCTTCACGATTGTTTTAAAGAACAGCTCAATGAATTTGGTGCTACGTGCATTTTGGGGCGACTCAGAAGAGCGGTGTTTACTGCTCGGTGTTTTACTCGAGATGATCTGTCAAAGAAAAAGGGTAGTACAAAATATCATAAAAAGCTCAGCTCACCTGATTGGATTTGTTGTTCTGCCCAATTAGTCGATGTAGATACATGGACCGTTTTAAGTTTTTGTAGGTTATGAAGTAACGCTCTAAAATCCGCTTCACATAGGACATTTTGATAGCAAACATACCTATTGATAAAGGGTGTTTTTTTTTAAAGTATAGAACTTAGAATTGAAATTGAAATTATAAAGCCAAGTCTAGGGGTCAAATTTTTCGAGCATTTGGAGCCGTAGTTTGGCAATAACGAAACGAATGTTGGCTTGCAAATCCTCTAACGTTTCTGGTTTGTTGGCGTAGACGAGCGACTTTACATATCCCCAAAGAAAATAACCCAATGGTGTCAAATCACACGATCTTGGTGGCCAATTGAAAGATCCATTCGGAGAAATTATGCGCTCATCGAATGCTTCCTTCAATAAATCGATTATTATGTGTGTTGTGTGGCATGTAGCGCCGTTTTGTCAGAACCACATCTCATCCACATTCATGCCATCGAATTCGGGAACAAAAAAGTCGGTTATCATGGCTCTACACCGGTCTCCATTAACGGTAACTGACTCTCCAGCAATATTTCAGAAGTCAGTCAGATGTAATGGCGTCCGAAGGGTCTCATGTGGATTATCTTCACTCCAAATGTGGCAATTTTGCTTGTTGACGTAGCCATTCTACCAAAAATAAGCCTCATCACTAAACAAAATTTTGCGATGAAAATCAGCATCGAGATCAATCTCATTTTCGGCGGCAAACTTCGCGAACTGAACCATTATTTTCGAAATAAATTTGCACAATTTGCAAGCGTTGTTCATTTGTCAACCTGTTCATGATGAAATGGCAAACCAAACTGAACATAAATGACATCAGAGTTGCCCAATTTGACCATAAAATGTCTGTTTTATCTCTATTCGAAAAACCAACCTCTAAAAAAATCACCCGTTACATTTGAATGTTCCACCACTCAGCTGACATACTAGAATGTATATAATATAAACAATTTTTTTTGTCGTGGAAACATTTATTTTTTTTGGAAATGATCATTTTAGTTTGAAAACGTTTATTAATTTCAATACTATTTTTCCAAACGTCAAACGAAACCTGCTGAAAGTTCGGTGTGAAACCATAAACTAGTTTTCGAAAACTTTTGTTCGGTTCATTGTAAATTTGCACAATTTGAAAAAAATATTCAAGAAATAGACGATTTATTTTATAATTTCACCGTAATGCAGAAATTAGCATTTATAGAGACGAACTTTACAGTGATAATTTTGGTATAGGTACGATATAGAATTCTCGCTGCTCCATCAGGATCGGAAACGACCTCACCGACACCTTCGATACCAAAATGCGCTCTCTGTGATTTTTTTTAATTTGATTTCTGCGAGGATTGTGCAAAACTCCCGAGCCGAGGATTGTGCGAAGCTCTTAGGAAAGTTACAAAACTTACTAGCATACGCCGACGATATTGACATCGTGATGTCTTAGCCACGTTTGCCAGTTATAGAGAAGGCAGCTGCAAAAATAAGTTTATAAGGGTAAGACTAAGTATATGCTGTCAATACGAAAGGACACACAACATCGACGAATTGGACAGAAGGTCAGCATCACCATTGACAGATATAACTTTGAGGTTGTACCGGACTTTATTTACCTCGGCTCCGCGATTAATTTCTAACGAGATGTTGTTGTCAGACATCCCGTCAGAAATTAAACGAAGAATTACCCTTTCCAACTGCTGTCTTTTCATCTAAGAAGGCAAGTCAGAAGTAAATCTCTCACTCGAACAATGAAGGAGATAAGACACTAATCATCCCAGTTCGCTCTAGGCCGCTGAAGCATGGACCGTACCAAAAGTGGATGAAGAAATCCTTGGCCGATTTAGGAAGAAATTTCTTCGAAAAATCTTTCCCGCTTGCGTTGACGGGCTATGAAGACGAAAATTCAAACAAAAACTATACGAGATGTACGACATGTCCTTAGTGAACATAGTGACATGTAGAACGAAAGGATACCTATCCTCGCCTTAAATGGCGCGAACCAGTAGAAATCGACCGAATAATTGGAGAAGCATGTTGGCTGAGACCCAGGTTCATTCCGGACTGTAACACCACTTAAGTAAGTAAGTATGTTAGTAATGCAGAAATCTATTATGTATATATATTTTGTGCACTAAGGGGCAAGCCAGTTTTGTTGCAATCAATATCATATGTAGTTGTGTTAAGATGTTGAGGTATTCTACATTTTATAAATCTCTGAAAAACAAAAGAAAATTAATAAAAATATCCAAGCGTGAAGTTAAAAAAAAATTCAACTCATTGCTTGCCCAGGTGTGATCAGGAGATTATAGATAAACGGAGATCATCCATCGTTGTTTTGTTAGAACTAAACAAAATCTCACACCACTGAAATTGTTCATAAAAAGTTTAATAAAGTTTACTAAACGATAAAATTAAAAAAAAAATACTATACGACGTTTCATAAGTTATGCAGGCGTCATATAGCGTTCTCTTTGTAAAGACTTAGTTACACTTTCCGATTGTCTATAACTACTAAAAAATGTATTGGATGTCCTTTCCATAAAAATAGTAGATAATGTTTTAACATTTCAGATTCTTACTGACCATTTACTCTTATAGGGCAATGGTTAGAATATTCGCAACTCAACATCAATTTTTTTTAAGAATGACCCCAAAAAATAACGTCGCATCCACACTCGCTGAAAAAATTAAAACAAAAGTTCTTCAAAAAAAGTGAATCTTAGTCATCATTCAAACATTTCTTGATTTTATTTAAATAAATAGCCAAACAGTGATAACTGCGGCATTTTGCACTATTATTCAGGCGTGACCCATATTTCGGTCAATAACTTCAAACTGACAAATTGATTATTAACATGTGAATACGTCAAATATTCAGAATCTTCAACCTAAACACGTTATTTATCTATGTCATATATACGTGCAATTAAGTTAAGCACAGAGCAGCCAACTGTTAAATAAAATCACAAATTATATACCGCAGATTGTTGTTATTGTTCAATGATTCTATTCATCGTCCAAATGGGCTATGCAAACTCACGAAGATACACCACTTAAAAGTGAGTAAATAGAATTTATTTTCGCGCAGAAAAACACTTAAAATTGTTTGCGTTCAATGGTTAAATGGTGAGGAACACTGCCCAGCCAGCGTTAAACATGAACATCTTACAGAGGGATAACATTGTTCAAACAAACACCCATTCCACAGAACAACAACAAATATTAAGTCCCGCAGTGAGAGAAGCATTGGTTAACTGGTTTTGTATCTTCTGCTTCTGCATTCCGAACATAAGTTGGGAGTAAAATCAGGCGCGATGAGAGATCGGACCTTTATTCGATTTTGCATCGAAAACCGGGTTTTCAGACTTTAGCGCACGACACATCACAACAGTGTCCCTGGGTTTAAACTTGAAAATTATATTGTTGACTTACCTATATCCATGAATATTGTAAACATGAATATGTATTTGTTTTGGGTTCTAGATACTAAATTATGAACTTGTATGCAATTAACATATCTATCAATGAGATTTTTGGGGATTGGCTAGCATTTTTTAAGAAAAAATATATGATAATATTTTAAAGTCGTTATTTATATGGACCCTTTACCTCTGTGACTTTAGATACATGTACCTCAGTATTATGATATGGTGTGTTTATGGAAGTCAGTCACGAAGATCAGTGAACAATTTTATTATAATTAAGGATGACCACATCAAACATGTTTCGTAAAATTAATGGCTTGATGAGATCATTCCCTTACAATTTGCGAGGACGGACATACTTAACAAAATTTAATTTGCCGATAATATGGCACGAGAAAAAAATGGGTGTTTTTAAGATTATGAAAGTTTTGGTAGCACAGTTCGCAATTTCCATTCAAAATATTGTGAAACTATCAATTTAACTTCGTCAATTGTGAACAGAACCTTTTAAAGTATCAATGGAGTATCAGCTGTTGATGCTAAACATACTTGCCGCTTTATACCACTGGAACAACGAGAATCCGTTTTGGTGTAAATGCGTGAGAGTGCTGCGTTTCCAAGCTAAGGAAGTTCAATGAACACAAGAACTAAAGCCAAATGACCATGCATAGCAAAGATATTTCGTTGAACGGTTTTTTGAAAATCAACAAGTTCATGATGCTTTTCTTTTAAATGTGCTGTCAGCTTCCGTCATTTGCCCACTACACATTAACTAACCCAGACCTTCTACGCTTCTATAATATACTTCGGGCGGAAGCTCTACCGATATTTCTTGACATATGATATATATATACAGACACACATTTTAGGACGTTTATAGAAGCTTTAAAGAGGTTGTAGCAACACTGTAAAATTGTAAAATTTAAATTCTTATTTCAGAAAGTTGGAAATTTGACCCTTAGACAAAGACCACGCACTAAGCGGCAAGTAAGAGAACAAGCCATGATAGCTATAACCGGACCCTAAGTGAAGTTCTGAGTGGCAAGGAATCATCATGATTTAAAATAAAATGGGAATTTTAAGTTCTAAAGTACAAAGCTAAATAAATATTTTAAATAAATTAAAAGCAAAAAAACAATACTTACTTACTTACTTACTTAAGTGGCGCTACAGTCAGGAATTAGGCTGGTCCTTAGCTAACCGCCTCCAGTTGCTCACTCCAAGTTGGTTGAGGTCGGTTTCTACATGTGCGTGCCACTTAAGGCGAGGTCTTCCTCTACTGCGTCCGACGTCTGGCTGGGAATTGAAGACACTGCGAGCCGTAGCATGGATGCCCATTCATTCTACATGTCCTAGCCATCTGAAACCTCCAATGCGGAGTTTTTTGACTAAGGGCATGTCGCTGTACAGCTCGTATAGTTCTTGGTTGAATCTTCGTCTCCATATCCCTTCAACGCAAATGGGACCGAAGATTTTTCAAAGAACTTTCCTCTCAAATCGACCAATGATTTCTTCATCCGCCTTAGAGACGGTCCATGCTTCAGCAATGAACAATAGCCAATCAAATATAAACGTTTATTTTTTTAATTTAAGACAAATTCTGCAGAAATTGAATTCCTTCGTTTTGTAATTTTGCCACGAACTTTTTCCAGCAGCAAATGAAAAGATTAAATTGATATATGTACATGTATTGCCTGAACCGGTCTACATGTTTTCGAAGATTATTATACAAAAGATGAAATTCGCCATAACTTGATCTTTTTCGGTTGGCTGAACACCAAATCTTCTTTTTTTTTGCTATAAATGCTATAAATATTGAAACGACATTCTTATAAAACACTATGGCAATGACCACTCGACAACAACATTTTCACAGCAACGACACTTGCCGCTCAGTGCGTGACTAAAGCCTTACAGGCAAAATGTTAGTTGGGATGCATCCACAATGTGTCACTGTTTGGTGCTGATTTGTTCTGGACTCATAGATCAAAAAGTCATTCTCGATATCGTGACATGATAAGCAAGTTATAAATTAGATTATATTGATGTGAACGTAGTGTGGTTTTAACAAGAGGGTGCCGATTGCCGAACAAATGCTATAATTATACCAAATGCTATAATTGAACAGTTCAATTACTGCAAGATACATTTTCTGGTCATATACTCTCTCGTTTCGGTGATTCGAATTTTAGCTCTAGATCGTGTGATTTAACACTGGATTTTTTTTATGGGATTACATATTTGAAGTCAAGGGTATGTGCCAACAAGTCTTCCATCACAGTGTTGTGTTTTTTTCCTGCAAAGGCATAAATATATCACCCTAATCCTAATATCCTATCCCATCCCATTATTAAAATAATATCCCCAAAATGTCAACAATATGTTGATCAACATCTTTTATGGTTCGACAGAAAACAACGTTTTGCTTCTGAATATGGTATGGGGTGGGGTATAGAAATGGGTTTTGTAGAAAAACGTCTCCAAAAAGTGTTTATGTTATCATAACCAATTATTTTGCATCAAAAGTTTTTTTTTGAATATTTTAAAATTTTACCGAAAATCGTTTTTTTTTTTTTTTGCTAAAAACGCCCTCAAGAAGTGGGTGTAGCAAAAAACTTTATATGGAATAAATATAGCTGTTGCGATTGTCTAAATATTCTTTTTAGAGACTTTTTCAAATATCCTAACCGTTTGGCCAAAAACAATGTTTTGATGAATAGGAGGCGTTGCAGTTGGCGGATTCAAAAAAATTACACTTGTTCTATAGCCTCGGACAAGGATCCTATTATTTTATGAATCACCCTTTTACGTGTTAATCTTTTAATATACTACAGCAGCAACAACGAATGAACAATTGTCAACAGCAATTCAAGACATGTTGTATGTTAAGTTATTTAATTAAATTAAATTTAATTAAAACACAAGCTATTTGAGAGTAAAATATTTAAAATAAATACAGGCTTCACCTTTTAGAATGGGTCTGGGCTTAATTTTAATGTTTACAATGGTTTGAGCTTGCATAACGTTTCTGGCCTGTCGTCTTAGACCAAGGAATAGACCCACCGGTTGAAGAATCGGTGTTATCTATAGGTGTTCTTTGATGAATCGGATAAGGACTGCAGATCTTTTGTGGACAGTTATATTTATAAACTATGTAGTGTAGGCCCATCTAAAGTGCATTTACCGTTATGTTTACAATCTAGCATACTCGTTGTACTTTTTTTTGTTTTTTTTTTCAGTATTAAAAAATTAATTTTCTGAAGTAATGTTTATCATTCTATCCAATTAAAATACAGTTTTCCAATGATTTCTATAGCCAGTTACCTAACACAAATTTCAATTCCATCATGTTTGGTGTTCAAATGAAGTTATTCAGTAATAGCCAATAAAATTGTTTACCGAATGCGAAATCGAATCGTTAGGAAGTTTTCAGAAATACTAGTGTTGCTGGAAAAAGCGTTAATCTCATTTGAAATTGAGATTTTTCAAAATGTATTAGTTAAGAGCAAAAAACTGTCATAGATAAAAAAATAATTGTTCATTATAATCGAAAACGCTTTAAGTAAACCAAAACGAAAAATAGAACTAAAGCCAGACGACAGCCAAATGTCAGTCATAACAAAAAAATTAGTACCGTAAAATCTTAAACGTTGTTCGAATTTCAACGATAACGTAGTAGTTTCAACGATTATCGTTTAACGAAAAACACGCCCAATTATGAAACGATCACCAAAATTATGATTACTGATGCCACTCGTTTCTTCCTGTTCTTTAATAACAGAGAATATAAACGACAACGATCTGAGTCTCGGAGATTATTTTCAAACATCGAGTATACTGATATCTGTCTGTCTGTTATTTATGGCATTTAATTTTTAATCATATCGATTTCTAAGATTCATATGCGTTTTGTCATCGCGTTCCCATGAATGCAATCACTTACCTACGCAATGACTGTGACCATAGCTAGTTCTAAAATAAAACAACACAATGTCAAACAGCTTAACCGCATCTAGCTAGGTACTTTCAAATGATCAACTACAAAATATTTTCTTCATTTCTCATTTACATAAACACAAACTGATGACGATGCACGGCGCGACATTCACTCACAAGTGATCACGTTACCAGTCATCATAACCACAATGAACTCAATTGTTTGTAATACATATTATTCGCTACACGACTATATAGCGAACTATTATTATAGCGAGCATTTTTTTTCGATCTTCACACGAACTACAGATTGAGAAGATAAAGAAAATGGCAAAAATACCATTGTCGCGCACTCAATGTACTATAATCGCGGTTAAGTCAGGTGTCTCATCTGACATAACCTGACACAGAATGCGATCGTTATTCCCTACTGCCGATATAATTCATTAGCAGACGAATCACACATGTCGTCTTCCATACGCAAGCAAACGCATAATTAAGTAAAGTAAGAGAAGAAAATAAAACTTAACAGACGGATGGAGGATCCCATCAGCGCTCGAGATGATTTATAACTTCACCTAGTTGGAAAGACTATGTGTTGGAACCATTCCGACCGAGTGGTACCTAACTCTTTTTTTTTTTTTTACAAATGTGAGTTGAAAAGAAAGTTCCGACATTACGAGGATTATGCTTATTGATTTTTTACACACGATTATGTATAGGTATGACACCCAGCAATTGATATGATGGATGTGATTTATTGCAGTAGTTGTGAGTTAATGGTTCGTAATTGGTGATGTATTTCACTCAAACCTATTTAGAGCACTCTTAAAGTGGTTACAATGACATTACTGTAAGATTTATTGTTTTTATATTAGTCATCAGAAGTCATGACATAATATATTGATCTTGTTCTTGCACGAAGCGCATCATTTAAGTGGATTGATAAAATTTAGCAAACACATCGGACTAATACTAAGATAAACCGCAAAATGTTACGGTCCTAACTAAAAAGCCAAAGCCATGCGAAATTTTGCATATATATATCCTGAGGTAGCAAAAACAGGATCTGATGAAAATTGTTACAGAATTTCCTTTCTTAAATGATATGCGCATATACTCACCGATATTATGTCTAATCTTGAATTATGATTGGCCAATGTTTTAAAAGCAATTTCTCACAATTTGAAAATGGGAATACAGATAAAAGAGCGAATAAAAAAAATTTGCTGGAATATGAAGAAAATTCAGCTGTTTCATAAATTTCAATTTCAGACATAAAGCATTCCCAGCCCTTTCTGCTCTGTTTTCCAATTCATATTGATTTAAAAAGGACTATTTCGACGTGATCAATCAACTAACAAGTAACAAAAATTCGATTCGACGACATGGGGGTTTTCAGGTTTTGCCTTCATATGGACTTCGATCAAATAAATGTTGTTGCTGTAAAAATGTCACAGTAAAGATCAGTTGAAAAAAAACCTCAGTTCTGTTTGGAACCCTGTTGAATCTGCTGTACGCTACCCAATGAAATAAGTAGCCTAACTGCTGTACCTGGAGAAGTCTTTTGACGCCGAATGGTTAGAGGGATTTTTCTATAATCTAATGCTTTAAAGGATTTATGAAATGCTTATGGAAAATAAGATCGATGTAAAATGTGATAACATTACGTTAAAGACTTTTATATAAACAGCAGTTTACAATAGGGGTTTTATATTTGTAGCAGTAACATACAATTATTTTTAAACACTATGGTCGAAAACTGTCAAAAGCGTCTTAAAGCAGCCACGAATCTGCTTTAATACAACTTATCCACTCTGAAAATTTTTGAGAGGCGGTACCTCTGATATTGTCTATGGCATACTATTGCAACAAGGTCCTATAGGATGGGCCTCAGTTGAATAGCATTGTCAATTTCTTTTTAAAGTTATTTGGAGCCAAATTGCACGGGTGTTGGCTCGCAACAGCCTAATTTTCTGGGCTTATATAACGACTGATTTTTTAAGCGTAGTTTTTTTTTTTATATCGAATAAAACACTCGAATTTGCATAAAATATTCAAAATTTGTATTGTAATCGATTAATAGACCTTTGCCATTAACGCTTTAAAAACAACTTCATGTAAATGTTGTCCGCGGCTACGTTTCAAATGGTCCATTGGGAAGGTCCAATTTTGCGTCACTTTTTCGAGCATTTTTAATCCACTAATTCCGCGTGTTATGTTATCCTGTAAGGCTTCAATCGTGTTCGGCTTGTCCACATAGACTAACAACTTTAAATAGCCCCACAAGAAATATTAAATCGCATGATCCTGGCGGCCAACTCACCTGCTTATCAAATTCATCCTTCCTGTGGCACCGTCTTGATGAAATCACATGTCAACCAAGATCAACTTAGCCAACTGTGGCAAAAAAAAGTAGTGTGTCATGGCTCGATATCGTTTGCCGTTGACTGTAACGTTTCTTCCACGGCGCGTCTTCGAAGAAAAATAGACCGATGATGCTACCAGCCCATAAACCACACCAAACTGTCGTTTTTTCTGGATGCATCGGTAATTCTTGTATGGCATGAGACTGTTCATCACTCCAAATGCGACAGTTTTGCTTATTTGCGTATCCGTTGATTCAGAATTGAGCCTCATCGCTGGTCGCCATAACATGGTCGTAACAAACGGTGCACATTTTTCACATTTGATAATAAATTTCAATAATTTGCAAGCGTTGCTCGTTTGTACGTCTTTTCATGATTAAATGGCAGAGTATACTGATAACTTTTCACTATGACAGAAGACAGATGACGTTTGGACGCGTTTAATAACCAGTGCTGCCAACCTGAAAAACTTTACTCTTAAAAAATCAGCCCTTATAAATATATTCTTTGAAACAAAAAATTAACAAAGAAACGTTACTTGGTATAGTAAGTTTACAATTCTCTTAGATATAAACCTAGAAGGCAGCTAAGCGCCAGTGGCAGGTTGGAGATTCTAAATAAAGGAAAATCGTTTATTCTGCACGAAAAAAGGCCTTAAAAGTAATTGTAGATATATTAGGTTGTGCAATGCAAAACTACAAGATGCTTAGTACTTGACTCTTACTTTTACTTGAAAGTCTACAGGTTTGTTTAGTTTGAATTTCATCATAGTTAGATACTAGGAATGTGGCAACTTAAACAAGTTTAGTAAGTTCTACTATTTTGATTGCAAATGAATATATTGACTTGTGGATGTTGTGCAGCAGGTGCAGCTTGCAAGTGTAGATGGTCAAATAAAACTCGTTATTTTATGTATCTTGTGTGATAGGACTTTGTGTTAACAAAATCAGACTTGCCTGGTGGAGAAACTTAACAAATCTATACACCCCATAGCTCTTAACCTCGTCCTCCATTTCAACTGAAAAGATGGAAGCACTTACCTAATTTCTGTATTACTTCATGGACATGCATATACTGTACATACATCGGTATTTTTTTCTTTTTATTTTTAACGAATGTGAACAGCCAACAATTTGCATATCAATCATACTTTATACTATAGGTATGTACTACACTTGTACGCTTGGTAATGTTTGCCAAGCAAATAAGATTTCACTTTTTGCTCGGTCAGTGTATTTACGAACGCGGTGACTGAAACCAAACCATCGTCTATTTGCGTACTCTAGCAATGTCGAGCCAATATATGTAATTGAGTTTAAAACTAAAGTATGAGTTGTTTTTTTTTGCAAAGGCTTTCACGTCAACGTCGTTTTACTTAAATATCACCTTCGGTTTACTTTGTATTTTTGTCACACGCAAATGGGTACGGTTCAGCAGACAGTTAGCCCAGTTTAGCTAACGCATATTGCTGTAGGCGCAGATAAAATAGCAAAGATATGCGACAACATCACCGCCAAAAAACTACATTCGCTAAATTCATAAATTTATGTTACTGGCTTGGTAATTTCTATCTATCTACATATATTTATTGCTTAATGGTTTTTGAATGACGATCAAAGACTGCTTATTCATATTAGTTTTTAATTTGACAGATCATTGTGAATTGATTTGCTTACGGGTTTTAAGATAAGTCAATAACCTTGCAGAAATAAACGTTTGATGTGTTGTGTATCAACGGAAAACGATTTGTCGAATTAGATTTTCCCTTGTATTATATTCAAAATGCATGTGCTGTCGAACGTGTTTTTTTGTTTTGATTTTATTAAGGGTTGCCTTCGAAAATTTATCAGAAAACATATGATGTATGTTTAAAATTGAAGCTCAATCATAGGATTAAACCACATTTTCAATGTTGTATTCGAACTTATGTCGTAAAATTATCTTTTTGGTAAAATCTGAAGCACAAGTGGCGTTGATGAAATCAGCAACAATAGAAGCCATCCAATCTGTTTGTAGGATTTGGAATTTTCAAACAATTTTACCGCATTTTTTTGTTAGTTTTGCTAATCGACATGAATTTGTTAATTTTATAATCGCATACATAAACTAAACAAATGAAATTTTATAGATAAAATGAGTTATATTTAAATATTCGAAACATTTTTTCTCACATTTTATTTTGCCTTACGTTAATTTAACGTATTAAATCATTAGGAAAATAAGTTAATCGGTAAACCATAACTTTATGGAACAGAACAAGGTCGTCCATTGGGTTGGTTCACTTACGAAAAAAAAAACAATCTTACCGAAGCAATAAAGAGCCTGGGAATAATATCTTATAGTTGACGACTATGCTTAACGACAACGACGTTAGTAAAATGCACCTGGAATGTGGAAGCAATAAACAGACAAGTTGAAGCTGCTACAAAACAGACACTACTGCCATACAGGAAATGCGACAAAAACTAGTGTAAGCCTTAAGCTGCTGCAATGCAGATATTCCAGGCCACCTATTTGCTTGTATATTTCGTTATAGGGAATAGACTCAAACAAATTTTGACAATCCGAGTCATGGCTGACTCATACTGAAGGAAGCAACCAGCCTGAAGAGGACAGCTTTTGCTAATAGGCGATAAATTATTTTCCGTCAGATTTTTCATAGAGAAAAGAGTATATTGTTGCAACAAAGTGTATCGTTACTGTTTGAACTTATAAATCGTACTTGCTATAACATTAATTCAATATTTATGTTAAATCGGCATGGCGTTCAGTCCAAACGCCATATACATTATATTAATGAGCTTTCAATTTGATATTAAAGCCATTTAAATGGTGCATAGATGGTCACCAACAAGTTTTACTTGATTTCAAACTTCAAAAAATGTGCTACCGACATTTCTTCAGTTAGTCAGCACCGTTGTGCATACAAACTTTTGCAATCTCTAATTTGACGAATCTACACTTCATGTTTACGAATGAGAAGTTAATTAGAGATGTAAAGAATTGTTTTGACACTTGGAAATAAAATTGAATGAATTAATAGGTTTTTTCAATGAATCTGAGCTGTGCCGAAAATTGCAGAAAAAGTCATACGAAAGTGCCTTTTTTTCACGAGTCTGAGTAGGACAATCTAAAACAAGTTTTTTTGCGCCTACTTTTGAATAGAAACACTTAAGTCTTAAATGTCAATGTCGAGCTATCAGCTTTGAGGTTTTGATTGCATACTATTATTATTATTGAAATATTTTGCATTTAGAGCTGGATATAATCTAAATATTCCCGGGGAAAAGACCTCTCAGGAGGTCTTTTTCTTCCGGAAATAAATTTTTCTCTTATTATTCCCCGGAAGAACATTTTTCCACTCGGATGTGGGAATGAATGTTCGAACAACTGTTTGATTAATGGCAGATAAAATTGTTTACCAAAAATGAATAAAAATGTTTCCATTTCAATGAGTGAAACAAATCTACTGACTTTGTTGGGTAATTTTTTTGATGCGTTCAACTCGAATGTTATTTCACCAATACCTTCAACGGATTCTTTCGTCCAAACTTAAATATTTGTGTTCCCTATTGGGTCCACTTTCACAGCTTTGAGGCACAAAGCTGCCTTTACTCTCACATTTTTTTCTAATCACTCTTCACAACGGTTACAGTAAGTAAATTTAGTTCAACAAACTTTTTCTATTTCATATAAATACGTTATAATTCTATTTAATAAGCTAAAATTAAATAAATTTTCAACCCAATACAATAATGTAAATTTTAATATATTTTTGTTGCAAAATAAATAATTTGCTTTTTTTTTTGTTAAAGCCGGCAGCAAATAAGTCGGGAATAAACTTCCGTCAAATTTATTTGAATTGTCCCTTTTTCTGACATTTAGAATGCGGAAAAAATTCCCTGATTACTTTTCCCAATATTCGAAGATAGTTTAGAATATGGGAAAAGGGAATAGGGAACAAAACTCCCAGGATTTTTAAATTGGTTAAAAGTTAAATAACTGAATTTCTGATCAATTCATTATTTGTTTAAATTATATGGCATATACATATTCTTATATATTTAAGCAAAATACAGAGCAATACACGTACCACAATTGTTGCATAATTTGTTGACTCGAAAAAGCATTTTTTGGGACAAAGAAGTGCCGGAATCTGATGAAATTTCTTCCTATTCCGTTTGAAGGTTTCTAATATAGGAATATCAGTAAAATTCGGTAGTTTTTGCAATTTTATTACCGAAATGAGCTTATTTTCTAAGTGAGAACGTAGTTTGACTGAGTTTATGATTATGACAAATCAATAACTCGAAAGAAACGTCCAAATGTGAGCGCACAATCGCTTGTTTCATTAAAATGCATTAATGAAATCCTAAAAGGAAACAAATTCAAGCCGTATATTGTACCAAGGGGACACACTAAAAAAAGAAAACGACGTAATGGGTACAGCAATTTGTTTTGTTTCTCTACTCTAAATCATTCGTGTCAGTTCCCTAACAAACGCATAGTGCACTTTCATATTGCACAAAGGCGGATATGGATACATTTTCTTGCACCGTGTCATTCGTAATGACCACTTGGCTTAACCACATATGGGCGAACGAACGTGCACACTGTACCGGGCGCCCATGGATGCGGTTTCTCTCTACAAATTAAAACCGCAATCAACGTTTTGATGAAAATGCGCGCTTCCACTTTCTGTCGTGTAGGCTTGTAAAAAGAAGTGAGCATAATAAGCTGTGGTTGCGATTTATTTGTTTGCATCTTTTTACAAATGATTATACCTACGTGAGGCTATCATAAACTGTGGCTTACGATATTTTAGGATGTTGATTACCTCTAACTTTAAATGAATATATTTTAGGCCTCGTTTTGTTCATTCCATGTTAAGCTGAGACAGCCGTTGGTTAAAGTTTAAACAGTGAGCAATCCAGGCATTAAACGAAGAGGTGATACAATTATATTTAACATCTAAAACTGACATTACCTAGTACTGGAAATCCTTGGTGATGTACATTGTTCGTTAAAAGCAGCTTGTGATGCTGAGGATGTGTAATGAATGGCCATTTCTTTGGAGTTTTTAAGTTTTTGTTTTATACACCACATGAGTTGAATAAAGTTGTGCATTGACTTCCAAGTCATGAGCAATATCTCCCCAATAATAATGTCCAATTCGGTATATTTCAATGATAGGTGTGCCTATTTCATATTTCAACATCCATTGTCCAAACATGGATCATGGGAATATGAAACCTTGCAATTGTTACAGAACTAACCAACAATCATTTGTTTATGCCTAACATAAGTGGAACGCAATTTGATTGCCATTTCAGATAGGAAGGAGGCATAAATGTTAGATACACTGGCACAAAGCATAGTCTCAAGTGTCATACATATTTTCTGACACTTAAAGTGACATAAAAAGGAACACCAACGAATGTGGTTGTTATTAGAGTTCGCAAGTAACACGGTTTAATAAAATTAAGCTCGCATGTGTTCAATTGTTCATACAGTTTTTCAACCTGAAATTAGTTGCTTTTCTCTTAAGAAGTCATTGTTTGAAAATTATCTGAGACAAAATATGCGACTAGGATTTAATTTGTGTGTAGGTTTGATAAAATCTATTTTTTAGTCATAAATAAATATATGTAAATTAAACACGCTGATAACCAGTCAACCAAGAGTATTTTATTGGAGGGCTTCGGATAGACCTATCCGTGTCTTTGTTGAGTATAATTTGGCAAATTACTATGCAAAGACTTACACCCGAAAATGCTAAGAAATCGTAGATTTTTGTTTGTCTTAAATTTGCGTTCTGTGAGCCAACAGCCAAGCCTATGTAGAATACGAATCTAGTTGTAGCTATCATTGAAAAGCATCATTGGAATACAAAGCTTGTTGGAACAGAAATTTTACCTGAGAAGTTGGTTATAGCAATCATTGGAGAATGCTGTCTATCATTGAAAACCTTCATTGGAAATTTTCTTTTATTTCTTGCGGTTTTTTTTATAAATTCAATCATTGGCGAGTCGGTGTCAAAACAAAGCTTTTGAATTTTACAACATGATTATCCTAAAACATTTAAATTTCTAATTATAGTTTTTGCAGAAAAAACAGTTCTTATTTTTCACTGATCAACGTTTATTTTTATGAAGTAAGGATTGCCATTCCACAGAACTGAAGCGGAATTTTGTAATAATTCCTATAAAAAGCTATGGGGGTAACATTTCAATTCCATCATGTGTTGTGTTCCAATGAAGTTGTTCAATGATAGCTATAACTGGGCCCTAATAAAAATCATCACATTAGGGGTGAACCATATTTGATTATACAAATGACTACTGACAGATTGGAACAAAAGAAATTTGGGTGGAATAACAAACATAAAATCAGAAAAATAAATCTTCATCAATGAAAAACAAAGTGATTTTCCGCGAAATTTAAATTAAATGAATGCAGGATCAACTTGATTTAGAATTCACAGGCTTCGTTTTAAGATAAATTATGCAAATATTTAAATTATAAATAAGCTGCCAGAATTAAACAAACACAAAACAAAACAATGATACTTTAAAATCATAGCTAAACCCAGACCTTGCGTAGTACTTTCCGATTTTTTAAAATAATACCCTAAAAAGTGGTCGTTGCATAAAGCTTAATGGCGAAGAAACCTTTAAAATGGCATTATCAACATATTGTCTAGACAGTTTATCAAAATCTTTTATTTTTCGACAGGGTAGGGTATACTAAAATTTTGTGTATGAAAATGTCTCCCAAAAATAGGCGTGATCTATGGGGAACATTGTTTTTGCATCGAAAGTTTTTCAAATTTCCCTAAAATTTCATTGAAACCATTTAATTTTTTTAATTTAATTTAATTAATTTTTGGTTTGCGTAATGAGCATGTGGTCAGAATTGACGTTTGCCTTCTTAAAGATTTACATTCAGTATGCCTTTCGTCTTAGGCTCAGCCGTTTTCACCTATGTTTATGGATCGTGACTAACCAAAAAGATTTCAAAATGAGCTGATGTTGGAATTTGTTAGAGCAACTCAAGTAGGATGTTCACTTTGTTTCTAGCAGGGGCTTGTATACTCTTGCAGGAGCCTTATCTATTAGCGATTGCTTTATTATTGTTTCACTTGTGATGTTTCACTTTTTCTATTAAAATGTTCATTTGCCACATACTTATATTTTGCTAGCTTTTTATCCTTTTATGACACTGATGATCTCTTATTTTGTAAATCTAACAATTGAAAGGCAAGGTGTTGCAAACCCAAATCGCAAAAAGATTCCTGATCCAGAACAAGCATTAAAAAAAAAAATCGTCTACAAAAACTAGAAAACACTTACAGTCTTCCAGTTCAGAGTTATAAGAAAATATTAGCTCCGTATTTCGTAAAATTTTGTAGCCAAAGTGCTAAATGCTAAAGCCTCTCTGTAAAACAGTTCAAAAGCCAAACAAGCCCTAATTCAAAAATCATCAACTTTTTATCGACTTTAATCGAATTCGGGATACCGAAAAAACTTCTCCATCTATGTCGCCTAATGCAGGAAGACACTCGATGCAGTTATTATGGATATGGAGTTATTATCTATACATTGGTAAGTCCCAACTTGCCGGCTGAGCCTAATTTGGCAATTGATGAACAGGCGAAACGCGACAAAGATTGACAGTTAGAAATCAATGCTTCTTTGATTTGGCGAAACAAAATGGTGCCGAAACGTCTTACCTACATGACACTCATATGTAAAACACTCAGCCTGTCAGCCCTAATTTAAGCGCCGATTATTCTACTGGATGATAAACACGAAAACCAAATAAATGTAAGGCGTTTTCCAATGAAACATTTTTTGTCAAAATATTTGCAACATACGAGAAAGCGAATGAAGAAGAAGTCTCGAATTTTATGACGATTCGGGGAAGACCGAATCTCCGATTTAATGTTCACGCGATAACGGATTAAAAAACGATGACTAAATAGTTATATCTGTGCATTCCGAATCGAAGATCAGACACCGTTCAACAGGTCATGTACCCTTTAAGTAACAAGTTTTGATTTCCGTCTTTTTTCACCTTAAATGAAAAGAATTGGCACAACGGCATTTCCAGAAGAAAACGTTTTTTAATAGGTGCTTATTTACAAATCGATGAATTATCCGAAAAGTAAACTGATTCAACCCAAACATGTTTTAATTTTTCTAGTTTTAATATCATGCAGGAAAAATTATAAAATAGTCCTATTGTGTGAACGATAATCGTTTATTTCACGAATAATTTTTCTCTATAAAATATGGTCGAAAATAAAATGTAATAGCAATGATAATCAATGATAGCTATAACTGGGCCCTAATAAAAATCATCACATTAGGGGTGAACCATATTTGATTATACAAAAGACTACTGACAGATTGGAACAAAAGAAATTTGGGTGGAATAACAAACATAAAATCAGAAAAATAAATCTTCATCAATGAAAAACAAAGTGAATTTCCGCGAAATTTAAATTAAATGAATGCAGGATCAACTTGATTTAGAATTCATAGGCTTCGTTTTAAGATTAATTATGCAAATATTTTAATTATAAATAAGCTGCCAGAATTAAACAAACACAAAACAAAACAATGATACTTTAAAATCATAGCTAAACCCAGACCTTGCGTAGTACTTTCCGATTTTTTAAAATAATATCCTAAAAAGTGGTCGTGGCATAAAGCTTAATGGCGAAGAAACCTATAAAATGGCATTATCAACATATTGTTTAGACAGTTTATCAAAATCTTTTATTTTTCGACAGGGTAGGGTATACTAATATTTTGTGTATGAAAATGTCTCCAAAAATAGGCGTGATCTATGGGGAACATTGTTTTTGCATCGAAAGTTTTTCAAATTTCCTTAAAATTTCATTGAAACCATTTAATTTTTTTAATTTAATTTAATTAATTTTTGGTTTGCGTGACAAAAATATTTAGATATTAAGATTGTCTAAACATCTTGTTCAGACACTTTTTTTTAAATTTCTAACCGTTTGACCAAGTTTTTTTTTATAGTAGGCGTGCCAGCGGACGGATTTTTGAAAAGTTTTACTTCTGTTCTGTAGGCACGGACAAGGAACCAATGTCTTTATCGTACTTCAAAATGTAAGGCCTAAAAATCGGTGACGTACTTATGACCGGTCGGATAGTCAGACATGCGGCTAAATCGAAACAGCAAGTGATTCTGAGTTGATCTATATACTTTAAAGAATATCTTCCTAAATTATTTCTCTATGTTGCAATATATGTAACAAAACTAATATACCCCTTTGTGATAGGGTACTATAAACACTGTACTATAATCGGCCCATTCATTTAAATCTGAAGATTACCGTCAATGGTGGCTGGCAAATTTTTGATTTCTTGCGTTATTTGTAGGTGCATGGTATCTAATTGCAACTCACTACCCAGCGTTGCAATTAGATAACATGTTTTTTCAAAACGATTCTTTTTTCTTAAAAAAATAACGTCAAAGATTAACCATAATAGATTATATGCCGAAAACCATTAGAATTACGTTGTTGTGGTTTTAGAGCGTCAGATTAGGGTCAGTTTTTTTTTTGATAAGTAGGCTAATTTTTTCCACGAATTTATCTGGCTTAAACCCCGAAAGAAACAAAGCCTAGACACGCTAAAATCATTACGCAAATCCGAAAAAAGGCTGCAAATGTTCACAGATATCTCATATACGAGGGTAACTTTGAATATTTATTGGGCGAACCAATGCTACTTGCCGTTAACGGTGATGTAGAGTGAAGGTGCTTTAGCCTTTTTTACAGTCTTGTTTTTCCGGCCCTTTTAGGCGCCCAACGTAAAGTATCTTTTCCTCTGAGTTAATGAGCATGTGGTCAGAATTGATGTTTGCCTTCTTAAAGATTTACATTCAGTATGCCTTTCGTCTATTATCGATTTGATAGATGTTGTTGGAATCTTAGGCTCAGCCGTTTTCACCTATGTTTATGGATCGTGACTAACCAAAAAATTTCAAAATGAGCTGATGTTGGAATTTGTTAGAGCAACTCAACTCAAGTGTTTCTAACAGGGGCTTGTATACTCCTGCAGGAGCCTTATCTATTAGCGGTTGCTTTATTATTGTTTCACTTGTGATGTTTCACTTTTTCTATTAAAATGTTCATTTGCCACATACTTATCTTTTGCTAGCTTTTTATCCTTTTATGACACTGATGATCTCTTATTTTGTAAATCAAACAATTGAAAGGCAAGGTGTTGCAAACCCAAATCGCAAAAAGATTCCTGATCCAGAACAAAATGTAAAAAAAAAATAGTCTACAAAAACTAGAAAAAACTTACAGTCTTCCAGTTCAGAGTTATAAGAAAATATTAGCTCCGTATTTCGTAAAATTTTGTAGCCAAAGTGCTAAATGCTAAAGCCTCTCTGTAAAACAGTTCAAAAGCCAAACAAGCCCTAATTCAAAAATCATCAACTTTTTATCGACTTTAATCTTCAAACCAACGGATCTTCTTAGGAGTAATGGTCGAATTCGGGATACCGAAAAAACTTCTCCATCTATGTCGCCTAATGTAGGAGGTCACTCGATGCAGTTCTCAGTTGTCCAGAAGCTGATCTGAACTTTTTCAAACATGTACCAGAGATGCACTATCATGTGATATGGAGTTATTATCTATACATTGGTAAGTCCCAACTTGCCGGCTGAGCCTAAGTTGGCAATTGATGAACAGACGAAACGCGACAAAGATTGACAGTTAGAAATCAATGCTTCTTTGACTTGGCGAAACAAAATGGTGCCGAAACGTCTTACCTACATGACACTCTTATGTAAAACACTATGACCCTGTCAGCCCTAATTTAAGCGCCGATTATTCTACGAAAACAAAATAAATGTAAGGCGTTTTCCAATGAAACATTTTTTGTCATAATATTTGCAACATACGAGAAAGCGAATGAAGAAGAAGTCTCGAATTTTATGACGATTCAGGGAAAACCTAATCTCCGATTTAATGTTCACGCGATAACGGATTCCAAAACGATGACTAAATAGTTATATCTGTGCATTCAGAATCGAAGATGAGACACCGTTCAACAGGTCATGTACCCTTTAAGTAACAAGTTTTGATTTCCGTCTTTTTTCACCTTAAATGAAAAGAATTGGCACAACGGCATTTCCAGAAGAAAACGTTTTTTAATAGGTGCTTATTTACAAATCGATGAATTATCCCAAAAGTAAACTGATTCAACCCAAACATGTTTTAATTTTTCTAGTTTTAATATCATGCAGGAAAAATTATAAAATAGTCCTATTGTGTGAACGATAATCGTTTATTTCACGAATAATTTTTCTCTATAAAATATGGTCGAAAATAAAATGTAATAGCTATTGCTTAACAAACCAAAGCATAACGATCTTTAATTAATCATATTATAGTGGTTATTGAGTTATGAAATGCTTAAAGTTAGATACTAATTGAATTTGGCACATCTTGCATAACAAGTGTTTACTTTCCAAGGCATTTCTTGCACTACATCTACACGATATCTTTACTTGATTGTGTAAGTTATTGTTGCACTTGTTACCGCTGCCGGTAATGTACAAGATATCACCTGTTGCTCAATGTGTTTGTTCCCTCAACGCATAATTTGTGGCCACTACGTGTGACCATAGATCATAATAAAGTGTGCAGCGGCGGGCGTCGTCTATGTGTATTCCGGTGAAACAAAAATAGCCAAGCGTTAACGAAGCAATAAAATAGACATAGCAAATGCACGGAACTGCCAAGTGAAGTGAATCCATCAACAAACTAAGTATCCCCCAGCCACTTATAAAGTGTGACTTTACTTGATGCAAGGTCAGCAAATCAACGATTGAAATAATTGCAGACAGATGCCAAACCGAAAGTGTCCAACAATGCATTTTGATCGACCATTAGATGACTAAGTGCCCCAATTAAAAGGAATTTAATTTCGCCACGACCTCACTCGTACTCGTAATGCCCCTTGCATTCGACGCGCCATTCAATAATGGACACAACGATGAAATGAGCTGAATATATGAGTACCTAGTTCAAATAATAAAGACCACCAAGCCAAGCCGAACGCCATTGCTTCATCGCACGTGATTACAATATAAAGCCTCAATAATTGTTATTTGTTGTTTCGGCCGCTATGCCTTAATTAGTCTTACCAAAGTCAAATAATTAAACGTGTTATTAATAATGCAACTTTTTGATACTTGAAATGATATACGCGCGCTAGATATGGTAGCTGAGGATGAGCTCCGTGGCGCGGTTTGTGAGTAAATTATTCGAGATGTTTAAGTAGGCGGTGGCCAGTCGCCGGAAAACCGAAAGTGTGTACTTTACAGCTGTCTATAAAAAAGTAATTTAGAAAATCATTTCTATCGTTTTCAATTGAAAAGTAATAAATAATTTAAGTGGGGTGAATAAGTGAACCACTGCCTCGTCAGTCGTCACTCATCAGTGCTGTTTTTTCTGTATTATATTCAGTAGTTGATTTCACCAATTTGGTAATTAGTTTTGCACGTTTGATTTTATCTAAAGATTTCTATAATACTTGTGGGTAGTAGAGATCTTTAAATAAATGAAAACATTTAAGTAACATGGTTTTTACCTTTTTAAGGTGAAGGTATATCACAGAAGTATAAGAACCATTCGTCTGGTGGTAGGAAAAATAGCTCGGTGGGTATTTCAAATCCCAAAAGTAACAACACTGAAGTTTTTTTTATACGAGGTTGGCCAAAAAAGAAGCCATCCGATGTTGTTTGGCCTTCAGAATATCGGTTATGGCTCAAAGAGTGTGTGCCATTGCTCCGTCCTGTTGGAACCACATGTCCTCCAATTCTAATTCGTTCGATTGCGGCAAAAAAAACCTTTGTTAACATGGCCCTATAGCGCGCTCCGTCCACTGTTGTCGTTTGACCAGCGGCGCTCTCGAAAAAAAAAATGGCCCGATGACTACTCCAGCATGAACAGCGCACCATGCAGTAACTGTAAGCGGGTGTAATGTCTCCCCGTGCATTACTCGTGGATTTTCGCTGCCCCAGAAGTGATTGTTTTGCTTGTTCACGTACTCGCTGAGGTGGAAATGAGCCTCATCGCACATTATGATTTTGGTCGAAAAAATCGTCCACTTCGATTATTCCGCGTTCTTGGGGAGTGTATCGCTCCATGACTTGTTCACTTGTATTCTAAATCTGTCTAGTCCACAAATCAAAACAGATTTGACATTGGCGGCCATTTGCAAATTTAAGAGCATCTTTCAATAAGGTGATCTCTTTTGGCCCACCGTATTTCTATAATTTGTCTTATAATTTATAGTGTCCCTATACGTTTGAAGGGTTTAAGTAAAGAACGGACATTTCAAGAGAAGTGGAACTAAGATAGGAAAGATATTAGGTATAGTGGAAACCAAAGAGTATAGAACTACATAGAGTGCGCATCTCATACAACGAAAATTTTCTATGTGAAGTACTGATATTGTTACCCCAGTGTCCACATTGCTACCTCAGCATCAAAGTGGGCATACGATCGACGAAATTTACCCTTCGCACTTACCGCCCGCGTCTGAAACGCCTGCAACATTTTTAGCTGTGATGTAGTACTCTATGTAGTTCTATACTCTTTGGTGGAAACATACTATATGGGTGGTGTTCGAACATTTTTTTTTCGAGGTTCCCTGTTTTTCTTCTCTTCTTTAAATTCCCTGAAAGTTTTTGAAAATCTGTTATATTTAAAATGATGGTGAAGCCCGAAGACGTGGATCTAAGAATTCTGTGGCGTTGGTAACCTGTCAGTCTGTGTAATGTTCGCAACTGGGGGCTTTAAATTTCATATACGAGGGTCTTAAATCAATATACAGAGGGATTTTCAAAATTGGAAATTTGAGTTCAAATTGTTTGGTACCTTCTTAATATTGGCTTTGTTAAATTCAAATTTCTCAAAAATATTTCCAACGATTTTAATCTAACTTACCTAACGGCCGACATTTATATAACTGGGAACGTTCAATGTCTCGATAATATAATATATAAGGTGCATTTTTGTGCTTATCTATCTTAGAAAACAATGACGTGTGAAATACAGTAACAGTCTATAAAAATTTTGTAAAGCATGATAATCAACCAGTCTTTCACTCTTCGTTTGGATAAAAACCAAACCAATTTATTTCAACAGTTAATGAAAATGCTAAAAATGGCTGCCAGTACCACAACCGCTAACCAAACTCTATACAGTATTGGGAATTATGTTTAGAGGTATAGAACTTAGAATTGAAATAAACACACAACTTCGCGAACTGAACCATTATTTTCGAAAGAAATTTGCGCGATTTGCAAGTGTTGTTCATTAGTCAACCTGTTCATGATGAAATGGCAACAAACTGAACAACGACCACACGGAGAAATATCGAACGCCAACAATCGATGCACTCCACCGACACAACAGCATACTGGTCTCGAGGCTTAAACGGCTGCGTAAGCAATTTACTGACAGACTATACCCGGAGGTTCGGACACTGAAGTCACTGATCAAAAATCTTAAAAAATTAAAATTAAATTTAAATCTATAAATTTTTACTGGGGCAACAAAATTCGGGCTATAAAAACCAGTAGCCCGAATATGTTCCCCCAAATAAATAAAATATTCAGGCGAAAAGATCATAACGACATTCATGTGTTTGAATTTCCAAAACGACAGAAAACATACAGACACTCACGGCTGTTGGTATAAGTCCGGAAAATGTTGACTCGAACGACGGTTTTTTCACGATCGAAGATCCTCAGGAGAAGGCGAATTCGATAGACGCTATTTTCGAGACCGTGTATACGGTGAACAATCCTGTTTGCCCAAATCGCGATATTGAGGAAAGAGCCTTTCTGAATCACTTTCATCTGCGCACTGAACTTCAAGCTTGGCGATCTGAGAATCACGGTTTTACCGCATTCAATGACGAAAACCCATCAAACGGCATAGCCGCCAGTAGCCTGATGCTGTTCGTACAAAAATATCAACTCCTGGACATCTTGGTATCACTGAAAAATAAAAAGTCTGCAGGAGAGGACGGTGTCCCAAACGTCGTATTGAGACATCAGCCAATAGAAGCACCCTGTTTAACAATGCACTGAATAATGCACATTATCCGGTGCACTGGAAAACGGCGGTGGTACATCCTATCCCCAAAAAGGACAAGGACAAAACAAACCCTGCAAATCTTCGTTCAATAAGCCTTCTGCCGAATGTAAGCAAGGTATTCGAGAAGGTAGTCAATAGAGCTCTGCTTAAGTGGGTCGAGGAAAACAAAATTATTCCGGATAATCAGTTTGGTTTTCGAGCGAGGCATGACACCATTCATCCCGCGTCTAAACTAGTGTCAGACATCCAATGAAATAAATCCAAAGGACAATGCATATGGGCCTGTCTGGTTGACTTTGAGAAGGCCTTCGACACCGTTTAACATTGTTTAACATTGTTTAACATTTATACAAGTGATCTTGTAGGTTCTCTCAGACACGCTATAGCGTACGCAGATGATCTAGTGGCGTACAGATCAGGTCCGAAAATCGGAGTCATCAACATACTTTTGCAACGTGACTTCTATCACATTAAGGGATATTGCGATGATTGGAAATTGAAGATCAATTTCCAAAAAACCGAAACGATTCTGTTCAGGACCCCATTGCATAGGGCTTCTAGGGATACCAGAAAAAACTGAAAAAAATTGTGTATCATTGGACAGCATGGACAGCCGTTGGCGTTGAGAAGTGAAGTGAAATACCTTGGCATCTGGCTTGACAAGTTTCTGTATTTTAACAAAAATGTAGATGCTTGTCTGGCTAGGGCTAGGGGGGCTTATGCTCTGACAAGGAGATTGTTTCAAAGCATTCAACTTGACTCAAGGGTGATCGTCATTTGCTACATGGCTCTCATAAGGCCGATCATCGCTTACGGTTGTCCCGTGTGGTTCAATGTGGCACCAGCCTACATGGAAGAGATACGGTTGTTTGAGAGGCGGTGTCTCCGATCCTGCTTAGGATTGTACCGAACGCCGGACTCCGAGTACATAAAATATTATCGCAACGAGGTTCTATACAATGGGGTTTAGTTGAATAGAATTGACGATTTCCTGATTAAGGTGACGCGAAGGCACGCTGCAAGGGCGATGGCTAGCGACAACGGCCTAATCTTTGGGGCTTATTACCCCAATGATTTATACATGGAGAGCACGCTCATGTCGGGCTTTATTCCACCAGAGGCATTTATTTACATCGATTCGTTAGGGTTGGTACAAGACAGGAATGGTATCCCGGTTTTATACCACCGCTATCTTGACGCGCGGGACAAACGGCTAATCCGCGATGGGTGCGTCGCTTTAGCACGGCGGTATCGGATCGCTATAGGATCGATGCTAAAAGGCAGGACAATGAATTCTGGTGGCTATATGAGGAAGGTGATTCTGCACTTCCTCAGGACTTTGCGGACTTTTGGTCCAACTCCATAGTTAAGATTTTAAAATTAGGAACCAGGTCTGGGGCGGGGCTTGTGCACCACATTGGGGTACAATATGGTTGAATACATGCTGCCATGGGATCGAAAGACGCAATCAGAATGGCGAACCCTCTGGGCATATGCAACGAGGGCTCACCAACCCGATTATAATTAATTTAGGTTTGAGTAGTTAAGTAGTCTTAAGTTAGGCTTAAGTAGTCTTAAGTTAGGCTTAAGTAGTCTTAAGTTAGTTATAATCTAGATTGAGCTTTTTTTATAAAAAAAAGAGTAAAAAAAAGTTTTTATTTTTTCTTTGTAAACTAAAATAAACCAAAAAAAAACCGACAAATTTAAGCCTAAAGACAAAATAAAACAGCTAAATATAAGCACACTAAGGGCCGATAAGTTAGATTTAGTAAACCAGATATTGATAAATTAGATTTAAGTATTTTTGTCAAGTAGTAAGTTAATACTTTAAGTAAATAAAAAATGAATTTGAAAAAAAAAAACCAAACTGAACATAAATGACATTAGAGTTGCCCGATTTCACACAAAATGTAAGTTTTATCTCTATTCGAAAAACAAACCTCTAAAAAAACACCCGTTATGGGGCAAATGAATGTTTAATATCCAAATGAATCTTCAGGGGTACTGCAGTGTCTCATTTCATAACATTCACCTTTCAAAATTGTGCTAATGTGTTCTCTGGTGATATTTTTTTAAAAACTTAACATAAGCAATGGCTATTGTATTAACTCGTATCTAAGTAATTTCGCCGCAAAAGTTTTGGTTGAGTTCAGAAAGTCTTTTCCATTTTTGATACCTACTTTTGATTTGATTTGGCGTTTATTTAATTTACTTGACTTTTGGAGTTGATTCAGAAATAGAAAACTGTGTGTTCTATATGTGAAAATATTTTTATATTGGTTTTGATTCTTAAACAACATTACAATTAGTGTATTAGAGGCTTATATTCAAAAATGCTTATTTTCAATTGCAACAATTTAGTTGTGAAAATGCCAACAGAGAATTGCTGTCAGATCACCGATTATTATTTTTTTTTTCACTTTTTATTTATCCCTATATAGACTAAGAAACAAAAACACGGCTATTGTCTAGTTGAATAAATGTTATTATTGAAATTTGCAACCATGCTCTATAATTAGTTGTAGCCTAGAAGTTTCTTAACGGAATTTTCAGTTTTAACCAATAACAAAAAATCACAATTTTCTGCCTTATGAACCCCTTCACTTATTTTCTTCAAATTCCCCATCGAGAGTTGCTATGATCATAATTTAAAGTCAAGAACACAATCATATTGTTTCGTTTAGTGCAACTTTGACATTTCCGACATTTCAATGCATTCGCTTTTTAAGTATGTGTGACATCACTATTTTTGCAAAACTTATTGTTAAACACAATTTTAACAAATTCTATCTGCACATTATCCCGTCAGTTATATTTAACTTATTTTGAAAGAAAATAAATTATATCTGCATAAAAAACATTTCCATACAAGAGGGTTCAATAAACACTCCCATTTTGTCGTGCCATCGAACGGAAGTCGATAACCGTTTCATGCTCGCATTTCCTGTAAAATAAAAACCAATTGATATACCAAAGACAGGTACCAGTTATTTTGTTGCCATCAATGAAACTGGCTTATATGCATGGAGACCATAATTTATATTGAATGTAATAAAACCGACAAACATTGCTTGTAACACAGGTGCTCGTCGTTCGCTTGACGTGTCTTAAGCGTCACCTTTAATTTCACTTTCATAATTGAGGCAAGCTGAGCCTAGCTTATAAATTGCTGTGGCCATTCATTAGATTTTCATTTCATTTCTTTTGCACACGTTAACATTAAAAAAACACAACCCAACAAAGTACGAATTTCTGTAATTGAGCAGCAAAGATCTACCATCTGATGTGGGAATCTCATCTGGCGATATCTTATTTTCCCATGGTGCAGGTGCATTGTTCGATGTCGGTATTTTTTCAGTGTTTGCTTGTTTAAGAGCATCAGCAAAAAGGGTAATGCACTTGGAAGCGCCTCTTAATAATGCTTAACATAATGAATTTAGTTTTTTTTTTGATCTCGTGTTAGATAAATAGTATGCTTTTGTTTTAAATACACGTTGACGCCCTTTTAAACTATGCAGAGATGTTAAGCGTGCATAAGTCATGCAAATTAGCATTGAATTTAAAGTAGGCTATTTGTAATTCAACGGAATGGAAATATTGTAATTAGTCAATTTATTTATGTTTGTTTTAGTAATTCCATACTTTTGATTTTATACTGTTTTTATTTTTTAAAGAAGTGCCGGGGCTTCCGACATGGATTGTCACTGGGATATTATATGTCTGTTCCCATCATTTTGCAGTAAACATTATAAACTTTTTGAATTTTTTGGAATGGGGGTAAATACTTTCATAGGGACACAAATTTAAAAGGTGCAGGAACGCGGTTACGTCAAATATAATACAAATATTTGTTTCATTTCCCATTTATAGACTAAATGTAATAAAACACGCGTCAAGACCAATCACTTTTATATTCCAAGAGAAAGTTGACTGATTCCTGCCAAACGACATTTCTGCAATAAGGAATACATTACTGATTTTTATGGAGGGGTGGTATTATACTCTTCCCCATTAAGTAAAAATCAGTGAAAATCGATAAGAATCCTTAAAAATAATATTGTTTGACAATACACCTTGGCGTGTTCCGGTTCTTAGTTTTACTAAGGGTGATTTCATAAACGTCTGCCTAACTAATATCTGCGTTAGACGTGTTCATAAAGTCAGATTTTTGATCGAACAGACCCAGATAAAGTGCAGAAGATATGTTCATAAACGTCATAAGTCTCATCAGCATCTAGCAAATTGTGCATCCATATTTTTTTGACTGCAGAAAGCGCAGGAGATAGGGAAAACAAATGTTAGGTACGAAAATAAAAGTTTTAATGGCAATTTTTTAATAAATTGTGTGTTTACAATAACATTTATATTTTTTAAGGGAATAAGAAGCTCCACTGTGGTATGTGGCGAAAACTAAGCTATTAATTCATAAAAGAATTCGGATAAAACAAAAATTGAAATCTGGGAAAAAGAAAAAAAATCATTGTGGGGGACATTAAAAAGGTTGATCCATTCTTCTCCTTTTTATAATTCACAATTAAGATTGAGCACAACTTCTTTCGGGGTCATTTCTTATTTTTTGTCTTATTTTGTTAAATTGTTTGTCCGCAGATATTCGACGTTTATTAGACGTTTTTTGGTCACGTGACATAAGAGGGGAATGACTGACGAAACAAGTTAAAAATGTACACATTGGCCTGTCATGATGATGTTTTTAATTTTAGTAAAATTAAACAAAATTTTGGTTTATTTAACTTATTTTTTACTCTTTTGATAAAGAATAATTAATCTGAACAGATAAAAGTTAATAGAAATCTATAAATATGTAAAAATGAAATTACAAAATTCGAAATAACAAATTCGAATAGTTTGACATTAACATTCAGTAAGATTTTGCGTTCCACCGAAGAGTATAGAACATAGAGTATGTATCACAGCTAAAAATGTTGTAGTCGTTTCAGACGCGGGCGGTAAGTGCGAAGGGGAAATTTCGTAGATCGTATGCGTCGGCAAGGCTGTTGTTTGATGCTGAGGTAGCAATGTGAACACTGGGGAATCAATATCAGTACCCGACAAGGAACATTTTCGAGATGCGAACTCTATGTAGTTCTTTAGTTTTTTTTACCGTGGGCTGGTGGAAATCTCAAAAGAAACGATTAGCACGTGCCCAAAGTAATGTGAGACTTTAACCCACTAAAACCACCACCCTTGATGTATTAGTATTTCAACTAAGTATGCGACTTATGTAGCAATTTTTTTTTATCACAGGTAACTTTCCTTGGAGCGTTCCTGCTTTTTCCGCAATTTATAGCGCGGGTTGTTATTATCGGCCAAATCTAAGGGCTCCGTTCTTTAAAGACGCTGGAACGTGTTAACGTGTCCCAACAAACGTTTTATGTTTGCCTGCAAAATGTTTCGTTTTTCACTGATACAACACCATAGTTGTATACCATATGTCCAGACTGGCTTTACCACTTGCTTGTATAAAATCAGCTTGTTGTCAAGGTTAAGCTTCGAATATTTTCCGAGTAACCAGTGCAGTTCTCTGTATTTATTTTTAAGTTCTTCGCATTTCTTTTTTATATGCGACTTCCATTTTAATTTTGCATCGAGTGTCATTCCGAGATATGTTGCTTCCTTTGCAAAAGAGACTCGAACCGTATTGAGAAATACAAGCAAAATGTTTGTCCGTTTATACGAAAAATATACATGAATCGATTTTCTCTTGTTAAGTGCAATCCGTCAGGATTTTGTCCGTTCATTAACCTCGCTAAGAGCGTTTTGTAATTTCCTATTTGTTTCCTCTATTGTTGTGACAACTGCTAGTATAGCTGTATCGTCAGCAAATGTGGCAACTATTGTATGGTTTGTTTGTGGGATATCACGTGTAAATAGGAGGTACAAGAGTGGTCCAAGGGCACTTCCTTGGGGTACTCCTGCCAGTAGAGTAATCTGTTCATACTCTAAAATAGGTGCTGAAAACGTGTTCCAGAATGTCCAACTCAGGCTTGTGAAACAAAATGCAGAACCCCTTGGTATCACATATTTTCTGATGAAAACAGATTTAGTTAAGCCTGGATATTAATCAAGTTTTATGCCCTTTGCCTTGATAAAAAAATATGGTATCAAATTAATTGGTCTTGTAGACTTGCTCAGGAGCATGATTTGTGTGTATACAGTTTGAAAGCTTTGGACAAGGAGTCAATGCAAAAATATTTTAAACGTTGATGCTCATATTAAAAGCAATAAACATATTCGATGTTTATCAATACCATCCTGGGTAAGTGAACCCAGTATGACTAGTGAATTAATTTGAAGCAAAGAAATACATTGAGTACAAAAAAGTAGTCTTAAGAATATATGTTTGTCGTTCGGAGTCTGTGAAACTGCAGGCCAAAGTACCCGGCGGAAACGATTAAAATTTCGGGTATAGGTGTTGTTGGTGGTCCTATAGAGTGGTTCTTGAAATTGAACTCCGAGCCCCAGAAATAACGGTACCTCCCATATCATGGTTTACGATAACGATTAAATTGAAAATTTACAAAACAAATGTTGTTTTTGGTCAATATTTAAAAAATATATTTTCTCTTAAACTTCTCAAACGATGTTTATTAAATTTAATAGCTAATCTAGTAATGAAATTAAATAAAATTACTTGATTAAATTTTTTCCTATATTAGATGTAAGACAATACTATGTTTCCTCAGATCAACTTAAGCCTTGAAACATAAATAAATTATACTTCCAGTGTTTCACCTAATATTTATTATAATAATGTTAAAACAGCAAATAGATTTTATAGGAAAAGTGGATATGTTCAAACTTCATATCAAATCCAAGACTTTTCTACATTCCTGGGGTATTTTGCCATAGTCTTGCCGGACCTTTTATTTATATATACAGATCCTTACTTTAAAAACCCCCTGATTTAAAAAAAAATATACATATTGCTTAACCTATATATCCTTTTTCTATTTCTTTTAGACATGCCATAATGGAACCGATGACAGCATTAGTCTTAGCTTTCCAGCTACTTGCGTTGTTCTCAATAGCAGGAGCCCTGCTGTTGTACTTGCTTTGCAAAGTTCGCAGTACACAAGTTAACTTGTCAGAACAGCAGAGTGGAACCATTTTGGTGACAAGTGCAGACAGCGCTTTAGGTCTTCAGCTATGCACCCATTTGGCCAATAGAGGTTGTCGCGTTTTTGCTGGTATGAAGGATTCTGTCGATTCAATTCCTGCAAAGCTTCTTAGAAATTGGATTAAAATGAAAGAAGGCAGCACAGAGCCAACACAAGGATCTATCATTCCAATGCAGTTGGATGTAACACGTGAAGACGTCCTGCGCGAAGCAACCGATGCAATGGGCTCACATTTAAATGCTGGCGAGCGTGGTATCAGTGCTGTCATCAACACCAGCGGTTGTATTTTTCGCGGACGAATCGAAAGTCAAGATGTCCAGCAGTGGGAAACAATGCTAAAAACAAACATTCTGGGATCCCTGAGGGTGGCCAAGGCTTTTGTGGGCCTTCTTCGACCCACACGAGGCCGCTTGATTTACTTGGGTGCTGGAAATTGTAGTGAAGAACTTGTAGCGTTCAATGCCTCACGAGTTGCGGTGGATAAATGTGCCGAAGAGTTACGCAAAGAATTGCAACCGTATGGCATCAGTGTAGTTGCTCTAGATACAAATGGTATCCCAGCAGAATCCCTATACCGGGCACCAACACCACATGGTATGTGAACTCTCCTAGCATTACAGTCAAATTAAATTAACTTGAATCTTTACATGTCATAAGTCATATCGGACTGCGAGGGTGCTCCCACACAGTACTCAGCCGAAGTGCTTACATCAAGTGCCTTAACAGCAATCGAACATGCTCTCTGGGATATGAGGCCACACGAGAGGTATCAATTAGCGGTGCCACAAAACAAGTATAACATAACGTTGCCATGCAGGTCATCATTTCGTCTGAGAATGGACATGGGGACCATACAGAAGGTCTAAACTAATTTAGATTTTTTTCTTGTTGAGGGAAAAACAGAATTCGGTGGGTACTTTGTGCCATTTGGTTGCAATCAAACAGATAGATTGCAACTAAATTGGAGTGAGTTTTCCGACCGAATTGGTTTTCGAATTTTAATTTTATTTAAACATTTAAAACATTGTCTGTTGGATTTGTATATATTATCGCCAAAAATTATTTGTAAATATATTTTAATATGTATTAATATTATTCCTTAAAAAAATAATCGTTTTTTTGTAAACCCTTTATTGGAAGATTAAAATAAAAAAAAAACTAATATCATATGGAATTGTGTTATTCAGTGGATGGTGGGGTGACATTTTAAAGACATTTTATGTATCTAGCATTCGCTGGCTTGTATAAGACAAAATTAATGCTTTAAGCCGATAGATTTTCCTGAAAAGTCGAGTCTGACCGATTCCTAAAAAGGAAGAAAAACCTTTTTCTAGAACAACAGCGCCAAAATTGATTTGTAAGCGTTCGATAATATGGTTTCCGAAAGAAACATTCAACTGTATACCTATTGAGCTATGAAACAAAATTGTCATCATTATCATCATCATCAACAATGCTTGGAGAATCGAGCGCAGTTGCTTTCAAGAGTGGGTAGGCAAACTAACAGCAATTATGTCACCCACCTGATTCTGTTTCACATCAATATTATGTCGTAAGGGCCCCGCAAAAATCAAATATCACGTAAACAGCAGCTCTTTCCCAAATCGAGATGGAGAATACATATTCTAGGCGTCGGTTTTTGTTTTAAGTGCTTTATGACAGCAACATGTTTTATTTTTTAGAATACAAATTCAAATTATTAGCGCAAGAGACTCGTTAGCAACCAGTGCCTTGCGTTCTTGCAACCATTCATGTGTGCGTGTTTACTTCTTGCACGATGGCGGGAACTCCTGTTGAGATAAGCTATTCTTAACTCGGATGATTTGTCAGATCATCACGAGAGTGTATTGTTTTGTAGCTTAGATATTTACACCAGCCTACTCCTTCTCGAATACTGATCATATTTTAAAGAGCTTTCTCAAAACATGCACAGAATTCAATAGCGATTGAGTCGCTTTATTCGATTCTGCTTTTACGTAATATTGTTAACCTTTAGCACAGGGTACATTAATTTTTAAAGATCTTCCTCTTCATTGTATTGATATTACTATTTCAGTCGCTTTGGAAACAGCCTCCAACCGCAATCTACTAGGTGAAGTTTAAGGATCAGCTTGCATATGCATTAGCGGAGCTCTAAGAACAACCCCGTTGGCAGCCCTAGAATCTATCCTACATCTAGTGCCCCTAGATATCTACGGCATACAGACCGCGGCTGGTACAGCTGTGAGAATTAGCTTGGTTACAATAAACAACCAATCTGGGTTAACACACAAAGATTCTAAATCACCATAACATTACAAAAAACACCGACTACTCCACTACCCAACTCAGGTTTGAGCATAACTTCAGTCGCCTTGAATAGGAGTCGGTTTCGATCGGAACCAATAACTCGATTCACATTACATTTTCACGGATGAGTGTTAAACAGAACCTGGAGTGGGTGGAGATGTTTTCTCCGGAATGTTCAACCTAAGCATATCCTTTCGCCTTCCCGATCATTGTACCGTCTACATGTCAATCAAAGAAGCCTTATCCTGGTTGAAAAGGAATGTAATATCCACCAAGTATATTAACAACTTCAGCGGCACCCAAGCGGCAATCAAATCCCTGGAAGCCATCTCGGTCAATTCGAAATCAGCCCACGAATGACGACTATATCTTTACGAGATGGCTGAGCACAGACATACCAGACCACAGAGACATACCAGTGAACTGCAAGGCAGATGAGCTTGCCAGACAGGGGACTATTCTACCATCAAGTAGATATGTTAGGTATGCCCCTCGCTAAGCAAACCGAAGATGGATAAACGGCACAACCCGCAAAATATCCAGGCAACTTTGGCCAAATTTTAACCAGAATCGATCCTTCTGCTTGACAATGCTGAACTGATCAAACATCAGCACCATAATCGGTATCCTTACAGGCAATAAGTTTAGGCCTCTTCAGCAATGACTACTGTAGAATCTGCTTGGACGAAGAAGGGGAGGAATGTTTTACTCGCCTAGTATTCTCTTGTCCAGCTCTCTCAGGATAAATGAAGATTCTTCTTGGAGGGTACTTCTTCGAGAAACTAGGTGAGCTGGCTAGTATCAATTTTAGAAATCTCCTACGCTATATAGTTAGCTCTGAGTGGTTCAATTAGGCGAACAAATAAAGGAAAGCGGACAGATATACGTGGTACCAAAATATAACTTTATTGTCTAAGGTTTCACGCGCATCGCGTGCAGCCGCAGCAACCTAACCTATTCCAGTTGCTCAGAATTAGGAATACAAAAAGGCAGACAGTTACAGCCGACCATTTGAGATATAAGTGGTTTCAATGGCGACATCTATATTTGCAACTAGTAGTTCGCATATCGATAACAGAAAACCAACTTTTAATCTGCGGAATATATGGAATAGGAAGCAACTTGGTCAATTCATTTAGTTTTAGCATCACTTTCATGGCGTTGTAAGCTTCTTTATTGGATTGATGGAGGAAAACATATACTTTGCCATCGTTTTCTCTTTAAATCATCGGTGAAACGGTCTAATAATTTGAAAAATTGTTCGATAATTATTGTTCATCTATCTTTAAGATAATCGATGTGCAATTTGACCCAAAAAACGGTAGCCATAACCGTTCCACCTAATTGTATGATTGCTGGCTTCTTAGGAACCGAGTCACAATGAGAAGTATATTCCTTTCGAATGTACTATTATCTGCGATGAGTTATGAACCTATGCATAGTCTTTTAAGTCACGCACGCTTAAGCATTGGTCAACATATTGTTTTCAATGTGAAGGATGGAATTCATTTCATTCACTTTCAATCAGTGGTCATTCAGTGGTATGTTTTCATTCCAAAATGACTGTATCCTGTTACCATTTCTATGACTGCTCTGACGATCTGCATTCACTATCTCACATGGAGTATTGGCTAATTCGCCTAACTCGGCAAAACATGAAACCTAACAACACATTGTTTGCTTTCCTCCTATCAACAAAATAAATCTGGTTTGATTAATATTTTCGGTAGATTGTCGCAGCGAAGATAGAGGTGTTGCAGGCGTAGAAAAAAGCTACTGGGAGATTTGTCGTTGGCTTTGGGTGAGGACACTAGAATTTCAGAGAGAAGAACAAATAGCAAATAAGAATAAAGAATGAGTATGTTCCGCTGCCTTCCTAAATTGGTCTGCCTCCGACACTATCTATTATTTTTATTTATCTTGTCTGTAACTTCTAACCCAGCCTTCCATTATTTGCTGATGACAGTACCCTCACCTTTTTATATTTGTTCTCAAATCCACAATCTTCATCTTCGAAGATGGAACAAAAACGACGAGCATAATTAAATGGAGTAAGCCGAACAGAGTTGAATTTCATGCACAATCTACAGTCAATATCCATGTATTCCACTTTCATCATCGAAACCGGAAAACTTTTTACGTTCAGTATGTGTCAGTTAAGTAAAGACCTTCATAGACCTTCATTTCGTAACTGATGCAAACAAATATTTCACCCCTTCTGATCCGGCATCTTTGGAATTCACCGTCCGAATCTGTTTAGGTGCAACAGAAACATCATGACATTTACTATCAGATATTATATAAAAGCGTGTGATAAAACTGATAGAAGGCTCAACCATAGCGGACTCCATAGTCTCGCTTGAAAATCTTAGCGATATCTCCTCATTTACATTGTTTAATATTTATAATAAATACAAATGCTAAATTCGACTGTAATACTCCATGTGCCATGAATGAGCCCTGAAGACTATCTTCGGACGTACTATGAAATGTAGAAAATGATTCCTAAACCGAACAACACGAATGTGGAATGCTTATCAAACTCAATCGTTCCTCCCCATTGACATTTACAGAAATTTCAAACCAACGCACATCGGTGTATCGTGTTTTCTCGCCCCAAAATTTCGCTGTTCTAAAACACTTTAAAGGTATTCATAATCCCTTTAGCGCGTAGGGATTATAAAAAAAAAAAAACTCATTGACTCCTCTAAATACTTGTATCGGTGGTGCACCCCGTACAACTACCTCAGCAGCACAAGACATTCTTTTTCACCTACTACCCCTAGATATTTTCGGCAAGCAAACGGCAGCTAACTAAGCAATACGTCTCAAAACCATCCAAAAGTGGTCAAATATTCAATCTGGCCACTCAAAAATTCTAAACGAACATACAAATATGGTTGAAAACACCGATTACACCGTTACCAGGTTAAACTTTGATAAGAGTTTCATGGTCACAATACCAGGCAGAACGTTATAGAAGAGTAATGAACCTGTGCTAAACAACTCGACCCATTTTTATACCGATGGCCCTAACAGAAATGACGGAGTTGGTGCTAGTGTCTTCTCCGAAAGACTAAATATCAGCCTATCTTTCCGTCTTTCTGATCATTGCAGCAAGTTCTAGGCGAAACTCATGGTAATCAAAGAAGCCTTATCCTGCCTGAAAATTACCAGTTGTACCCGACACGGTTGCGCTAAGTATTTTTATCGCTACATGCAATAGCTTATCATGCTTATAGCGCAACATGCGTATAGCGAATCCAACCTCAGATGGAGTATTTGCACGACGAGTCAAATAACCAAACAAATTTGGCCAAAGCAAGATCAAAGGGACTGATGTCACTGGAAAGACCGTATATTACCGCCACCAAAGGTGTCATCACGGGACACTGTTTAAATTCCAAAGGCTAGGTCTCTACTCAAACGACTTCTGTATGAGCTGCATGGACGAAGAGAAAGAAGAAACAATACTTTATCTCCTTTGTAACCGCCCTGCACTATCAAACAGAAGGAAGCCACATCTTGGAGCTTACTAAAGGGTGGTTAAATTTTAAGGGTCAATGTTGATTTTGAATATAACACAAATAATTTAGGAAACTACTGTCATTTCTGTTTATTATGATAATATTGGTAATTTTCAATTATGTATGGAACAAAATATCGGCCAAATGGCGGCCGCGACCTTGGCAGCACACCTCCACCCGATGGTCAAAATTTTCGATGAAGCTGAGGCATAATTGAGGTTCTATGCCGTCAATGAGCCGAATTATCTCATCCTTTAGCTCTTGAATTCATGCTGGCTTATCGACGTACACCTTTTCTTTCAAACAACAACCATATCTTCCAATTCTTTACAAAAGATCTCTATCGTTTGTATCCAATAGATAGTTTTTATCCTAAAGCCCTGTGATCACATAGAATAAACGAAGAATTGTATTTTCCTCACTTACGACATCGAATTTTGAAAATCATCGAATAGCTTTTATCTGTGTCATGAACTGTGCTGTAAAATGTTGTTTCTTACCAGTTTGATTTCTGTGCGCTGTACTAGAGATTAAGAAATAAAGTACTAGATTATAATGATGTGTTTATAAATTTTATTAAAAACATTGGTAAAAAAAATATTAAGTCAAACTGACTTACTGTCGCTTATGATTAAATGATTCGAATGGTGTAACAAGTTTGTGCGTTTATAAAATGAAAACAAAAAAATATCCCAACAATTCGAAACCAAACAAATTGCAATTTTACCTGCGAAAATAAGCTTATAAGGAGTTACCTATATATGTATATCTACTCATATTTTGATATAAAATCATAACGTAGTATGGATGCTCTCAGAACATCACCAGCTGAAGCAAATGCTTTGTCTGTGGTTTTACCAGGCAAATGGACAAGAACGTCAGCTCCAACGATACTTTGTAATCGACTGCTCATCTGCAATGTTTTTTATTCGTTTTAAAATAAATAAACGTAATATATAATAATAGCTGGCATTGTTTACTTGATTTCCGTTGACTGAGACATAGAGGCGGCCATTTTTACTAGTGACCGATGCACGCACGTATTCTGGTCTCGGGTCGAGGCCGATATTATCGTTCTGAAGCTAAAATCATAATGAAAAGATGTATTAAGGGGTTTTCAATGGCTAACTGTCAAATAAGTTGAATGGTTAGTGATAAGATGAATGCCAATATGAAGTCGAATTTTGAAAACCGAAATAAAATTTAAAATAGCATAGCAACGTTGCGTTGGTTGGTTACAAAACTCAAAATATTTTCATAAAACATAGGAAAACGTTAGAACCCACAATAAAAAAAAATCTAATACCCTATCCCATCTTCAATAAGAGCGTCCCAAAAAATGACCGTGGGTTAGAACACAATGGCATTGTAGTGGATATCCTACGTAGATTGACCCTTTAAGGATGATACTACTTTGCTATGTCGAAGAAAATGGGATAAGTACTATTTACCAGGAATTTCCACAGAGTATAATTAATACTGTATGGCGTCCGGTGTTGCAAGAAAAGCAAGAAAAAGACCAACTTAAATTCTTCATCGAACATTGAGTATTTTATGCGAGGAGGCCGAATGGAACAAAATTTACAGCCAAGAAGTTTGTCAGATAAAACAACACAGTCCGGTTGTAGGTCATCTGTCTCCTATGATTCCAAATCTGCTCTTCAATCAATAGCAAATGATGGCGACCTCTACCAAGGAAACACCTTAAACATTTTTCCCAAAACTATCTCTCAGGACATCCATGTGTGAATAACGTACATAGCCATCTTCAGAATAAAAAAACTGACCCATTCCAATCAAATAATGTTAGTCTTAAGTTTTAAGACTTGGGTATAGTTTATCCGAAACTATGGGGTTCGTTAATAACCTTAATCTGGCAATCGAAAGAGTGGAAAGTAGTTATACATAGCCTATCGCAAACCCAGCCCAGTGAGGTAATACCTAATAATGCCCGCGGAAGAGTGCTGGGCTTGAATTAGTACGATCTGTGAATCTTTTAAATGTTGGGATACCCGGTTTCTAGTATCTTTGGAAGGATACCACATTTATTGGAGCGACCAAGAGAAAACAGACCTAATTTCTTTCGAGTTTATTATCTCCGATATGCTGAACAACATAATCGGACTCTTACTTACTCTTACATTTAATGGCGGGGTAAAGAATGATCTAAATAACAGGATCCTTACCAACTCATTTTCGCCCGGGGAGATATTTCCACATCATACTATTGCCTTCGTGAAGTAGTGCGTGTCTACTATGTTTGTAGGTGTGGCGAATAGGCCGGTCAAATATACAACCAAAAATTCTTGATATAACATCCTGGAATAAAGTTTTGAATACGTTAATTCGATACTTATTCGAATCTCCTGGACTGAAAAGAGGCAAAAGAAACTATAACCAACATTAAAACCTAACCTATGACTTTATTCTGGATCATTCGAGGCTTGGAGTATACTCCCTGCATACACCAACAAAAGATAAAGACCAAGCATTAGGTCTTTACTGAAACATAAGTAAACTTGACCAAGGATTAAGCTTCTCTGAATACTAACTAACATGTACGTGGTCTGCTAGGACTTTTTTGTATTTTCCGTGGCTGACGGAAATCTTGATAGACACGATGAGCACGTGCCCAAAGTAGTGTGAGACTTTTTGTATTTGTATTTAGCAGGTAACTTTCCTTTGAGAGTTCCTGCTTGTTTGTTATTATCGATCTAAATCAAAGGGCTTAGTTCTTTGAATACGCGGAAATAAATTTGTTTCTTCAAGAATTTCGAGGACCGTTGTGTTAACGTGCCCACGTCGCATTGAAGAATGATCTTAACATTTTGTTTTCAAAAGTTTGTAGAATGTTTCGTTTCACTGGTACAACCCCATAGTTGTATACCATATACAGGATAACAAGCCAAAATATTTGCAATTACTAGCAGTTTGACCTTACTTGTCGAGGAACCAACACATGTTCCAGATATGCATAACGACTTTTACAATATCTTAGCTCTATTTTGATCCAGACATAGAACGTCTGCTCCATTAGGAAACTCATATCATACATGATAATCTGAAGGAAAAAAGATCATCAAAGGGTGTTATGGAACTAGCAATCAACTAACTAGGATAAACTGCGGATCCCTTTCTTGGAAAGACCTGTGGTATACAAAAAAAGTAAGAATGATTATTCTTCTGTGTAAGAAAACAGTCACCCCTCACACTAAAAAAAAAACCATGCTTTTTAATAAACAATAAGCAAGTAATAGCAGTTGGACAATAGCAAGCAGATATAACTAAAGGGAAAAGATGCCACAAAGAAAGTCTACAACGAAAGTATAAATAACAAACTTCTGGGATGTCAAAGAAGGTCACGGATATTTTGATCATTGTCACTAATTTTAACCACACACACTTCGATATCTCCTTAATCAGAAATGATGGATCGCTAACTACTACACAAAATGAAAAGATTTCTTCGCTAACATTTTGGCATAGAATTCAAGACTAAACTTCAAGAATCAATTCTCCCACCCACCCCATTTGTGCGCACACTTATGATCTTTTAGGAAACTCTAACAACCTGCTTTGTAGACGACTGACATAACAAGTCCACAGTCCTGGAATCAGGAGAATGGATGCACCTTCTAGGAATCACAATTTGCTAGTTTGTTTATAACAATATTAAATGTGTTAGCTCACCCAAAATGTGTTTAAGTTTATCAATTTATGAGTTATGCAGTATGCTGTAAGCAATGCAATACAAAATAAAATGATAATCTACTCACAGTTACTTGAATAGTGGCCAACTCGCACTTATCTCTTTCCCACCCGGATGACCACCTAATCGCTGGGAGTGCAAATAAATGGAACGTCACAAATGCTGATACAGGATTTCCAGGTAAGCCGAAAAAGTATTTTCTCTTACTTCCATCCGCTGCAAATGTCATAGGTTTGCTGTAAATTGAAAAACCCATTACACTTTGTTAACATGTTCTGGAAATGCATAATCGTACCCTGGTTTCATATTTACTCGGCCAAACATAATTTTAAATCCCAGATATTCCAGAACTGGCTTAATATAATCTTTATCGCCCATTGATACACCACCGCTGCAAATAACAAAGTCCACTGTCAGGTATAGTTCAGCAACAGCCATTTTAAGGGCTTCAAAGCTAGAAAGTAAAAAACGAGATGAAAGGAACTTCAAACAACTAGATCATCTTGGCTTACTCATCTGTCAGCACTCTCTTCATCATGCATTCAAACCCAAAGTATTGCAGCAGCTCCTCAAGCATTGTTGTGTTGGAATCATAAATTTTACCCACCGAGTCCACATCGTTGGGGGCCAGTAGTTCACTGCCAGTTGAGATTACAGCAATTTTTGGCTTTTTAAATAGTATTGTCTTGCCCACAGAAGCCAGTATGGATTTTACAACAACTTCGGAATGGTCGGCACTCGGAAAGAGCTGTGTGCCTTTTCTCAAATCACATCCAATTGGTCTATCAACACGAATTAGTTTAAAACATTCGAAATTTTAGCGAAAAAAAATGAAACTAACCTCACGTCCAGATTGGGCTTCGGTTCGCTTAGTATTTCAACCAAATCCTCTATGCCAAATTTTGTTGTACGTAGAAGGTTCGTATCCTCTATTTGGATAACACAGTCTGCGTGGTTTGGGAGCGGAGCTCCTGTATTAATTTTGAAACATTCATCTTCTTGGAGATCATAGTCGGAAATCTATTGAAAAGTAAGCAGCGTTAGTTATGTTATACACTAAGGATTAGTAAATTAGATTTCCACTTGGCGGTTACCGGTATTGTAACTGTGACCAGTTGTGCTTATTTTACCCCTCACAGAGGAAAAAGGTGGTCAAATGGTAGGCAACACGATTATATGAAAATACAAGCGTTGCCTCCTAGTTGATGCCTTCAAACTTTGACTGTGCTAGTAACTTTAAAATTGATTGGGTGTGAACAACTTTGTAAAGTCTTACTGAGAGGAGACAAGCGCGGGGAAGCACGTCTTCCTTTGCATAGACGGCGGCGAAAGAATTCTTAAGATAAAGACAACGGTGGAATCAACACTTACATCAGCTGCTGCGGCACACTGGTCACCTAGGAATCTCAAGAGTTAATTAGGCCCTGTCTAAAGAGAACCAAATCTGGATGGAGCAAAGCATGCTCGTGACTGGAGTATCAGATTCATATATATATCTACATGAAATGCGAACCAATTTCTAGCTTCACCTTTACGAATGACCCTTCAAACCCACCAATCCTACTATATGGCGTTGAACGCTGGGCAATAAACAGAAAATCGGGCTGAATATTAGACACATTCTAACTCGAGTTGTTGGTCCTGCATGTGAGGAAGATAGGAAATAAAGGAGACAACTTATTAAGGCAACGTGTTTTTACAAATAATAAAAACACGTTGACTAAATCGGTTCGGCCACATTGAGCGAATGAACATTAGTGCTTTAGGGAAGAGAATCGCTTTCGTTAGGTCAGAGACAAGAAATATCGAATTTAGACTGAACAACTGAATACTGAAGAGGATGGAAAGCTATATTATCTTAGGCGGGCCCTAATGAGAACTACAATAAAAACGAACTCACGATATCCATCTACACCAAATCTGGTCGGAAGAAAGTATGCCTGGAAAATGGAACCTCAGCATCGTTTACCCGATCCACAAAAAAGGAGACTCTCTAAACTGCGCCAACTACAGAGGTATAAGTCTCCTCAACATCGCCTACAAGATCCTATCTGCCGTAATATGTGAACGCCTGAAACCGTTTATCAACAACCTGATCGGCTCTTATCAGTGTGGTTTTGGGCCAGGAGTGTTGACAACCGATCAAATTTTCACACTCCGGCAGATCCTGGAAAAAAAACTCAAAAAGTCCAAATCGATACCCACCACCTATTCATCGATTTCAAAGCCGCATTAGACAGCATTTATAGTGACGAACTATACAGAGCCATGTCTAGTTTTGGTAAACCGGCCAAATGGGTGGCCGCGGTGTAGTGGTAATGTGTTCGTCTGTTGAGTGGAAGGTTGCGCGTTCAATCCCAACCAAAATCCATTTCACTTTTAATTAAAAGAAATAAAAGGTCGGTGTAATACCTAAAAGTATGCACACCATCTTGAATTTCTTCTAATTTAACGAACACAAGAAAAAGTGACTCCCCGAAGCTAGTTCGGACACCACCCATGGAGTTAAAGTCTCGACTACATCCAAAAAAATCTTTCCTATCCTCTCTTTCTTCCCCTTCTCTAAACGCTCGTACTATGGTAACATATAAAAGGGTATTCATTATCTTTGAGTACGTGTAAATTATAAAAAAAAAAACTCGTCCGGAAACGACCTCACCGATACATTCGATACCAAAAAAGTTTTTTGCAAGGCGATGCACTATCATGTGACTTCTTCAATTTGATTCTTGGGTTGATTGTGCAAAACTCACTAGCCAACACCAGATGCACAATTTTCCAAACATCGGTACAACTACTAGCATACGCCGACGATATTGATATCATTGGTGGCTATGTCACCAACATTACGTTGGTGTCAAAGCCACGTTTACTAGTGTAGAGAAGGAAGCGGCAAAAATAGGTTTAGCAGTAAATGAGGGCAAGACAAAGTATATGTATATCAACAAGAAATGACACATAACATCGACGAGTTGGACGAACATCATTATTGACAGATATAACTTTGAGGTAGTACGGGACTTTGTCTATCTCGGCTCCGCTATTAACTCTGACAACATCTCGTCAGAAATTAAACGATTTACTCTTGCAAACCGCTGTTTCATCGGGCTAAGAAGGCAAGGAGATCCTATATAAGACCCAGATCATCCTAGTCCTGCTCTACGACGCTGAAGCATGGACCATCTCAAAAACGGATGAGGAAATCCTTTTGGTCGATTCGAGAGGAAAATTCTTCGAAAAATCTTCATTGCCATTTGCGCTGACGGGCTATGGAGACGAAGATTCAACCAAGAACTCTACAAGTTGTACAGCGACATGCCGCTGGTAAAAAAAAACTCCGCATTGGACGTTTAAAATAGCTAGTACATGTAGAACGAATGGACACCAATATTCCGGCTCGCAGAGTCTTCGATTACCAGCCAGACGTAAGACGCAGTAGAGGAAGACCTCGCCTTAAGTGACGCGGACAGTAAGAAACCGACCTAAACCAACTTGGAGTAAGCAACTGGGGGTAGTAAGCTAAGGACCGGGCTAATTGGAGAGGCATGTTGGTTGAGGCCCAGATTAATTCTGGACTGTAGCGCCACCTAAATAAGTAAGTAAGATAAAACCGGCTTACTCATCAGTATGTACAAAAATCAGGTAGATACTAGCAATAGATGGAGCAGGCTTTATGCGCATTAACATTACCATATTATAAGGCAAGCTGCTATAAAAGCAGTATTTTAACGCAAGCGGGTACATTGTCGTTGAACTGTGAAAAATGGATCTGCAACAAAAAACAAATTAGTCACTACAAATGGCCCATCCACCTAGAGTTGGGTCAATACTTTCATAGAAATCTGGCAATAAACCTTATTCTTAAAAACGAGGACATATGTTAAATATAAACCAAGAACTCTTCAAAATCCAGTTACTAGCTGAAGATTATTGAGTGACCCATAACGGAAGTAGGAAGTATATGAAGGGTATCACAATATAAGTCCAAGACCTCAGTATGGCGGGATAGAGTACACTCAATTTCATCTACCCGTTAGTTCAAGCTAAAAGCAACAGTTTTAGGGTAAAAATGGGGCTATCCCTTCAGGCTGGGGTTTTGATTAATGTTAATCACTTTCCAACAAAGAAAAAAGATTTGACGATTTTATAGGTGCAATCAACCAACCAACCACTAGATCAATTTTTTATATTTATTATTCTCTCAGGTGAAGCGAACATACACTCAAGGCTCCCCCTAGTTGATCCTGGCAGATGTTTATTGAATCTGTTCTTGAATTGCTGTATATTGCATTGGTGGATATACATCTCCTTGAGTTGCATGCTGTTCCGTACGAAGGTTCGGCTCTAACTCTAGTGCCACTTATTAAAGCAAACTAGCTGTTAAAATGAACACTCTCAATGCTGTCAAATTGTCAAAGGTGACCTTTATTATTATTTTTCAGATCTACATTTGTATAGAAATGACGGTTTTCAGATATCATAGATAAAGAAATCTGTCACTAGATTTTTCATTATCAAATTATTGTGGCTCTAACTGCGTGAGTTAAGTAAAGTCATACATTTCGTAATAAAAACAATAATCTTGCGACAGCATTTATTCTATCAGTACTCATGCTGATAGAATAAATGTTGTTAGGTAAGAGATACGCATGGACAACGGACAATTTCTTATGAATAAATTCAAAGCTTTTAGAACAAACAAAGAGATTCAAATTATTATGCTCGCTGCTTCATGTCCAATAACGACTCCATCATTAAAATGGTAGTGACAATAGAATGCAATCTGGTTGTACAATTGTAAGCAATTTGGAATTACAGCCCAATGGTTTGATTGATAAGCGAATATAAAAAAATGTAATTACCTCATCTCCAGCTGCTATATAACCGATAACCTTCTTTGTCCCGGAGAAACCAGTTGATCTCATGGCATACCCATCCTTGATGGATGCTCTAAACGGTGGAATATCAACAGGTGCAACATACTGAGATAAAAAATTGGACAAATTTCTCTGAGCTTGAACAGTTTGGAATATGATCCCCAAAGCCTCATGCACTGGCAACATCGGAAATGGTGAATTGCGATCATCTTTGTCTCCAGTCCCAGTTTTATGCGGACAAACATGACCGACATCCATTTGAACTAAACCTTGAACCTCACCATGTGTCTTTTTGACCAGCTTCAGATCATCTCTTATCAATTGCAGGGCATGAGGCAACACGCCGCGGATTGAGTTGTAACATTCCACAACGGCCTTCTCACTGCCGGGTAAATTTATGATTAACGTGTTTTCAAAAATGCCGGCAACAGCGCGTGACAATGCAGCAAATTGTGTTTTTTTAAAACTCTCCATGGCCATCGCTAGCACCAATTGAGGGCATTCTTTAACAATAACATCTTTAGTTGCTTCGGGAGTTACATCTCTAGGTGCGAAACCAGTCCCGCCGGTTGTAAAGATGGCACTAACATCTTTTAGAGCATACCCTTTAAGTTTACTGCTGATCACACTGCGTTCGTCGGGAAGAATTTCTGTGAGCACTTGACAATCACCAAAAGTATCCTCAACGAGTTGCACTAGTCGAGGGCCACTTTTATCAGTAGCATTGCGTTGGTGACACGAGTCACTTACTATGCAAAGAAATCAAGAGTTTATGTAAATAGAAATTATAAAATCAAACAATATATTTCGATTATTTACTTGTTAAGACAACAAACACTGGTTGCTCCATATTCTCGCCTTTTACGAACGCCGAGCTGAAGGAAACAGAAAAAGAAACAGATGAACAAAATTTAAATGAACCTGGTTTCCAGCTGACATGTCACTCTAACGACAAACGCGCCATCTGCAAGTCACCAAATAAAGTGAAATGTCATGTTGACATTTGCAAAATATACACAAATCGAGAAAAAATATTATAAATACATCTCATTACACGTTAAGATCTTATTTTGAGTTTTTAATGACTAAAGAATGCAATAAATTACTTATATTAATAAATTCCTAGATATAAATCTTAATATTCAATACCAAAATGAGTAGTACCGGCTCCGAATACACTGCAGAACCCTTTCAAAGAGAAGTATACAATCCCAGTCATAATCTGATTTACAATTTCACACAACTCTGTTTGTGTTTTAGCAAATAATTCAACCTGCTCCTCTAGAAACACTCACTGCAGGTAGAGCGAATCTTCGCAAGTGGCTGGGAAAGACATTTCGTGTCGTCATCACCGATGGCAGGGTACTCATTGGATTCTTCAATTGCACTGATAAGGACGCAAATGTGGTGCTCTCAATGTGTGCTGAATACTTGGAAGAAGGTAGAGATGCAAGAGTGCTGGGCAATGTTATGATTCCAGGGAAACACATTGTTTCCATATCGGTGGATATGGCAATGGAGACACCGATGACGGCCAAAGATTTGACACATTGACTAGTAAACCAAAATTAACAACGTACTTCTGTTTTAATTTATTAAAATTATTTTACAAGAAAAAACCAACTCGTTTTGCATTCTTAAAACTAGTGACACTGGGCTTGTTATTGTCATTATTTTCCACCGGTATTTTTTTGTTCGACTGGATCAATGCCCTTTGCCATTTTTTCCTTAAATTGTTCATAAGTTCGCTTGCGATCAAAGTGTTTAACCCATTGATTGGGACATGTTTTCTCATAGAGTTTTCTTAGTTCTGCACATACTTGGGGAACCTTTTCACCACTCGTCGTTTGGTAGGTTGGGGCATTTTTGTCCAGACAGGCCCAAAATTGGTCACGAGCTTGCCAGCATTTCGCACGTTCTTCTTTGCTCGGAAAACTCATTTGGGCAGTGCTGTGCAAAGAATAATTGTATTTTTATTAATGTTGTACACTGAATTTTCTTTATTTAAGACTTAACCAGATAATTTCAATCACATAACCTGTAATATTTACAATTTTTGGCAACTGACAGCCGTCAGTGAATGTGGATTCTGCTAGGGTAAAGTGAATTACGATCCAAATAAATTTATCCCTCTTTTTTGTGATGTTTTAATATTTTAAATAAAAAACGTTGAATATTCGAAATTATTTACTATTCATTTCTAAATCAAAGTGCATAACATAGAGAGGATACCAACATTCTTTTGTCCGAATCTTGTTAGTCTACCATATAAAAGAATCACAGCAAAGGGCCGCCGAAAATGCATAGGTACTGGTATCTTGTATAGCTGTCAAAAGAGAGATACATTTCTTGCATGAAGTTGCCATTTATTCAACTTCAAGCTACAGATTCACATTGTGTAAGCGCTTACGGCTTGCTTTGTTTTTAACTTTTGACTCAGCTACAGATACCTACTTATTCTGGGCAACCTTTTAATGTCTGAAACACATTGAACACACGAACTTAACGCAAACGTTATGAATTGTTTTAAATTCTTGTTTCCGCTGACGTTGTTAATGTGTGATGTTGCATACAAAATCTAACGCCTATAAAAATAATGTTAAAGTTGTTATTGATACAATGTGCTCCAATGAATCCCTAGGAGATTTGCCACAGCTGCATCTGCATCAGCCGAGTTTTTTTATTCAGTGGAACAACATTCTCAGAAGAGAAATTTCCGGCATTTTTGGTTTGTTTTTGGCAAATAGATATATATCAGGGATTTCATTAGTTGAGGTTGTCACCAGAGATCAAGTAAGGATCTTGACAATCTTGATCTCTGATTGTCACTGAAGATGTAGATAGATATTTTTCGTGTATCGGGGACAATGATTCTTTAATTGTGATAACAGCATAGAAAATGCTACAATGATTAGTAATGCCAAATGATTCCTTTAAGTTTAGCATCTAAAAGATGTAGACACGTCACCCAAACCAGAGCATGTTTTGAATATATCCATGTTGAATTGGACCAAGATTTCATTTCCGATTCGACTGGGAATGCTAGCCTCTAAATTGCACTCGAAACTGCTTTAGTACGTGGCGTGGTCGGTGTTTTCGTTGGTGTAGAATCTGTATGTGTTGGCCCTGAAAGGGACGTCTGTTGCCAATGATATTGTAGAATGAAGCTGTGCTTCGAGAGATAAAACACTTTTCTGTTTAGGTTTAACAATAATTTATTTAAACGCACTCCTATTTCTAGAACTTTATTATTTACAAATCGGTTATGACTTTATTCACGTTTAGCATTTCAATCACTTTAATTCACTTATTTGATATCAAATACCAACGGTTAAATTCATGCACTATAATCACTTTCAAAATTCACTTAGTCAACACTATTTAAATCACGTTCAAGTCATTATTTAGACTAACTCGCAGGTTGTCGCTTCATCTCTATCTATACCAAAACCACTCCACAGTCCACATACTTATCTAAAAAGAGGTGACATATTCTCGGAGGTTCCAACCGTTTCTTGATTGTCCGAGAAGTGGTTTTGACAGATACCACTATTCCAGTCATTCATTCCAGTGGGCGCATCCAGTAACACTATTGGACACTAAATAGATCTGTTCGATTTTCACACATCAGGGTATGTCCGCACACTGCAAACTGAATTTATAACAATATCTTATGTATAGGTACTCGGCATAGTAGTGCAGCTAGGGCTACCGTCACACCGAGTGGGTAGTTCTCAATAATCCGCTAATACATATGTAGGGTGATCTTTCTCGTTTGTGACTAGAGCACACAAAACAGTACGTCTTATTTCTACCCGAACCTCTTTTTAGATACGTAAGGGTCTACACTGGCTTCTTAATGCGCTTCTGAATATTGCCTTAAAGTTCAATTTCTTGTCCAAGGTACTCCGATAATTATAAAATTTGAGTGGATTTTCAATAGAGCTTAGGAACTAATGAAATGGTGTTTCAACTGACTTTTTTTACAATGTCGGAAGTTTTAGAAAAAAAATGTGTTAAATACTTGTGCGAAGATGTAGATCATGCATGCATGAATAATCGTTCCAATTCTTCTATCAAATCAGAATCAGACTACTGGTTGTAATAGGTCTGTATTTTTTTGTATTGATATTTTGGAAACGGAATGGATTTGAACGTTTTTGGTTCAGACCATCTGGTTTTAGTAGGACGCGAGATATTGGTGGGTTAGTGCAAATGATGCATCAGGCAATTATGACTGATATATGATTTTTTAATTATTGCTCATTCGTTTATTATAAACAGACAACATTTTTTATAATATAACTCTAGGAAATAATTAAACAAAAGTTAGGTATATTAGGATAACCGAAGTGAAGTTGTGCTAGTTTTATTGAATTGTTCAATAGCGGATGCAGTACAGCGAGGTCTTTAATGGTCACTCGTATATTTAATGAACTATAATGTATTTCTGAAAAATGATACTATTTACAGAGCTATTTGTATACCCATCACAACATATCCTATTTGTAATGCGTACGCCCCTTTTGATTGCCAACTATCTTAAAAGTAAGATCTAATAAAACTTCTCGTTGTAAATATACAACTTTTTTATTGTCTTCTTCATAGGGTCCTGCAATGGAAAACCCAGAAAACTCCAGAGAAATATTTTTATACAGCCCTTAAATTCAAGCTCAGTTTATAAGCTATTATTATTTCCGATTGTAGTTTTTCTTTTAGTACTAACAAATGTCTTCAGAGTTCGCTCTGATTTCATTAAGAGAAAAACAGATGTAATTATGTATATTGAAATTACCAAAAAATATGAATTAGAAAAAAGGTTCATTATATAATAGTTCACTCGGGTACTTTTGAGTACCTACTCATAACGTTTTTGCAACGAAAAATAAAAAAAAAAACGAAAAAATAGCTTCACTCTGTATTTCCCCAAACCTTTATTTTTACGAACTCAAATATAAACAAAAAATCTGAAAAAGATACATATTTCGCGTAAGTTCTGAACTAAACAAAGAATAATTTAGTTGGTTGTTGTTCAACTATCGGAAAGTTTTTTATTTTCGTCAAAATTTACGCAGTATTGCGACGAAAATGAAAACTTTCGTCGAAGCGTCGAAATTAACTAAACTACTTTTTCGGTAGGTATGTGAACAGTTTCGCCAACTTTCACATCCAAGTTTATTCAAATGTACGTTTTTACTCGAACCGACCTATGACACCAATTAATGTATACTTTTGTAAGTCCTACTGATTTTCCCATCTTTTGTAGCTTCGTTAAACCATGGTAAAGAAATCATCCGTTAAACGATCTCGACCACACATAAATGCTGAAAAATAATGTAAAAACCCCCTTAAATTTTTAACTTAATTGTTTAACTCAAATATATAATTTTATAATGAAAGCATCGATTGTTTACCAATTCAATTAGCACCTTACAATAACCACACCACACTCACCATAAAAATGGTCCCTAGTGCATAAAGAACAATAAGTCTTTTCTAATAAAGTTCACTGAGCTGTGAAATAAAAAAAAAATACTGGCGTGTACTTGCCATTGACCCCAAACAATTTTTCGCACAATTAAGCTTTGGTAAGAGAATCACATCTTTTCTGATTGTATTTGGTAGTAGCTCTTGTAGTACATGGATTTCAATTTACAAGACCTCCCCTTTACAGTTCAAATAAACCGCGTGTCCGCCTTCAAGTTGTCAACGTCAACATTCGTAGGTAATCCCAAGCCACAGAAACTGCGATGCAATCTTAGGAAATTCAATTTGTTGTTTTGAACTTGTGCCGCATAACTCTCCTGCGGTTGTACGTAGACCAAATGTTAAGGTTGGATCCAGCGGCAAAACCGGGGTAGATAGATGAGGTGGAGAGCAACATAAAGTTGCATTGTTAACTTCTTAAAGACCTATGTAACTATGTTTATCTACGTCATTATGTTTAACATGTAACCATTGTTTATGATGCATTGTCTCCAACGAGCTTAGGTTCCAGACGTTGAGAAGATCTGTAATACAACATCTGGACAGAAGATTCAGATTTATTACGTTATTAAGTGTGTTTATTGATGTTAAAGAATTTATTAAATAAAAACAGTTGAATTCTATAAGGGAATTCGGTTGCTGCCTTAATAAATCTCACGATAGTATGACGCATAATGAAAGCTACAGAATGTTGGCGTGCTTCGATTTACACAGCCTTCGGAGAGACCACAACTGTTTTTCTCAAGTGCTGTAGTGGAACTTGTAAAAAAAAACATAATCAATTATGGCTGCAAATTGTTCAATCTGGTTTTGTAATGGGTTAGTACTTAGATTCTAATTGGCGTATTTCGTGTAGGGTCTCTTTGTCTCCTATAACTACAATTTCACAATCATTAGATATGAGGTTTATTTATGTCATTAAATAGATAAATTAAAAAGTAATAAATAAAATCATAACCAAACGAATATTTTAAAACAAGAATATGAATAAATTGTAATAAGAATTATGCAGAGTATCTCTTCTAAATCTTTCAAAACGGCTTCCAAAATATATTTAATTTAAACACTATAGCTTGCAACAAATACTTTAAAAAAATATATACATTGTCTTGAACTTCAGATTCCACCCACGTGGTTTTTGTATAGGCCTTAATAATATTTTAATATGTGTCTGAATGGAACTTATTGATTTAGATAATATTTGTTGACGATTAAAAAATCAACCATCTATTGAAAAAATATTAATTTGAAAAAGTATAATCGTCCAAATATAATAACCTCGCATTAGCGGGACATTTATTAGAACAATTTAATTTCTTCTTCATCCGAAAATACCAGGTTCACGAAGTCAAGTCTCTGACTGCGATCTTGGGGCTGAAATTCTTATACCAGTTGAGTTTTATAGGGTGCAGCTATATTTATAGGTTCTGACTTTTGATCCTCACGAACACTCTCCACAATTACAGCAACTAGCTAACTTACTACTTAAAAGTTTCTGATCATCACGATGCGACGCGACGGTTCAAACATATTTTTGCCATCACGAACAGTCACCGAAAATGTGTAGGAGCGGAAATCATGATTAATCGCAGCAAAAACGCATTTTTATAATTTCCGTTTATGACAACAAAATAGTTCTGAGCGACGAAGCACATTTCGACTTGACTTTCGATTTGGTCATTGAAACCCTCGATTGCTACACCTAGGCTAGTAAGCCCTTGTAGAGTATTTGTATGCTGCGCCAATTGGGCTGGCGACGTCATTGGGCCATATTTCTTTGAAGATGTTATATAGAATTCTGTTACTGGTGCCAACTACCAAGACATGTTGAAAAACTTTCTTGTTGGGCCTACATACCATGTGGTACCAACAAGACAAAGCTCATGCTAGGAAATAAATGTTTCCCGACCAAATAATGTCCAATGACGAAATAGGGAGTTCTTCTTATAGGGTACTTCATGGTGTAAAAGGTGTATATCAACAAAATAAGCATAATATCGATGTTTAAGGATAACATTAGTAACGATATTTCTTAAATTACATAAGTCTGAGAAATTGCAAAATGCTCTAAAGTGAGCTCGAATTGAATCACGGCCAGAGGCGCGCGCTTGACTGACATCATGTTCCATACAATGTACAGGTGGGCCAAAAGAGATCACCCTATTGGAAGATGCTCTTATTTTTGCAAATGGCCGATAATGTCAAATCTGTTTTTACATTTGTGGACTAGACAGATGTAGAATACAAGTAAACAAGTCATGGAGCAATACACTCCCCAAGAACCCGGAATAATCGTGTCTATTTTTTTCTTAACAGTTCGTCTGTAGTGTTGGCGGAGCGCGAATTCCGTCGCCGATTCCCCGCCCTTCCGACACCGACTGCGCAAACACTGCGCCGTTTGGCCACCAACCTTGAAAAGTATGGGAGCACACGAGACGTTGCCAAGAGTGCGCGGCCCCTGAGAGCCCGTTGTGCCGAGAACATCGCATCGCATGGTGCTCTGTTAACGCTGGAGTAGTCATCGGGCCATTTTTTCGAGAGCACCGCTGGTCAAACGACAACAGTGAACGGATCGCGTTATAGGGCCATGTTAATCGAGGACTAGAGGACATGTCGTTCCAACAGGATGGAGCAACGGCATACACGGTGCGAGCCAAAACCGATGTTAATGAGAGCCAAACAACATCGGGTGACTTCTTTTGGCCCACCTTGTATGATCAACCAATAAAATATAAAATTGTATTTATTTTAAAAGTAATTAACAAAAACATCGACAGGTTTCTCCATATCTAAAAAAGTTTTATAAAAGAATATTAATTCAGTCAATTATTGGCAAAAAAACGTTCGCAAGTTCATTTACAGTATAATTTGACAATGGTTCATCAGTAAAGACGTATTTAGAGGCTCAGTGACGCCATGGTTACCGTGATGAGCTGCCGCGCAGAAGGTCTGGGTTCGATTACCAGCCGTAGCAACAGCAAAGGATTTTTCACTGGCCCTCCTCTCGTGATGATCCGACAAATCATCCATGTTGTATCAATTTTCAAGAAAAGCTTATCTCAAATTCGCCGTTCGGAGTCGGCATAAAACAGGAGGTCCCGCCATCGTGCAAGAAGTACACACGCACACATGAATGGTTGTGAGAAAGCTCGGCACTGGGTACTAACGAACCTGTTGCGCCAGAAATTTGTATTTTTTTATCTGTAAAAAAAGGTCCCCTATTTCATTTGTGGTTTCAATTGACGAATTTAATATTTTGTCTACTTAACCAGGCTGCATTTGGGAGAATCGCTTTTTTTTTCTGCGTTGACCAAACATTCAATACAATACCAATAAATGTTCAGTCTCAATGAAGAAGTGCTGTCTTGTTTGTTAATTTTGCTAAAGCCCCTTTTTACGAAAATTCACTGCCAAGGAACGGACGCTCAAGTTAAAGGCAATACATTTTTTAACATGAATATTTTGTCATTATAAATCATTATATTTAGTTTAATATCCGTTGGTTATTAAAAACAATTTGTGTCTTAAAAATGAAATTGATTGTGTAGTTTCATTTAGTAAAAATTTAGGTAAAAATACATTATAATTTGCCATTCTTGTTTTAACAAACGCCAATTTTTCTACAATGCTTTTGGAAGTTCGTTCGAGCGTTTCGGACCTAATGTTTATATTTGTATAGTACAAATTTGCAAAATATTCTTCTGAATTAGTTATAGTGGTGATTGAGTCCAATGACCGATTTCATTCAAATGGTATACCAATTAAAAGGCGTAAACAAACCTCAAATAACATTCTGATTCTTACAACTCGTGAAACAAAATTTGCATCGTATAAATGTCTAATATAGTACTAGCCATTGATGTCTATTTGTGCTTTAGGGTCTCCTAACTACTTTCTTGAGATATTAATTAAATTTAAGTTTATTTATAATATAGGTTCATACTTGATTATAGTTAAATAATTTTGAGATGAACTCTTGTCACTCGTTTGTGACATCACAATTTATGATAACACATACGAATATGTATTGCGAGTATATCAGTATGTAAATATTTCTAAACCATAATAAATTTAATGTTCTTGATGTGATTATTTTTATACCCTGTCTCAAGTGGTGTATTAGTTTTGACATTAAGTTTGTAACATAGAGAAATAATTTTAAACATATGGCTCAATATATATGAATCGACTCAGACTCGCTAGCTGAGTCGATCTAGCCATGTCGGTCTTTCCGTCCGTCCGTCTACTACTTTTTAGAAAAATATAGTTCTTGGCCAAACGGCAGAAAAATTTGAAAAAGTGTCTGAAGAACATAGTTCGTGGGCAATTTAAAAAATTGTCTAAAGAACATAGTTTGTGGACAATTTTAATGTCTATATTTCGTTCATATGAAGTTTTTAACACGCCCATTTTTTGGGGCCTTTTTAGTAAGAAACGGTTTTTGCCCAAACTTAAAAAAAAATCGAAAAACTTTTGATGCAAATACTTCCGTACTGGCAATATTAACATTTCGTTTATAGATCATTTTCATCTACACCCACTTTTTGGGGACGGTTTCTTACAAAAATCATTTGTATATCCAAGCCCAAGGCATTTGTAATATAAATACGTTGTTTTTTTGTCGAACCACAAAAGATTTTTATAAACTGTCTGAACAATATGTTGTGAAGTCTATAACGATCCGCACAGCGGAATGTAGCCTTCCCATATGTTTTAATTTCGAAAGATTAATTAATTTCCTTTACATATTTTTGGTAAACAAAACATATTATGTATTTCTGTTATGTGCAATAATGTACACCATAATGATTCTCTTAAAATTATGAAAAAGGTGATAGCAGTTCTCTGATGTATTTCCACTTATTTCATTTGAAAAGGATGTTCGAGGACCTCGTCTTGTCGTAGGGAGATCAAGTGTAGATAAAGTCTCTAAGCCAAAAATAAAGGTCTACACTGCAGTTTACAATTAGGTCAGTGTTTATAAGGGGTTTGAGGGCACCTATTTATACTTAAAATGATTACTAATCAAGAGACATGGCAAATTAAATCATTTAAAATATAACAATATAATATGTTTGTCCCTCTAATGACAAACACTTCATTAACAAAAAGTAAAACTTGATCAAGAGTGAAAACATTCTAATAAGATTGATCAACAGAGGGCAGTCTATCCCAGCTATAATGCAGCTATAGACGTTGCTTTTTCTTTCAGCAGTTAAGGAATACAAATACTTTTTGAACGTTTTGCAATGTTTACTAGTAAGTAGCCTGTCCGCCTACAAAATGGAATCATTGTAAATAAAATGGCAAGTACCCTACCAACCCGCGACTAACCAACAAAGTTCCCATATTGAATGGGAAGCATTGTTGTCTTGCGTAATCGATGTGTGTTGTGACCGTCAAAATAATGTTGATGTTGGCTCCCATCTACAAGTAACTTGTGTATCTGCAAGATACTTTACGTACGCAATTTTCTTCGTTTCCACTAATGTGTTAGAGCGAACGATTCTTCGCAGTCAACTTGCTAATAGTTTTAACTTGGCTTTAGGGTGGTTGTAATATAAAAGCACGCTTGTTACATGTTCATAGCATCAGTTCCCGATTCGAATCTTTTGGATACACATTTACTCTTAGAACGTTAGCATTTGTGATTTCACATCCTTAAAGTTTAGCCGAAATGAAGTGCTTTGTGAGTTGAATATTCTGTTGGATACGATTTTTGTTTAGAGTCTGACTTACTTTTGTTTTGCCTTTTTTTGTGAAGATAATATACGCTGTCCTTGTTGTGGCTACTGTTGTGATAGCGGATGAGTCTCTCTCGAATTCCGATCTCTCGCCGGCTGAAATCGAGATAGCTCCAACTAATCAGGAGAAGAAACAAGAGAAACGCGGAATCGGTTATAATACTCTCGGTGGTTATAGCGGGGGATATTCCAGCGGATTAGGCGTTGACGGAGGTCTAGGATATAATAGTGGGTTTGGATATAATGGCGCTGGTGGATACAGTGGAGGTGTTGGATATCCCGGTGGTTACAACAGTGGCTATTATAGTCCTTACACCCCACCAAGAGTAGCTGGGCTAGGAAGTGAGTAGTACATAGTTGGTGATTATTTGAAGTATTTAACATGCAAGGTTTCCGCTAGGCATCTCTGGGTACAACAATCCTGCATACTACAACAGTGGATACAATTCGGGATATAATGGTGGCTACGCCGGATATAGTGGGGGATATCCAGCTGGGTATAGTGGTTCACGACTAGGTTATCCCTACTCCCGTCAAGGTTACTACAATTCATATCCATCAAGCTATTACAACAGCAACTTTGGCAGCAGTATTGTTGGCGGGGGCCTTGGGCTCGGTGGTGTACCAACTCCAGTCCCAGTGGTAGCTGGCGGTGGTTACCAATATGGACCAGGTATTTCCGGAGGAATCTACTGAATCGAGTTGATTGAATAGAAAGAGATTTTTCAATACAATTTTTTGTAACGAAATAGTCGTGTGAATAAAGATAACTAATTTTTATACGGCCAGAAAAATATGTTTGGATTTTTATGTAGTATTTGATTTATAATTTGTTAGCACTCGAAGGGGTTCATAGTGTTTATAGTGTTCTTTTTTTGTACATCCCGATTTTTTTTTGTATATTACAGTGTTTTTTTTTTGTACATCCCGTGCATTTAAGGGTAAGAGAAAGTGCAATAGCTGGCAAATGTAAGTATATTTTTCCGCACATTGAACATAATATTTTTGGGTTATAAAACCCAGTAATGAAGAAAAGAAAATGAAGTTATGGGTCTGTTAAATTTGGAATGCATGAAAAAAGAATACGGCGACAGTACGCTCTATTTCTAAATTTAACTATGAGCCTTGAGTCCGATGATATGAACGAAAGAAGTGGGATGCAAGTATAATGTATTAGATACGTCAAAACATTTGTCAAAATGCGAATCCAAAATTCGCAGAGAGTGACAGTTTGGTGCGGTTTTTGTGGGTGGTGTCATCATTGGTCCATCTTGCTTCGAAAATTGAATGGAAGATATGAGCGGCTTATGGGTGTCTTAGTTGTTGAAAAAAAATGATATCGTGTACCAAGATATAAAGGCGTACTGATCAGGTCCGACAATCGAGATATATTGCGATGGTTGAAAATTGAAAATCTATTTAAAAAAAAAAAAAAACGAAAAATTTCTTTTTTTCATATCATCATAATCGATAAAAATGTGCCCATTATTGGAAAGCTCTGACAACCTTGGGCGAAGAGAAGTGTAATAAAATATCTTTATATCTGTTTTGATCATTGATATCTGAATGGGCTAAGTGGTTCAGGTGCGGGCTTATGCTCTGAAAAGAAGACTGTTTCGAAGCGATCAGCTTGAGTCAAGATTCAACGTAGCGACATCTTATATTGAAAAGACATGGATGTTTGAGAAACGGCCACAATCCGAGACCATAAATAAATATCGCATGTGAACGTTTTTTATGACATCCCGCATTGGCGTCATGCCGCACAGCTCATGAAACAATCGATCTTTTGCATTCGGTAATCATGTTAACAATGTGTTGTGCTTTAAGAGCTCCGATTTTGGCCGAGATATTTTTTTTTTGTATCCTTAAAATTAGTCAGATAGAACCAGAAACAATCTACAGGGTCCTGGAAAATTGGTTGGAAATTGCAAAGCCAGTATGAATAATTTTTTCGTTATTGTAAAGCCATAATGTATAATTAAAAAATTATTGAATTTTGTAAAGCATATCTGTATTTTGGTCACCCTTTGCGTATCTAGTCTGGGCTTAACACCTACGACTAAATAGAAGCTATGATTGAGGTTTATGCCTAATATTTTTTTGTCAATGATAAAATTCATATTTTTATTGTTTAAATACCTAATCATTTTGCCTCTGTTCAAATTCAATAATATATATGAAACCTACGCAGATTGCATTTGCGTGCGTAGTTATTACTTTTTGAATGGCTTTAGAAAAAATATAACTTTTTCTCAGCAAAAGCAAAACTTGAATCAGAATGACTTTCGGAAAACTCACAAATTTGAAATAACAGTGATAAGAATACTGCTTGTGATTTAATATATATATGTATATGTTTTGTCTAGTCTGGTAATCTCTATCCACTCAGTCAGTATTTACTTTTTTTTTAATAAATTCAATTCACTGATAACTAAGTATTCTGAAAACCAGTGTTTATAGGAATCTTAGTACTCGCTCACAAGTCCCGGAGTATTAATCGCGATGTGAATTTCTTCTTCGTGTTTCAGTCATTTAATTCAATACAAATCCAAGTTCTCGCGCGATTAAGAAAAGCAAATCAGTTGAATTTACAATGGAGGTGTATACTTCGGATAGCAGCGATACCGATTCGCGGGAACAAAAAACATTAAATTTCTCTCGTATGAATTTATTAGAGGTCTCGCTGGAAGATGACCTTCGTTCGGAGACAAAAGCTAAATTGAAAATTCAAAAGGACTTCGAAACAATGCTGCTGAACCATAATCGTTTGACAGTTATTCCGCCAGCGATTAAATTATTTGTTAACTTGAAAATCCTGGATCTGAGTTCAAATAACTTAACGCGATTACCCGAGGCACTTAATACATTGCCATTGGTCACATTGATAGCTAAAAATAATCTACTCACTAACAAGTCATTGCCCAAGTCGTTGGTGTCGAAAAATTCTTCCTTAAAAGAGTTGAACCTGAGCGGTAATTTACTTACTCATTTTCCAGATCAAATTTTGGAGTTACGACATCTGCGATACCTTTACGCTGGCGGCAATAAGATCTCAAGCATTTCGAAGGATATCTGGAAGATGCATAGGTAATGTTTATTCAAAATGTTATTATGTTTGTCCGATGTGACCTATAGTCTCTTATCAATATGTAGCACATGCGCTGTGCTAAGTTGAAACTGTTGTATGTGTATGTATGAGAGATAGAGCTCATTGTAGTTTTTGTTAATCTGACCAAACTGCGGAGAAATAATTAGAATATTCAGTATTTTGTTGACATTATTATTTGACGAAATCACCACTACGAACTAAATAATTATTTGGTTAGAAATTTTTGTTCAAATTTCCCTTATGGTTCAAAAAACAATATTTTTAATAATTATTGTTACATATATCAGTTATGTTTAGGCTGACCAGACGTCATCTTTTTGCCAAGAAGAAAATTTCCGGTATATTTTTGAAAAACATGCAATTTTTCCTCTTTTAGGGTTTTCATAGTAAACTAAATTTTTCAACATCACGAAAATACAATGAAAGTTTTTATAGAAATCTGATATTATGATGAACACGACTGTACATATTTTTGTACCTAACTCACTAACTTCTGAACACAACGCCATATTTTTATATACCCTATCCCATTGGGGTATATAGTATATTTTTAAGGATATTGGGATATTTTAAGGGATCGGCTCAGAATCAACAGCTGAGTCGATCTATCGATGTCTGTCTGTTTGTTCGTTTGTCCATCTGTGTTTCGCCGATTTTTGCGGTTTATATTATAAGCATGAGTGATAAAATTTTGTATATATAGACTCTCTGTCCAACGAAGCAGGGCAAGTGTAAAAATTGTAAGCCTACTTTTTAGTTTAACGTTGTTTTTGATCAAATCATTATTTCGTGTAAAAAAAGTTTTGTTGCCATGCCCCCTTTTTGGAGGCGTTGCAGTAATAGAAAGAACTTTCGATGCGAAATCATTGGTAATGTCAATATAAAATGTTCTTCAATAGATCAGATTAACCCACACCCAATTTTTGGGGTAGTTAAAAGAAATATTTTTTTTTATTTTTGTTGCTCAGTTTTTCACTGGAGATTTTTGAAGGTGTCCTCTTTTTCGTGGGCATGGATCTGGTCAGCCTATTATGTTAAACTTTCTTGACTTTCGCTTGACATAAAATTGTGAAAGCACGAAATAAAATCAAATTAATTAAAACGACCAATTAGCTCCAATTAGCTCGATCCTTAGCATACTGTATCCAGTTGTGCACTCAAATGAATCTTCCATCATTTGAAATCGAAAACTCCTCGGGCAACGTTTGTGACAACCATACGATATCCTCACTATCTTTAATGATCCAAAAGCGATGATTTTAGATCAGGCCTACGTCCATACAAAGTTAATAGCATAATGGAATCGAAGATTTCCCAAAGAATTTGTAACTCAAAAAGTTCTATCTTATTAGTATTTACTAAGGGGCCAGTTATAGCTATCACTGAAAAACCTCATTGGATATTTTCTTTTGCCTCTTGTGGCTTTTTTTTTAAATTTAATCATTGGCGAGTTGGTGTCAAAACAAAGCTTATGAATTTTAGAACATGATTATCCAAAAATATTGAAATTTATAATTATAGTTTTCGCAGAAAATCACTTCGTATTTTTCACTGATCAACATTTATTTTTATGCAGTAATGATTGCTATTCCACTTAACTGAAACGGATGATAGCTTCTTATATGAATTCCATTGCAGTTCGGTGGAATGGCAATCATTACTTCACTAAAATAAATCTTGATCAGTGAAAAATAAGAAATGATTTTTTGAGAAAACAATAATCAAAAATTAAATCAAAATGTTTTAAGACTGATAAGCTTTGATTTGACACCAACTCGCCAATGGTCGGATTTACAAAAAAAAGCCGCAAGAAGTAAAAGAACATTTTCAATTATGGTTTTAAATGATAGCCTTTAGCTGGGCCCTAAGATATCTTAGATGAAGCTCTCTTCTCAATCGATCATATTCACCAATGAGAACAGAGCATCATCTAAGATATCTTACTTAATCGGAGTTCCATTCCAGCACACGACATTGTTCAGAGCAAATTTGGTAGTGTTTGAAAAAAAAAATGTTAATATATTATTTAAACATTGTTTTCGATTGGGATACAAAATTTATATTTGTTCTATCTAGATTTCATCTGTATCGTTTTCCGTTGCGAAAAAAGATAAAGCTTTCAATTTCAATCGAGATTAACTTGAGAATAAGGCAAGTTCAACTAACTCAAACTCGGCAAAATTTTGTGTTGATTAAATGGAACAACATCTCAGCAGAGGTGAACTTCATCTGTCAAACAAATTGTTTGCTTTGTTATTGTTCACTAAACGAACAGACATACAAATTTCCTCGCCGCACGATAAAATAACTATAATTTCTTTCATAAAATCACGTTCTTATTGAGGATTTTTCGGAAATCTACTAAGGATCCGTAAATGGAACTGTACAATATTCTTTTCTAAGAATATGTTTTAACCTCAAACTGTTGTTTTTTTGTTCAGTGGCTACGGTTTTTTTTTTTATGTTTCATTCTAAAGGAATATTCAAAAGCAAAACTTAGTTTGTTACTCAATAAATCACAATCACAATTGTGCCAATTCATGTTTGTTTTCTGTTATTCTTTATTAATGATAACAAAATTACTGTTAATGCAATTGTATGCAATAGATAGACCACCCTAAAGACTTTTTTTTACGTACTATAAGGCTGTGTCTGCGCCATCTTTACAATTTGTATACATATTTATCAAGAAAGGGTCAATTTTGATAACCTTTCTCTTAGTGAAGCGACGCATCATTTTAATTGTTTCATCACTTTAGCAAATATTATATAGGTGAATTGAGAGTATGTTTTCATCAAAATGCTTTTTTAATTTTCCCTTATGCGTTTTGAATGTTTGTGTACAAGTTATTCCTAATTTTTAGTGTTATTTTATACGATTATAATTATGTTGTTCAAATTTGATTTTAGAACAAACACCACGTGGAATATAGATAAGGATATTTAATAAAATGTTTATTCTTTATACAGTCGTGGAATAAAATAAAAAATGAATATATTTTTGGTCATGTTCTGAGAATGATATCGTTTTAATTGACATTCGACGCCATTTGTAAAATCTATGGCAACTTCTTATAGAGTCATAAACAATGCCCTTTGTATTAGTACCTAAATATCAATGTTTATACATTGTTTGTAATATCAGAATTTGTTTTTTTTTTTAATATACAAGGTGGGCCAAAAGAAGTCATCCGATGTTGTTTGGCTCTCATTTTTATCAGTTGTGGCTCGCGCAGTGTGTTCTGTTGCTCCGTCATGTTGTTACCAAATGTCCTCCAGTCCAAATATGTCCAATTGCGGCAGAAAAAACTCGCTTAACATGGGCCTATAGCGCGCACCGTCCCCTGTTGTCGTTTGACCAGCGGCGTTCTAAAAAAAGATGGCCCGATGACTCCTCCAACGTGAACAGCGCACCATGCAGTAACTTTGAGCGGATGTAATGGCTCCTCGTGCATTACTCGTGGATTTTCGGTGCCCCAAAAGCGATAGTCTTGCTTGTTCGCGTACCCGCTGAGGTGGTAATGAGCCTCATGTCTCATTATGATTTTGGTCGAAAAATTGTCCACTTCGTCCTCGAGATTGAGGATAGTTTGGACGTAGGTTACACGCGTTTGGCGGTCGACAGCCAGCAGCTGATGAACTTACTTAACTTTGTACGGGAACATGCCCAAGTCTTTGACCAAAATTCGCCTTAGGACTAATTGGCGAGGCACGGCGTCTGGTCGTTGTTTCCGGCAACAGCTCGACATCCTCGGCAACAGCGGCGATATTCTCGGCACAACGGGCGCTCCGGGGACGGCCGAACGGCGCAGTGTTTGCGCAGTCGGTGTCGGATGGTCAGGGAATCGGCTACGGAATTCGCGATGCGCCAACACTACAGACAAATTGTTACGCAAAAAAATAGGGACGATTATTCCGCGTTCTTGGGGGAGTATATCCACAAATGTCAAAACAGATTTGTCATTGGCGGCCATTTACAAAAATAAGAGCATCTTCCAATAGGGTGATCTCTTTTGGCCCACCTTGTATGTAGTATGATTCCTTTCTTGCACTAACTAAAGATTTGATGTAAACCAAAGTCTGTTGGAAATTTTTATTTCATGAATTCGGATTTTGGCGTTCGGTAAAATCCTACATAGAATCGAAGGCATCGTTCCTCAAACAACCGTATCGAAGTAGCAAACGATTTCAGTGCGCTCCATTGGTTCTCCATAGAAAAGTATCTACATTACCATTAGCAGTTTTAATCAATGGGTTTTTGAAAATAATTTGGTTCCAGTTTTGGAAATCCCGTGAAAAGTCATTACTCGCTCGAAAACTAAACTGATTTTCCAGAAGAATTTTTGTTTTCCTCGGAGTATTTTCTGGAACAACTATTGTTACATTCGGTAGAAGACTTAAAGTCCAAGGATTAACAGGGCTTAGGAATAGGTTGAACCAGAACCACAACCGTTTTCAATTGCTTCGGAAAATAAGCATTATAATACAAATATATTGACACAAACAAATTAACAGAATAAGCATAATTTTTATAGCCGGTGTATTTTGTATGGCACATCACACTTTAACGGGTCGGCAGATGCAGCTTATTTAGAAAAATTCCTAACGTTGATACTTTCTGTGGAAAGTACCCTAAAAGAGTTATTAATATTAAACATTGATCATAAGAGATCGTGCCATTATTTATATCCGATATTAAAATCGAAGGTGTCAGTTTCGGCTTATTGTTTTTCAAAGCTGTCGATATTTAAATATTTGATCAATTATAGATTGATTGATTTAAATTGTTTGTGATGTATGATTTTATTTTCTTTTAGTAACAATTCAGATTATGTTTAATGACATCCTTTTTAGCTTGCAGATCCTTTCTCTTGGAGGAAATTTGATCAATGATGTTCCCGATACCGTTGGTTGTCTCAGTCAACTTCAGGCGTTGGTGTTGTGTGAAAACTCAATTGAAAATCTTCCCACCAGTATTGCCCGTTTGAAAAATTTGAAATCATTACTTTTGCACAAGAACCGACTTCGCCATTTGCCAAAAGATATTGTGGCGTTAAAAAATCTAACAGAGGTAATACTTTAAGCACAAAGTCAATAGAAATTCTTAACTCTTGTTTTTTTTTCAACAATAGCTTAGCTTAAGAGACAATCCATTGGTAGTGCGATTTGTTCAAGATATGGCACTTAATCCGCCCACATTAATGGAACTGGCTGCCAGAGCTGTTAAGTCAACCACAATCAAATATGGACCTGAAGATTTACCGTTTACTCTTTTGGATTACCTCAGCAGTGCAAACTGTTGTGTGAATCCCAATTGCAAAGGGGTGTTCTTCGACAATCGTGTGGAACATATTAAGTTTGTAGATTTCTGTGGAAAGTATCGTGTACCTCTTTTGCAGTACCTTTGCTCATCGAAGTGTATCCAGCCCGAGACGCAGCAAAGACCCGAGCCAGGAGCTAGTGGATATTTGATGCGTAAAGTACTACTGGGATAATAAATAATTTTTTAAAAAATAAATTTGGTTTATGAAGATTTTGTAAATTGTATTTTGTATATACTTGGACTTCCTTACTAATTTCAATCACCTCTTAAATTTTAAAATATGTAAAACTAAAGTTGGGAAAACAGGTATTGGAATTGAAAAACTGTGAGAATTACTACTAATATAATATTCAAAGAAAGTTTGACTTTGTTTATATATATGCATATATATAATATATAATATATATATATATATTTATAAAAAATACTAACTTAAACAACTTAAAAAGGCGTAAACATAACATAAATTTAATCGTTGCCATATGCCCCGTATTCTGTAAAACATTCAGGCGAAAGGTAATGGGTGATCCAAGTAGATATACTTTTTTCAATAGCCTTTTTTGACAGATCACGTGTGAGTCGTGTCATGCTGTCATGTTATTTTTGTTTAGTATTGTTTGGAATTTCTTATGGAAAGACTTACGCGTGAACAACGTTTACAAATTGTTCAACTTTATTATGAAAATTCACGTTCTGTGAGGAATGTGTTTCGTGCACTTCGCTCAACTTATGGTCAACATAATCGGCCTACTGAGCGTACTATTCGCAACACCATCACCGGCCGGTCGATTGGCCGCAAGATCGTGTGATATCACACCGTTAGACTTTTTCCTGTGGGGATATGTAAAGTCAAAAGCTTATGCCGACAAACCCGCTTCGATTCAGGCCTTGGAGGAAAACATCACGCGTTTCATTCGCCAGTTACCAGTCGAAATGCTCGAACCATCTGCGACGTAGCCACGGCCAACATTTGATAGACACAATCTTCAAAAAATAAATGCGAAATAATGTTCTTTAAAATGATAATAAACATTCTCCATTAAATTTGAATTTTTTTTCTTTAAAAAAGTAGGGAACATCGAAATGGATCACCCTTTACTATTTAACATTAGAGTTAACAACAAAAACCACTTGACCTCCATTTTATATCCTATTAAATAGAGAAAAGAAACTCATTGACAAAATTAGTTTTAGCAAAAGATGCCTAGAGAAAGTGACTATGGGACAATATACTAAAAGGAAACCTTAGAAACTTACGCCACCAGCCGAAATATGCGAATGCCTGATTCCCTGTTAATATAGTCTAAGGCCATAAGGACGCGAAGTAATATGGGCTTAGCAGAAGATATGGGATGTGCCATGTAGATTATGTCAACAAGAAAGGCACACACAGCATCGATGGATAGGACAGCTTTGAGATAGGCCGTGTTTCGAATTTTAAATTTGTAAGAAGTCTTATATGAAGCCCTAGTCTCATAGATCAAAATGGTCGATGAACCATTGTGAACATAGCTTCTTCTAAGATATCTGAAGTCCGGACGGCCATATAGTAAACGAAGACATTGGCATTGCTATTATCTCTGACAATGATTCATAATTAGAAATCAATTAAAGAATTATGGGAGCGGTACGCATGAAATCCCCCAAAAAATCTCCATTGGAGAAAATCCCCAAAAAAATAATCAAACTGGACATTATCTCCAAAGAAAAAAATATAAATGGACAAAATCCCCAACAACAAATTTTTTTTTGCCAAAATATCCAAAAATATCTAAATCTATAAAACTTATTATTCTCTTTTTAGTATTGTGAATTCTGAATACACAAAACAAAGATGAATGTTTCACTCTTATTCTGACATGTGTATTTCGTAGGCAATAGGCAAACCGCTATTTTGTTTGTGAATTTGTATATTTTTTAAGAATTAATAAATGCATTATCCTCTCTAAAATGTTATAACCTATTTCTTTTTAATTTTAATTGAAATTGAAAATTCATTTATTTTAAATATACTCTGCAAATATATTTACTTTGTGTATGTATAACATTTCATTATTCTTAATCTAAACCTGATAGGTATCTCCAATAGATAGATGTTCAAGTAGAGAATCAAGCGATTAAATCGTGGCGATTTTTGGGGGTTTTGTCTTCGGGATTATGTCTTGGAGAAAACGTATCCAACCCAAGAATTATTCTTACTAACCGATGTTTCTTCGTGTTAATAAGTAAATTTAGTAATAAAGCCTGAGCTCGAGTTGATATTTAAATTTCTGAAGATCCCAGTCCTGATTTACGCCGTTGCAACATGGATCCAATAAAAAATGAATATCGATATCCTTGTCGTTTCATGTGATTAGCTTTAAAATTGTTAATCACAATTTACTTCCTTTGCGATAAATTGCAAAAAAACAAACTAATATAGTTGAACAACCAAATATGGTAAATCAATTATAAAACAATTGAATCTTTGATTTTTCTCACGCTGGTATGACACTTCATTCTTAACGTTCAATTCATAAATGTCAGTCATAAATGTTTTGTACACACTCAGACCAACTTAAATTTGCATGTTTAGTTTATATGTTGCATATTTAATGTTAGTTAAAAAATGAGTAGCAAATATATTTTCGTAACAGAATTAAGTGGATTTTGCCTTTAATTTAATGTGAACATAATTTTTTGAAACTTTCAGGTTCTAGTACCTGTTGGTAACAATCTTTACTTTTTTTTAGTTTCTCATGAGCGCATTAATCTTGTTTTCCATTGGTAGAACAATCAATCTCCTCTTGATCTCGAATTTGACAGTTTTCGTGTTCCATTGGGCAAAACAAATTTTTTTATCTCAGATCAATTTGCAAATGTGGATTGTGAAATCGTATTATTATTATTATTGTAGCAGTTCGATGTGAAACATAACTCAAATACGACAGCTACACTGACTTTACAGACAAGAAATCACAACAATACAAAGACAAAAAATAAAACCTCTGTTACAAACTTAATATCAAAACTAATATACCCCTATGGGATACAGTAAAATAAATCTGAAACCATGATCCATTCGTAACAAAATATATTAAATTCCAGAACAAAATCTAGATTAACTAATGGAAAATAAACATAAGTGTTTGTGTTGAAAAACTTACAAATCAAACAAATCTGACGAACACTCCCATCAACTGTTGTTCATTCTGACGGCCAACGAATTGTTTGAGTAAACTGCTGTTTTTAGCGATTTGAGTTTTCTGCTTTCACCGGCGGCTGTCATTCAGCATTCAAACAAAATAAAACCATTTGCAGCTCCAGGAGTTTCCCACAATTTAGTTTTTTGTTATTACTCTAACTTCTAGCTAAATGCTGCCTCAGCATGTCTAATGATCATATAAAAAAAGAAAACAATAATGACTCTGACGAAGATATCGAAGATTCGCTCATTAAGTTGCTTGATGAAGTAAAAAGGGAAGAGAATTTGTCCGATGAAAGCAATCAAGCCAAAACCGAACCACCAATGTTAACTGAACATTTTTTTGATCAATTGAATTACGATAGTGACAAGGAGTCTTCTGTTGAAGATGACATTCAAAGACTACAACAACTTCTTGAGAAAAAGAAAAAAGAACTTGAAAAAACAAAATGTGCCAACGTTAACCTGAAGAGAAAGGCTTCCGGACTTAGTAATGATGATTGTCAAGCAAAACGCAAACAAAATAGTCCTGGTTGTGAATCTTCAACTAATTCAGTATTGCAAACGGATCCAGAACATAGCAGTCAACAGAGATTACTACCCGATAGCAACAATCAAACACTACCCTCTGAACTGGAACTCGAACAATTATTAAAAAACGATGATTACAACTCGGATGAAGAAATTGCGAACTCAAATACCGGAATGAGTAACAGTTGTGTACCGCAGCCACCTTATATGTTCCCCCCTGCAATTCAAATGGGTCCAACAGCAATGTATAATCCAGAAAACCAGATGATTCGTAATATTGCACCGGCCAACTATCCACTTATGTACAACATGGGTATACAACCGCAATTCTACACCCCCAACATGGGGGTCATGCAAATGATGGGCTACGGTCTTCCACAAATAAACATTCGTTCTAACCAGGACGACCTAGAGTGTCTGCCTGTTGTAAATGAGGTGGGATATTCTGGAATGCCTACATTTAAACGCATAAAACGTAATAATTGGTCTCTTTAATATTGTGGACATATTATATACTTTTACTTTCTCTTTACAGTGGAGAAAAATCCTGTAGTGAGTAATGAGGAAGCGTCCAAGGACACTCAAGAATCGTCTGATAACCGTAGAAGTAAAAGTAGGTAACTATATTAAGGATTTCAATGCAGTATTTATATTCCGTTTTTTTTGTTTTCTTAGTCCTTGAGGCTTGTACGGCTTTAATTGAAAAAATGGAATTTGGCGAGACGGAAGGGAAATTTATATACACCTCAACAGTATCAAAACTCCAATCTAGCAAACCGTCTAATTCAATAATACAAAGAATATCGAATGTTAGTTATGAATTTCATTCAATCGGGCCACAACTTAACCTCACCAACTGGGGATTAAAAGAAATTTGTCCGCGCAATGCTGGCATTGCCAAACAGATAGCTATGGATGCGGATAAATATTTTGCGAAGATTGCCGAAAAGGCCAACACTACAGCTAGAAAGTTGATAAAGATAGAAGACCATATGACTGACAAGAATCAAGACAAGGTGGAAATGGAAATAGAGGAGCCAACCCTATCGACATTCCTAAGGAACTCGGTCACGCAAACAGATCCCATAGTATGTACAGAATGCCAAGCAAGAAAGCGAATAGTAGGCCACGAAATTGCGGTGCAAGCGACCGTTTATACCGGCAGTATTGGCTCACAAACGTTACCTATGGTTAGCGAAAATGATAACTTAAGAGAGGGGCTGAATATGTTTCAAAAAAAAGCCTTAGCATGTTTTTCTAATTTGATTCGACAGCCAACAATGAACAGTACCGTGGAACTATCGCGATTGCGCAACGATTTGATGGAAATCTATAATATATCGCAACGACCGACAGGACAGCTAGCAAGTAAATCACGATATCCTAGAGACTTTTCTTCGCCAACACCGGCTCCGAATGCACGAGACCCACATAGTCAAAATCGATTGAATTCAGATACAAGATTTATGCCTACTGGCATGCAAATTCCTAGGCATATAACTTCAGTAAGACAAACTGTGCCTTCTGTACATTATCGGCAGTACCAATCAAATGAAGTGCAAATGCAAGGAAATCATGACCCGATGTTCCAGCATAATGTGCGTCAACCTGCACCGCTAATACCTGTATATCCACCTGTTGCTATGCAAGACTTAAGAAGGGGCTATGGGCGAGGAGATCAGCGTCAATGAGGACTGCTTTCATTTCAACAAATACATATAATACAATAAGAGGTGTTTGCGAGTTTTTGATATTTTGACTATTTGATTTTTAAGACATTTCCCTACAGCCCTTAACTAGCATTATTTTTGAATTTGTTTTTTTTTTACACTTTTTTCTAATAAGTCGACATACATTGCCCACGAGCAAGAGCAGTTCAGTGAAAAGCAGCCATGTTGCATTAAAAAATGTCTTCGCTATACAGGCAATACTTTACAGCCGCAGTAATACTTCTTTAGTACCGAATTTGACAATGTACACTCTGTAAACGAACCTAAAATACTCAATCAATTAATTCTCATAAGTCGACCATATGGCTAAAAATCGAATACTGCGACCCATAATAACGTTCGTAAAATTGACTCAGTTTTCATTTTTGTACAGCGGCTAGACAATGCTGTTTGCGTGTTTGTAGAACTTCCCTACATTATTCCTGGAGTGACACTTCTTCATATTCATGATCGTTCTTCTTATTTCTGGAAAACTGGATGCTAGTGTTTCTCTCTTCTCCTTTGCTAGATCTTTGAAGGTCTGAGCCTTTCTGCAACACACTTATCGGCACATCCAATGTGGATCTTATTGACTAGATCTATGTCGCTGTTTAGTTCTTGATGGTATCATCGACAACATAACAAGTCAACGGAAACTTAGCTTTGCGCCATGCTTTGGTGCTGCAGATCTGGACTGGAATTATGACATTGATCATCGCGGTATTGGCTTAACAGTTCGAATAAGGGCTTTAATATTAAATTATGAGCTCTGATTCCTGACAAGATGTGATCAGAGTTGATATTCAAAGTCCCATACTATAATACTAGAGGGTCTCATTTTGTGTACATCAAGATAACAAGGCAGCGTTGTTTGTTTGTTAAATGGCGCTACAGCCCGGAATTAAGCTGGGCCTCAACCAATATGCCACCTCAATTATCCCGGTCCTTAGCTAACTGCCTCCTGTTGCGCACTCCAAGTTGGTTGAGGTCGGTTTCTACTTGTGCGCGTCACTTAAGGCGAGGTCTTCCTCTACTGCGTCCGACGTCTGGCTGGGAATCGAAGACTGCGAGCTGGAGTATTGGTGTCCATTCGTTCTACATGTCCTAGCCATCCTAAACTTTAAATGCAGAGTTTTTTGACCAGGGGCATGTCGCTGTACAGCTCGTATAGTTCTTGGTTAAATCTTCGTCTCCGTAGCCCGTGAACGAAAACGGGACCGAAGAACTTTCCTCTAAAACCGACAAAGGATTTCTTCATCCGCCTTTGAGACGGTTATGCTAAACCCATTTTTGCCGCTTCCTTCTCTATACTAGCAAACGTGGCTTTGACATCACGTTGGGTCCAACCAATGATGTCAATATCGTCGGCGTATGCTAGTAGTTGTACAGATTTTTGGAAGATTGTGCCTCTGGTGTTGGCTCGTGAGTTTGCACAATCCTCTCAAGAATCAGTTTGAAGAAGTCACATGGCAGCGCATCGCCTTGCTAAATCCTTTTTTGGTATCGAACGTGTCGGTGAGGTCGTTTAAGACCCTGATGGAGCAGCGAGAATTCTCCATCGTCATCCTACACAAACGGACGAGTTTGGGCGGTATACCAAAACAAGACATGGCTCTATATAGTTCGTCTCTATAAATGCTGTCGAATGCGGCTTTGAAATCGATAAATAGAAGGTGGGTATCGATTTGGACTTCTTGGGTTTTTTCCAGGATCTGCCGAAGTGTGAAGAATTGATCGGCTGTGGACTATCCTGGCCTAAAACCACACTGTTAAGGGCCGATCAGGTTGTTGGTAAACGGTTTCAGGCGTTCACATATTACGGCAGATAGGATATTGTAGGTGATGTTGAGGAGTCTTATGCGTCTGTAGTTGGCGCAGTTTTTGGTGGATCGGGCAAACGATGCTGAGGTTCCATTCTTCAGGCATACTTTTTTCCGACCAAATTTGGTGTAGATGGATATCGTGAGTTCGTTTTTATTGTAGTTTGGTGGATGTTTCTTACCAAGTCATCTCCGCCGGCTTTATAAAGCTCGTCGGGAATGCCGTCATTTCCGGCAGCCTTATTAAGCTTGAGTTTAGATATTGCTACACTCAATTCACTCTGGTCGGGTGGTTGGCAGTTTTCGCTGTTGTTGCCTTGTTCATCTCGACAGGATTCTGTTCGAGCCTTGTATACTTGGCTTTGACGTTTTATACTTTGGTAAGACTTGCGAACATCGTTCCTGGAGTGGCGCCTTATATCGCGCGCTTTTTTTGCTCTTTTTTCTTCTTTCTGAAAAGCCGTTGTTCTTGCCCTCTTCTCTGCCTGTAGAGCTCAACGGCAGCTCTTGTCTTCACCTGCAGCTTAGCCTTGTAGGCCTCGTTCTTGGCTACGAGCATCTGTCGGCATTCCTCATCAAACCAGGGGTTTCTTGCTGGTGGGCGCGAGAAACCTAGCACATCCGTTGCAGCTGATCTAACGGCTTGTTAGCATCGTTGCCATTGTTCTTCGACATTCGTTGCTGGTTGTATGGTGTTAATCGATAGGTTTAGGGATACGCGTTGCGCGAAGTTCTTGGCGGTCTCTTGCTATTGCAGTCTTTCGACATTAAAGTTTTTCACAGTATTTCTGGATTGTTGTGGCGTGTTGGAAACCCATCTTACCTTGGCTGTAACAAGGGAGTGGTCCGATTCGATGTTAGCTCCTCGAAATGTTCGGACATCCAAAACACTGGATGCGTGCCTCTTCTTTCGTAATGTGATCAATTTGGTTGAACGTTCGTTGATCTGGAGACCGCCATGTCCCATTGTGGATATCGAGGTGAGGAAACCACGTGCTATACCAGGAATATAGTGGCATTTCGTTCCGTAGCGAAGTCAATTAGCCTAAGTGTGTTGTCTATGTTTTCCGACAACACTGCTTAATATGTCTTCCCTTCCTATCTTTGCGTTAAAATCTCCCAGCACGTTTTAAAATCGTACTTCGGTAGTCGCTCATAGGTTTTGTCAAGGATCTTATAGAAGCAATCCTTAGCTATAACATCTTTTTATTCCGATGTGGGGTGAATTTGTGCTTACGTTGAATTTGGCCATGAAGCGGATTGTTACAATGCGTTCGCTTATTTCTTGGAAACATAGGACTTCTTGCCTAAGTCTGGCACTTATAATAAATCCGCATCCGAATAGTCGCTGTTACTGCTCACTATAACACGGTTCGTAGTATATGTCACAGTTTTTCATTCTCTTTTTGCCCATCCCATCTCATCGTATTTCCATGATGGCAGTAATATCTGATTTGTATCAGTTTAGGGCTTCCGCTAGTTGTTCGCTTGCACCTCTCCTGTTTAATGTTCTCAAATTCCAGGTGCAGATACGAACGTCGTTGTCATTTTTTCGTTTAGAATGTTCGTCAAAAATTAAATCAGTCCTTTCCGAGGCTATTGGTTGCTTCGTAACCACAAGTTTTTTCCATGGTTGGGTAGTTAACCCAAAGCACAACCCCAAACCTGGAGGACCAGTTCCAATTTATTAGGTACCCCTACGACACGGGGCCATCAGTATCCACTACTGATTCAAAAATCTGTTTTTCGGTAAAACGGCACCAACCCGATAATAATGCTGAAGTTATGCTCTTCAGGCACACTTTCATTAGACCAACTTTTGCAAATGCGTTGTAAATTGGTTGCCAAACCATGATCACCAACTTATTATAGCTCGTCAGGAAGGCTTCATTTAGGGCAGACTAGTTCAGCTTAGTTTTCACATTCGTAGCAACTATCGAATGATACATTCTTTCCGACAGCGAGAGATTGTCTGACATCATAGTTTAACAGACCCAGAACAGAACAGCAGATCGAAAATGCCACTTGCAGTCCTGTTTAAAGTATATATAGCGTTGCTTTGGCAAAGTATATGTGGAGAGCAAGAACTTACAGCTTGTTACCAATTCGTGTATGATCGCCTTGAGAGCGTTTTCTCAGTTTCGAACGTCTTCACTTCTGTTTATTATGGAAAGCAAAAATGCATTTCAGTTTCTCTATATGTTTACACTTGTTTCCTGACACAATTGTTTACCTTTTTATTACTATTCGTTGGTAATTTTCTCGTGTATGTCATATACCCCTTTCAATAAAATCGAATCGCTTAAATGTGAAAAAAATTACACTTCGTCTCTATTGAAGACACTCCGCTGTCCAAGTGCAAATCCCAGCAAAAAAAAAAACAATCGGCCAATCATAACATTGAATATAAACCACTAACGAGCATACGTTTTACAAATACATGCATGTTTATTTAATTTAAGTTTTTTTTGTATGTGTACGAAAATTCACAGATATTGTTGTAATGTCAGAACCGAACAAAAAATTAAAAGGATTTGAGAAACAGATAACATTTTCCATTTTAAAATAAAATCAAAACAAATAAAAAAAACTACACTACTGATTAATTCTAGAATAATTTTATATATGTTTGTCGTTTAATGTTTTGAATATAAGTTAATACTTTATAAATATGTGTGTAAGAATTACCACCCGACCATCCGAACGAAGGCCAGTGCAGACGAGGGGCGTACCGAAGCAAATGTTTGAAAAAATAAAAAGTTGGAACTGATAGCCTTGACTTCTGCCTGGCTTCTAATTGATGTCGCTCTAAGGAAAGAATATGTTGCAAAGCTTATTGGTCCATTGCTTCTTGACTTGTGTCGTCAACCTCCATGCCAGCTGGTTCATCTTTTGCTGGTTCGATGGCGTCCGTTGCCATTTCAACTTCCTCTACGGTGGCGGCTGCCTCGACCACGATGGTGGGAACCAATGGCTCCGCCTGGGAAATTGATTCTGGATTTTCTTCCATGGGCTGGTCGGCTGTAACGGCTGGTTCTTCAGCCACTGCAGGAACAGGGACATCCTTGGTTTCTGTGGTTGGTGCAACAGATGATTTGTCAACGGCAGCTGCTGGTTTTTCGGTCTCCTTCGGTTCCGTTGGTTTGATTTCAGCTGGAGTTTTGGTCGATTCATTTTTTAGAGATTCTGTAACAGGCGGAGGCGGATCGGATTTATCGCATTTTTCTACCGGTTCTGTAGTTTTGGCAGTACTTGTCTCCTTTGTTATTTCCTTTTCAACTGGTACTGGTGGTGCCGATACAGCTTCAGTGGCAGTGGTCGTTTCTTCAGCGCGTTTCGCTTTCTCAGGTTCTTCTTTAAGTGAAATCGGCTTTGAGGGCTCGATATCTTTTTTCGCTTCTTCGACTGCAACCACCACAGGAGCGACAACAACTTCTTCAAGCTTCTCCTTTAAAATTTCTTCAGGCTTATCTTTCTCCTTTTCTTGGCTGGTTGGGGCAACCGTCTCTTCGACTGCAGATTCGGCCTTCTTCTCAGTAGTCTTATCGGTGATGGTGTCAGTGATGATGTTTTCAGTCTTATCATTATCGTTTTCTTTAATATCGCCGTTCTGGTTCTCCTTGTCGTCATCATTCTCTTTGACGATTTTTTTTGCTTCCATTTCCGTTACTGTGTCTTCCTTTTCGAGAACTTCCTCAGCGCAGTCTTTTTTCTTATCTTCAGGTTCGTTGTCGACCTTTTCTGTTTTATCAGTTTTATCATCTGTTTTCTCAGCTTTTTCGGATTTTTCAATTTGTTCCGTTTTCTCAGCATTGTCGGTACTTTTAGCGACTTCAACCGGTAGAGTAGTTTCAGGTTTTGGATCAGGGGTAGGAATTGTTTCAGACTCTTTTTCTGTCTCAACTTTTGCAGCTGGTGCTGTCGATTTTGTATCTACCTCATCCTTCTTCTCGGCTTTGCTATCAGTTTCCTCTTTATCATCTGTTTTCTCCCCAACATTGTTGTTCTCAGCTGTTTTTGGAGCCACAGCAACGTCCTCATCCATTTTTTCACATTCTGATTGTTTATTGTCTTTCTCCGCGTCAGCCATGACTGTGTCGTTAGCTGCTGTAGCTAGCTTGTCATCAGAAACTGCACTTTTTTCAGCTACACTTTCCTCGGGTTTCTTTTTATCGGAACTGTCAGCCATTTCTTCAACATCGGCTTTGTCGGCAATAGACTCAGCTGCTATATCTGCTTTTTTGCTGATAATACTTTTTGTAGCTGCTTCGGTTTCCGCATCAATGGTCTCATCGGCGAGATCGAGCTTCGGCTTTTTAGGATTTGGCAAAATGTCGTCATCGGCCTTGTGGATTAGATTAGAAGTAGGCTGTGGCGCCGGTGCTGCCGATGATGTTGGATTTCCAGTCTCTGCATTAAAAATGGGCTCATTCTCCATGTCAATATCAACATTGACATCCAATGATGCGTCGCCGTTTACTACCGAATCAAGAGAATCGCCGTTTTCGCTTTCAGTCCGTTTACGACCCGGTTCAATGGTACTAACTACTAAATAGAAAAAAAGATATGAAGCAGATAGGACATGGGTTTAGTTGTGATGAAATCTTTTATAACAAAAAATATTAATGGGATAACGGCAGACAATATTAAAAGTATTCATCTATACAATGTCCATCTAAGGCTTTACAAGAATCCTAACATATATTTAACGGGTTAGTGAGCACGTCGCTTGATGCGGATGTATTAGCGCCACGCAAATATGCAAAAAAAATTATAAATCATATTCAGGAAATCTACCGTTATGGTAGATTACAAATAAGTCTCGTCAGAATATCTGGCGCGGAATTTAAGTTCTACTGTTCTTAAGTCAAAACATGGTCCAACCTTTCCATGTTTGGAGTTGTCACACGGTAAAATATTTGTTACAAAATAAGAACTGCTGAAAGGGGTGATTTTATTGGTTACGAGCATGCTCGTATCTATATCTAGAATAATGTAAGAACATTAACAAAGAAGATGCTGCCGAACAACATACAAAAGCCATACTCTATTGCACACATTATTTCCACCCAGGGTTATTATGGGAATATTTAGCTCAAACACCACTAAAAGAGTGCACGGTTCCTTCAGTCTACGCTACTCCTAAAATATTCCCTAACTCCCTCTTTTTTCTTTAATTCCAAACGCTGTGCTAAGAACCTATAAAGTTATTCATAGCCCTTTGAGCATGTGCAAATTATTACTAAAAACAGACATCCACAAGGCGGTCTTAGAAGTTAAGCTTACGAAGATTCCAAAATAACTGACTTTAACCTTTAGAATCTAAGATAACATTCCTGCCGAAATTTATAAAGTCGCAGAAATGATGTAAAGAAATTCTATTATCAGTATTGTTTTGGATGGCAGCTAACTCTGACATCTGACTAAAAGCCATCCAACAGTCAATCAAATTATAAAACCGACCAACAATTCTAAACGAACATACGAACGAAAACCTATTAAATTCTTATCAGGTTAAACTTTGATAAGAATTTCCAGGTCACAATCCCAAACAAATCGTCATGGGAAAGAAACGAAACTGTGCAAAATGACTCGATGCATTTTTATACCGATGGCTTTAAAACAAACGACGGAGTGGCTGGCTGCTGGTGTCCTACGGTAGGCTAGACCTCAGCCTATCTTTCCGTCTTCCTGAACATTGCAGCGTGTTCCATGCGAAACTCATGGCGATTAAAGAAGCCTTGTCTTGGCTCAAAGAGAATGTTATATCTTCCAAGGATATTAGCAGCTTCTCGGACAGCCAAGCGGTCAACAAATCGCTGGAATCAGTATAATTTGACTCAAAAACCACCATCACATCTTCAAGTGATGACAGAGCAATTCAACATTCACATCTGCCGGGAGCCTGGGCATAGACAGATATGGAACTCAATTACCAGTCGCACTCGGCACTTTGTAGTCCTAGCGCTACTTGAAAAACTTACTAGCCTAGAATGCTAATCTGAGATGTAGTCTTGGTACGACAAACAAATTTGACAAAAGCTGGATTTAAGAAGATCGAAGGGACTGGTCTCGCTTGCAAGATCATCCATAAGCGCCACCATAGGTGTCTAATCGATAGGCACACAGTATGGCCTCAATTCGAAAAACATGGACGAAGAAGAGACAATACTTCACATACTGCCTGACCCCATCAAACCCATCAAAAAAGGAACCTTTATCTTGGCGTTTACTTCATTAAAAATCTGTACGATTTGACAAACACTGAAGTGAGATGTCTCCTCCGCTACATTAACAACTCAGAGTGGTTTACTTTGAGGCAAATTCATAAGATCCACTTGTAACCACAATGGACCAAAAACTGGTCTAATTGTGCTGGCGAATCGCTTGCAGCAACTCTAACCTAACATATAGTCTCGAAACGAAAGGGAACCATATGAACTCATAAAATTCAGAGTTGTATCCTCAACATCGCTTACACGATGTTTGTCACAACATGTGAATGTCACCAATAACAATAGATGGCATGGTTTTCACACAAGTTGATACATTATTGTATAATAATGCGGTTGAGGTCATCACTTAACATTTTACAAACAGGAGAATATTGAGCGTTTCCAAGTATTTCACAGATTTCAAATGTATACATTTTTGAGAAATATATATACAGCACAATAATCCATCTCGCAGAGTCTTTGATTCCCAGCAAGATAGTATGACCTCGCCTTAAGTTGCGTACAGAAGTCGAAATTGACTTGAAGTGTGTAGCAGCTATGTACCATGCTGATTTGAGAAGCATGTTGCTTGAGGCATCTAAATTTACCCGGACTGTAACTACACTTAAAGGGCTGACCAGAATGCGTATCTGTAGCTGGTATCTTGTATCGCTGTCAAAAGAGAAATACATTCCTTGCATGAAGTTGCCATTCATTCAACTTCAAGCTTGTTTGGTGGGAAAATTTCTTAAAGCATGACTTTTCTGGAATTAATAACCGTTTCATTCATTCATTTCAAGGATGAAAATTATTTTGGAAACACAATCTTATTAGAAAAACAAAAAGCACACACGTAATGACCCAGTTAAGTTGGATATATTCCATTTTATGAGTTAGAACCGTGCACTTTTGTTAGGTTAGCTTAGAGTGTCTGAACCAGGTTAGTTATACGATTCATCTGCCTTATTGAATCATCCCTAGCTTCCTATTTTATGAAGTAGAATAAGGCCCGTTTGTTGATACAAAACTTAACTGTTTATGTTTCAAATAAATAAAAACAAATAAAAAAGTATGCATCGCAGCTAAAAATTGTATAGCCGTTTCAGACGCAGGCGGTAAGTGCGAAAGGGAAATATCGTGGATCGTATACGTCGGCTACGATCTTGTTTGATGCTGGGGTAGTAATGTGAACACTGGGTATAAATATCAGTCCCACGCATCTCGTTGTATGTATGTAGTTCTATACTCTTTAGTAATACTAATACATAAAGCTTGCATCAATAAACAAAAAAGTCGTTAGGTGGAACATAGCTTATGTTTTAGAAAAAATAACAAATGAAATATTTAAGTATGTATTTGGGATTGAAGCGCTCGTACATTTTTGGATATTCGATATTTTTAGTTTGCAACGCATTTAATACAAAAATAATGTAAATAAAAATGGACAAAATTCTGGACGTGTTTGACGATGACGTGGAAATCCTTGAAATTTTAGAAGTTAGAATTCCGCCGGGAAAGCGAACACCCTATTTTGCCGCCATTTTGGTAAACATTAGTCTTGACAGTTCATATTTGGCAGTCGTGTAGACAGTTAGACACGTGGCAAATTTATTGAAAAATATTCGATAAACAACGTGCCAACAAAACGCACTATTTATCGTGTAGTGAATGATTTCGAAGAAATAGGGTCTGTGATAGGCCCAAGCATAGACCACAACGAAATGCAAGATCGGCTGATAACATTACTGCTGCTCAAGGAAGTGTTCAAAACAATCCATCAACCTCAATTCGAAGCCGTGCTCAGGAGCATGGTCTTCAAAGAACAACTTTGGCCTAACATATCAAAAGATCCTTCAACTTCGCCAGCATCCTACGAAATAATATGAGCAATCTTTCGATGAAGCTGTGATAAACTTATTTTACTTGCGAGATATCGCTAGGGGAAGATTTTGAGTAGCACCGACAGTAATCACATACTAGATGTAATAACGGATAGCAGGACTTGCTTGACCATTCTCTCCCTTCATATCACTACCGTCCAATTTTAAATTTGTATGAAATATTTTAAAATTTTGATATATCGCATCGCATAGTTCGATGTGAACTTAGATATTCAAATCAATTACTTTGCTATGTACCACCAAAGATTATAAAGCCATACAGATGACGCACTGCATACAAGAAATATGGTTTTCTATGGGGGGTCGTACTGGCACAGCCCGCCATATGTTTCGATATCGTTTCTCATGTGTGCACGTGCACAGCGCCCGCCCGTACCTTGAAGCTGGTGAGCAAAAGTTTCTGTTTTTTTGTTCTCAATGCGTCATCTGCTTGGCTTTACAATATTTGGTTCCACATAGATTTTTACGTGCAACTTAAATAAATTTATGAATAACTTAAAAGTTATGTGGAACCAAGCTATTTACAGGATTTATAATTCGAATCAGCAAATATTTACTTGCTCACACAGGTCTTCAAAAAAGAAATTTTTCAGGCAAAGTATCTCTTATTAGAGATCAATGTACATGATCTGAGAAACTCTCAAACTTACAACAATTGTGAAAAATATGCAAGAGTCGGCTAATCGGAGTCGTTGAAAAGAAGTTCCCAATTTATAATGAAAATTTATTTATTGTGACAAAAATATAAGTTTGCATGCCAGATATTCTATTTTAGGCAGTTGCGTTTTCCAGTTGTTAGTAAATTGCAGTTTTAATCTTAAAATGCTTCTTTGTCTTAATTGCAACAACATTAAGGTAGTTAAGGAGTTCATCTACCTCGGAATCAACCCTCAAATCATACCTTAATGGATCTACAACGGATATTAATCTTTGTACACCGATTCAAAACAAACGGAATAAAAAATCGAAAGTCTTCCCGTATCAATAAACGCTGACTAGCTTATCAGTAGATATGTTTTGACATTTGCGAGAGTATTTCTTATGGGAAAAACTGCAATGTTAGTCATTGAGCTAATCAGCGTTTATTTCGGGCATACAAGCTTATTCTAAAAGACCATAATCCTACCAGTCCTATTTTGCCGCTTAAAGTGCTGGACAATGAGGTTTACGGGTAAAATTATTGAGCGTATTGTTGATTTAGTCGTGTATGCGAGAGAAACGCGAATGGAGGAAACGATACAGTTGGGGAAAGTCGTCGACTTTATTTTTTTAGACAACTCTGATTGATTGCATGCAATTTATCAAAAATATCGGAATGCCAATTTAATTTCAGTTTATAAAGTTTTGGGTATCCGCCCAAATTCATTCAATTGTCATATCTCTAAAAAAAAAAAAAAAGTCCCCCTCGTTGTCACTCTCGGACATGATAATCGCGTATATCGTCTGCCAATGCCATTATTAATGCGTCATGTGCAACTGATATATGTTAAAATCTTATCAAAATGTATGTTGGAACCAGATTTGAATTGTGGTAACAATAAATATTTGGCGGTCAAACGATTCTCTTTCCGTAAAGACAAAATTTTAATTACCCTTCGAAACTTAAAAAATGAAACATGTGACTGGATCCAACCGCTTTTCTAAATAGGTCAAAGAACCTCGGAGATCTTTCTCCGTTGCGATGAATTTCGAACAAAATTCAAGAATTACAAATGTGTGTGATACGGGGAGATACCAACGACCAACCTAATGCCCATGGCTCGTGCAAAAACGAAATCGAAAAAGAAACATTAAACAAGAATTAGGCACATATAGAAGACACCAACCGACGAAGCAGAAGGAGAAGCGACACAACGAGCGCACATTAAAAGAGGAAAATAGTTTGCATCCGAAGAAAATATTCACTTCAGCTGTTTGTCACGAGCACGACGACGACAACACTCTTTGTCCTCTTTTTCCTTAGCATCACTAAGCAACTACCACCTTTACTCTTCCCTCCATTTTGAAGTGGGTATTTTTTTTTTGCAATATACATATAGAACAAAAAAAAAAGTAGGATACCAGAGACACTGAAAGTGTACTTACCCAAAATGTTCTTCTCCAACGCCCGCATGAATTTATCGATGCGACTGTACTGCTTGCGAGGTTCGGTCAAAAGCTCACATAAACGTTGAACGGTAAATGGAGCTGCATTGAATAGCTCCAGACGCTCCAGAAGGGACGACTTCATACTCTCGTAATTGAACGGATCCACATTGGGATACTGGGGCAGATCTACAAAGAAAAAAAATGCAAAAAAAAATTAACACACATTTGCAACACGCGAAAAAAGAATTCTCTTTTTTTTTGCAATACGAATTTTGGAACGTTTTCCTCCGCCTCCTTCTGGATTTCTCTTCTTCGGTATTCCTTTTTTGCTGGCTTTTTCGTCGCCTAACACAACCCCTTTTCTTTCACTGTGTATATCACGCACTCGTCGTTATTTCATGATGAAACAAGTTCTGTGTACCCACCCGTCTCCGCCAACAATAGCCGGCCGGCTGCTGTTGCTAATTTTTTAACGAACATGTCTGCGGCGGCTCTGGGAATGGGATGGGGGGAAAACTTACCGTCGACCCGTGGTGATGTGTCGTGGAAATTCTTGATCACATTCAATAGCTTCTCGCGGAATAAGTACTTTAGACTGGACCACTTGAATACCGTATCACCGGTTTTTGCAACGTAGTGCATGTAGTCGTCCAACTCTTTTGGGATTTCTTTCTGCTTAAGCCGTGTGAATCTTTCGAGGATTTGCATCACTTCCTCGGCATTTTCCATGTTGAGCATTTGGGATGTGGTAATTACGCAGTAAGCAATTTGAAGTTCACAAAAAAACGAACAGTCTTTTTATTTAGTTCCTCGTACAGTAAATTCGGATTTTCTCTTTTTTCTGTGGTTTTTTTTTTGTATTAGGTGGTAATGAAAAAAATTGCGAAAGACCCTGCCGCGGTTCAACCAACTTGCAACAAACTCCAAACGCAACGTAAAACTACGATAATGAACCGCTGCAGTCGCACCGAAGTTGTCTGTGGTCTCCGGTGTGCTACAGCTGATTTTCAGAATGAAAATGTTGGCGCTAGTGTCGAGAAGAGGTAATTAGTGTGATGGTAAGACTACATTGAAGAGAAATTATTAGGCTTTCACATGGTATTGTGTGTGAGTTAGTAATAATCTACTTTTACACGTTGACTCTCGAGTCATGACTTTTTTCGCAGTTCTCTTTTGTTATTTTCTTTCGTGAGTCTCGCGCTTTGTCTTGACTCAAATTTGACATTCCGCTTTTATTCTGCTTCAACACTGCGAATTTTTTCTCAAGGGTCTATGTGCAAAAGCAGACGCAGCGAAACCGACTCTCCAAGCAAAGAAATTATATGAAGCAACATAACGATAAAAAGAAGGAAGAGAAAAGAAAACGTCAAAAAGAGTCACGGGAAAATTTAAGCGTGACTCACAGGGCTAAATATTTTCCCTCTCAACTTTCCGAGCTGGCTTTCTCTTTTGCACTCATGTGAGTCGTGACTCAACAGTCAACGTGTAAAAGCAGACATAGCTATCATTGAAAACCCTCATTAGAAATTTTCTTTTACTTCTTGCGGCTTTTTTATAAATCCAACCATTGGCGAGTTAGTGTCAAAACAAAGCCTATGCGTTTTGAAACATGGTTATGCAAAAATATTTTAATTTTTGATTAAAGTATTAATTTCTGCTTCTAGTTTTCGCAGAAATTCACTTCTTATTTTTCACTGATCAAGATTTATTTTAGTGAAGTAGCTTCCAATAGGAATTATTGGAAAATTTCATTTCAGCTCGGTGGAATGGCAATCACTAGCTGTCAACTTTCAAGACACACAGGTTGTTTGTTTTTGGTTAAATTTATATTTCACATCGAAGTGCTACAGTTTTAAGGATTAAGAATAGTTTTTCGCAACCGAAATAATAATAAATCAAAATGAAAATAACTCTAGTCAAACTGACAGCTATCATATACTAATACATATGAAAGCTGTCAGTTTGACTAGAGTTAGTGCAAGGAGGGTTAAATCTGCCGAAAAATCCAGATCTGCAAAATTAATTTGAGATAAAAAAGAAACAATTTTTTTTGCCCAATGGAACACAACAACTGTTAAATTCGGCCTTTTGACAGATCTAGACCAAAATAAATGGTTGATTTGTTTGCCAATGGTAAACGCCATTAATGTCATACGATCGGTTTCCAGTGTTCGCAATTTGTTTCGTGCGAAAACTAATGAAGAAAAATGTACGTTTAATAATTTAAAATAAATTATAAATGCAATATACAAACAAATGCAACAAACAAAATTAATTTAATTTAATAATTTTAGTGGATTTGAAGCATCAGTTCCAATGTCTGCAAATAAGGCTGCCACAAGTTCTAGGTACAAGGACTAAGCAGAGCATTCCCTTCGTTTTACATTGGAAGGCTATTCGAAGGAAGCAAAAAGAAAATGAGTACGAAGCAAGTGCCATTCACAAGGTCCAAAGAAAGAGAAGAAGTAAAAACTACCGATAGCAAGTTGGCACTCCTTCAAGAAAATGTTAATTGGATCGGAATTTAATTAACAAACTCTACTTAAATTGGGCAGATTGCTAGATATCCATGAGAGGAAACATAAGAAGAAAACACAAAAGTTTATAGTCGTGCTAGTAATTGCTCAGTTTAATAAATCTATTAACAAATTATTATCAAGTTATATATACTATGTATGTTATTTAACTATTTACAGACAGTTTTCAATTACACGCTTTCCCATGTAAGAAAAGTGGATTGCTTCCATCTCTTAGCTGTTTTCGAAAATTATTTTCATTGTCGTTTTCTCGTCTCAAAATCTTAGTTAGAAAATAACCAACAACTTAATGTTGTAAAGCTATTTAAACTTCTAATTAGCCGAGTTTCCCTTCCCAATGACATTTATTTGAAGTTTCAATATTACATTTTTTATTTTATTCTATTACAACTACCACGTCAAACTAAAAATTACGATCCGTGAGCATTCGTATGACCAAAGATTATAAAGCCACACAGATGACGCATTGAGAAAAAAAAACAGAAACTTTTGCTCAACAGCTTCATGGTACGGGCGGGCGGTATGCACGTGCACATATGAGAAACGAGATAAAAATATATATATATGATGCCAATACGACCCGCCATAGAACTATGTATACAGTGCGTCACCTGTATAGCTTAATAATCTTTGGTATGACACAATCTATATAACGAATCACGTAATTGTTGTCCGTTGGATTGCCGATCCGTTCACGCGTTTCGACCAATGAAATGCGGAACACGACCAATATCAGTTAAAGACAAAGCAAAATTTTCCTTGTCAATTCTGCAATTCCTAATGTCATGATATAGCGTTGCCAGGCGACATGTGCTGACAGCCAATCCAATGACAGACAATTTTATTCTACTACATTAGAAATAACCAAATTATAATTTCTTAATATGTTTTGCTACAAATCGCAACGATCGAAACGATTGTAATTAAAAAAGCTCTTTATGAAGAAAACTTGATTGATATCAGCTATTGACACGTGAACGGCCAAAACGCACTATAATGTGCTAAAGTGCGATGAACAAATACGAATATCACTTCCTGTCCCATCAAACCACCAACCTTAAATAATCTTAATCAGCAGTTTGAAATTGTTGGTTTCACCATTCGTACAAGAAGCACACATAAATGGTGTAAAATATGCAAAGCTTTTTCAGATATGCTCAGCATCAGATGGAAAATTTTCTGTCAAACAACAATTTCCTTACTTCTCAGGTTAAAACAATGGTGAGTTCCGTTCATTATACATCAGAGTTGTACTCTCTTAGTAAGAGTAGTGAGTAGATAATTCCAACATAAATTAGGCCCACTTTTTCAAGTAAGGAATCGTGTTCCACATCAGAGACTCGATGGGATCCGTGAGTTGAAAACGTCTTAGAAAGAGCAAAGTCGAATAAGCAATTGAATGTTATAATCATAGGGCGTAACATTTTATTGCAATCGTTTATAATTAATTATAATGTGTTAACTATTTAAAGCTGTAATAAAATTAAATGTGATATAATATATAGTAAATTTTCTGACTTATTTTGGGGTTATTAAGAAGTTATTAAATAATGACAACTTACCGATAAGGTACCTACCCAACACATTCATGTTCCAGGGTAAACAAAATTGAAATAAATTTAAATACATTTTATTACGTGATTTTGGATAAACAAAATTCAACATTTTTCTTTAATAAAATGAATCATTGCTAATTCAGTGCAACATTCAAACTTTTCGATAAAATAACGTGCACCTCTTAAGCTCTTTATTAACAACACAAAAAATCCAGTACAATATTTATTACTTCGTGTTCACTTTTGCTTTCTTTATAAAACCTTAAAATATTCAAAAATATGTATAAATAAGTAAAACAACAAAGTTGTACACAATACATTTTTTTTAAACAATTTTTTTAAAATATGTATCAAAAGTATTTCAATATCCATGTAAACATCAATGCACTTGGTGCGTAATTGATAATCCAAATTAATTATAATTATTTGTCAATAGATTTTTGTTTTGTTTTGGTGAGTGTATATAACTTAATAGATGTATATACAGTTGTGAGTAGCCTTTCTAGGTTGACATTTCTTGGCTTCTCAATTTGTTTTTATGGTTATATACTTTTAATTTAACTATAACAATTATTATTTCTATATGTATATCATTCTAAGAGTAAGTACATATCTTATGTGTTGTAAGGCATTTGGAAAGTGCATACATGGTATCAGACATTGTTGTGTATTGACTTTTAAGTTGTGTATACATATATAGGCATATTTATTAATGTAGTTATTGTTGTTAGTATATAATCAGATATAGATTCCCAGAAGTATATTTATCTAAACTTATTTTGCGTATTAATATTATTTGAGTCCTTTGTTTATGAATTATTATATTGTGTATATTACTTTGTTTAACGATTTATTTAAAATAAATTTACAGTTATTGGTTGCTTTAAATTTTTTTTTATGAAAAAGTGATATGATTATTTTATTTGAATAAACTTGTGCGGTATTTAAATTCATGTGAGCTGGCTATTTAATTATAAAATTTTTATACCATGAATTTTTTAAAATTTCAAATATAAGTTGTAGGTAAAAACATTTTGGCTCACAGTAACAAAGAAATGATACGAAACGCTACTGATCTTTCGCTTGTTATGAATCTAGACATGTAAAAGTTTGTATTTTTAGAATTAATTTAGATTTATATTTATTATCTAAAAATACTAAATTATGATTGCCCGAAATCTATTGCGATGTAAGTATGGATATAATAAAACTCAATTATTTTACCGCCATAACCTGGGCTAATTTTTGACAATTGGAATACAAAGGGTAACACAAAGCTATTAAACTGCTCTTCGAATTTTACTAATAAGATAATATGGTACTTCTGTGAAAATTAAGTCAATGTAAAATATTTTTAAAATGAATGTTTCATTTTTAATATTACACAGATGAGCATTTTTTGTTCCACAAAAGGTTGTTTTTATTATGATATATGATAGAATAAAAGCGGGGAAATTATTTGACGTGGTTTATTATAATTTTGATATCAAACTAAGATAAATGTAACATTGCTATGTTCAAATAATTTTAGCGCCGAATACATAAGACGTGTTCCACTTACGGATCCTTCCGAAACCTCAGAGATATGAGTTTTTGGCATAAATGTGGTAAATTAAACATTAAATGTTTAACCTGCACGTAAAAAATGTATGCAATGGGCAATTTATGACGTTTAGTAAATCTAATGTTCAATAAGAGACCTACACATTTTAGAGTTTATTACAACAAATTAATACATATTGTATTATAAACTAAGATTGAGTTATTGAAAAATGTTGGTCCTTAATGTATTTTGTCCGGTGTCTTTTGTATGAGAAATTTAGTTAACTTGAAGAAAGTACATATCGTCAGCTGAATAAGAAGGCGTTGTTAATCCATTTTTGGAAAAAATACCTTTTGATGCTATCTAGTAGAAACTCGGTGTGTGCTTGACAAAAACCTGGCAGCAAACCTCATAACTCCAAGGGTAGATGACAAAAAACACGCAACTCCAGTAAAATAAATATTCATAGTCGAATTAAAGCGGTTTCTTATTTTATTATTAATTTAGGTTATACACCGTTAAGCAAAATCTGGGCTTGGTAAGAAACTTTAGTTCCTCAAGTAAAGTTTTTAATTTTAGAGTTACGAGGTATTCTTTTTAAGTAGACGATATTATATAAGCTCTGCAGTAGAAATTTAAAAATTCACATTACCAGTTTATGCAAAATAATATACCAATATTAGGCAATGCGTATGGCGTATACTTGTGTTTTTTTTTTAAATATTTCATAGAACACCGGTTATAAATACAAACTTGCCTTGAGATGGCATTTATCCGATAATGAACATTCTGATTAATTATTGCCCTTCTTTAAGTAATCAAACAAACAATTTTTTTTCAGGTTATACGAAGCTTTTTTACTTTTGTTTGAAATGAGGAGAAAGTAAATGAAACATTTATTTTTAATAATACAAAATATCTAATTCAAAATTCATTATACCACGTAAGGAAATATTTTTTAGTTTTCCATTTGATAATGGGACCCCTTTTGATTTTTAAGTGACAACTTTCTTGCTGACGTCTAGATTCCCGCAAGGAAAATCATCCTTTCTCTTAACAGATGATTTTAATTAATATGAAATTCTTTTCAATGATATGTGTTAACTTCCAATCTGCCTAACCTCAAACTGCAATTTTAATTTATCTGTCACTGCAACTTAATTAACAGAGTTGTTTAATGCTAAATGATGTGTCAAAAGTAATGTAATAATTTAAATGTGCCAATATTTTTTTTCCAAATGACATCAAATGTAATCGTGCTTTGACATTTATGGAGTGAACAGGTAAGGAACAAAGTTAACAATAAGCAATGGAGTGATAACGATATTGAAGATGAAACAGGTACACAATTATGAGCAAGATGTTTTGAGAGCAACAATTCATAAACAAAAATAAAATGTCCATCATGTGATATCATGTCATCAAAAACATCGAAAAGTGTGTGAATTATGTTTGTAATTATTTCGTAAAAAATATTTCCAATAATAGCTAGAATAAAAAATTGGAAATGAGTTTAAATTATGTTTGTAATTTTTCCTTTTTTACGGAAAAAAACTCGCAAGTAAGTCAAAGAGCGGTCTTAATGATCTCTAACAAAATGTTCAGAATTGGCAGAACTTTTCTGAAAAGATTTTATCAGCAAACACACAAACATTTCTAACATGAAATCGCTTTTAATCGGATTTAATTTCGGAATCTACTCAAGAAACATATCACACCAATGCTTACGATTTCATAAATAGATAATGAGTCATCGCTCAGAAGAAATTTTCTGGTTCCAATGTTTCTCGAGTATAACCAATGGAACATGCCTTGAATTTGCCAACCGATCGAGAGCAGAATAAAGCATTTCTTCAATAAATATGTAACGCCGTTAGTACGCAACTAATTAGAAATCATCTGTACAGATGCTTTGTGACAAGCATTAAAATCCGACACCAACAATTTGTTAAATTCGTAACTCGCATTTCTTAATTCAATTTAAAAACGAAATTTGTCGGTGTATTGAGAATTCTTAGGGGAAAAAATTATTAGAAACTAACTGACCCTTCTCAAGTCCTCTTCAAAAGACAAATTTAAAAAAAAATATGAATGAAAAAATAGAATGTTTTGAAGAATAAGAAATGCAAAAACCAATGACTGATTTTATTTTTTTTTTCAACCCTTAAATTTTGTATCGGAAATGCTTGTGCTCAGTCAAATTTTGTATGCAATCACATTTTATTTTATGTTCCTATGCAATAACTTTTCGTTAAAAAATGAAGTATGTAAATCAAATATACAGTTATGCAATAGTGTAAAACGCATTTTTTTAATTTGTTAAGGATAAGTCGTTTTAAACTGAAACGTATTAAAACTTGACCTGAACAAACGTGAACTCCCTTAGTTTCCAATTGTTCACGTTATCGAGAGTCTACTGTATGTGAATGTACTTATCTGTATATTTAAGGTTAGATTCTAATTTTAAATTTGGGATGTATCACTGATGCACTGTCGGTATACTTGACATCATACTCCCTACCATTCATGCCCTGACTTCTACCATTTCACTGGATATATCTTCCACCTTTCTTTGACTCTCCTCTCTGCTCATTTTCAAAAACCATTTCGACCTACCTAGATAATCCTCTCGCGAAAACTGCTTACCTTACAGACTCTTTTCCCTACCAAACATTTTTTTTAAAGTCCGGTCAACCTCAGCTGGAAAGATATTACCAATATCGATATTTATATATAATTTAGTAATTTGTCGATGGTTTTATTTTTGTACACACTATATAAAACACTCTGGCTATTAAAATTGTGATGATAATGTCTATACTGATGTTTTCATTCGGTGTCAATGTGTTTCATTTTAAAAACGCATTGGGCCATATTTTCTCTTGAGGAATGGAAAATAGACATGACACCAACACAAAATTTTGGAGAGATGTAATGGTAATGGTAAATTTTTGATAATAGCTCAGCATCAGGAAATCGTAAAATTCTTAAAATTAAACATGGCATTTTACTAAATATAGGTATTTATTTTATGTTTATACCATTTCTGATTTTTCTCCCCACCTTTCTTTTAGAAATTTGCATCGAAAAACGAATATTTTTGTATTCAGCTGTTTCTAAAAAACCTACATTATAATTTTGTTGCAATTGTGTTCCACATGTTACTTTTAACATTAGTTGTAGTTTAAAAAAAAATCAGTTCAACAAAAATTGAACTCGATCCCTTTTCGCAGTTTGAGGTTATGGTTCAAATTAATCAATTCAAATCGACTTAATTGATAATTGTTTCATATGGAAAAAAATGTCTTCATTATGAGTTTGTAAAATGTAAGTTTTCTGCTTAAAATGAATTATGTGTATCAACTTTAAACAAAAATTAATAAACGAACTTAATGTATCAGTAAACTCCTGTATATTTATCAAAAGCAAATTAAAATTTTTTAAATTATAATAAAACACATAAAAATTGGGAAATGTTTATAAAGATTACAATTATAACTTCAAACCACTTTAAGAAATATTTAATGCTAAACCTAACCAAAATTTATTGCAGATCATATTAACAAATTTCATATGAAATAGTCGCCATTGCAAATTGTAAAAGTTAAGCTTCAATTTGAAGTTATTACAACTATCGCGCATTATTAAATGTCAATATAAATTTGGTAAGAGCGGTTATTACTATTAGTAACGCCTTGTGTGTTTAATAATCTAGCATTCAATACTCGATATTGTTAAGAAAGACCTGGACCGATTTTAAAATTGAGGTGTTTAGAGACCCAACCGATCACAATTTATAAATGTTTTCAAATTATTTTGGGTCACTAAACCTAAATTTATTTTTATGAAATGAATATAAAAAATACCGATTAATTTTGTGAATTGAATTTGAGGTGATACCTTAAAATTATAAACGCATCCTGAAACATGTATTCAAGGATCCTTTGCATGTACACGTTCTTGGTAAATTTTACTTATCTTAGTTCTTAATTCTATCTGGCTTAATTCCATACACTCAGTAAAAAAAACTTAAATAAAGTTGGCAAACCGCATCGTTTAAAGCAACAAAAAATTAAAAAAAATTAAATAAAGCATATCCAGTTATATAAAATGATTCGTTAATAAGATAGCCCTTAGCTATTTCTATGTGCACCTATCGCGTTTTGTTTGTTTTCTCGTTTGCCACTTTAGCAACACCAACTCACAATATTATCCGTAGAGTAAACACACATTCCTCGCGGATGCAGTCGTCTCAAGTATCATCAAACTGATGAAAAAAAAAATGTTCGAAAGCATTCGCCAAAGAAAATAAAAAGAGAAAGATGGAACAAAAATGTCTTTAACGATACACTCAAACTTTTGCTATGCACAAAAGCCGGGATAAAACAGTATTTCTATCACAAAAAGGATCTTCTCAGTTCTGAGTAGCTCTTAACTCGATGCGTTTCTTTAGCATTTTAAACGTTTGATGCATGGTACGCATTTGAAAGCGTATTGATGTGGTAACATCTTTTTGCAGTTGCTGCACTTCCTGGATGTCCTTGCGTAAATTCTGATATTCGTTCTTTACCTCGGTCATTGATTCAAGAAGTTCCATCACGCATACATCGTCTATTTCTTCGGCATTTGTGTTATCCAAACTTCGCTCAACTTCGCTTAGCTTTGTTGCAACTGTGTAGAGTTGGGTACCAGCATTCGCAACCTTTTATTCCGTATGAATAATTGATTTAGGGAAATGTATTCACTTAGGTTTTTAACTTTTACTTACCGATTTCTCGAGTTGCGTTAATTCCTGAGTGGTCATTGCGTTAACACTGAGAAAAATGTTCGCACTGAGCTGATTTCTTATCACGAAATAGGGAGTCTTTCCTAATTTTACACATGGATGCGATTCATGATCTATTACTGTGTTATCCTACGTCACATTGAGGTACGAAAATAACCGAGTACTCCGATTTAACACGCACAGAGAAAATTATTAATAAAACCGAACGAGTGATATGCTTTAAGCTGCTTCAACTAAAATGGTCACAAGCCACATCCGTCGAGGATATAAATACATCCAATACCCAATGATTATGTCAGGATGATCCTAGAGAGGATGAATCGATATTAAAATATTTTTTTCTTCGCTCTGGCAGATTGTAATATCCTTCCCAGTCTACATGGTTGGTTAATTCAAAGCGGGAGCGAAAAGGGCAGCCGCTAGTCCTATCGATACATTTCCGTTTGCGCGCTGTACGTGTGCGAAAGAATGGAATATACTGAAAGCGGAGAAATGAATAAGGAGCAGGGTTAAGGATGCAAAGGGCAATATCAGCTGTTCCAGGCTCCGGCGCGATGGGATGCTATGTGGGTGGATGGGTGTCAATACTCTGTCCATTCATATGTGGCTACATATCAGCTGGGACACGTTGTCAGTGCGACGTATCAGAGTACCATCGGTAACACACAGCTTCACAATCACCTTCAACCGTCGACATTTGTAGGAGCGGCTATGGTACTTGTTTGTTGATGTCCCATCTCTCCAGGTTGGCATTTCCCTCCTTGTAGTGTCTATAGGTCAGTGTTACTGCGCAGTGACATTCCTCGTGTTTATTTTTATTTTGACTTTTTTTTACTCAAACACAAAATTCCGGGTTTTTGTGTATAGATGGATTTGACTTATTCATGAAATTATGCCAGAGGGATGGGAAATTAGATGCTCTGACATTTCCTTTTATTTCCCGAACGAGGAAACTGTGGTGAATTCTGCCGTGTTTGTTTATTTTGATTTTCGTTCATCGTCCTTTGGATTTGTGTACATTAGGGTACATCACAAACCTATATTTTATGGTTAATAATGTTTTTTTCTGTACACACCTATTTATATATAACCACGTGGACTTTGAAAGGAACTTCCTTTGTCGCTGAATGAAAGCCAATAAGGAAGTTCTCAATGGGCTGTAAATAGTGTTGTAGATGTGTTATGTAGAATATGTGAAAAAGCTGATTTAGTTTTGTTCGGATTCACAATGTGATTTTTGTATATGGCTTCAAGTGAAAATTGTCATTTCCGGAGTGGGTTGGCCTATTGATGAAATACTGACTTCAATTGTTGGATTTTAGTTGCCTAACAAAACAAGCTTGATCAAACAAATTATTTGTTTTGGAAATTCAAGAACATGATATGTATCTGGGAAATTTCTGGTATTTTTTCAAATAAAGACCATTGAATTGCTATCATTAATCATTGACAGACTGATCCAAAACGTTCGAGTGAAACTTTTGTTTATAGTGTTAAAGTGATTTAGAGAAGATGATTATGCTTCAATGACATCAGTGAATATATTGTAAAGGTTCCTATTAGGGCAAATTTGCTAGCATGCGCTCACGCTCCGATGTTAGAAAAAGATAAAATCACTAATTTTATGGAAAATGATGGAATCTTAAGAAAAAGATTACGTAGCCTACTCAACACAGTGCAGAAGGTCTGGGTTCGATTCCCAGCCGTTGCAATACCTAAATGATTTTTCACTGGCCCTCCTCTCGTGATGATCTGACAAAGTAGTATCAATTGTCATGAAAAGCTTATCTCAACTTAGCCTCCCACTGCCACGCCCCCTTTTTAGAAAAACGTAGTCGTACGCCAAACCATTAGATATTTTGAAAGTATACAAAGTTTTTTTGCCACGCCCACTTTTTGGAGGCGTTTTCATACAAAAACCATCTCTACACACTTCTTATAGCATAACCAGGCGAAAGTCACTGTTTTTTGTCGAACAATGAAAGATTTTTATAAACTGTCTGAACTAAGTACTAAGCGATCCGCACAGCGGATTGTAGCCTTCTCATATGTTTTTTATTTGAAATCAATATATATTTTTCTATCATACGAACATATTGCTATACAATTGAAATTGACGTTTTTATACGTCTTTACGATAACTGAAAATGTTTGCATTTCAGTAGAATTAAAACCCCTAGCTACTCCCTCATCAATTATATCGGTGCAATATACCGGATACATGATGTTGGTTTGGTGAGTTGGGATGATACTCATTTGTCCGAGTATTTGAAGAATCAGATGATCGGTAGACTGGCGTCTGAATCGATGACGTAGTTATCGTCAATTTTATAGGTGCAATCAACTGGATACGAAGGTTGTGGTTGTTTTTGGTGAATTCGGGTTTTGGATCGTTGTAGATTTTCTGTTATCTGATGAGTCTTACGAACGAATGGTTTGAATGATGCACGGTCACGGTCTGAACGGTATGAAACTATCCTTGCCGTTGCTGAACCCCTAACCAAACCTGTAATCCAGAGTCCTTATCTGTGCGACTGCACAACTAACAGTAAGTGCGAGAACACAAACGATCAATAGATTCGAAGACATTGTTGATAATTCAACGACCATTGATTGTGATTAAATGATGTTATTTCGATGAGAGTTTATCTTTTTTATATTAATTTCAATGATTGAAAATAGGTATAAAAGGGCTTTTAGCTTTTTAGTCCAATGTAATTTCCCGCGTTATCAGAAATTACATTGGACTATCAATAATTTGTGAAATATTTATTTTATAAGACTAGTAATTAGTAATTAATCAAATGATTTTTGATTTTTTTACACTGGAACATTCGATTTTACCATATGATGTCATACATTTTGATGTATGCCATATTGAATCGTTTTGGATTATAAAGCTATCAGTCTGTTTGCCACACGGTTTTAAGTCCATATTTTGAGTTTATAGAATGGAGTTAAAACCATACTTTAAAAAAAAAAAACACCATCGTCAGTCAGTAACGTTTATTTACAAATTGAAGGAGAATTCAATAATTCTAAAGAGTTTTAGTAACAAATGTACGAAATAGCATTTAACTTAGCACTATAGTTTCTTTGCGACTCAACCAACAAAAACGTTTTAGGATAGCCAAATTGCTACCTAACAATTTAGACTACAAATTGTTTGTAATTTCTGTCTTCTTGCTGCTAAGAGTGGAGAGTGGACCCGTCTACATTGTTATTATGTGGCTTTGAATAAACAGTTTGGCTTATGGAGCAGTTGTTTTTTTTTTGCTCGATGCATTTAATCTTTTTAATACGCTTAATATATATTTGTTTAATCAATCGTGTAAACCATAATTAAGATTTCTTATTTAATCATCGTCAATGAAAACGTCAAGAAAATCTCTTGAAGAATCTTTCTACCGAGGCATGAGTCTACAAACGTATCTAACATTCTAAAAATGTTTAGCAAGTGTGATAAGAAACTTTAGGCTAACACAAGGGAATAGACCATGAACGCATTAAGTAGCTCCAGTAGATAAATTCGCTAACAAATGCAATCATACAACCCGTCAACGCGTGTTGTTGTAGTTGTATAGATTAATTATTAAAAAATATTATAAATTGACAATTGGGATGTTAAGACACGAATTGGATTGTAAACCGCTTTTACGTACTGAATTCGTTAGTTTCCGTCCAAAGGTAATTTCAACGCACGTGTTATTGCACGCTTCCGAGTAGATGGACCCTAAAGTGTCTGGAACAGGAAAACGTGGAACAGTGGAAAGACGATGTCTCCATGTATCGACAAGAGCTGACACATTAGGCGTATGGGAAGAGCAGATAATCGTACATTGGAGAAATAAAAAAAAAATATTAACGCAATAAACGAATTGTCGAATTAAGATAATTTTTAGACTTTTACTTGTTAAAATTGCGGACATACAGATGGGTGATTAGACAGACATGACTAAATCGAAATAGCGATTGAAAACTAGTTACTGACGCACAAGATAGGGATTCCAGCAGCAGCTAAATGAAAATAATACCGACAGAGTGATAGGGCAAGGAAGACACCCTGTTAAGTAAAGGAGAGGGAGAGATCTGATACATTACCAGCGGAACTCTTTAAATATTGAGCTGATATCTTGACGTTTGTTTATTAAAATATCAAATAAGTTTGGGCGAAGGGAAGCATTTCAGGTGTCCCATCTACGAGATAAGCGAGACAACTATCGAGACATATCCCTGCTAGATTTTGAAAATCTATTGGATGGAAATCACACTCAATAGCATCCACCGCATGAGTCCAATACAGCCGTGTTCGAATTGGTGTTCCAGAAAAAAATCAACCAGTTGTGTCGATTTATGGGATGCAACGTCGTTCAGTTCAGGACAACTCATCTGAACTTTTCTAAACGTGCAACGGCTTTCGACAAGGAGATACACTAGCATGCGATGATTTGTACAATCTAATGCTAAAATAAACAATTCGTAGACTAGGTGTAAGCACAGAATTAACGATCATAAATAAGTCTTTCTTGCTACAGGCAAACACAGGTGTTCTAGAGGTGCTTACGTTATTGAGGAACAGCGAAACGTATATTAGGTCTGCAGTGAACGAGGATAAAATAAGGTATATGATCAAAAAAACAAAGCATTTTCGGGATATAACTTTTGAAGAGGCGTCACTATTAACAACAACTACTTGGTGACAATAAAGGAAATCATTATAACAAATGCCACGAATGCCACCGGAGAAAAGACCCGGTAAATAGTGGCCCTTGAGACCGATGTTACTTCTACGAAACAAATCAAATTTCCTTACTAAAATATCCAAATTCTTACTCTGCTGATAAAAAGGAAAGCGTAGCAAATATTAGGAACTTTCGAAGGCAAGATTATTCTTCAAACATGCGAGGAAGGCGAATGGAAGAGAAAATACAATCGGGATGAAATTTAATAAGCTTTTGTAAACCGAAAGGTAAACACACGTCGACTGCATTAATATCGGTCACACCGAGTAACTAAAAAAAATTCGAGTTCCAGACTTAAGGTTCTAGAAGACAAGGACGACCAACACTAGGCTTAAAAAATCAATTGATGGAGGATGCCAGAGAGCTTGGACTCAAAAATAACGGCGTCCTAGGGGTCGAAGAGGATGGAATAATGGGACGTATCAGGAAGAGAAGAAATTCTCAACTCAGTCAATCACTAATTATTTGGATCCCTTCTTAGTTAATGACTTAAGCAATCTCTTACCATAATACTTATTTTAAATTTTTGTTAAATACTGAACGTGATGAAGGGCGTCACTAATATAAAGTGCCAGCAAGTATAACCACAAATTATAGTTCACCCAATTAAATCAATTAAAACTTTTTGAAAAGTTTCAATGTTTGGGATATTTTTTTGACTATGTCTGAATACCCATCCAATTAATTGGTTTCAATGCGTAGTTCTTAAAAAACTTTCGAAATAATCGATTTTTTAATTATATATCAAAAGGATTTGTCTTTAATTATTCCCAAAGAAGTAATTACTTTATTGAAAATCACGTTTCACAAGCCACGGAAGATATAAATACCATCTCAACATAATTTTCTGCTTAGTCAAGTTTTATTCCGATCAAAATGGCATCAAAAACCATAGGGAAACCGCGTTCGTCGCGAGATGCCACTGTCTACTTCTACCTTGTGAACCGAGCTTTGGGAATAGATAATATCAACCTCAATTGGCCTTACATAATCTACTCGCTTCAGCTTAATTTTACCTGTTGCTTCTTGGAGCTGATTGCCTTCACGTCTAGCTACTTGATCTCAACTGCGGAAATGGATATGGGTACATTTTTGACATCACTGCAAGTCGCAATAAATGTGTATACCGCTGTTCTCAAGGTTATCGTGATGTACCTGTCTATGGGTAAACTACGTGAAACCGATACCCTATTGGATGCGTTAGATGCAAAGATCTATACCCAAGAAGGACGCGAAACTATTGAAAAAATGATTCGGTTTTCAAAGCGGTTGGTTATTTTTTATATTATTGCGTACGGTACATATTCGACGAGTACGTTCTTAGCAGCGATAATAAACGGGCATCCACCTTTTATGATTTACATACCATACCTCCACTGGCAGGATTCGAAAATTAATATGATTATAGCCAGCATTATAGAATACTACCTAATCAACATATCATGCCTTCAGGCTGTTGGCAGCGATGTCTATGGTATTACCTTCATTTATATAGCTCGAACACACATGAAAATTCTTTGCACGAGAGTGGAAGAATTGGGAAAGGATCCAACTAAATCGAAGGAGGACAATGTTAGAGCACTCGTAGACTGCATTGAAACTCACAAGTTGATTTTAGGGTAACATTAATCTGGTCAACCTATTAGAGCACATTAACATCGATCATTTATTTCACAGATTAATCGAAATGGTGCGACCAATCATTTCGAAAACTGTCTTCATTCAGTTCGCTGTAACCGCAATTGTAATGGGAACAACACTGACCAATATTATGATGTATGCCAATCTCCCAGCCGCTATTGGGTCAACATTCTTCTTAATGGCAGTGTCCATGCAAACCCTCCCGATGTGCTACATCATGAACATTCTAATGGATGAGATAAACAATCTACCGACAGCGATATTTTACAGCGAGTGGGTTACGCAAAGTAAAACTTTTCGCAAAATGATGGTTTTCTTTATGCAAAATTCGCAGAAGTTTAATAATATAATCGCTGGTGATATATTGCCAATTCAAGTGTCAACATTTTTGTCAGTGGGTTTTGTTTTCCACTATTTTTACATATTTCAGATCTTAGAAGAATTGAGTTAATTGATTTTTATTTTATTTCGCAGATTGCAAAAATGGCGTTTTCCGTGTATACTCTGATGCATAACATGGAAATTCGAAAGTCAACACATCTCTAGATTGGACTAACCTCAACTATATCTTTGAAACCTATGTTATTATAAGTCGCACAAGTATTCGAAAAGTGAATCAACTTATGAAACGCAAATTAAATTAGACGCAAAATCTTCGATTTCTCCACAAAAAATAGATCTTTTGGCACAAATTGAAAGTTAAATTTGTATTACAATACAAGGCATCGTTCCAACGACAACTGTCGTTCCGTTGAGATTAAAGAGAGCGTGAAAATAGGTTACAGACAAGATTAGTAATATGTTGAAAGTATTTTATGTACAGTCTGTACTTTGGGCCTATCAGAGCTGAGGTAGACAAAGTCCTTTACTAAATCAAAGTTGTAACGGGTGTTTTTTTTAAGAGGTTTATCGAATAGAGATAAAACTGACATTTTGTGGTCAAATCGGGCAACTCTAATGTCATTTATGTTCAGTTTGGTTTGCTATTTCATCATGAACAGATTGACAAATGAACAACGCTTGCAAATCGTTCAAATTTATTTCGAAAATAATGGTTCAACCGCAAGCGCCGTCCATTTTATGGTCGACATAATCGTCCATCAGTACAACTCATTCGGTTAACCATGGATCGTTTACGCACTACGTTTACTTTATGTGATAATATTCATACGCAGAGACTTCGAACAGTGCACACCGAAGAAACAATTGCCGCTCTAGAGCAAAGTGTTGACAGATAAAGGACCCGAATGAATCGATTCGCCACCGTGCACAGCAATTGGAGTTATATCCATCAACTTTATGGAAGATTTTGCCCAAAAATCTTGGCTTACGAGCTTACAAGATCCAGCTTGTACAAGAATTAAAGCCGCGAGACCATGCAATGCTTCGTGATTTTGATGTATGGGCCGAAAATGAGATTTATCTCGATGCTGATTTTCATTGCAAAATTTTGTTCTGTGATGAAGCTCATTTTTGGTTGAATGGCTACGTCAACAAGCTAATTTGCCGCATTTGGAGTGAAGAGAATTCGCTTGAGACCCTTGAGACGCCATTACATCCACAAAAATTGACTGTTTGGTGTGGTTTATGGGCTGGTGGAGTCATTGGGCCATACTTCTTCCGAAATGATGCTGGAGAGACAGTTACCGATAATGGAGACCGGTATAGAGCCATGATAACCGACTATTTTGTTTCCGAATTGGATGGCATGAATGTGGATGAGATGTGGTTCCAACAAGACGGCGCTACATGCCACACAGCGCACGTGAAAATCGATTTATTGAAGGAAACATTAGCTGAGCGCATAATTTCGTGGAATGGACCTGTCAATTGGCCACCAAGATCGTGTGATTTGACACCATTGGATTATTTCTTAAGGGATACGTGAAGTTGCTCCAAATGCTCGAAGAAGTGGTTGAAAATATTGGACCTCTAGACTTAGGTTTATTCGAACCAGCTGCGGCGGCCACATACCCGAAATCATATATAAACTTTAATGTCATAAAGAGCATAAAATTATTCTTCCAATAAAGCCAAAGTGATGGACATTAAAACGACTTTCTTGTGTTTTATTTCAATTCGAAGCTCTATAGCTCTAAAAAAAAAACATCCTTTAGCTGTCGATGGTTAAGTTCAGTCCTTAATTGTTGACAACATTTAGCGCTAAAATCATTTTTGCCGCAAAGTTCACTTCTAAATATTAATGCTATAGTATGCGGCTTTAAAATCGACAAATAGGTAGGGTATGGATTGGGAATTCTGAGTTTATTTTTTTAGGATCTGTCAAAGTGTTAAAATTGGATCCTGCTGATCAGGTTGTTGGTGAACAGTTCCATCCGGCAGATAGAATGTTTTTATATAGACAGTCCTGAGGGTCACTTTTGTGGATCGGGCAAGTTGCCATTCTCTAGGCATACTTTCATTCTACAATTTGTGTCTTTCCATATCGGCAGAGTTCTCATCGTCCTTTAAAGATTTACACTATTGAAAATTCGCACAATTCAAAGATCCCCTATTCACTAAATCGAAGAATCCTCGGAAAACCATTGATGGAATCTATTCTTCGAAAGTATTCAGCAAGCAGCACACTAATCAAAAATAAAAATATAAACAAATATTTCGCACTTTTACAATTTTATGTCAAATGAAAGTTAAGAAAATATTCTAAAGAAGGGCCAGAGAAAATGTCAAACAAGCTTTTTGATTTTTATTTTAGATTGTGTTTTTTTTATTGTGAAATTGTTAATATTGAATGTCCAGTCCATCGTAAGACACGTGTAAATATATGCAATCTTTGGAGGAGTCTATGCATTTTCGTAATGTAACAGGTAGCGTAAAACTACTTTAAATCAATACAGAGCCCACCCACAGTCAACCACATGCAAACATCCGAGTCATGTATTTTATTTGCACATATTTAAAATACTTCTTCGAAATGTAACATCTTCTTTGTAATGTTTTAAAATTATAGATGGAAATATTAAACTCGTGCACAGTGTTCTTTGAACAATAGCCGGCTGTGGATTCATTATATATATGTATCAGGGTGCAGCTGGAGGTGACAGTAGAGTGCACATTCATTTCTTGAATGAAATATTTACCTGAGGTTCCAGTGATGATAAGCATCTGCTGTAAGAAAATGTGATGGTACGAGGACTCAGAAAGGATTTGTTACGAAGAAAATAGGTGCTGTCAGAGCAGGTGTAGAGAGTGATTAACAAAAACGTGATCGTGCACCTAATTGAAAAGTTTGTGCAGAAGAAGGTATTTTAAATAATAACAACAGAAGCAACATTTGCACACGTAATTAAACCTTGAAAAGGTCTATTGGAAATTTGCTGAGTAGCAAGATTTTATTTCCATCAGGTATACGGATTAAAAACAACAACAAATGCGGTCGTCGGCAGGTTTGTTGTACAGTAACAGTAGTAAAGTAATCTTTCTTTAGAACTACACATAACATACATACCTCCCCAATCTAAGCGTTAAAGCCTTTACTAATTACTTATTTTATTTTAAATAGTTTAACTTTATTTTTAAAAGTTTGATAAAACAAAATACAAACACGCGTAAATTACATAATTTCGATAAGAACTGTCATAAATTTAGAACTTTACTAGATATATATGTACAGGTCCGATAGTCGAAAACCCTAGCAGCTAGCGCTATATAGCATTGTTCATTAATATTAAAATTAATTACATGCATATTAACAAATTTGTAATAACTATAATGATAAAAATATTATATGTAAATGCAAAGCCCTTGCTTTAGATGGAATCTGATTGATTTTAATAATATGAATCCGTTGTAGCCATCACAATTCGGCGTATTATTTACCCTGTCCATCTATTTCCCGCTTAATGATCTTCTTAATGATAACTACCGCAGTTCCGTGTACCGTCTCCCGGAACGTAGGAACAAGACAACTTTTCCTTCGCTGATTAGGAATCAAGTCGGTTCTTCTTATAATGTTGTCATCCAAAACCATCACAATTCGGCGTATTATTTACCTTGTCCTTCGTCCTCCGGGAAGGTATACTACTTTGTTTGTTTATAATTTTTGATAAAATGAAAGAGAATGGATTTTCTATTTATAAATGGAAAGAGTTGTGGAAAGAGGTCTCGCAGTAATTTCATTGTAATCCTAGCCGTTTGCGATATGGCATCGTCTTGTTCATACCACATGTTAATCAAGCACAAGGCATGCAGTCGTGGCGTTAAAAAGTTTTCAATCATATCACGATATCGCTCCCCATTCACAGTTACCGCTGCGACGTTTTCATTTTAAAAGAAGTAAGGTCCAATGATTCCTCCTGACCAAATTGCATACCAAACTTTAACTTTCAATGGATGCAAAGGTGACTGATTAATAATTTGAGGGTTTTCAATTGCCCAGAACCGACTACTCTGTTAATTCACATATCCATTCAAATGAAAGTAAATAAACTTTCTCTTATAAAGAGAAAGATATTGTTTTCGTGAAAATATTCGACCTCGAGACCATGAAATATAAACACTAATAGTAACCGACACATAGGATATTTCCTGCGGTGATGTTGTTGAACTTCTGTGCATTTTGCATAAAGAATGCGACGAAAGACCTTGTTTTGGTCATACCACCTGCTGTGGAAAATCGAAGTCAGGAGATTTTTTATCTCCTCTATAAAAATCTTCAAAGTTCGTTACCAGACGTGTTGTCGTGTATGTTTTCCGACAATACAGCTAAAGATGTCTTCTCTTCCTACCTTTGCGTTAAAATCTCCCAGCACAATTTTAACATCGTACTTCGGTAGTCGCTCATAGGTTTTGTCAAGGAGCTCATTGTCCTTAGCTATATCATATTTTTCCTCCGTTGGGAAGTGAGCGCATATAAGGCTAATGTTGGCGAATTTGGCCTTGATGCGGACCGTTACAATGAGTTCGCTAATGTCTTGGAAACATAAGACTTCTTGCCTAATTCTGGCACTTATAACAAACCCGCATCCGAATAGTCGCTGTTTCTGCTCACTATAACACGGTCCGTAGTAGATGTCACCTATTTGCCCGGCCCATCCCATCGTATTACCTGGATGGCAGTAATGTCTGCTTTGTAGAAGTTTAGGGCGTCCGCTAGTTGTTCGCTTTCACCTCTCCTGTTTAATGTTGTCACATTCCAGGTGCAGATACGAACGTCGTTGTCTTTTTTCGTTTAGCCGTGTCGTCAACAATAAAATCGGTCCTTTCCGAGGCTATTGGTTGCTTCGTAACCGTAAGATTTTTCCATGGTTGGGTAGTTAACCCAAAGCACAACCCACAACCTGGAGGCCCAGTTCCAATTTATTAGATACCCCTAGGATACGGGGCCCTCAGTATCCACTATGGGATTGAGCGCTGCCGTTGGCCTTTCGGTTCATCCGCCACCAGCTCTGTTCAAGGGGCCTAACTAATCCTTGAAATACCTAGACAACCTGTTGTCCGAATATGTCGAAGCAGCTTGTCTAGGTTCGCCAGGGACAGTAGGCCGGGTATTCATTTCGTGCCATTCTGACCTGGCTGTTTATAGTGTTGCTGTTTTTCGTCGTGTTATCAACTCCAGCGCTTGTCGTTTAGCAAGTCAAATCCGGTTGGCTTAGACCAGTACCCGATGGTTACAACTAGGTGGTAAAAAATAAGCACTTGATGTGTAGTCAGAGTTACAACACTGGGCATTGCCAAGTTAAAGCCAATCAGAGTCTACCCTCGTTCTACAACACCCAACCATGAATATAATCGATATGCATGCATAAATATTAGTCCTAAGCGAAAACGTCGTAAATGCAGGTAGCTTGCTAATTTTGTTTGCCGTCGTAAGTCGTAAATCAAGGTATTACTGTAAACGTTTAAAGGCGTTGGCGCACAATAATATTTAAGTGTAAACAAATTTAAAGAACAAAATTATTTTTTATTAGCTTTGAATTATTTTTATCTTTTTTTGCAAATAATAATCAATAGTTTAAAATAGCCAAAAGCCTTTGCTGCTAGTATGCTCTTTCTCATACATTAGTAACAGTTTTAAATTGTATATTAATATTTAAGAAATAATAATAATAGTTTTAAATATGCATATTCATACTAATTATGAATTTTTTATATAGAAATTTGTACATTTACCTATAAATTTATATTAAATCAATTGCGCAGCATGCCGATTTTGGTTTTGTCGCACCAATGCATATATCGAGAAGGCCAGTTTTGCAATCTGTAAAACAAAATAAAACCAACAGATTTATTCTGTAGGTACGCTTAACCAACATAATATTTGATGTGCTTAATATTTCCAAAACGGTGTTCACTAACATAATTGATCCAAATAATAATCATATTCTATAGATAAATATAAAATTCCATTAAAATTGATAAACCTGTGTCGGGTACTACTGGAAGATGCGCGTTTAATTTGGAAATAGCTCATCTAAAGTCTTCACAGCATGTACTGGGTTTCGACAGGAATATGTAATTTCATACAATCTCATGGTGGAACAATAGGACGTAGGGCGAGTGTAAGATCGACACTTCTTAACAAATCTGTACATGTACTTTGATATGTAGATGATATCGGCATAAATCGTCAAATATGATATTGGAGAACAAGCGATTGAGTATTTAAGCAATTCGAAAGAGGCAGTCCAACGTATATTCATACGAATTCCTTTGAGAGGACTTCCGTGGGATGATGTACACAATTTGCTCCGTATATGTGTCGAATTAAACTACTGTAGTTGTTGCCTTTAGACTTAACAATGACATGGCTTTCTTACACCAATTATTATCAGGGCAAAAAGGTGCCCTTTTAAGTGCTATTGATTTTTAATACAGGGAGGTTCCTATAACCTGCACAGATTAAATTATTTTACATATACTTAATCATTAACACAACTATGGTATGATTGAGGCTATTAGTCGCATGAGTTGAGTTTACAATAAAAATGAGTAGAGTTGGCCATTAGATCAAATCCCAAGCATGAGAGAATTCGACAATATTAATAATTTAGCCAAAATACATAACAGGTAATGGACATTTCGATTATAAATGCTAAAAACGATATAGATAATGTCGAATGTGATTAGTCGAACGTTTATTCCGGAATTTGAAGGAATCGGTGTCTATGTAAATAATTATGATTTTCCGTTATTGGTCAAAACTACAAATTTCGTTAAGGGATAGTTGGACCAAAAATAATTATGTGGAATTGTTGCAAACAGTAATATTTTTACATTAAATTTGATTAAATTTGACAAAATATTTTGCGAGAAATTGACAATTTTTTTTATATGGCCTAAATGCAAAAATTTTCGCGTAACTGTGTATGCAGTTTTGTTGGAACTTATATGTTTTAGTATATATATTTAATATATATTCAGTTTTATCAAAATCTTTAGAGCCGTTTTCGAGAAAATTGGGGTTATGTGTAATTTTTATAATGCAGGTGCGGTAATAACATGGCTAAAAGCAAACAAAAAAATGGCCAAGAATTATGGTAAAAAAAAGCTGGATACGACGTTTATCTACCTGTTATATAGTTCGTTCAAATCGACACAAGCAAAGCAAATAGGTGGAACAGCGGCATTAAGATGCAAGTTACCAACAAGATTTGCGAAAGATGGGTTTTGAACCGTTCTATGCATTACACTGTCTTATAGGCATAGAAAACCTCCATGGGATATTGTATAAAAAGAGAGCTCAACAGCATTTATGAATTATTATTACAGTAGCTTTATGGAAACGACCTCACCGACACATTCGATACCAAAAAAGGATTTAGGCAATGTGATGCGCTGTCATGTGACTTCTTCAATTTGATTCTTGAGGGGATTGTGCGAAACTCCCGTGCAAACACCAGAGGCACAATTTTCCAAAAATCGGTTCAACTACTAGCATAGGCCGACGATATTGACATCATTGGTAGGACTCAATGTGATGTCTTAGTTTAGAGAAGGAAGCGGCAAAAATGGGTTAAGCAGTGAATGAGGGCAAAGCTAAGTATACGCTGTCAACACGAAAGGACACACAACATCAAAGAATCGGACAGAACGTCACCATTGACAGATACAACTTTGAGGCAGTACGGCATTTTATCTATCTCGCTGTTTCTTCGGGCTAAGAAGCAATTCAGTAGTAAAACCCTTACTCGAACTACTCAGGAGATTCTTTATAAGACCCTGATCATCCCAGTCCTGCTCTACGGCGCTAATGATGAGGAAATCCTTGGTCGATTCGGGAGGAAAATTCTTCGAAAAATCTTCGTTCCCGTTTGCGTTGACGGGCTATGGAGACGAAGATTTAACCAAGATCTATACGAGCTGTACAGCGACATGCCCCTGGTCAAAAAACTCCGCATTGGACGTTTAAGATGGCTAGGACATATATCGGGTTTTTCAATAAGAGCGCTACAAAAGTTTTTTTTTTAAATAAAACAAAAACGGTTTTGAATATCAATGAAATTCTTTATTCCTACGAAAGTACGTTCGATGCCATTATGTATGGAACTCGATTTATTTTGCTTGGCCACCACGGGCACGCTTGCAGGAGTCCAGACGCTGAACCCAATTTTCGACGGTTTTCAAGCATAAATCGGCCGATACTGCTGCAATTTCACTTTCGATATTCGTACAAAGTTCATAAATCGTCGCTGGATTGTTGGCATAGACCATACCCTTGACGTAGCCCCACAGGAAATAGTCTAACGGCATCAAATCGCACGACCGAGGGGGCCAAGCGACTGGACCATTTCGTGAGATGACACGTTCTCCAAACTTGGTTTTCAATAAATTGATTGTGGCATTCGCTGTGTGGCATAAGGTGCCGTCCTGTTGGAACTACATGTCCCCCAAGTCCATATCATCCAATTGGGGCCAAAAATATTCGGTTATCATTGAACGGTAGCGATTCCCATTCACAGTAACGTGCCGGTCTTGATCATGATGGAAGAAGTACGGCCCAATGACGCCGCCGGCCAATGCAATGATGACTCATGGAGTATATGTGGATTGCTGCCTGACCAATACCGCATATTTTGTTTATTGACGAAGCCATTCAGCCAGAAATGAGCCTCATCGCTGAAGATGATTTTTCGATGAAAAACACAAATTATTTTCAAGTTGTTGCTCAGCCCAATTCACGAACATACGACGCTTCTGGTTGTCAAGCGGCTTTAGTTCTTGCGTCAATTTAATCTTGTAAGGATGTAGGCCAAGATCTTTTCGCAAAATTCGCCACGACGACGTCACCTAGATGCCCAACGCTTGAGAACGACGTGTGAGAGACACATTTGGGCTTTCTTCAACTGAAGCCTCAGCGGCAGCAATATTCTCGACACTACGGGCACTTCTTTGTCTCACTGGCACGGGAACATTTTGTACAGTGCCTGTGGATTCAAATTTTTCCACTAGACGCTCAATTGTTGATCTGCTAGGATGATTATGACGATCATAAATTGGACGTAGCGCTCTTAACGTTAAGGCCACTGACTCCGAATTTCGGTTGTAAATTTTAATGATTTCGACTCGTTTTTGGATCGTATATCTTTCCATCATGAAATGGCAAACCTTACTGAAGAGAATAGTTAAAAGAGATGCAAGAAATATGACGTCGTTTGCTGTCCCTGTCGCTCAACTTTTGTAGCGTCCCTGTTGAAAACCCCGATAGAACGAATGGAAGCCAGTACTCCGGCTCGCAGACTTCGTCTTCCAGCCAGACGTCGGACAAAGTAGAGGAAGACCTCGCCTTCATTGGCGCGCACAAGTAGAAACCGACCTCAACCAACTTGGAGTGAGCAACTCTAGGCAGTTAGCAACGGTAAGGGCTTATTGGAGAAGCATGTTGATTGAGGCCCAGGTTCATTCCGGACTGTAGCGCCACTTAGGTTAGTATGTAATCTTTATGAAGCTATTAGCTGATTTTTAAAATCTTCTATTGGAGGTCTTGAGTTATTTAGGTAAAGCGATTGCGTCTGTTAGTCGTGCAATAAAATACCACCCTAGTTCTAGACGAGTGCCGTGTAATGTATGTGTATTTCTTATGTTAAATCATTCGGTTAATATAGTTGAGATGAAAATGAGTTTACAAAAGTGATGTTCAGATATCTAGCATCAACAATAAGATACTTACCGATAGAAATGATGATACTTGAATTGGCAATATACCCAATGCGATGATATTATTAAACTTTTGTGCATTCTGCAAGAAGAAAAGGACCATCCGACGAAATATTTTATTTTGATTATACCATGCACTATGAAACAGCGAAGTAGGAAGGCTGTTGATCTCCTCCGCAAGGACATTCATCGTATAACACATGGGAAGAGTTTCTACAGTCACCGCTAAAAGGAAGAAAGATGAACCAATAGCGGAGGCCAGATTAGCAAACAACAAGATGTTTATAAGCGTTATAGCCATCACAGCAGCAGTTACTATGAGTTGAATAAAAACAGTTTTCGATATGACGGGACGAACTGTTTCAACGAACCTTTAAAGCGATAACAATATGTTAAATTGATTGTAAAATTGTATCTTATTAGTTATACTCGAGAATTTTTCTATGGGCATCAATGCAGTCAGTAAGGCTTTTAATGTTGTCCTCATCCGTCTTGGTTGGGTCCTTACCTAAACGTTCCACTCTTAAGCAGAGGATTTTTATATGCAATCGAGCCATGTATATAAACACAACTGGGTAGGAATCCACCCCCACATCTTGTAGACAAGAAACATTAATCAAAGCGTACTCTATGAAGCTGGCTATCATCCGCTTGGAAAAAGACTCCTTCCAATCACAATATGGCATGTAGATCGAGAAAGGCGGATGTCCATTATATAAAGCCGCTATAAACGTTGTGGTCGAGTATGTAAAGTAACAGATGAGGTAAATCAGAACTACACGCCTGCAGAAACCTATCATATGTTCTGCCATGTTACGTTCTTCCTTGGTTTGGATTTTTGCATCCAACGCTTTGAGAATAAGATCGGTTTCGCGAAGTCTTGGCATATAGATATATACCACAATCACTTTAAATGTCACTGAGTACACATTCATTGCTACTTGCAGGGATGTTAAAAATGTATCCGTGGACATTTGATCACTTGATATCACATAGCTGACTGTAAACGCTACTAACTGGTAAACAATTGACAAAAAGTTGAGAATGAAGGAATATGTTAAATAACCCCAGGTCTTGTTGAGGTTGTCTATTCCCAAGATTCGAATCACGGCGTATAGGTTGGTAGTAGAATCTCGCGTACAAATTGGCTTTATTTCGTCTGCCATCTTGACCGGTTTAAAGTTGATACGTACTAACGACGGATATGGGTATTCAGGTGGTATTTATAGGGTTCTTGGTATGTTGAATTGAATAAATGTTATAACCAAATTTTAATTAGATAATATTGTTTCCATTTTAATAAAATAATCATTTCTGCTTAAAACATTATAACACCCGGTCATGCATAGACAATCACGTTAAGGATGTGGTGTTACAAAGTTATAATGTTTCAAAATCCTATAATTTGACAAAAGTTGAAATTACCGAATGCATATTTAAAGCAATTCATCGATTACCGAAGTTGAGGAAGAATTGTGTCACGAATGTTATATTGTCCACTACATTATGGAATGAGATAGTACTGTACACGTTGTGAGCAGTTCATAATTCTAGATGTGTAGAAATCCGTTTACTGAGAATGTTTAAAAAGTGCTTAATCAGCGCATAGTATTGAACTAATAAAGCTTAGTCGTGTCATAAGTGAGAAGGAAGCGACATTCGAGACTTAATTGAAGAATGATACAAAAAAACACCTCAGATTGAAATGCAAAGCTAACACGCCGAATAATAATAATTCCAAACCCCACAAAGTAAATATCCTTTTTGGTTTCAGACCATGATGGTTATTTCCTGACATTGTGATTGATGATGGAGAAGCCCTAAAAAGTGGATTCATCAATTTATTCCATCCGTTGGTCTACACATAGCTGAAGGTTAAACGGCTGCACAGAAATAAATTTTAATATACGAGGTTATAGGATTAATGTTTTGGTTAAATCAAAGTTTCTCCAAAACGACAGGAACACTACTGCATACCAAGTTCTTATCAAAAAATGGGAACAACAGAAAACCTTCATTTGGCCTCTTAATAAATGAATGAAATTGAAACCATATTGCTATTGACATTAATTGTAACAATGCCTTTTTAGCTTTGGTTAATATCGAAAAATCTCCATGGCGCGCCTTCTAGTGTTTGGAATCTACATGGCATGTAGCACCAATTCTTGGCTTTTCTTAAGTTTCAACCTTATTTCAATCACCTATGTAACTACAGACTTGAGTCCAGCTCATAGATCTGTCTCAGTTACTTTGGATTCCATCCATTGTTTATTATACCCTATCCCATAGCGGTATATTAGAACATAGTTTGTAACATAAAGGAATAATTTAGCTAGATACGGTAGTTGTACCTTAAATTTTGAGCTAAAATAATGAAATGAAATGTAAAACAATGAAATGTAATGTACGTGCTGTTCGAACAAGAGCACAGTTTTTCAAAATCCGCCCAATGCTCACTTTTAGAAAAAACGTTATTTTTGGCCAAACAGAAGTGAATTTTGAAAAAGTATCTGAACAACATATGAAGTCCATCTGAATATCTATATTTTGTTCATACATATAAGGTTTTTTGCCACGCCCACTTTTTAAGGTCCTTTTCAGCAAAAAAAAAAAACGTTTTTCGGTCAAATTTTTAAATATTCCAAAAAACGTTTGATGCAAAACATTGGGGTTGATAAAACCCACGCCTACTTTTTGGAGGCGTTTTCTTACAAAAACCATTTGTATACCCTACGCCATACCATATACAAGAGCAAAACGTTTTTTTTGTCGAACAATACAAGATTGTGATAAACTGTGTAAACAGTATGTTGCGACTGTATAAATTTTACTATTTTTTTTACCATAAAGCCCACTTTTTAGGGATACCAATTTTAAGGATGGGATGGGATAGGGTATAAAACGATCCGCAGGTTTTGCTTGGTGGCACATATTTGGAAAGTATACGGCATTATACTTCAAAAATCTTGCTGAATTTACCATTGGAAGATATCTGTGACCGGTTTACGTCGCGCCGAGCTAGATAACAGACCGCTTAAACCACGCTTGCAGACTGATCACCTTGTCGCTAGGTGCCACGTAACGCCGTCCTTTTGGAACCACGTGACCTTGGTGTCCATATCATTATGCTTAATTGACAACAGTATGGACATTATTGACAACCAAAATACGTATGGTTGATGCAGGACCGTATGTTCTTGCTCCTTGGGCGCCCATTGCTTGGATTATTCAATATGCACAGCGAAGACAGTGAATGGAGTATAGAAAATCAACAAGTTGAATTTCAGGGTGCAGGCATCATTTGAGCATACTTATTTACTTAAGTGGCGCTACAGTCCGAAATTAACCTGGGCCTCCTTAGCTAACTGCCTCCAGTTGCGCACTCCAAGTTGGTTGAGTTCGGTTTCTACTTGTGCGCGCCAATTAAGTCTAAGTCTCCCTCTACTGCGTCCGACGTCTGGCTTGAAATCGAAGACTCTTCGAGCCGGAGTATTTGAGCATGTATTTTTTTTAAATCAGACTGGCTCAAAAAGTGGTTCTACCTGGTGCTCGATATCACAATATGATAACCGAATTCTTTCAGTATAAATTGCATAATATAGCTATGGATGACATGTGGTCTTAACAAGACGTTCCCATATGTCATGCAGCTCGTGAACCAATTTAATTACTAGATGAGACATTTCCCGGTCGTGTATTCGTTCGTTCTGGTGATCTAATTGACTGACCCCGTGATTAATCATCATCAGATTCCCTTCTTTGGAGTTATTTCAAATCCAAGGAGATTCAACGCTGCATCAACGTAATTCAGAGGCATTTATGCAATTGTTCAAGTGCCACCAAAAATGTGTAAGACTTTTGTCCTACATAATAAAAAAATTAGAATAGGAAAATTAGTTTAGCTTACTACGCGAACGTAGGGAATTCAGCCACAGTAGAGTGTTTTTCGGGGGTTGACCGGGTCAGCAAGAGGCGGTCCTAACTTTTTTGTAGATGAAAGTGGAAGTGCGTTACAGTGAAATCAGAGCGTTATGTGAGACATTAGAGGACTTTTTGGTGCCTGGATTACAATACTTACCTGATTATAATCAAACAACGTGATTCTAGCAGCACGGAGCAACGTCACACACATCCAATATGTTTCTGTTACGATCTTCAGGAGAGGTGACATAAATGTGCCTCCCCACAAATTTAAAGTTTACGTCGTTTACTTCAATAAAGAAAATATTCATCATGAAGTATACTCTCGGCAGGTAGACTCCGTGACCTGCCGAGTCATCTTACGAAATTGTATTGTTCGACTGAATAAGTCCCGCGAACGCTAGGGTTTACATTTTGATGATAGTACAATATTTTAAGAAATAAATGCCCAAATTGCATACTTTAATTTCTTATCGAGATCTTTTTTAATCGATAAACATTTTGAGACTCCTTGTGTAAAGCAATTTGGCATATACGGCATATATTGTTGGAAAACTGCACGTTAATTAAGTTTTACTTTTTACAATTCCAAAAGTGAAAGTATTCTTAAAATTTTATTCAATAATAAATAATTTATTTTTCTGTTTCATATCCAAGTATTTAAGATCAAAAAATATGCTCTCGTTTTAGTAAACTACGTAAGAAGGTTGCGATTGATAGGCAATATTTGATTGATACTCGTTGGTGTATGCATGCAAAGAGTCAAAGTTATCAGGAGAGCGCCTAAATCGGTATGGGTTGGTTATTATTGTTTGGCCGGTACACAGGATTAACGACACGAGCACGATCACGATCTGGACGATATTCAAGGGTTCTTGTTTGTGCTGAATCCCTTCCAGGCCTATATTCCAAAGTTCGCTGAGACACAACACAGCACACGGCAAGCGCCAGAAAGCAGACAACTATAAGTTTCGAAGACATCGTAGATGTTGAAATATTCACCGAAAGTGACAAACTGATGTTAAATATTGTGCTGCGTATGGGTTTTATACTAAAAGTTCGTCATACATTAAATGAATGAACCCAAGACTTATTAAGTGAATGTGTTGCAGATAAGAAGATGGGGAAGCACATCTGCCAGTGAATAATTTTTCAAAATCCCCTTGTCTATTTTTTTTTATTTTTTAAACTGATTATGTTTATTGTTTATATTCAAACAATTGAACAAAATATCAAGTTCTATTTAGAAATGTGATTCTTGGAATCGTATGTGCGCATTAAAAAAAACAGATTGGTTTGAATCTCCTAATCTACTAACTTATATCTTTCTTTATAACACGGTTCCTAGATAACTGACTCCAGTTAAGAATTTTAATTCTGGGGTAGTTTTCATCCTGGTTGACGAACAAATTTGGGTTGTACACCATAACTAGTCAAGAGTATGTTTGTCCGCTTTAATGCTATTTAATATGGCTTTCAAATCGATGAATCTCTGATGGGTATCGATTGGGAAATATTGAAATTGTTTATGCTCCGGACGACGTGTGCCTAAAATCATCACACAGGAATCTGACAAATGATAAAAGGCTACCAATATCATGGCATACAGGATGTATAGGACACGTGTGTATCGATGCTGAGATATCGTTCTTCGTGCATACTTTCATTCGATCATAGTTGAAATGAGTTGTGGTATGTTCCTGACCATGTCGTGTATACTGATGGCAGAAGTCATTCGTTCGTTAGTTTTAGGCCGAAAGGCATTAATAATAGGCTTTGAGTACCCACTGGACCAGTAAGAAATATTTAGAAAACCTGTTTCACTTGGCGAGAAACGGAATAACCGCACCTTAATTGCGTTACATGCTGTATCTTTCAATAGAATGTAACCTTCCAAAATGATTAAATTCGTATTAGCGAAATTAGTTGCTAGACTTATCTAGACTTATTTTTAACTTTCTTTTATACTACGATGATAGAGCTGTTGCCAGAGATTTTTGAACAATTTTCCCTAGATAAACGTCAAAAAACCCTAGAAATCCCTAGTGAAGAATAAATTTTGACAAGAACCACAAAAAATCATATGAGAAGGCTACAATCCACTGTGTGGATCGTTTTATACCCTATCCCATCCCATCCTTAAAACAAATATATATATATATAATTATCATTTTGCATCAAAAAATGTTTCGAAATGCTTAAAATTTTACCGAAAAACGTTTTTTTACTGAAAACGCCCCCAAAAAGTGGGCGTGTCAAACAACTTTGTATATACGATATATATACATTAGGATTGTCTTAATATCTTGTTCAAACACTTTTTAATTGCAGTGGGCGGATTTCAAAAATATTTACACTTGTTCTGCTTCGTCGGATAGAGAGTCTGTATACCAAATTTTAAAACTCTATCTCAAAATTTAAAGTCAAAAAATCGGTGACACACAGACGGACAGACATAGCTTAATCGACTCAGCTAGCGATTCTGAGGTGATCCATATACTTTGAGGTACATCTAGCGAAATTATTTCACTATGTTACATTTTAATGTCAAAACTAATATACCCCTATGGGATAGGGTATAATAATGAATTTAGCGTTTCGGGACATAATTTGTGGAAAACGATATGAAATTTGTATAAAGAAATGCAACCAATTTAAGAAAATACTGTTTGTCAATCCGCAGTCGTTCGATAGTTTTCGTCTTTTCGCATTTGACTTGTCAGTGGCATGTGCCTTTGCACTGTAACTTGGTACGGATGGATACATTTGCATTCGGAATTTTTTCGGGTTGCGATCACATTATATGTATTGCGTTAATAAATCGATAGTGTTTTTGAATGTATATTCGAAGACGAACATTTTAATTTTGAATGGTAGAAAATTATTATAAAAATTTAACGGAAAAATATAAAATTAATTTAGTTTCCTACATTCCCTTAGAAATTCCCAAATACCTAGAATGTCTGAAATCGCGCTATTTTCCTTCTAGACTAGGGAAAAATTTCTAGCTCTGGCATAGAGGAACCCAAAAAAGTGGTTTTCGGAATTTCGTCCTCTGTCCGTAATGGTGTCTTCAGCCTAAACGGCTTAATCGATTATCTTCAAACTTTTTGTACACAGTTTTTAGGGCATTTTTTTCTCTTAGCCAATTTAATTATGTTACCTCCCGTATATGAAAATTACACATAACGTCAATTTCCTTGAAAACGGATTTAACAATTTTGATTAAACTAAATATATCTTATGAATAATATTTTCGATATTTTTGGATTTAGGCCATCTGAGGAAAATAAATTTAATAAATAAATAAAAAAATAAATAAATTTAAAAACTAAAATGTTTTCGGATATTCAAGTTCTTAAATGCATAAGCTTTGTTTTGACACCAACTCGCCATTGATTGAACTTATGAAAAGTTGCAAGATGTAAATTAAAATTTCCAACGAGGGTTTTCAATGATTGCTATAACAGGGCTCTAAAGCCCTGCTGTTGTACCTACTATTTGTGTTCGTGAATGATATTATGCTTTGTTCATGTTGAAGAATTTTATTCATATAAAATATAGCGAAACAATTGTAATCGTAACATTTCAGTAACCATCCTTTTTCAAAACTTAATTTTAGTTTATTTACAAATCGGATTTTATTTTCTGATATAAAATACATGTTCCCTGTTTTTGGTTCAATGTAATTTGAGCGATATGTTGTTTTCCCGAATGAACTGGATACATTTTAGCGTGCTCATCGCACAGAAAAAAGGCCAGATGATAAAATAAAATTTGTGTGAAAGTTTTATAAAATTTTTAGAAACTAAACATGTGTACGATATATTTAATTTCTGATCCCAGTCCCAGCGACTCGAAACTGTTTTAAATATTGAGCTTGATTATTGAAATAAAAGAAGAGATTTGTAAAATCGCGACAAAATCAATTTCATTTGTATGGGGAAAAAGAAACCAAATAGCTGATGCAGATTCTATACATTTCGATAACTTGAGTACTACCAAATAAAATCACCACACACGGAGTCAAACTCAATCCTGCACTGAAAAACTGCTTCATGAGTTAACTCTGGATTAAATTTATTCCGGTGTTAGTTAACTCAAAGTTAACTCAGCACTGAAAAACCGGGCCTAAGGAGATCCTTACTAATGCATCTTGGTTGAGGAACTAGTTAATTGCATAATTTGTATGCATTATTATTAACGCTTGGTAATAATATTTTTACGCATGACTTTAATTTAATTTGCATTAAAATTAACTGAATTAACCAAAAAAATGGAACCGCCCTACAATGTTGCATTAGAAAATCCATCAACATTTCGTTGCTCTGATCAACATGTTATACAAAACAGCTGACATTGCGTTAAACTATCATACCACTGTCAGTTGACATTTTGACAACAATAAACAGACTGATAAAACTCAATTTAAAATGTATTAATTAATTATTTTGAATGGATAGTTAAAAAGCTTTCACGTGGTAAAAAAATATTTACAATCAGAGCTACATAACTCATATGAATGGTTTTCACTCAATTCGAATAGTCTGTAGATGTACCTACATAATATAGCAAAGGAAAGCGTGCGCGGATTGTGATATCTCGGAGGGTATGAAATAACCCTATCCACCGATCAAATGCCTACATTTGCGAACTGTGCGCAATTGTTACGATTTACACTGACTAACTGCAAACGAGTACTAAACAATGGACGTAGTCTTTCGAAAGTTTCGAAGCATTCCTCACCGTTTAGCAACGAGAATAACAATCAGACGCAGCTAAATCCTAGTGTAACTACAAGTGGCCTCCAAAGGTTTAATCTTGCATAATAATTTAATCGATGGCGTATTAACAATTGATTTTTAGATACAAATACACAATGGAAGTGCCAGATGGTTTATTTCGAGGGGTAGTTGATAGATTTAATGGCATCACTGTGGACTTGAGTTCGGAATTCGATGGACAAGACAATTTCGCCGAGAAACTTCAAAGTGAGTTTAGACACGTTCAGGAGGACGACCAAAACTTGCTCGATTATAGCAGATGAAAATTAATTAATTGATGATATTCACTTTTACCGCTTATAGAGTCACTCGACTATTGGATTGAGAATGGGCGACGAGGCATATGGTTCAAAGTCCTCACTGAGTACTCACAATCGATTCCAGAGCTTACAAAGGTAAATCTTGTATCAATGCATATATTTATTCTGTTTCATCGTTCGCATTCAATTTTATTTCTCTGAGTGTGTACTTTTGTTGCTTTTCTTGTGTGGGTTTTTTCCCCATATTGGTCTTGTGTATAATTTTGTTCGGGTAGATGTAAAGTACTGTGCTAAAGTACTACCTACTGTCCGCACCTTACTTGAAGTTGTACCTATAGTCGGTATAGAATTTTAATGGCAACCAAGTTGATGCAATATACATAGGTTAATGTTATTGTTAGTTCCTTGTTTGTGTTTATTAAAGCGGAGACGCGACTCTAAATTATTGTAATTACCCATCAAAACCCCTATTCTCCTTTCGTCTAACAATGGCCGTGTTCCGGGTATTAGATTTCTTAAGTTAACTTTGCCCGGGTTATAGTTTTACGAAGTTAACTTTGCCGATGCACTATTATCATCGGTCAATCGAGCATTTTTGTCACGTGACATGGTGACTAATGAGAATAGTGCATCGGCAAAGTTATCTTGGGGAACCCGGAGCATGGCCAATCAAATTTATTTACGTTTATAGAAGTTTTCTTATTTTTTTGCTTTATAACATTTTGAGACTTTCCATAGGCTGGTGGTCGATCTCCTGTATGGAATACACTTCAGTTTTAGGCGTTGTATGTCGGAGTAGACCCATTTGTGTTTAGAAAAAAGGTTTTGAAAAAACGTTTGCGTATATTTTTGGTTTGTAGTTGTTATTATCTGCTTTACGCATACCATTGCTCCTTCTTGTGCTTTATATTGGTTCCTAGAAATTGAAAGAAACATTCGTTTATGGTTAGGGATTGGATTTTTTTAATTTAGAAGAACTCCTGTCGATAAATGCATTTGGTGTTTCGGTTCGTAACAGATTCCTCTACAAGTGGTTAAACAATGTTTTTGAAGCTATAACCAATCATAAATATGCGTACAAGTCTTTGGAATCTTGAAGTATTCTTTCCACCTCAGTACCTCAGGCTTACCATTCTTGTCTGCATGTGTACTTCTTGAGATGGGCGAGAGTAATGGCTATCAAATGATAGCCATATAATGATGCACTTACAAGGTGCATGGACTCGTTATCAGCTGTGTATATTTCAGCTCTCAAATATTAGTTACCATCTGTAAGACTCATCCAAAGTGCATTAACTATTTGTCTGCTAAAACATCATACGAGTGTTCGCACATCATGTGTCCTAAATCGTTTTTCCCCTTTACAAGATCATTATCCCTGCGCAATTAAACTTTGATCATATCAGCGGTCTATTGTAGGCTACACATATCAGTGCCATTTGGCGATAACGGCTTTTATGGAACTACAATGCAACTGCTGGAATAATTTGTAAACATTGTGTTAGTCACAAAGACTTGCCCTTGCACAGAATGAACTACAGGCATGATTCTTGAGGTTTGAGAAATATTTATCCCCAACAAACACAGACAAAAAAACAGGTGCATCACAATGAAAGTATATTAACATTGGTTCGAAAGAACGAACTTCATCTTCCTCACCTCTCCTTACCCTGTTACATCATCAATGACACAATATAGAGAATCGAAATCGATCAGTTTGCCACAAATCGTTGGGAGGTGACAAACTGTGAGCACACGAACTGCACCGAATTTGTCGAAAAAGACAAATTTCTAATAGCAGTGCAGCTCAGGGCTATATTCTCTCACCCACTTTGTTTCTGTTTGTATACAAGATCTGTTTTTCATAATTATTCTTGTAACAACACCCTGATAGCTAACGTCAAACCTTAGGAATATAGTTGCTACCAAATTGATTAAATAAACAAGGATAAGGATATGCAATTTATGTTCAGTTTGGTTTTCCATTTCATCATGAACAGGTTGACAAATGAACAACGCTTGCAAATCGTACAAATTTATTTCGAAAATAATGGTTCAGTTCGCGAAGTTTAGCACAAGCTCCGTCCATTTTATGGTCGACACAATTGCCGCTGTAGAGCAAAGTGTTGAAGAGGACCCGAATGAATCGATTCCCCATCGTGCACAGCAATTGGAGTTTTGTCCATCAACTTTATGGATGAATTTGCGCAGAGATCTTGGCTTACGAACTTACAAGATCCAGCTTGTGCAAGAATTAAAGCCGAGGCCATGCAATGCGTCGTGATTTTGGGGTATGGGCCGAAAATGAGATTAATCTCGATGCTGATTTTCATCGCAAAATTTTGTTCAGTGATGAGGTTCACTTTTGGTTGAATGTCTACGTCAACAAGCAAAATTGCCGCATTTGAAGTGAAGAGATGCCATTACATCCACAAAAACTGACTGTTTAGTGTGCTCTATGGGCTGGTGGAGTCATTGGGCCATACTTCTTCCGAAATTATGCTGGAGAGTCAGTTACCGTTAATGGAGATCGGTATAGAGCCCGATATGGATGGCATGAATATGTTTGAGATTTGGTTCCAACAAGACGGCGCTAATGCCACACAACGCACGTCACAATCAACTGGCCACCAAGATCGTGTGATTTGACACCATTGGATTATTTTCTTTGGGGATATGTGAAGTCGCTCGTCTACGCCAACAAACCAGAAACGTGAGGGGACTTCGAAGCCAACATTCGTGGCGTTATTGCCACTTTATTCTAACCAGCCGCGGCGGCCACATGCCCGAAATCATATTTAAACATTAATGGCATAAAATTATCCTTCCAATAAAGATAAATTGATGCACATTAAAACGATTTTCTTGTGTTCTATTTCAATTCGAATTCAATACCTCTAAAAATAACACCCTTTATGTTTAGGAGTGAAATAATCAATTATTTTTCATGACCTCTCATAATTATGTTTAGTAACACGATATGTTCTTTTGTTAATTGTTACATCTGGCTAACAGATAATTTTTTGCATTGTTGAGAGAGAGAGTCAGTTATCGTTAAAAGGTACTTAAAGCTTTTTATTTGTAATTTCTTGCGCTTGCTATATGCAAATTGCTGTACTCGTCCAGTTGGATTTCGGACACAGCTTGGTAAACATCTCAAATAATTATATTACAAATTACATATGAGTATTTTGCCCTTTCTCGTTTTATTTTCTTTGCTTGATTTTTTTCCTAACAGTTGTCGATTATTCGGTTCCTATGGCAACAACATATTTTGTAATCTAGTGCCATAGAAGGAACTGCTAAACCTTGACCCCTTTTAAGTATATATTTGACACCAGCCCAGTACCTTCTCTACAGATAAAAAATATTTTATTTGCTTACATCTTTCTTTAATTCTTTAGAGAGGATTCGATTTCCATCACGCAAAAAGTGGTTATGTGATGCTGTTCCGATGGTTGCCGACAACAGAATCTGCCAATATCCCAGTTTACGCGCACACCTTGGTTGGAGTTGGTGGCTTAGTAGTTAACGATAAAAACGAGGTACTTGTAGTTAGTGATCGGTATGCTCTAATACCTAACAGCTGGAAGCTTCCTGGTGGCTACGTTGAACCGAGTTAGTACACACATTCGATTGGGAATGCACAAACATAATTAAATTTTTTTTTAGAGGAAAATCTAGTAGACGCTGCAATACGTGAAGTTCGAGAAGAAACTGGCGTTGAAACGACGTTTGATACAGTTATAGCCTTTCGTCAATCGCATGGCGGTAGCTTTGGTTGTTCGGATTTGTACTTTGTAATAGCTCTCAAGCCAAGCACCAGCGAATTGATAGCTTGTCCACGGGAGATTAGCAAACTTCAATGGATGCCTGTGGCTGAGTACTTGGAGCATCCACATGTCCACGAGACAAACCGTCAATTTGTTAGAACGTACCTACACTACAAGGAAGCGGGAATAAAATTCAATTGCATATCCGCGACACATCAAGTGCTAAATCGAAAATATTGCATGTACACAGTAGAACAACAGATGAACGCCGGAAAACCTTGATACCAACTGGAAACCTAGAAAAAATTTTTTGTTCGAGTTTTACAAAAAGGGTGCTTGCAAAAACGAATTAGTGGTTATCTGTCCGTCAGTAAATGCGTTGATGGTTGAATTACTAAGTATGTGCAAGTGATCCTAAATGAAATATATATATTTTTATTAATTAGAAAGGACTCACTATCTTTTGTATTTTTCTAGCATCATTAAATGTACATAACAAGGATTGTTTGATAATCGAATACATATTTCTATTTTATTTACAAATTAACCACGACTATATAAATCACATTTTTACTTCTGCGGTTTTTCAACTAAAAGGAATAACTTAACCCCTCGTTAATGTTATCGGTACGATATACAGGATATGACGGTTGCGGTTGGTTTGGTGAATCAGGATGATATTCATTCGTACGAGTATTGGATGTATCTAGGTTGTCGGGCGATTGACGTCTGAATCGATAAGAACGTTCCTCGTCAATTTTATCGGTGCGGTATACAGGATACGATGGTCTTGGTTGGTTTGGTGAGTCTGGATGATACTCATTCGTACGAGTATTTGAAGAATCAAGATGATCGGTAGACTGGCGTCTGAATCGATAACTACGTCCCTCGTCAATTTTATCGGTGCGATATACTGGATACGAAGGTTGTGGTTGTTTTGGTGAATCAGGGTGATATTCGTTTGTGCGAGTATTGGATCGGTCTAGATTGTCTGTTGTTTGACGAGCTTTACGAACGACTGGTTGGTATGATGCACGATCACGATCAGGACGGTATAGAAGTGTCCTTGCCGTTGCTGAATCTCTTTCTGGTCTGTACTCTAGAGTACTTATCTGCGCAACTGCACAGCTAACGGCAAGTGCCAGTAAACACGCTACCAATAGTTTCGAAGACATCGTTGATGGTATAAAAATCGCTGAATGAGATTAACTGATATTGCATCGACATTAACTATCTGCTTTTATACAACTCGTTGTACTATGGATTGAGATTGAAAAAAAATCACCTTGCTAAAGGAATTCCTAAAGCTGTTTTAGGTGATAATGCGGGAAAGTACATTTCGTTGCAATATTCTACGAATAACTTTTTGATGATTTTTTTACTAAGCACCTAATGATTTGTTTGCGTAATGTATGTGTTTACGATTCATAAACAAGGTAAGTTTATATATTTTTAAATTAACGATTCTATACAAGCAATTTGACAGTTTTAACATTATTTTATGCTTATTTACTCATCATTTGTTACAAAAATTTAGTTAGATAGAATCAGTAGCTGCCTTGATCTAGTCATGTCTGCCTGTCCATCCGTACGTCACCAGCATTTGGCCCATAAATTGTAAGCCAGGATGTTGAAAAGTATCACATCTTTTTGACTGGTGTACAAAATGAATTTTACACCCCTCTGACGCAAATGTTGTTGGCATGTGACATTCCTACATACTTACTTAATTGGCGCTACAGTCCGGAATGAAACTGGGCCTCAACCAACATGCCTCTCAAGTGTGCACTCCAATTTGGTTGAGGTCGGTTTCTACTCTCTGAGTCCGACTTCTGGCTGGGAATCGAAGACTCTGCGAGCCGGAGTATTGGTGTCCATTCTTTCTTCATGTCCTAGCCATCTTAAACGTGTAATGCTGAATTTTTTTTTAACCAGGGGCATGTCGCTGTAAAGCTCGTATAGTTCTTCGTTAAATCTTCGTCTCCATAGCCCGTCAACACAAACGGGATCGAAGATTTTTTGAAGAATTTTCCGAGGTTGTCTTCATCCGCTTTCGAGACAGTCCATTCTTCAGCGCCGTAGAGCAAGACTGGGATCTACAGGGTCTTATACAGTATCTGCTTAGCAGTTCGAGTGAGGGGTTTACTACTAAATTGCATTCTTTGCCCGAAAAAATAGCGGTTGGCAAGAGTAATTATTCGTTTAATTTTTGACGAGATGTTGTTGTCAGAGTTAATAGCGGAGCCGAGATAGTTAAGTTCCGTACTACCTCAAAGTTTAATCTGTCAATGGCGACGTTCTGTCCAATTCGTCGATGTTGTGTGTTCTTTCGTGTTGACAGCATATACTTAGTCTTGCCCTCATTTACTGTTCATTTTTGCCGCTTCCTCTATATTAGCAAACGTGGCTATGACATCACGTTGGGTCCGACCTTTGGTATCGATTGTGTTGGTGAGGTCGTTTCCGACCCTGATGAAGCAGCGAGAATTCGGTGGGTATGAATAGGTGGTGGGTATCGAATTGGACTTATTGGGTTTTTTCCAGGATCTGCCGAAGTGTGAACATTTTATCGGTTGTGGACTTTCCTTGGATAAATAATAATGATAAGGGCCGATCAGGTTGTTGGTAATCGGTCTCAGGCGTTCATATATTACCGCGGATAGGATCTTGTAGCCGATGTTGAGGAGACTTATGCCTCTGTAGTTGGCGCAGTTTAGAGGATCTCCTTTATTATGTGGATCGGACAAACGATGCTGAGGGTCCATTCTTTAGGCATACTTTCTTCCGACCAGATTCGGCTTATGAGTTGGTGGATGTTACTTACCAAGTCATCTCCGCCGGCTTTATAAAGCTTGGCGGGAAGGCCATCATTTCCGGAAGCCTTATTAAGCTTGAGTTTAGATATTGCTATCCTCACTTCACTCAGGTCGGGTGGTTTACAGTTTTCGCTGTCGTTGCCAATATTGAATGGTTCGTTCCGCCTGACAGCGGAATGGTGTTCGTCATCGCCGTTTAACAGTCTGCAGAAGTGGTTCTTCTATATCCTCAGCATCGACTGTGTCTCAACTACGATATTTACTTCTTCATCTCAGCAGGATTCTGTCCGAGCCTTGTATCCTTGGCTTTGACGTTTTTTTCTTCTTTCTTAAAAGCCGGTGTTCTTCCCTTCTTCTCTGCCTTAAGAGCTCAACGGCAGGTCTCGTCTTAACCTGCAGCTTAGCCTTGTAGGCCTCGTTCTTGGCTGCGAGCATCTATCGGCATTCCTCATTAAACCAGGGGTTTCTTGCTGGTGGGCGCGATAAACATATCACATCAGTTGTGGCTGATCTAATGGCTTGTTGGCATCGTTGCCGTTGTTCTTCGACATTCGTTGGTGGTGGTATGGTGTTAATCGAGAGGTTTAGGGATACGCGTTGCGCGAAGGTCTTATCGGTCTCTTGGGATCGCAGTCGTTCGACATACAATTTTTAACAGTATTTCTGGATTGTTGCGTCGTGTTGGATATTCGTATTTCTACCTTGGCTGCAACAAGGTAGTGGGCCGAGTCGATGTTAGCTCCTCGAAATGTGCGGACATCCAAAATACTGGATGCGTTTCTCTTGTCTATCGCAATGTGATCAATTTGGTTGACCGTTCGTTGATCTGGAGACCGGCATGTCCCCTTATGGATATCGAGGTGAGGAAACCGTGTGCTGGCTATAGTGGCATTCCGTTCCGTAGCAAAGTCAATTAGCGTAAGTCCGTTACCAGACGTGTTGTCGTGTAGGCTATGTTTCCGACATTACTGCTAAAGTTGTCTTCTCTACCTTTGCGTTAAAATCTCCCAGCACAATTTTAACATTGTACTTCGGTAGTCGCTCATAGGGTTTGTCAAGGAGCTTTTAGAAGCAATCCTTAGCTAAATCATCTTTTGCCTCCATTATGAATATCCATTATATGTTTTAACACAGTGCGGGCGTTCAGGAAATTCGGGATAAGAAGAAATGAGATACCGATTCACATTCGTTTTAAGTGCCTGTAAGTTATAATGGAAAGGAAAAACAGAGTTTGGTAGAGCATTCCACATTCGTGTTGTTCGATTTATGTACGAATCTCTATATTTCAGCGATCGTCCGAAGATAGGCTTTAGGGTAAACAGATTTGCATTCATATCGTATCGAGAATGGTTTAAAAAACAAAAGGTTTTGTTTGGTGCTTTATAGATGTCACTGATAATTGCTATATTGAACTCTAATACTTTAAGGTTTTTAAAAAATATATAAAATGTCGGGCACCTTGTACTTTTTCCTGAAGAGTAGATGAACTTTGGAGATCTTTGGCTGGTATTCAAACGAATTTACCCAATTGCGTTGTAATTGTCGTTAAGCTTGCCTCCTTACGACTACTACAAGGATCGTATATCTCGTTTTATGTTTAAAAATAATGTCTCTCATGGTCGAAAAGATGTATATTGTAACTAATGACTTTTAAGAAGAGGGATCACCCCTTTCAAATAGTGTTCAATACCCAGTGCTAAGTGAATAAATGACCATTAGGAACCAAAGTAGAATGCCACAGAATCTTGTGAAACTAGGTCCGATTACCCGCTTTTCCATCTATTGAGTACATAAAGGATCTAGTTATTTAGTGTTTAAGTGTCTGTTGAAGGGAAGTTATCCGATCGGATATATACTCAGAAATTAGATGAATACTTCAAAAATTAGTCTAAGCCTGTTATGCAGGGGTCCTTGATATGACGTTGTTATTATAAGGCCAAAATTAAATGAAAAAAACACAATTAGTCAATCTTTGTGCGATGATCGGTAACCACGGACTAACATGCGCTAAAGTCGAGTGGGGTGATCCTGTGCATAAACCAACATGCCATTCCGCATTTCGTGTTGTGGTCCATGTATTGTTGTTACCTCTAAATGTCATCTTAAATATCCAATGCGGAGTTTTTGTTTACCGTTTCATAAAGTAATTTTTTCAACCTTTGTCTCCAAAGTCCGTAAACACAAACGTGACCGAAGATTTCCGTATTCAGAAATGTAAATGGCAATAAAATATTAAAAAGTACGCCAACGCGAGTAGTTGCAGAAACAAATTAAATCGTACATCCAACTTAAAAAAAAAACCACATCACTGTGCAAAATATATTGTGAGATGTACATTCCCGCGTTATCAGTGAAAAACACCTTAACACCTATGGCGAATTTTCAATCGCAAATTTCAGTATAAAAGAGATAAGCTTTGTTCGAAAAAGCATCAGTTAATCATAGTCAGTCATTATTGAAGTATCAACAATGTCTTCGAAAATTTTGCTCGTTTGTGTACTCGCACTTACTGTTAGTTGTGCAGTTGCACAGATAAGGACTCTAGAGTACAGACCAGAAAGGGATTCAGCAACGGCAAGGACACTTCTATACCGTCCAGACCGTGATCGTGCATCATACCAACCAGTCGTTCGTAAAGCTCGTCAAACAACAGACAATCTAGACCGATCCAATACTCGCACAAACGAATATCACCCTGATTCACCAAAACAGCCACAACCTTCGTATCCAGTATATCGCACCGATAAAATTGACGAGGGACGTAGTTATCGATTCAGACGTCAATCGCCCGACAACCTATATACTTCTAATACTCGGACCAATGAATATCATCCAGACTCGCCGAACCAACCACAACCATCGTATCCCGTTTACCACACCGACACAATTGATGAGGGGCGTAGTTATGGATTTTAGTTTAATTCAAGTAGTAGTTCAAGTAGTAGAGTCAACAGTCTTTAAATTTAGTTGTAAAGAAATTTGTATGATAAATAAATATAATATTTCTGAATTGTACAAAAACTTTGTTTGAACAGTACTGACCACAATAGTCACATATACCCAATGGCCACAATAGTCACATATACCCAATGATGGCCATCGCATCATTGATCACTACTATGAGTAACTATAATATTTGCTCCTTTTGCAATTGCTGTCAACAATAAATGGTCACTTTGTGCTTGCAAGAAGTGTAGTGAAATTAAGTACTGAGTGTGATTGAGTTCTCCACAAATTGCAGAATTTCTTAGTAATATAAAAAACCTACACAACGTCGCCTAAAGAGTGTGTCGACAAACGAAAATGTTTGGCAATAATTTATCTTTACAAATGAAATTTTAATTTTCTCAAAACAATATTTAATAACATGAAAATATAGCAATTTTAATTATAAGCTCAGAGTGAATAAGAGTGCATTCTTGTGTATAAAGAAGAAACTTAAAATTAAAAAATTATTAAAATTAAAATTACAAATTTGTCGACACCACAAACCATACCATAAATATGCTCGATCACTGATCACAGAATACCAAAATTCTATACTCTATACCCAAAAAATATTTCCAGCTCAGTACCGCCGAAAACAAACTGTTTTTTACAAACGAGTGGTAAGGCCCATTTGGACCTACCCTATACAACTATTGTGTTTTACTAACAAAAAAAATTATAATATTTTACAAACTTTTCATTGCCCAAGCACTAGGGTATACTAAAAAAACGTCTCTATGCATAGGGATCTCGAAATTATTTCAATCGAAGCTCAAAGTCGAAGTTTCGATCGAAAGCAAAGAAACCCACTTAGCGGACACAACAACAATGCAATGCCACAAATTTTTGGATGATAGCAATTTACTACGCCGAAGCAAAAACAAAACCGTTGAATTTTTCGAGGTTAGGAATAACCGCACCTGAAATGCGTAACATGCAGGATCTTTCAATATAAAGTAACCTGCCAAATGTTTTAAATTCGTGATAGGAAATTTGTTTTTAGTCAGTAAGAATCTGGTGTCTATGAAAGATTTTCACCTACCCTAGGAAAAAAATTTTCTACAGCAAGTACAAATATTGCAAATGTTGCAAAAATTATTTCTTCGCTTTCTGACAGATCGCTTTATAAGTGTATAATACTGGGCCGAGCCCACTGCCATGTGGTACATGAACTTTGATTTCTCTCAATGAGGAGTAATCACCGTCATGTTCAATTCTAAATAAATCACTGTAAAATATAAGACTCCAGAATTTCTGAAAATTTCTTAGATAGAAGCTTTGTTTAGGTAGAAGTCCTTTGTGCCATAAATCATAAAAAGCTTGTACTACATCAAGGATAAAAGCTGAACATATCTTCTTCTCTTTAACTGATTTTTCGGTGCACCTGATCAATCGTGGATTGGTCATATCTAAAACCAAATTAATGGTTAGGAATTTGCGATTTTTCTCCAATTTTTTTTATGTAGACGCTTAATTAAATTTGTTTTCAAATAGCTTGGGCAACAAAGGCAGTATTGATATTGGGGGTTATAAAGTGACTTCACTATGTGGTTTGCCCGTTTTCGGTATCATAAATACTCCGCCACTTTCCACATGTTGGGCACATATTTTATCCAGCATGTAAAATCTGCTCTAGTTTTTTTCTAACCTTTTTTCAGGAATAGCTTTAGGATTTTTCGAGTTATAAAATCAAATCTCAGTGCTTTTTTTTTTTGTTGTGATGCCCTTTTTTATTTCTCTGGCAAGTTATTTCGCCGTAACTGGCTGAATACGTGTTCCCTCAGCAAATTTAAGCAAAGAAAAGGCGAAATTATATAGAGTTATCGGGAATTATTTTTCCCAAGGAATTTTTCACATTCAGAAATAAATTTATTGCTGAACCGGAAAAATATTCCCGATAACCCGCAATAAGTTCGACTTGTCTTGGACAATTTTCTTTCATATTGATTTTGTCACCTAGTGTCAGTTTTGTTGAATGGTCAGAGTCAAGATCGGGCCCTTTTTCTACATTAAAAATGTATTTCGATTGAATATTCTCATTATGTACACCCGTGGCTTCACACGCTTTGCATCCAAACCTCAGTAAGTACAGTATTTATTGTTTTCAACAAATCTAACGATTTAGACATTATTGGTGTTTTGAATCATGCCGCCATAGATTAGTCTTCGGTAATTGATGAAAAAGGAAACCCGTAATATTGTTATTGACGAGGGCAAACCAAGTATACCTTTCCAACAAAGAAACCATTGTTAACCCACAACCTTGGTCATCCGACAATTACAACATTGAGGTAGTAAGGGATGCGGCTCGGCGTTTGTGTTGACAAGCTGTGAAAATTGAATCACGATCTGTACAACAATATTGACCTATTAAACAAAAATCATCACTTTACGTTTAAAAAAGATAACTTACGCTAATAAACACCAATAACTCAAGGCCGCAGAGTTTTTGATTCGGATCATAATCCAAATGGATTACCCAAAAGAATCAAAAACAGAAAGTCTACAGACGTACAACTAGCTGAACCTCCTAGCTGCCACAAAGCATACATTACTAAAAATTAGGATACCTTCTACGGTTCGTGTCACAATGAGCCTATGCCTTAAGCTCCATCGGGGGGAAACGTACGCGTTCGCACCAAAGTATAAATATCTCGACCATAAATATATTTGACGAAAGACGTCGATTTTATTTCAATTCACTTAGCATAATATAAAATCTTTGTTCTTAATTAGAATCTCCTTGTGGGAACACTGCTAGAGGACGCAGACACTGGTTGAACTTTATTCGGATCATCCAAAACTCGCACAATCATTGAACTGAAATAAAAAAAAAAACATATTTTAGGACACCATTCAATAAACATTATTAAGATGAAACTTACTTTTTGGGTCCCGTACTCCATGTGATCCCAACTTCATCAATAACATACGTTTCCAATGTAACGTTCCATTGGCCCCCAATCGATATCGGCAAGAGAAAACTACCCGACAAGAAATCTCTTTGCGGCTTCACTGTTTGCGTCAATGTGACCGTGTCATTTGCAGGCTGCGAAGGTTAATAGTAAATGGAATTAGGATTCATTTTAGTGGGTATCAATTGGCCCTTACTTTTATAGTATCCGCATTGACACGAGGAGTCATTAATTGGGAAGTCAAACTTAGCTGAACAGACTCCACAGATCGATACAAGCTTGGGCATTTGCCGTAGTGTTGAATTACTCCTTCGACTTTGATAACCAAGTTACTACCCGATTGAACTATGATGTGCTCTCCAGCGGCACGTGGTTGTGGACTCACTGATAACTTGATTTGTGTAGCTTGTAGAGTTTGGAAGAAATACCTGGGCATGCAGATCGGAGTCTTTACTATCAGTTCGATTTCACTCGTGATGACATCCATGTGCTGGAAGGGAAATTTCATTAATAACTGTCCACGATGTGGGCGGTAGTTGTATTTACCCGGTTTGTTATGGTTTTCATATTAGGCTGTTCCTGGGGTAAATTTTGAGCAAGAATTTCCATTTTGTTGCACGTACTTATGAGATATCTGGAAAGTGTTTTGAAATATTTTAAACTATTGGCTTTGAAAGGAAAGAAGACCATAACACTAAAAACTTCAAAATATAAGTTAACCAAACCTATAAAAACGCTGGTGGTATAATGCTTACGTTCCCTTGGCTTGAGGTGTCGATGAAATAAGTTTCAGAAAGATGCAGACCCGGCTGAACCGAAAGGCCAACAGCAGCGCTCACTCCCGTAGTGGATACTGATGGCCCCGTGTCCTAGGGGTATCTAATAAATTGGAACTGGCCCTCCAGGATGAGGGTTGTGCTTTGGGATAACTTCCCAACCATGGAAATAACGACCCTGCTAAGCGAAAAAAGGACAACGACGTTCGTATCTGCACCTGGAATGTGAGAACATTAAACAGGAGAGGTACAAGCGAACAACTAGCGGACGCCTTAAACAGCTACAAAGCAGACATAACTGCCAACCAGGAGTACGATGGGATGGGCCGGACAAAAAGAGGATGATAAACTGTGACATCTACTACGGACCATGTTAAAGTAAGCAACAGCGACTATTCGGATGCGGATTTGTTATAAGTTCCAGATTTAGGCAAGAAGTCTTACGTTTCAAGGCCAAATTCGCCAACATAAGCCATATATGATCTCACGCCTCAACGGAGGAAAAAGATGATATTACCTGCTTCTATGAGTTCCTTGACAAAACCTATGACCGACTACCAAAGTACGATGTTAAAATCGTGCTGGGAGATTTTAACGCAAAGGTAGGAAGAGAAGACAACTTTAGCAGTATTGTCGAAAACATAGCCTACACGACAACACGTCTGGTAACGGACTTAGGCTAATTGACTTCGCTACGGATCGGAATGCCACTATAGCCAGCACACGGTTTCCTCACCTCGATATCCATAAGGGGACATAGCGGTCTGCAGATCAACGAACGGTCAGCCAAATCGATCACATTGCGATAGACAAGAGAAACGCATCCAGTATTTTGGATGTCCGCACATTCCGAGGATCAAACATCGACTCGGGCCACTACATTGTTGCAGCCAAAGTAAGAATGCGAATATCCAACAGGACACAACAATCCGGAAATACTGATAAAATTTGTATGTCGAAAGACTGCAATCGCAAGAGACCGCCAAGACCTTCGCGCAACACGTATCCCTAAACCTCTCGATTAACACCACCAGAAACGGCAACGAATGTCGAAGAACAATGGCAACAATGCCAAAAAGCCATTAGATCCGCCGAAACTGATGTGCTTGCAAGGCCATGTCTAGTTTTGGCATACCGCCCAAACTCGTCCGTTTGAGTAGGATGACGATAAAGAATTCTCGCTGCACCATCAGGTTCGGAAACGTCCTCACCGACACATTCGATACAAAAAAAAAAAGAATTTAGGCAAGCCGATGCGCTGTCACGTGACTTCTTCAATTTGATTCAATTTTGAGGATTGTGCAAGACTCACGAGCCAACACCAGAGGCAAAATTTTCCTAAAATCCGTACAGTTACTAGCATACGCCGACGGGCAATACAGGGGCAATCTCCTTTCTTTTTTTTTAATTTGTGGCTTCATGAATGTCGTTGTATATACATACATAAGGTATACATTTAATATTTTGTTGTAATTTCTCAACATCACCTACACAGTTAAGTCCTTGTTATCACAATGTATCGACTCAATGTGTGCAAAGCCTTTAAAAGAGTTGTTGCTTAGCAAGATTTGAAATGGTAAGTTAGGTTTTTATCACTTCAGACATTGACACACTTGATTCGAAAGCAGAAATCAGCCAAAAAATGTTTTATACTCAAGAATATATAAATGATCGTACTCACTTTGTCTCCGGATAATTGCCGTTCATTGCTGACAAAGGTGGCTCAGACGGGGAAGCATAACACACACCTTCAATAATATTTCCAAACAATGCGCATTGATACTCTGTCCTGAAAGAAGAATTTGTAATAAAAAATGATAAAATAAAATACACATGTCCCGACTTACAACTCAAGAAACTCCAACGTAGCTGGATCAGCATCGAAAGCAGATTTGTACAACTTCAAATATGAATCTTCGCAGCCTTTTATCGATTTAACAACTTTCCTTAATTGATTTGTAACATGACCAAATTTCTGCAAGTAATCTCTGGAATTTTGTGCCAAGCTAGCTGCAATTGCTGGAGGAGGAATGATAGTTTGGGCGTTCTTCGCTGTCACAACACTGAACAGTGTCTGCAAGAATTGGGCTCGAAGTTTAATAAATTCCAACTGGAATGTAAGCGGACTAGTCGGGGACGAACTGGCGCGTAAACTTGCCAACGCTTCCCAATACAGACTTATGGCCATATCGAGACGCTCGATCAGCGGAATCAATTTAAGTTGATTATTTGCATATTTTGGATCACAGACGTTATAGTGTTGTGACATTGTGTCATATTCAAGACCGAAATTCAATATACACTCCGCCTTAGCCATTTGAGCAACTCCAATTAGAAAGAAGTGGAATTTGTCCATCGATGCGTGATTGGCGATTTTGGAATAAAATCGTGCAGCCAAGAAGTGCTGGCCATACCTAGAGGTAGAGATTACATTATTTATATCACCCTAAGAATTGACACCTGATTTACCTAGAAGCAGATCGTCCGATTCGATAGAGTGTCCAGCAATTGGTAACCGCAGCAATGCGATCAAAACTATCCAGTATGACTTTTGGAATGAAACATCCTATCAGCGATTGCAGCATTACTGCTGAGAGTATTTCAATGATTCTTGACTTGTCATCTTTGCAATCATTATCGAGAATGGAATTTAATTTCTTCAAGATTTGCGGAAGTCGTTCGGCGACTGGATTAATCACCTCTGGACATGTTTCTTCATCAGTTTCCATAGCATCTAACTTGCGAATTGTGAACTTACGAAGCTGGAATTTTGATGACAGTGCGGCCAATGTTTCACACAAAAGCTCTGAATGTTTCTTTGGATATGCTTTAAAAAAAGATAAATTGACATTGAACTATCTATATATGTGCCACGATTGAGACTAACTTATATCGTCACTTAGTAGATCGCCAATCATTTCGATGAAATCTTCACCAAACTCATTGTATGCTTCAGATATTTTAACGCCACAGACTAGATACTTCTTCAACTCCTTGGTGTATTTCTCATTTCCAACCGAGGAGAATATTAGACTCTCCAAATGTATGTTGATAAGTTCCATGATTACTGCAGGGGGTGGAGACGAATTCGAGTGACTACAAAAGAAATATCGTGAAAAAAGTGCTCTGTTGGGAATTCGCCAGACTTACCAATAGAGTACTAGTCCTTTTAGAATGGCTAATGCTTGACTGGCGGCTGTGTGATTTTGTAAATTCAAACACGACGAGCAGAGTTCTATTATAAGACTTTGCTCTTCATTTAGCAATGCATGACAAGTCAGCGGACATCCAGTAAGCGTCAGAACGACTGTGAGCACTAGCGTCTGTTCGTTACCCTCGACACAAGTCTTTGCTTTTGTTATGAGATTTTTCAAAGACCCATTGGGCCATGAATGGGCGCTTTTTTCGTTGGCTAACGTTGTCAACGATTTCAAAACTTGACAACGTACCTTCATCCGAGGATCCTGTAAGTATGTTAGCAGTAGGTCAACTTGTTCTGGTATTCCAATAAGTGTTTGACTTGATAGCTTGGTAAGTGAATCTAAAATTGCGATCACAAAACTTTCGGCCGGATATTTAGGTAGTAGATTAAGGCAGAGGTCTTTGACCATTGCTGCAGTGTTTGCATCGTGATGCATATGACGAAGGACTGGAATTAGCTGAAGCTTCATGCTGACCGGTGTTTGAAGAGATTCAATCATAGTCGCTATCTTTGAGCACATACTTATGGCAAATGATCTGCGAATTATAATCAGAACGCAATAGTATGTGGTATATTTACTTATAATACTTGCTTACTTGGACTGTGCAGCAAATTGTCCACTTGCGTAAATGGCTGCCTCTACTTCCACGGTATCATGACTATCTAGCGCCCTACGTATGGAGTGGTGTACCTGTTGCTTTTCCGGAATCACTCTTGACACTGCACCCAAGGTTCTAAGAAGTGAAAGTCAATAATTACGTGATATATTTATACAGACTTATTTTTATCACCTCAGTGTTAGTGCTCTAGCAACTGGATCATTGGAGTGTGTTACCATATAAATTCGTTTAACAAACGCATCGATGTTGAGAATTTTGTCAAGATGATTCTCACTTTGTTGGCATACTTTTAACACCCAGAACCGAAGAAGATTTGATCTGAAAAATTGTTATAGAATGTTTTTACTGTATATTTTGTTTTAATAAACATTTTGTTGGTAGTACCCATTCCAAAAGAATTCGGCTAACTTCAAAAACGAGGAATTAATCAGAATGGGAAAGGGATATTTCTCGAACAGACGTGGAAACCTTACAATTGCTTCACATTGGACACCAATCTTTGTTGATCTCAGACCTATTTTATATATGAATATGTTTATTGTTTTCAAATTTTTTAAATATTGTTACCTTTATCCAGTTCAGTGAGAACCGAGTTGGCATCTTGTTCGTTCTCATTGAGAAAGTTTTCATTAAACATGTTAACTCGGAAACCAGATAGCGAAGACATAACTAAATTTTTGTAATGATATTATTTAAGAATTCTTATTAAATAAATTTGTTATTATTAACGATAACGAATTTGTTTTTAGTTTCCCGAATCCCGACAACAAAACAATAGCGGTTGTGACTGAAATGTCAAATTGCAAGTTTAACTAACGAGCGTGTTCGTTAGTTTCAAAGATTCGCAAATGGTCTAATATGTCATGGGAAACAGCACATGTCGTTGTACCGAAAAATATATTGTTAGCGTCCGAATTATCTATGTTCTAATGAAATCTACCAATAAATACTATATTATAATTTTGTAGCTATAAACTCTTAAATTGTTCCTGGCTTACAATCGTCTGTTAAATCGTTTTTTTTGGCAAGCTTAATTACGCTTTTGAGCTTCGCTTTGCTGATGTAACATGCAAAATACATTATAGACTCGCCCAAAGGTTTTGGCTTCTTCTAATCTCAGCTACAAAAAAATGATTGAAATTTTCGCGTAGAAATAATTATCAGAAAACAACACGATATTCTTCCACAATTCAAAACATTTCCTTCGCTTCGACCCACAATGCTTCATAGCAACGATACTTTAAGATTTATGATTAACCCACAATTTTATATTCCCGAGTTTATAGTTTGCACACATTTTATGTCCTATTCGAAAACTCATTGTAAGCAGTGTCTAAAGTCATGCACTCCTTAAAATGCCTCTGAACGCAAAAATCTTGTTCATAAAACTTATACACGTTGAATAAAGGCTGTATACGCGTCTGATGGTTTAATAGTGCCTGTATAACCGCATTTTATTTTTTTATTTCTGTATACACAGGCGGCTGGGTAACCAAAGATTCAATGGCTATTTGAAAAATATTGTCAAATGTATTTTTATATTTCAGCAGTTGTGTTTCAAGGTTTAATTTATTCAACTGGTAATTCTTCTTTACCTACGGACTTTACAATGTAAGCTATGTTATTGAGTTAACATAAGCCAACAAAATGTTATTAAAGTATTAAAAACAGAATTGTCACTATGGATTTCGCAACTATCTAAATTATCACTTGGTAGTTCTATGCCGAGCTGTGAAACATCCAATTGTAATAGATTTTGTACGACCCTGAATAAAGGCTGTATAAATACTTATGCACTATATAACTATACAACAGTTGAGGTGTTTTAGTGAATTTTAATCAATAAGGGGATTATGTTTAAACATTCTAAAATTATTGCCCTTTTCATCAGCTCTAAGTACAAGTGCCATGCGGATTCTTATCAGCTCCGCTGACAAAGCATTTCTTAATTCCGTTTGTTCAAAGCCAGAAGAAACATCTACAACGACATTTGAAGAACTATGTACAACTATAAACATACGCCGACGATATTGACATCATTGGTCGTACTTAACGAGATGTCACTGCCACGTTTTGTAGAATAGATAAGGAACAGGCAAAAATGGATTTAACATGAAATGAAAGCAGCACCATACGTATATGACGTCAACGCGGAAGGACACATAACATCGACGAAGTGGACAGAACGTCATAATTGGCAGATAATATTTTAAGATAGTATGGGACTTTACCTACCCCGACTCCACTACAAACAACAGGCCAAGGTTCATTCCGGATTGTAGGACCACTACCAAACAAACGATAACATGAATATCCATAAATATTTGAGCTTTTAATTATAGGTTTCGCGGAATATCACCTTTATTTTTCACCGATCAAGATTTATTTTAGTGAAGTAATGTTTGTCGTTCCATCGAACTGAAACGGAATTTGGAACAAATGTTCTTTAGCACAAACTCAACATGGCAATGCTGTGTATATCGCAGCAGCAAAAAAAAGGCAAACTACACACAATTTGTATGGAATTATAACCAAAAAAGTGCAATTTTAATTTAATCATAACTTGTGAACTTAATGTGAGCGACGATTTTTAAAAACGGATATCTGCACGCAAAGACGAATCGTTTAAGCCAAAAAAAAAATGAAAAAAGTGAGTTTGTGCTAAAGTATATATATGCCTGGAATTTTCCAATAATTTCTATAAGAAGCTATGGGGGTGAAATTTCAATTCCATCATGTGTTGTGTTCCAATGAAGAAGTTCAATGATTGCTATAACTGGGCCCTGATATTTGGTATAAGAATATAACGTGTTCTGTGAACACATTCTTCAGGTCCCACGTGCAAGTGCAGTTGACATTTGTCATCACCTGTCACTTGTCAGAGTTTACTTTTGCGAAAGACTAAAATGTTTATAGTTCAACACGTTTTTTAATTTTATTTCAAATATAAATATAAAATTGTTTCAACAATGATGCAAACAAAAAACAAGAAAAAGCCGTTTCAAAGGGGAAAAAGATTCAAGAAATATGAACACAAGGCACAGAACAATGCGAACGCTAAACCTAAGGATGACGAAGAAATCGAACGCATTCGAGCCCAACTTGAGACTATAGATCCAAGTAAAATAAAACAATTTACTGATTTTCCTCTTTCTTGGAAGACCCAGAAAGGACTTCGCACGGCAAATTACAAGGTACCAACAGATGTTCAACGTGAAAGTATTGGTCAAGCTCTGCAGGGCAGAGACATTCTTGGAGCTGCCCAAACTGGAAGTGGAAAAACTTTGGCTTTCTTAATACCGGTAAAAATAAATTAAAACGGTTATATTGACAGCAGTTTTTAATATTTTATAAATTTCAGGTGATAGAAAATTTATTCATGAAGAAATGGACACGATTGGATGGAATAGGATCTATCATCATTTCACCGACACGAGAGCTGGCGTACCAAATCTTTGAAACCCTAAAGAAAATTGGTACATTCCATGATTTCTCCGCTGGACTAATTATTGGTGGCAAGAATCTGAAGTTCGAAAGGAAACGCATGGATCAGTGTAATATTATTATTTGCACTCCAGGACGTCTGCTGCAGCACATGGACGAAAATCCACTTTTTGACGCTTCGAACATGCAGGTCTTGGTGTTGGATGAAGCTGACAGATGCCTGGATATGGGATTTGAACAGACAATGAATGGAATCATTGAAAATCTTCCACCAGAAAGGCAAACACTTCTATTTTCCGCTACGCAGACTAAGTCAGTAAAAGATCTAGCGCGGTTGAGTTTAGACAATGCAGTTCATGTAGCTCCGTCGGAACAACAAGCAGTAACACCCGATAACCTGCAGCAGAGCTATGTAGTAGTTAATCTCGAGGACAAACTTACTATGCTCTGGTCGTTTATAAAGAATCACCTGAAACAGAAATGTATCGTGTTTCTTTCCAGCTGCAAACAGGTCAAATATATTTACGAAATATTTTGTAAGCTTCGTCCCGGTACGAGCCTCCTTGCTCTCTATGGCACCCTTCACCAGGATCGACGAGTGGCGATCTATCAAGAGTTTTGTCGCAAGAGTAATGTGGTGTTATTCGCCACGGACATAGCGTCACGTGGATTGGATTTTCCTACCGTAAATTGGGTGATTCAGATGGATTGCCCCGAGGACGTAACGCAGTATATACATCGGGCGGGGCGAACGGCTCGTCATAAGGCGCGAGGTGAAAGCTTACTAGTTTTACTCCCAAGTGAGGAGGAGGGTATGGTTGCAGAGTTGCAGAACGCCAAGGTTGCTGTTAATCAAATCCACATTGACCCGAAAAAACTATTCTCACCCAGGGGGAAAATGGAAGGATTCCTCGCTCAAAGTAAGGAGCTAAAAGAGACGGCCCAACGTGCATTCGTTTCGTATGTAAAATCAGTTTTCCTAATGAAGAACAAAAAAATCTTCAACGTTAGCAAGCTAAACACGGATGAGTATGCAAAGTCACTTGGTCTTGCGGTCGTGCCTAGAATACGGTTCTTGGATAGATTTAAGAAAAGGCAGACAGCCACAAAGAAAGTTAGTGAGGATGGAGATGATGGCTCTTCATCTAGTGATGATGATAGTGAAATGAATGCGCCAAAGTTATCAAACAAAGCTCCCAAAGTCAAATCAGCATCGAATGACGATATTAATTTCAATATGCCCAATTCAGAAGATAGTGACAATTCCGAGGTCGAAGAGGATCTCTTCAAACTGAAGAGGAAAGACCACGAGATTGATGATAATCAAGACGACGCTGATGACACTAAAGCTGAGGCCGAATTGACAGCAGCTAGAAAGGCGAAAATCCTAACAAAAGCAGCTCTTGCTAAGCGTGTTCTTAAAAAGAGAATCCAGGCAAACACAAAAGTTGAGTTCAACGAAGACGGCACAGAAGTCCTTGACACTCGAAAACAAGTGCAATCCGAGCTAGCACGAGAATACGCCAACCAAGACGAAGGCGGTATCGATATCGAAACGGCTAAGAAGATACTTCGTGAAGAGGACAAATTCGATAAACAGCGCTTCAAGGATATTGTCAAGACAAAACACAAAGTACAGAAAAAGAAGTCAAAATCAAAGAACGCAGACGAGGACGACGACGAGGTGGATGAGTTTGGCGAAAGTGATGAGGATTTGCCTGATGTCGATTTGTCATGGCTACCGGATCCGAAAAAAGCGTACAACGTCACGAATAGCGATTCCGAAAGCAGTAGCGAAGATGTTCGTGGTAATCAAGATGCCGACAGTGATGATGAGGAGTTAAGTGAAGCGGAAAGCTTGGTACATCGACCACCGAATCGTTTATACGAAAAGAAACGACGACATCCAGACGCATCGGAAAGCAGTGACGCTGAAGATGAACCGCGATACAAAAAGACGAAACAAATAGCAGAGAAGTTGTCACTCAATGATGCAGAAATGATCGCCATGCAACTGTTGGGAAAATAAAACGAGCTTTTGGTAACAAAAAGATGTTTGTGCATTTTCTCCTTTTTAGATATTTACAATTTACAATACGTATGGATGCTTAAGGGTTATGGTGTCATGAGTGCTGCTTAGACTGCCTGTTTTAATTTCTCGTCGATTTTGATCCAGTCTCGGGGATTCTTCAGAACCTCGAGGAGTTTTCCTTCTTCTGATGTGGCTGATGGTGTGTGCATGTATTCCCAGCGCTGAAAGACAAAATTTATTTTTCAGAAATAAAGTTTGTAAAGGACTTTCTTATTCCACATCATTTTCTGGCACGTCTAACTTACCGCTGTTAATGGCAGCGACATGAGAATGCTTTCATATCTAGCTCCAGGTGTATACAGTCCGAATTTAGTGCCACGATCATAGATCAAATTAAACTCCACATACCGGCCTCGTCGCAAAAGTTGCCACTGGCGTTCTCTATCCCCATAGGCATCATTTTTATGCTTCCGAACTAAGGGTATCACAACCATTTAATCTATCTGTCTACAGAAAAGACATTCATTAAACAAACCTATTGGCATGTACGAAGGGATAACCGAGTGAGCACACGTCGAAATGAATTTAAATGCTTCATCTTGGCTGGGTGTGTCAATGTCGTCGAAGAATATACCACCAATACCTCGGCTCTCATTGCGATGGGTCACGCGGAAGTAGTCATCACACCACTTCTTGAATCGTGGGTAATACTCAACATTATGTTCGTCGCAGGCTTCTTTCAATGTTTGATGGAACAACACTGCATCTTCCTTATCCAGGTAGTATGGAGTCAAATCAGTTCCTTAAAGGATATCAAGAGCATTACAAAATACTTCACCCACTATGTGATGAGATTTAAATTCATACCACCACCGAACCACCACTGTTTCTCGCCGTCTTTGTTTTCCACCTCAAAGTATCGATAGTTAAAGTGAATCGTAGGAATCATTGGATTGCGTGGATGGATAACAGCACTAACACCGGCAGCAAAGAATGGCAAATGTCCATCGCTGAGATTCTTTCCACGCGAACGCATTTGCTGCACTGCGCCCGGTGGCAGAGTTCCAGTGACAACTGAGATATTTACTCCGGCTTTTTCAAAGACATCTCCATCTTGAAGAACGCATGTGATGCCACCGCCGCCCTCTTTGCGATGCCAACGGTCGACTTTGAATTTTTGTCCGAAATTCTCTTCGTTTTCTAAGGCACGACAAAAGTCCGCTTGAATCTTCATTATGAGCATCTCAACTTTGATTCTCATATCGTTTTCCTTCAGCAGAATATCATTCACATCGGTGATGGGCTCGGCCATGAACTGGGAGGTGCTCAGTTTGCGCTTGGCTTCCATGTTTGCTCGGTTAATCGACATGAAAGTAGCCACACCAGATCCTATGATAAAGGCTTGAGCGTGTCTAAAACAGATAAATAATTTGAAAGGTGGGTTTTAAATTAGTTTTTATTAAATTTGATAATATATTTAGAATTTTTTTTTAATTCGCAATAATGCTATAGCTGTTTGAAAGTTGTTACAGCAATTAACTATTTGTCGGAAGTTGCTTTCTTAAATACATTTGACTATTCGAAAGTGATAACCATAAACCCACACATTTTTAAGTTTGTGGTTTAGGTTAGTAGAACTGTACACTTGTTATCAAGGAAGAGTAACTGTGTCAGTGAACCTAAATACACCGCGACCTTGGGATGGAAACTTAAACGAGTAATAGCTCAAAAGTGAGCAGCAATTTTAAAGATCTCTTTTTTTTCATTTACATGACTACATGAGTTGGTGAACAAAATAATATGCATGTAGCTCATATTTACCAAGATGTATGCTAGAAGATTTTTCGAAAAAATATCGATTTTATTTAAAGGTTACAGGGTCAAAAATGCTAGGTCTAATTTTTGCTCGTTTAATTGGTAATCTTTGTTTAAATTGTGTAAACAAATACATCAGACGTGATTTAACTATACAGTGGTTGGCTTGGAGTGCGTTCTCCTCAGTAACAGACCTTTATAACCGCCAACGACTTCTATTTTCAATTAGACTACAGACATTAAATATCAACGACGCCGATACTCTAGCTTAGTTCGATGAATTTTTAGAGGTTGGTTTTTCGAATAGAGATAAAGCTGATATTTTGTGGTCAAATCGGGCAACTCTAACGTTATTTATGTTCGGTTTGGTTCGCCATTTCATCATGAACAGGTTGACAAATGAACAACGCTTGCAAATCGTGCAAATTTATTTCGAAAATAATGGTTCAGTTCAAGTTTAGCACAAGCTCCTTCCATTTTATGGTCGACACAATCGTCCATCAGAGCAATTAATTTGGTTAACCATGGATCGCACTATGTTTACTCTATGTAATACGAATCCGCAGAGACGCCGAACAGTGCGCACCCAAGAAAAAATTGCCGCTGTAGAGCAAAGTGTTGAAGAGGACCCGAATGAATCGATTCGCCACCGTGCACAGCAATTAAAGCTTTGTCCATCAACTTTATGGAAGATTTTGGGCAAAGATCTTCTTTCGACCTTACAAGATCCAGCTTTTGCAAGAATTAAAGCCGCGAGACCATGCAAGCGTTGTGATTTGGGTGTGATGAGTGATGAGGCTCATTTTTGGTTGAATGGCTACGTCAACAAGCAAAATTGCCGCATTTGGAGTGAAGAAAATCCACATGACACCCTTGAGACGCCATTACATCCACAAAAACTGACTGTTTGGTGTGCTCTATGGGCTGGTGGAGTCATTTTGACATACTTCTTCCCAAATGATTCTGGAGAGTCAGTTACCGTTAAAAGAGACCGGTATAGAGCCATGATAACCGACTATTTTGTTCCCGAATTGGGTAGCATGAATGTGGCTGAGATGTGGTTCCAACAAGACGGTGCTACATGTCACACAGCGCACGTTACAATCGATTTATTGAAGGAAACATTTGATGAGCGCATAATTTCGCGGAATGGACCTCTTAATTGGCCACCAAGATCGTGTGATTTGACACCATAGGATTATTTTCTTTGGGGATATGTGAAGTCGCTCGTCTACGCCAACAAATCAGCAACGTTAGGGGACTTGGAAGCCAACATTCGTGGTGACATTCCCGACATACGGCCCCAAATGCTCGAAAAAGTGATTGAAAATTGGACCTCTAGACTTGGCTTTATTCAAACCAGCCGCGGAGGCCACATGCCCGAAATCATTTTTAAATATTAATGGCATAAAATTATCCTTCCAATAGCCGAATTGATGGCTAAAACGATTTTTTTTGTGTTTCATTTCAATTCGAAGTTCCATACCTCTAAAAAAACACCGATTACAAGGTTTAGTATCATTGCCTTTTGTCAAAAATGTGTGCATTTAGAATGAATGTACCTTCTACGGATTAGCAATCCTCTATCTTAGTGCTCAATTCAAATTGCTTTGCCCGATTTCAAGTCTGGAACTTAAAAAATAAATGCTGGTGTACCCCAAGGCTCTGCTTTGTCTGAAAGATCTCTCGTCTGTAACTTCTAATTTAATTCATTCCTTTGATGATGGCAGTACTATTAGTTTGAGACATTCGTTTTTAGTTCGATGTCCCTCATCTTCAGACGTAAACTTTTAATTGCGATTTAATTATCGAATGGGTGAATCTTACAGAGTGGAATTCAATGCTTCCAATGTAAAAGGCTACCTTCTATCATTTAAGTGAAAAAGAAATCTGCTGTTATTTTCCACGAATTGCACTTGCATCGAAGAAACCGAAAAATGCTCGGTAGGCATGTATGTTAGTAACGACCTAGTTTGTTTGATTTTTATTGTTGATGTAAGAAATATTTTACCCCTTCATATCTGGCAGCAAAACTTGAGTTTAACGATCAGACGTCGGGCAAGTTTGGTCAAAAATAAAATTCACCTTGTAGATAAGATCCAAACGCCTGCAAAAAAAACTTATAGGAGACATTTACATCGCGGACTAACCTGTTTCACTCGAACATCGTAGAAATGTCTGCTGCCTCGATCTTTTTTAAGCTACTTTAACAACCAATGGTCAAATGAAGAAGCCAGTTCCATTCTACCCATTTACCAATTCAGCCAAATTAACGGCCGCTCGGAATGCATATCTGTAGCTGATGCTTGAATCTGAGTAAGAAGTTAAAAACAAGGCAACCCGTAAGCGCTTACTCAATGTGTATCTTCGTGAATCTGTAGAAATGTATTTCTCGTTTGACAGCGATGCAAGATACCAGCTACAGATACACATTCTAGGTGGCCCTTTACTCGCAACGTTATAAATGAAAATCAGTCTACCCTTTGAGCCCATTTCTACGTAGTTAAGTATCTGCAATATAAATTGGTACGTGATACGAACAACACAAATGTTGATTGCTCTGCCAAACTTGCTTTTTTTGGCATAAATAGTCAGGACATTATAAGTGATTTTTATTCCCGATTTGCTTAACTTAGCAAAAACACACGAAAATTACTCATTATATCTTAAATCCGCGTAAATTTGATTAACCAAAAAGGGCCCTTCTAAGGTTTTTCCACCAATTTCTTATAAAGGACCATGTTTACGGTATTAATTAACATGATTACGCATTCACCATTATATCAAAGACTATGACCATATCTCAGACCTCAGCAGAGTTTATTATCTGATTACTTATTTAGAAAACAAGATAACAAACATAAATGAACACATACATACATGACTAAAAATATTTCGTGATCAGTCCGCAGCTGCTAGTGAAATATCTATACCAATGTATAGGTACTACTACACGGATTTCATTCTCCTCTTACCACACAATTTATGGAAACAATTTCCAATCGTGAAGACAAACAATCTCCCATATATAATCCACTTATAAACGAAGCAGATAAATCTATTTTATGACAAAACAATATTGTTTACATTTTGCCACTTAAGATTTTAATATCATCAAGATCAAAGTTCCAGAGCCAATTTCTAATGCCATTCACAAAATGTTTTTTTCGCAGACAAGAACAGACATTCAAAACAATTCTATTAAATTAGATTGCTCTCCCTGACGGCGCATTTAGTCACAAGAACTCCAGCACCAATTGACGTCCCAGCAGAACCAAAACAAGAATATTTTGTTATCATCATTTACAATTGACTGCAAAAATACTTTGCTCATGCATTCTTTTGTTGTTGTCCAAGAAGCTCTACTATGTCGCATCGTCATCAATCATCCAACATCACCCACCATCCTGCTGTTACTTTGATAACAACTTGTTATTTATGGAGTGTCAATCAAGGGAACATAATCTCCGGCCTAGCGATCAAAACACTATTAAATCGATGCCACTATTAAAGTGTGTCCCAGTTCCATTTGAATTGCAGTGTTTATCATGACCATGCGAGCATTATTCAATCTAATCATAGGAATTCGAAACTAAACCCCAAAATGTCAGAACGCCGCTAATCGCACGCACTCTACCAATACCACGTCCACCGATAGGTGACTATGCGAAATCTTAGTAATCAATTATCATGGCAAAGGTAAAATTAGAAAAAGGTGTCAAATACTCAATACTCACAGTAGTTTCGACCGCTTTGCATATTGGAAAGTAGTCAAAGACGCCAGCGTCCTTACACTGTATTTCAGGCTGTTGAAAATTGTCATTTTAATGACAAATTTAATACAAATTACTGAAATTATATGTAGAAAACAAAATATAACAAATCGCGTTATCGTATCCACAAACACACAAGTTAGAAATTCACATTGGACTGACGGTTGAAGAGCCGCGCCATTGAAATAGTACCAATTGAACGACGAGACGACGATGAATATAGGCGAGGAAACAGCTGTTTGTCAAAGTAACGTAATGTGGGGATATGTCATGTTGTGACAGCAGTTGTTGCGAAATGTCATTGCCAGCAGTATAAAGACGATGGATATTTAAATTTTTATTATTAATTATAAATAAAAATGCGGTATGCGCAGTTAGATCTGTCAAAAGACCAATTTTGACAGTTGGTGTGTTGATCTCAGATCAAAATCCAGATTTACCAATGGAAAATGCCATTAGAGATTGCACATGTGCCTGGCCATACGTTCATTGGAATGAGTCATTTCAAAGGAGACAGGTAGACTTTATCCCGTTTTTTTGATTATTTCATTTCGGCGAAAATACTTATTTGAAATTTGTCTTCGCTGAGTGCAGATCTCAATTTCGGTATCAGAGATACGAAAATATGAATTGGTTTTTTCGATTTCAAAGTTTTCCAATTGTAAAAACAATGACGCTGTTTTGTGCGTAACCGCTCGTCGTTCTTGGATATGAAAGTCGTTGGAATAGTCGTGTGGCCAGGGTCTATGCGTGTATGGTATTTGAGAAAATGCTGATATTTTCTTCTTTGTACATGCATGAATGTATGGCTGAATTCCAAAACGCAGTGCTTCTGCATTACTGCGTATTCAAGAATTTTTAATCGTTAACAAATTACTATGTTGATGCTTTCACAATGCGTCTTTCTAAAACGCATTGTGAAAGCATCAACAGCGCTAACATACGCAAAAAGAACACTGTGAGTGTTTGTGATGCATAACATATGCTAAGCAGTGCAAAATCATTCATAACCTGGCGTCATTAAAGCAGTGTGAATTCACAATGCGCATTTTTTTGACGTTTTGGAACTTAGCCTATAGTGTGTGTGCAATTCTGCACAGTTAAGGAAAAACAAATCGAGCTTATCACTGACTGACGCTAGTCGTCATTATTGATGTAAAAATATAGAATAAATTTAAATTTTTATATATTTACATCAATAATGACGACTAGCGTCAGTCAGCGATAAGCGTACTGCGCAGTTCAATTTGCATTTATATTGTGTGCAGAAATCAGGATTTGGCATGCCTGTGATTGTACATGCCCGCGTGCATAATCTATGGACACTTTTTATCTATGTAATTCTTATTACAATAAACCCCCTTCTAAATAATGAACATTTATTCTCAGATGAGCGTTTTATTCTGATTGTAAACGAAATTGCTAACAATAACCATTTCTGACCTGGAATCACTGTGGAATAATAAAATTAGGATTACTGGTAGTTTACCAGGTATTTCATTGGTAATACCCGAGAATCTAAGCATTCTGCTTACGAGCTCAAGAGGAAAATAGCTTCTTGATGATTCTGAAAGTGTATGGGCGAACTGTCAAACATAAGTGAGATGAGACGATAATTGGCCAGTTCGAGTGATGTGCAAGAACTCAGTTAGGAGTTAAACAGCTGATTTTGTTTCGACCTGTCATGAAAATGTTGTTGCTATCATTAAAATTACCCGATATTATGTTTTATCCTTGTCTCATAATGATTATGTAATATTAAAAAATATATATATTACGTATACGCCCAGTGAAACATACTCACAAAGAAATATCTAATTTTCGGGAAAATTGAGAAGCTTACTACCTTTAAACATTTGTCCTCTTATTCAATAGAACTCACTTATTGATATCATATCAACGGTTGTATGTTTATGTATTTATGCGGCTTTTATTTACGGTCACACAAATTCTTATTCATAAAATGTTTCCCAATCCATACAGGGAAAATTTATTACATTTGGCTGTTTCACAGCTCGGCAGAGTTACCAAGAAATAATTTTTATGATGGCGACAAATTTGTTATTTACACTTTTATAGCATTTTGGTGACTTATGCTTAGTCTACAATGTTGGATATGCAGATAAAGAAGAATTAGCATTTCAATAAATTAAGCCGCAATAAACAATGTAGAAAAACAACCTGGTAAATTTTTTTTTATTTAAAATTGAATCTTTGATAACCCTGATCTATGATAAAAGGAAATACCCATATACGTGATGGGCCAAAAGAAGTCATCCGATATTGTTTGACCTTCAGAATATCGGTTGTGACTTGTGTAATGGGTGGCGTAGCTCCGTCCTGTTGAAACCACATGTCCTCCAGTCCTAATTCATCCAATTGCGGCAAAAAAACTCGGCTAACATGGTCCTATAGCGCGCACCGTCCACTGTTGTCGTTTGACCAGCGGTGTTCTCGAAAAAATGGCCCTCCAGCGTGAACAGCCCACCATGCAGTAACTTTAAGCGGTTGTAATGGCTCCTCGTGCATTACTTGTGAATTTTCGGTGCCCCAGAAGCGATAGATTTGCTTGTTCGCTTAACCGCTGAGGTGGAAATGAGCCTCATCGCTCATTATGATTTTGGTCGAAAAATTTCTTATGTACTAACCCAATTGTCAATACTTTATTGACAATCAACTGACGAACGATTTTTTCTTGCAACTATTGACTTCTGTTTGTCAATAGTATCGGTTATCGATATAAGAACTGTCATTTTACTAGGAGCATGTAGAGCAAGTCTTGGTTTCGTGAAAAAAATTAAAAAAAATTAGTCGGTCATTCTGTCCGTCTATCGGTCTATGCCCAGCAGGGCTTATTTCTTATGCTGTATACTATGTTCTTGGGTCAATATACAGGGATTTTTAGGAATTGCCATTATAGGACCAAAACTAATGGTATCTATTTTACAAAAAGTTTTAGCACAATTATTAACGTAAATATTTCAAAAATAGCTGCATCTCCAGTTTTTAATAAAACTCGAATAATGGATTTTTGTATTTAGGCCAAAATTTGAAAAAAAAAAAAAAAACAATTTATTTCTCATGAACTATATTGTCTAGTTCAATGAAATTGGAATTCAACGTTATTATTGATATTTATAACAAATTACTTACTAACTTAAGTGGCGCTACAGACCGTAATGAACATGGGCCTCTCTAATTAGCCCGGTATTACAAGTTGATTGAGGCAAAGTCTTCCTCTAGTCGAAGACACTGTGAGCCGGAGTATTCACGCTACATGTCCCCGCCATCTTAAACGTCCAATGCGGAGTTTTATTTTAACTGGGGTAAGTCTTTGTACAGCTTGTATATTTCTTGGTTGAATCCTCGTCTTCATATAGAAAGGCAACTCGAATGGAACCAAAGAATTGCTTCCTCAAAACGACCAAGGATTTCTTCTTCCACTTTTGATACGGTCCATGCTTCAGCGCTGTAGATCATTACTGGGATGATTGGGTTCTTGTATAGGGTCTCCTTAGTAGTTCGAGTGAGGGTTTTACTACTAAATTGCCTTCTTAGTCTGAAGAAACAGAAGTCGGCAAGAGTAATTATTCGTTTAACTTCTGAGGAAATGTTGTTGTCATAGTTAATAGCGTAGCCTAGGTGTATCTGTCAACAGTGACGTTCTGTCCAATTGCTGTATGTTGTGCGTCCTTTGGTATTGACTTCATAAACTTGGTCTTACCATCATTTACAGCTAATCCCATTTTTGCCACTTCCTTCAATATACTTAGAAACGTGGATATGACATCACGTTGAGTACTACAAATGATGCAAATATAACGTCGTCGTGTGCTAGTAGTTGCACCGAAGATTGTGCCTCTAGTATTGGCCAGTTTTGCACAATCATCTCAAGAAAACTGATGCAAGCGATGCATCTCAACTTCGTTATAAAACCAAACATATCGAAAATTGAAAAGTTTTAAATATGTTTATATTTCATGTTAAAACTTAAGACCTTTACAATTAAATTAAACTTTATGTAAATATTGTGCATACATAAACCTCTCGTCTTTTATACTCATATTATTTATATCCATAGATACCATGCTCCTTCATTAATGGCACACTCATCCAATAAAATTCAAATGGTTCACTTCCGCTCTTCATACTCATTCGCAATGTGCACTTTATCATCGACAAACGAATCGTGTTACAATTGTCACAATAGCTGTAAAATTCTTATTTCCCACTTTACCTTTCCAATAAATAATTTGCGCACCCACAAATCCTCATAGATTTTAAGTGCCATTCTAGCATCGACTCATTCCACGCTCCGAATGTACAGCCATGCGATTGAATACAACGCTCACGCGATATTATTCGACGATTAATTGCCAACATTCATGATACAACGATAAAAAGAAACCGAAAAAACACCTACCTACCTATGTAGATACACTTTGTATTTTCACCTGTTATCCGCCGATCGCAATCACTGAACACTGAACAGCAATAGCTACTCACATTTCAGCGTATCGCCTGTGAACGTCAAAGTCTGTTAACTTCTCTTCAAGAAAACGACGACGACGGTGGTAAAAGCTGGACTCTGAAGTGCATGCGCGCGAAACCCACCTAATAGCGGTGATGGTGGAAAGCTTCAAACATTTTCGGTACGTCAGGTTGTGCCAGTTGTTTAGTGAATTTTTGTGAAAAGTATTTTCCAATATTTTGTGTATAATTCAAAATGCTGTTGCATCCGATGGATACCATGTCAACTCCTTAAAGTAAGCTCATTCAATTGATTACTCTAAAAATGTATCTCAAGTGATTTCCTAGGAAGAACACGGGCGATTTCACGATTGCTTCGAATTTTCTCAATTGTCTGCTCCTACAAAGTCAATGGCAAAATCGAACCGTACCTAGTACCAACATCTAGTTCAAGGATAAAGATATTTCTTCTCAATGGGAAAGTGAGAATTTTATGTGCAATCAGATTAGTAGCGCCGTTCGGTATCGGAAACATTTCATTGGATAGTATATTTATTACTGGTTTAGTGCGTGCACCTGGGAAAAGGTGTGGAAAGTTATTGAGATGTTTTGAAATTACATCATTGTTTTTTTTTCGGTGATTTTGGCCTATATACGAGCACACGGATGTGTGCTACCTACCCCATTTGCACCTACACATGCGGATTAAATTAGTTTTGCCTTTTCAGGGTGGCTTTGAGGGTTAGATGATAAAAGGCGGTATATCTTTTTCGGTAAAATAGCTTCGGGTAGGGTAGTCAAACTCTTAAGCGAAGAAAGCTCTTCTCTTATAACTCTTATAAGTGGGGTCTGTGTGTGTTTATATTTTTTTTGGGAGAGTGCTTCTCTAGAACGTAATGTGACACTGATTAGGTTTGCCTCTGGGAAGTTTTTGTCTATGACGAGTTGACCTCGACATATGTTGATGAGGATGGCAGAGATGTCCAAAATATGAATGATATTTCAAACCAGAACGTACTGTTTTAGTTGGTTAAAAATTAAACAAAAATTATATGTGCATTTGTGTAAAAATATTTAAATACTATTGTGAAAGTTAATTTTTGTTTTTAACGTTAACGTGTCAAGAGTGCATTAATTGGGCATGTGTATATTCTACCTTGGGGTTTTTTTTTAACCCTGACATCTTAAGTGTTATATCTAAATCAATTCAACTTTTATATGTGAAAATAACTTTTGTTTTCAAATTCGCATAAACTAATTACTTTTGAACATAAACAAAAACCTACAAACACAAGTTATATATGTATAAATAGGAACAAAGGCTTAACACGCAAATATTATGTATACCTACCTAACCACGTGAACTATTCTTATTTTACGAAGCCAGTGCATTGCATGAACATGTATATTATCCGATTGTTATAGTGAATTTGAAGTGGAATGCAACTTTTCACATGGTAAATGTCAAAGTGCCGGAAACATCCGCTTCTTGTACTTTGTGCACTATGTAGGAATACTTTCGCTTTAAATCTAGAGGGGGCAATTTATGTATATGGAATTAACAGCCCATACAGGGCCTTAAATCTAGCTTCTCCGTTCATTTGTGTTTCCGATGTTATATTGTTGCCACAAAGAATGTGACCTCCAAACGCTCATTTTGAGGAGCTTCTTATGACAGTTTTTTTTACTATTGGATGGACTTTCGCAAGAAGTGGGGTGGGTAATAAACAAAAATAATTGTTGATATGGATTTGACCCAGTAACCCCTAGCTTAGCAGTCCAACACACTTACCACTATGCCACTGCATCCACAAACCTAGAGGGAAGTTTGTGCAAATGGTATTAGGAATCGTTGGGTAGATTAACCCTTGAAGGCACTGTACTGTTGCTATATTCTTGATTTAAGTGATCTCCAACAAATGGATATGCATGCACAGTTGGACAGTTATGTGTCGCAATATTAACATAAACCCTAGATTTTATCTTACTGTGAATCAAGGAGTTATCGTCATGGAGTATAGGTGGTTATTAGCTTTACACGACCCAGCCATCCATGTCATTGTACTGCTCACTGATCGTTCATGCTGGTGCATGTTTTCAAATTTGTATCTCCGTAATTTGTCAATGCAAACATGTCCGAAGATTTTCGATCGTTGAAGGCTGAACTATAATAGAAGATGGTTGCGGACGACTACTTCCGTAACTGTGCAAACACATGTAATTTATAATGTACGACCATAATAGGCTCATAATAGACCATCTGCTTACTTACGAAAAAGCAAATTCATTCGGTCTTTCTCTTGTTCTTTCATACAAAAGTTTGACATTTTACTTCACATGCTACAGCGCCGTTAAGTGGAAATGAGATTATAAAGGTTTATTATAATATGTATAGAATTTTTTTTCTCAGACCGAAGACATGAATGTTATTTAGAGTAATTTTCTGAGAGGTGTAGTAATAACTAATATGGTAGCTGATAAAACAAAACCCTTTACTTCCTTTAAGTTATAGCTATGGGCTGCGATTTTCTCTTTCTTAGCCAGCATAAACTTGGCCCTGCCCACATTTACTGCCTTTTGAGTGCGACCAATGAAGGTAATATCTCGGCGTTTGCCACCTTTATAGGGACGTTTATGTCCTTGGTGTTGGTTTGGTAGTTTAACACAATCCTCTTAAGAATGATGTTTATGAAGTCACATGATAATACATAAAATTGTCTTAAAACTTTGTTGATATCGAAAAATCGCCATGGTCGTTGAAAAACTTGATAGCGCAATGACAGTTCTCCATCATCATCCTGCACAGACCGACGAGTTTGGGTGCCCTGCATACCTAAACTATACATGGCTCTTTATACATAGTTCGACTTTATAAATGCAGTTGTATATATGGATTGAAATCGATGAATATCGACTTGAAATTTTTTTTTTTTTTTCCAAGGATCTGCAAAATTGTGAAGATTTAATCAGTTATTAACATTTCTAATTCCAATTATGTCATCATCATCTCCAAAACGATTTTTCTATCTTGTAATCAGTTGTGGGTTCTCCTGGTCTAGCGTCTTACTGATAGGGTGCGACCAGTTTGTTCTCAGGTTTCAGGCGTTCACTTATTAACGCAGATATGATCTGTTATCTGATGCGTATCTATGGGTTAATTCATAATCCTCATTAGCAAATAACTGCTTTTTCCGTTTTCACTAATGCAAATTTTCCGTTAAAGTAAACCAATGAGTTCAAATAATGAAATATCGTATTTAAAATTTCATAATAATTCTCCAAAAAAAATTATGTGTTTGCTTGCTCACCCTCAGCATGTAGTTTGCATTAACAGATCTTAGCTACCTACAAAGTATCTTACAAAGTGTTTGTAAACTTACCTTCATAATCATAAATCAATATATGTACATATTTGCATATTTTATATGAAAATAAATTAACGCATTAGAAAAAATAAGTTTTACTTACCTATAAATAATGCAGGTGGGCGAAAAGAGGTCACCCTATTGGAAGATGCTCATGTTTTTGCAAATGGCTGCCAATGTCAAATCTGTTATGACATTTGTGGACTAGATAGATGTAGAATACAACATGAACAAGCCATGGAGCGATACACTCCCCAAAAACGAGGAATAGTCGAAGTGGATGATTTTTCAACCGAAATCATAATGAGCGATGGAGCTCATTTCCACCTCAGCGGGTACGTGAACAAGCAAAACTATCGCTTCTGGGGCACCGAAAGTCCACGAGTAATGCACGAGGAGCCATTACACCCGTTAAAAGTTACTGCATGGTGCGCTGTTCACGCTGGAGGAGTCATCGGGCCATTTTTTTCGAGAACGCCAACGGTCAAACGACTATAGTGGATTTGTTAAATTTTCACCAGAGATAAGGCAAGGATATTCCTTCCGTTTTCAATCATATGGTATTTTGACACTGACAGTTGTTACGTGCTTGAAGAAATGACACAAATTCAGTGTTCTATATCTTCGGTAGAAAATGAATGAATCGAGAAAAAGACTACTGATTCTAATGATTTTCAGCCTATTGGGCTAATGGATCGATGCTGTCAAAGACTATAGAACTACATAGAGTAAGCATCACAGCTAAATTTGTAGCCGTTTCTGACGCAGGCGGTAAGTGCGAAGGGGGAATTTTTGTAGATCGTATGCGTCGGCAAGGCTGTTGTTTTATGCTGTATCAGTAACCCCCACACAGAAAATATTCGTTGTATGAGATGCGCACTCTATGTAGTTCTCTACTCTTTGATGCTATGCAAACAATCCAAAGACTATTTGTGACACGCACCAACCCAAGTCACTTAAAAGCAAAGCTATTCGTGAAATAATGGAAAACCCCATCGGAATGATATTGAGAAGTTGGGCGCAACTGTCATTTGAAAAATCACAAATCACGGTTACAGAGAACTGTAAAAAGATGAACAAACAAAATATATAGTTTCGTTATTTTTTTTCTTAATTTTCTTTACGCAGATTTTCGGCTATTGAGAAAAAGAAGTGTCAAAGGATGACACTCAAAAAGTTTGATAGACATGTGGATCTATGCTTTTAGATTTATTTTAACATTTGAGTTCGCAAAAATCTTATCTTCACGGGTTATACCTACGTGTTTTTTTTCCATGCGAAAGCACATGTGTACATTTCTTTGAAATGGTTAACTTTTTTCGGTATTGGAGGGTTTACAGTTTTCATGTTGTTCACTCAAAAGTATGCAGACATGCCTAGTACCAATGTTTTTCAAATAACATCGCTCTTTTTATAACATTTCCCATGGTTTTCTTCAGAAATGGAATGACCAAACAAAATAATCAATTTATTTAGATTTCCTTGTAATAAAACTATCTAAAACATTTTTTTTTAACAACAATCAATTCATACATCTTAAATAAACTAGTTTGACAAGTCTTTCTGAACACTTTTCTTGTTATGTAGATAAATTACGAAATTAAACTATTTCCCATTTGTAATATTGTATCGTGAAACTTGAAACAGTGCTCACAGACTTGTTGATTTTTTGTCACATAATTTGGTATGTTTTTGTCCTACATGAACTTATCGCGTTGTGTTAAGCCCTGGTATTGATTTGATAGGTACCTACCTACATATCTTATTTTTTTTGGAATATGATCACCACCAAAACAATCACAAAACAATCATCATCACCAAAATTCTCTTCAAAATCCATGCAACGGAATGTTTAATTACAACAATGACTCGGCTAATTACCAGCTTGACAGTGCACAAAACCTCTACAGCAGCAACAACGTTCTTCCTACCAGGGCTTGCAGGGATTTTCAAATGCCTATTTGAAAAACATTAAATTTTTTATGTGCGACAGATGTGATGTTTGTTCCTCAAAAAGAAGTCCGCAAACCTTATCGTACCACTTTCCAAACCGCGTTTTCTTTAACCAAAACATCCCACGCACCAATCCATTCAACCAATTATCATGAAGTTTTTGTCACAAATCCAAAACTGGAAAACATAATATTGACACATGGAACCATATTTGGATTCAACTAATCTACATCTATCGGAAAGAGGCCGCCATGCTGCAGAATGTCAGAAAAAGAAACACCACGCAGCAGTGGTGTGTGCTCAAGAAGTATTCGATTGCGATTAGTGTTAGTGCATGCTAAAACTTTTTGTTTTTGTTGATTTTGTTTTCACTTTTTGCCGTATAGCTTCTTCTTGGTAAACATTGCCTCATCTATTCAGCTTCGTGTGTGCGTACGTTATCTGCCGCAGCAGCGAAGCGCTAAGCTTCCCGCTCTTCCTCTCTCTCTCTCTCTCTCTCAACAAATAGACTTTAGCTGTGCTCAACTCAGAACTAGAAAAAGCAAAAGCAATACCATTACCAATCAATTCACCGAGCCAATCTTCAGCCCACCCGAGACCGAAAACCAACAAGAGAACAAGCACGCATTGGTGGTAGTAGCATTAGTAGTAGTAGTTTATGGTAGTACATAGATGTATTGTATTGATCTGTCATGCAAAGCCCGCAATGCTGAATGTGGTGTTTGGGTGTTTATCTTTTTTTGCTCCGCCAGTTAGACAGTACACCTGGCAGTAACTTCCACGCGTGCATATTTTTCTGGAATTCTTAAAGTCGCAGATTGTCCAAGAAATTTATTGGCAAACTATAGCAAAACAAATGACTGGGTAAATAGTGTCAAACCTGTCAAGTCAGTGGTTGAAAGAAATCAAAAATATGCTCGCAAAACACCGAAAAGTCTAGCAAGACGAAACCAGTGAAGTGATTGATAAACGAAAGCTTTTACTACAACGCAAGGTTGTGTGGTGCAAGTTTGTTCTCCGCTCTTCCCCCTCTCTTCGGTAGACATTCCTAAACAGTTCTATTGTTTACAGTTAGAGTGCCGTCATTTCTTCTGTCATGCAGTTCTGATTGTTGTTTGTGATTTTGTAAATGCAATCGAAATTGATGAAGCACGACATATTTCTTCGTACAAGTACCAAACCATTTTTTTTTTCACTTCTTGCCGTACTAAACCAATAATTAAACCGTACAGCTGTTGTTCTCTTAACTTGATTTCGTGTTTGTTTTTACTTTTCTTGATCAAAGTTTCAGTTCTCGGTTTGTAAAGTGAAGTGCGAAGAATTCTCGAAAAATAGAGTAGATATCTTGTTGAATGCCAGTTTAGGTGAATATCTAGATCTACCATGTTTGGCGATTTGTTGGTCTGTTTTGCTAGAATAAAGTAAGGAACTGTGACGAAAATCCGTAAAGTGTGCGTTCGCGTGTTGATTGGTGAATTGTGAGTGTATTGTGTTACGCATTTGCAGTGTTACCAGACCAAATGTTTCATATTTGGAAATATTTTTAGCTGAATTAAAAAAACACGTAAGCGACATCGTTTAATTTATATTTTATATGAGGTTTTCGTTATTTTAATGGTCAGCAAAATTATATATTTTATTCATTTGAAAAGTAGGATGTTTTCGACATGTTGTGAATTATATCAATTGATCAAATGCTCAATTGCAATCGGCTCTATAGTACTCAGGTGCCATCTTTTTTCTCACAACCAGTCATGTGAGCGTGTATACTTCTTGCACCATGGCGGGATCTCCTGTTTTATGCCGAATCCGAATGGCTAAGTTGATACAAGCTTTTTTTGCCAGTTGATACTACACGCATAAGTTGTCAGATCATTAGGAGATGAGTGTAAATTAGGTGATGCTATGGCTGAGAATCGAACCCAGACCTTCTGAGCGGCAGTTCATCGCAATAACCATCGCACCACTGAGTCCGATAAAGGCCGATGTTGATTTTAGTAAAACACAATTTATTTAGGAAACTATTGTCATTTCTTTTTATTATGATAATATTGCTATGGTTCAAATATGTATGAAACAAAATATCGGCAAAATGGCCGCCGCGACGTCGCGTCGGTGGCACACCTCCATCCGATGGTCGAAATTTTCAATGACGCTGAGGTATAATTGAGGTTCTATGCCGTTAATGTGCCGAATTATCTCATCATTTAGCTCTTGAATTGTTGCTGGCTTATCGACGTACACCTTTCCTTTCAAATAACCCCAAAGAAATAAGTCAAACGTGAGATAACACGGCCATTGAATTTGCCCCGCAGAAGAGCCATTGTTTCGTTAGCTGTGTGGCAAGTGGCACCGTACTGTTGAAACCGCATATCGTCCACATCCATATATTCTAATTTGTGCCATTAAAAGTTCGTTATCATCTCACGATAGCGTACACCATTCACAGTAACTGCCTGACCGGCTTTTTTTTTGAAAAAATACGGCCCGATGATGCCGCCAGACCATAAACCGCACCAAACAGTCACTATTTGTGGGTGCATTGGTTTTTCGACAGTCACTCTTGGATTATCATTCGCCCAAATGCGGCAATTCTGCTTATTGACGAATCTACTGAGGTGATAATGTGCCTCATCACTGAAGATGATTTCCTTCGAAAATTGACCATCCACTGTTGCCATTTTTTGCCACCATTCTGACCATTGACGACGCTTGAAATGGTCAAGTGGCTTTAGTTCTTGAGTCAATTGCACATTGTAAGCGTGTAAATGCAAGTCTTTATGCAAAATGTTCATTAACGAGCGTAAGAGGTGCATTTGTTGGGCTCGAAGACGAGTTTAGGTGGACTGCTCTTCAGTCACGCAAAATTTTCTGCAGTACGAGCTGTACGAGCATGCACTCGTGTTTTCACATCTCCTACAGACCTGGTTTACTCAAGTTTTTGCATGATTTTTCCGATTGTACGCACATTTGGACGATTAAATTTACCGAAAAAATCACGAAGTGCACGATATGCATTTAGATTTGAACGCCCATTTTCATAATAAAACTGAATAACTTTAACGCGTGTTATGGTTCAAATTGAGTTAGTCAAAAATTGAGAAATGGCAAATGAAATGCAGAAAAAAACTTGACGTTAAGGTATAGGTCACATTCAACATTGATCCTTAAAATTTAATCACCCGTTATTACATGGTCATCCAGAATGTTATTCGGATGACTTGTCACAGGTTGGAAGTCATGGGTCATCCAAAAGATAGATGTTCTTGAGACCGAATGATTGAAATGTTCGAATAGCCGGCCTTTATGCCTAGATTGATACATTTTATTTGTAAGGCCACCCAGCACTATTGAAGCTATTTCACCTCCAGCAATATTAGCTGTATGAAAATACGTTTGGCATACTCGACGTTAATCTATGGGGTTTCGCTAGCGAAGCCTTACCGAAACCCACAATTAACAAACAAAAATCAATTGGTGTTTTTATTTATTTGTTTGTTAAATTGTTTATATTAATGAGTATTTACATCCATTTTAATACGAACAGTTTTATTAATGATATGATATATTAAATTTAAACAAATAAATAAAGTTCTTACTGGGATAAGAACTCAGATATCTTTTATTTTCATTAGACTATTCCCTGCAACATGCAAGAGTAGCCTCAGTAACCATTTGAAACGTGTTCTGTAAAACAATTGATTGAAAGACGGAGAAACGTGCTGTCAGATTCCATCATTTGTGCACTACACATTCATTTTTTGTAGTTATAATTTATAGCAATCAATAAAATGAACAAACAAAATGGGAAATATTTCATGTGTTTGTGTGCATTTGATGCGATTATAATATATACAATTTGGTGTCTGAATATTTTTGGAAATGAAAAAAAAAACATGTTGGAGTTGCCACAAATGGGAATCACAAATCATAAGGAAAACTTTTACAAGCCTGTGCATTTACCTAAAAGAGTTTTTATACATGCTGAACTTCTCTGCACTAGTACAAAAAAGCTTTATAGAAGAAATTGCTTCTTGAAATTGGAAATTTATGCTCATAGAAAAGAAATTGTTTCATGTTGGAGTTGCCACAAATGGGAATCACAAATCATAAGGAAAACTTTTACAAGCCTGTGCATTTACCTAAAAGAGTTTTTATACATGCTGAACTTCTCTGCACAAGTACAAAAAAGCTTTATAGAAGAAATTGCTTCTTGAAATTGGAAATTTATGCTCATAGAAAAGAAATTGTTTCTTGGGTAAGCCTTAGCATAAACAAATACCTTTTCATTTTTATCAGTATCAAAAAAATCCATAAAAATCCTAAGAGGAAGATATTGCTTACGAGTTATAAAGTACCATACACCCGTTCAAAAACCATTTTTCATTGGACATCTACAGCGAATGGATGGAAATACTTTAGAAATTCATACGCCCCTTAAACTGCCTACATAATGTGGAAATAAAATCAGCTGGTCAGTAAACGTCATACGTGAGCCCAGTATAACATAATGTGTTTGAAGAAGTTTCCGCAAACAAGTATCTTTTAGTATAGTTGTTTAATGAATTCATTTCTGACCGAGGAGGTTTGCCAAAATTCGACTATCAAAATGTATTATATGAATATTCGATTCATATGAATTGATATGTATGATGTACCATTACACTTAACGTTGAGCAGCATCTCTAATCAAACTCTTGAAGAGTGTCGACAGTCGTAAAAGTGGTCAGGTAATAATGCCACTACCATGATGAGTTGACAACACTGACAAACACGCTCAACTGTCATCATTCGTCGCTCATCCGCTCGTTTCCGCGAGAGTAGGCGTTTGCGCATTACCAGCTTCAAAAGCTTTGAGCATTTTTGCAAATTCGCGTTTAAGTTCATTTCAATGTAGATACATAGATACTCGTACAAGCAATTGTTTGTTTTGTACATAATAATCGGCCATACTCTGCTCTTATGTGTTTAGGTCTAGGTGACAGCACTTTCTTCGACTATAGTGAATACTCGTATCGTATCCATTTATGCAGTAGAGCGGGTATGCAATGCATGTGGCTCAACTGTCTCACTTGGTTTCTCTTAAATAATTATCTCGAACTTAACATTGAATGACACATACGCCGGTCATTGTAGGCTGGGATAAAGTGTTGTGGCGACCAAGATGACGAGGTTTGATCGGTGTGTACTTTCTTTGGAGCACTACGTTCGGGTGTTTGTATGCTGACACATTTTTCCCCCCTAGATTTAACCAAGCTCTGCTGCTTTATTGGGCCATAGTAATATTACTGAGCTTTTAATTGTTTGAAAGATTGCTATTTTGTTTTCTGCTGCTCTCTTTTGCTTTTGTGCTCTGTCTATGGGTCTTTTCGTGTCGCAAAACTGGGTGTTAATAGTAAAACTCTGTTTATTTTTTCTGTCTCTCGTATATAGTTTAGTATTGAAAATTGTCAAAGGTGACGTTTGTGTAGGGGTTGTCGGTTTGGAATTGTGAGGCTACAGATAAAATGCCGTCATAGATAATAGTTCGGGCGCTATCGGTTATTACCCGAAAAATCAATTAACATGCAATTGTTTACGAGTAATTTTCCATGGTGAGCGGGTTGTGTACATATGGTGACCGAACTGTCAAATCAATCAAGTTGATGCAAATTGAATTCATTGGTGGCAGATGAGTCAGATAATATGATGCGCAGTTAAATTACGTTTTTTGTGCTGATTTACATATTAATGTCATAGTTTCGTGTATGAGTACACTCGCAATTGACAGCACAAGGGAGTGTCATTGAACCAGGTACGTGTAATGTACTTGCATTTTCTATAAATATCCACAAACTTATCTCTCATAACATTGGAGATAGTACACTTTAATGTTTTCCACTGAGTGTGTTGATATTAAATGGAAATAAACTCTAAGACAATGTTATCGGATGCTTCTACTGGTGTTTTTAATTGCCTGGATTATATAATTGTTTAAATAATTATAATATTGTCAGAAAATTGACTGGATGGGAAAATATCGTCGAGCATTTGAGTCACTAGTCAGTTTCACTTCTATCTACTGAGATTGAATGATGCATCAGATGTGGAATGAGAGAATAAGGGGCTGATCGATAACCTACACACAGAAACAACCAGTGTTCATTTAGAAATGTTACGAAAACAGGGAATTAGGATTTTCCGCTGAAGTAAAAAAGGGAAAGGAGTGTTGAAATGGGATTTGAAGATCTTATTGGTTGGACCATTATTCTTCATTCGCTTCATGTGGCCGAGCTAATGTTGTTGGCGTTGTTTTGCCTATCTGGTACATCTCATATGATTCACCATTGAAATTCTTCACTCTCTTTCTTTGCCATATATTAACACACAATTTATCGTACAGCACTTAGATCCAGTTTTTCAGTGCTAAGTTAACTCTTAGTCAACTAACGGCTTTAAATCGTTATTTCTCATGAAGCAGTTTTTCACTGCAGAATTAAGTTTGAACACATGAGCCATAATTCAATGTGGTAAGACTGATTATTAATCGATTTGTCTTTCAAAACGTTACCGAAATGTGTAGAACATGTAACAGCAAATTTTGTTGCTTTCCACAAACAAATAAAAATGTATTTTCTTTTTTTCTTACAACAATTAAACTCAATATATAAAACAATTTGAGCAGTTCAGATCTGAACCTGAATATATCGTACACGTTTTTGTTTTCTAAAAATTTGATCAAATGTTTACATAAACGGAATTGACAAATAATTGTTATCATCAGATTATTTAATCGGCCTCAACTCACCAAACTTGCTTGGTTAACTCGAAGTCAAGTCTGGATTTAAATTGAGAGAAAACCTACATTCTCTTGTTAACTCGATCTTAATCCCGAGAATTAGATGATCCCGCACTGAAAAACCGGGACTAAGGGAATTACCCAAGAGTGTATTTTTCATCGCTCTCAACCCTCAGTAGATTACTTACTTACTTATTTAAGTGGCGCTACAGTCCGGAATGAACCTGTGCCTCAACCACCATACATCTCCAATTAGCCCGGTCCTTAGCTAACTGCCTCCAATTGCTTGTGTCTTCCTCTACTGCGTCCGATGTCCCTCAGTAGATATACCAAACTTAAAAAAATCAGCCACTGGATAAATTTTGTCGAGCTCCGGTGGAGATCAACAATTTTAATTCTAACGGGTGATTTTTTAAGAGTTAAGTTTTTCAGGTTGGCAGCATTGGTAAGTAATGGCGTCCAAACGTCATCTGTCAAAGTGAAAAGTTTTCATTATACTCTGCCATTTAATCATGGAAAGATTAACAAACAACTATTGCAACTATTGCAAATTATTGACATTTATTATCAAAATTCGCTTATTATCGAAATATTGTGTTCAGCGATGAGGTTCATTTCTGCCTCAACGGATACATAAATAAGCAAAACTGTCGCATCTGGAGTAATGAACAGCCATATGCCATACAAGAATTACCGATGCATCCCGAAAAAACGATAGTTTAGTGTGGTTTATGGGCTGGTGGCACGATATCAAGCGATGTTAAGCTATTTTTTTGCACCAGTTGGCTGGGTTGAACTTGGTTGATATGTGGTTTCATCAAAACGGTGCCACATGCCATACAATGGAAATGTTGAAGGATGCATTTGCTGAGCAGCTTATCTTTCGAAATGGCCCTGTGAGTTGGCCCCCAAGATCATGCGATTTAAAGCCTCTTGATTATTTCATGTAGGGTAATGTAAAGTCGCTTATCAATGTGGACAAGTCGAACACGATTGAAGTCTTATGGGATAACATAACACGCATAACTCTTGGAATACAGGCCGAAATGCTCCAAAAAGTTACCCAAAATTGGACCTTCCGAATGGACCATTTAAAACGGAGCCGCGGACAACATTAACATGAAATTGTCTTTAAAACGTAAATGGCAAAGGCCTTTTTATCGATTACAATAAAATATTTGATGCAAATTTTTCACCCGTTATATTTACCACACGAATGTCAAAAATGATCCACTGTTTAAAATGATAAGCCAACAGGCACACGGCTTATATACTTCAAAGAAAAGTTGTAGTAGATCAATCTATATGATTACTGTTCATATAGATTGATCTACTACAATACATGGAAATCGTGATAGTACTTCAAAAATACTGAACATTTTAAGCTCAGTTCGAAACTAGTTAAGAATGCCATTTAGCTTACATGATTGAAAATCCCATTGTCAAGAGTTATATAACGGTACTACTTGACTAGACTTTGTTAAATACAAATCAATAACAATGAGAATTTCACCAAAATAACCAATTATTTGTATTGTTATCTACTTGTTATCGCATGCCAATTTTGAAATTCTGTGCAAAATTCTATTAAATACATTTGCACATCTTCTGCTTTTGTGTACCTACCTACTGTTACATATATGTACGTACAATCATAGCTGGCTTGTGCACTATCACGTTTCTGTTGTTTACTTGCTTCCAAGTGGTAGGCATTGGTTTCGTGAAAAAATAATTAGCTGTTCAAATTTATAATTAGATACAATGATAAACGAAAGTTACACACAAGTTGGTTCTAATATATTTGCAATCTACTACGTTTCAACAAACAATAGGAACGAAAAAGCAGAACAAAATTATAATTTGAAAAAAAAACCTCCAGCTGCAGGGTACGGGCGGGCGGTGTGCACGGCACACATGAAAAACGAGATCCAAATTTTATGGCACACTGTGCCAGTACGACCCGCAATAGAACAATTTTCTTGTATGCAGTGCGTCATCTGTATGGCTTTATAATCTTTGCTAGAGTGCAACGAAACCGAAACGCAAGCTTCAGAAACCCCGTCATTTGCCGTAATTAACCTATTGGGCTCCGATGTCTGCTCGAGGAATTATCGGCCCTTACATTTTTGAAGATGAGAGTGTTAGAGAGAATTCAGATCGTTTTGTGAAGATACTAGACAACTTATTGGTGCCAGCATTGCACCTGACTATTACCAAACGCCACACACGTCCAATAGGTCTCTCTCTGCCACTACATGGTGAAATTTTATCCAGGAGGAGAGGTGAGATAAGTTGTCCTGATTTAACCCGAATTATTTTTTTTCTTCGGGGTTGTCTCAAATCAAAAGTTCACGCCAATAAACTTTTCTCTATGGGGCATTTATCGTTCGACTAAATAAGTATACACGAACGCGAAGGTTTTCATTTAGACAATCTTCAGGAAATAAATTCACAAATTGTGTACTTTAATAGTAATAAACATTTTTTCACTACTTGTCTTTTAATCGACCCGAAAGTTTATTCTGCTGAGACACCAATTAGCTACACCCACTTGTTGAAGCAGTTTTTTTTTTAAAAAAATAGATTTTGGTTTATATGTAATATTAAAAAAAAAACGAAAAAGTTGGGGGATAGACTATTAAATGATTCGCACAGCTGACTGTAGCCTTCTCATTATGCTCATATATTGATCTAATCTTAAACGAAGGCGGAGTTTTTCCGCCCTTCCATATGTCACCAATTTTTATTTTTAAGACTTTGAGAAAACTGGGTTGTGGTCCTAAAACATCACTAAAGTGGTGACGAAATAATGAACATCATTACCAGCCGCATTAAGAATGGTTCATTATTTTTAAGATATTGCAGAACAATGAAAATGCGTTATTCTTTTGTATAGCACCCCATTTTTACTAACCCCGACTGCAACTTTTACATTGTTATCTCTTTCCATTGGAAACACATTACTATTAAATGGCGCAAAATTCAAACTTTGCAGGAATAATGTAAAAGCCTTTGCCTATACCTTTGTCCAAAGTTTACTCTATTGTTCGTTACCATTCTTTGTTATTTCCGCAATATATGGCAGAATTATAAAAATCTGTCTTTCTCTTGCATCTGTTTGTTTCATTGCCTAAACAAATTGGTTTTGCTTCGATCGTTATATCTAGAGATCACGTAAATATCGGAAGGAAAGAGTACTAAACGCACAGAAGATCGGGCATGTCGATAGTAAAATGCTTTTTCGAAAAATCCAAAGAAATGGTAAAACTAGGTAAAACCCCGTTGTCCCTAGGTTCAGTAGTGAACCATGTTCATGAGACAATTATATGGGGCTCATCGCTGAACAAAATTTTGGTCAAAAATAAGCTTTTCAAGAGCCTAATCATTGAAATGGCGAAAAATCGGCATATCGACCAAATTTTTATTATTTTCAAGAGATAAATGCGAGTGTTCACAAAATTGATCCAAAATGATTCGATTTTACAGAATTTTTTATAGAATGTGGATGAGATGTGGTTCCAACAAGGCAGGTAAGAAATTAATTTATGTGGCATGTGTAATGCTCAATGAGGTATGATGGGACGTTTGATAACCAGGATTGAGATGTGGTTTTTGGTTAGAAGGCTAGTGGAAGACGGCGAGAAAGATTATATTTGAGTTATAAATACTCGTAAAATATGTTATGGAAAGTTTTTACCTGCCATATGTACGTAATACGAGCGTTATGCGTTCTACTTATTTACCATTTGATTGGGTGAAACAGAATGGTCAGTACAGTAATGCAAATTAAAATATGTAGTGTCAAATTGCAAAAATTAGTATTATTTAGTTTTTTAAATCGAAAAAAGGCTGCATTTTTAGTTTGTCAACTATTCATTGTTTTAATTTCAATTATTACATTAGTTGATGCAAATTAGATACAAGATACTTATGTATTTTTATCTCCAATAATTTAAATATTGATATGCAATGTTTAAAAATTTAACAAGGTTGTCGAATAAAAATCCCAGTGGAAGACTGAACAAAAATCAGCTAGCGAATCTGAGTCGATCCAAATACGTTGAGGTATATCTAACGAAATTATTTCACTATGTTACAAACTTAATGTCAAAACTAATATACCCGTATGGGATAGGGTATAAATATTAATCCAATCGGGGAATCAAACCAATTGACCTCAGAAACTGATTAATATTTGTATGTTTAGTCCCAATATCTGATCGTCTCCTGTTCACATGAGTGTTTTTAGTTTGTTTCCTTTTTTCTTCTTCACATGTATCGGGTGTTTTTTTTCTAGAGGTATAGAACTTCGAATTGAAATAAAACAGAAGAAAATCGTTTTCATGTCCCATCAATTTAGCTTTATTGGAAGGACAAGGAAGGCAAAGACTAGATGTCTAATTTTCAACCACTTTTTCGAGAATTTGGGGCCATATGTTGGGTTCCAAGTCACCTAACTTTTCTGGTTTGTTGGCGTAGACGAGCGACTTCACATATCCCCAAAGAAAATAATCAAATGGTGTCAAATCAATCACACGATCTTGGTGGCCAGTTGACAGGTCTATGCCGCGAAATTATGCGCTCATCGCATGTTTCCTTTAATAAATCGACTGTGACGTGCGCTGTGTGGCATGTAGCGCCGTCTTGTTCGAACCACATCTTATCCACATTCATGCCATCAAGTTCGGGAACAAAATAGTCGGTTATCATGGGTCTATACCGGTCTCCGTTAACGCTAACTGACTCTCCAGCATCATTTCGGGAGAAGTATGACCCAATGACTCCACCAGCCCATAGAGCACACCAAACAGTCAGTTTTTGTGGATGTAATGGCGTCTCAAGGTTCTCATGTGGATTGTCTTCACTCCAAATTGCGGAAATTTAGCTTATGATAAATATTGTGCTTATCCTTTCAAAATTATTTGAAAAAAAACATGATACATAGTTAAAAATTTGAGCAAAAATTTAATTTCTATTACTTTTCTCGGCAATATTTGAAAAACCAAATAATGTCAGGTTTGGGTCATATTTCGTTTGGTATTATTTCACGTCACCCCAAATGATAACTCTATTTACAAAAAGTCGAGGATAAGTAGCAAGTACTTACAACCCAAGCATACACTCTCACCATTCCGCATACCTCGCTTATCTTCTATAACAACAAATTTAAACAGCTTTGCGAAATACTTATTTTTTCGGATTTAAATCGAATTTATCTATTTTAATGTTTGACTAGAAACTGCGTGCCTATTTACGAGGCTATACACATAAAGACATATTGCTCTAAAAACTGTCGTAATTAAAATAGATAACTTTTTATAGCAATTTTCTTTCGCTAAATGCTTACAGCGAGTAAATTAAGACTATGACTTGTTCTCCCAAAATTTGATTAGCTTACGACATCCATAATAATTATTTACGTAAAAAAAGAAACGTTGTTGACACTATTTCTAGAAGCAAATATTCGCTTGGAACGTAAACCTTTTAATGATTTTCGCATAAGACACTTTAATGCTTTTATTTTTTGACAGACTTCTGACACATTTGGTTGTGTAGTCATCGCTAAATGTCAAACCAAAAAGTAATTATCGGGTGAATTTTAATTATCAAACTGACGACATCATTCTTTTTTCAGATTAATGTTATAAATCACATTTTTAGGAGTTTCAAAAGTGATATGATGATATAATTGGAATCGCAGTATATCTTTTGAAGTGAGCTACTACTAAATACCACATGAAAATAGTTAGGTTTGGTGTCAGTTACTCTTTAGACCGGCTTGTTCACTCTCCACTAACTCTACAATGCACAATGCACATTCCAGTTGGTGGGCAATAAGTTTTTTGTTTGATTAACCTGATGAATTATTTTAAATTAGAAAAGGTTTAAGGAGGAGTTGTACAGGAGGAGGACATGGGGGTAGTTTCGCAGAGTAAGTTTGCTGAAATGTAAACCAAGAGTTATACCCACTACAATGCGCAGTATTGACGCAGTATTAACACGTTATAGCCCTAGTTGATTCTGTCAAATTTAGCTAATTGGCGTTGAGGGATAGATATACATAATTTGTAACAGAGCGGGGCAGTAGATATTCCCTGTTAACTGATGTGCGAAAAGTATTTACTACCGAAATTTAGAAGGCTAAAGTCGAAGGATATCGAAGAAAACAGCCTCAAAAGTGGCGGTGATCTAGGCCTTTTGGCAAATGAATATAATAGATAACGATAAAGCAATTATTATTCATTTTAGTTTTGAATATCTTAAAACTCTTATTAACAATCATTCGTTTTCAATGAGAATTTACAAAGTAGGCGGCATATAAACTAAATGTGGATAACGATTCTGTTTGTTACTAAAGTGGCGCTACAGTCCGGAATGAACCTGGGCCTCAACCAACATGCCTCTCCAATTAGCCCGGTCCTTAGTTAACTGCCTCCAGTTGCGCACTCCAAGTTGGTTGAGGTCGGTTTCTACTTGTGCGCGCCACTTAATGCGAGGTCTTCCTCTACTGCGTCCGACATCTGGGCTGGGTATCGAAGACTCTGCGAGCCGGAGTATTGGTGTCCATTCGTTCTACATGTCCTAGCCATCTCAGACGTCCAAGGCGGAGATTTTTGACCAGGGGTATGTCGCTGTACAGCTCGTGTAGTTCTTGGTTGAATCTTTGTCTCCATATTCCATCAACGCAAACGGGATCGAAGATTTTTCGAAGAATTTTCTTCTCAAATCGACCAAAAATTTCTTCATCCGCTTTTGAGACGGTTCGTGCTTCAGCGCCGTAAAGCAGGACCGGGATTATGAGGGTCTTATATAGGATCTCCTTAGTAGTTCAAGTGCCTTCTTAGGCCGAAGAAACAGCGGTTGGCAAGAGTAATTCTTCGTTTGATTTCTGACGAGATGCTGCTGTCAGAGTTATTCGCGGAGCCGTGATAGACAAAGTCCCGTTCACCTCAAAGTTATATCTGTCAATGGTGACGTTCTGTCCTTTCGTGTTGACAGCATATATTTCGTCTTGCCCTCATCTACTGCTAAGCCCATTTTTGGCTATGACATCACGTTGGGTCCTACCAATTATGTCAATATCGTCGGCGTATGCTGATTTTTGTACTGATTTTTGAAAAATTGTGCCTCGGATGTTGGCTCGTGAGTTTTGCACAATCCTCTCAAGAATTAAATTGAAGAAGTCACATGAAGCGCATCGCCTAGCCTAAATAAATTGTTGGTGTCGAATGTTTCGGTGAGGTCGTTTCCGACCCTGGTGGAGCAGCCAGAATTCTCCATCGTCATCCTTCACAAACGGACGAGTTTGGGCGGATGAACTGTAAAGTTCGTCTCTATAAATGCTATCGTACGCGGCCTTGAATTCGATGAATAGGTAGTGGGTATCGATTTGGACATCTTGGTTTTTTTTTTCCAGGATCTGCCACACTGATAAGGGCCGATCGGGTTGTTGGTAAATGGTTTCAGGCGTTCACATATTACGGCAGATAGAATCTTGTAGTCGATGTTGAGGAGACTTATGCGTCTGTTGTTGGAACATTTTAGAGGGTCCCCTCTTTTGTGGATCGGGCAAACGATGCTGAGGTTCCATTCTTCAGGCATACTTTCTTCCGACCAGATTTGGCTTATGAGTTGGTGGATGTTTCTTACCAAGTCATCTCCGCCGGCTTTATAAAGCTCGGCGGGAATGCCGTCATTTTCGGCAGCCTTATTAAGCTTGAGTTTAGATATTGCTATACTAACTTCACTTAGGTCGGGTGGTTTACAATTTTCGCTGTCGTTGCCAATATTGAATGGTTCGTTCTGCCTGACAGCGGAATGTTGTTCGTCATCGCGGTTTAACGGTCCGCAGAAGTGGTTCTTCCATATCCTCAGCATCGACTATGTCTCAACTACGATATTTCCTTGTTCACCTCGACAGGATTCTCTTCGAGCCTTGTATCTTTGGCTTTGACGTTTTACACGTTGGTAAAACTTGCGAACATCGTTCCTGGAGTGGCACCTCTCTATATCCTCCATCGCGCGCTTTTCTTTCTGAAAAGCCGGTGTTATTCCCTTTTTCTCTGCCTATAGAGTCAACGGCAGCTCTCGTCTTCATCTGCAGCTTTACCTGGTAGGCCTCGTTTTTTGCTGCGAGCATCTGTCGGCATTCCTCATCATGTGGTTCAGGCACTTCTTCCAATTAATGGAACTTTGCTGCAAATAGGTATGGAAGCTGGAAAAAACAATTGATAAAAAAAAGACAGGCGAACAGAACAGATAGATATAAAGACAGACACTAATGATACAGAATGACTAAGTTTTTGATATTGATTCGATAAATATAAATAACGTCTTGTCTATCAGCACTATTTTTCTATGTTACAAAATGTTCATAAAACCAAATTTACCCCATTTTTTGATTGATCGTTTGATCATAATATCATTGAATCATTTATTTGATTATACAGGGTGGCCGTTGAATATTGCTTCACTAAGAAACTCAAATTGCTTTTTTTATCAGTGCATGGAATTAATTTTTATTTTATTCATTTTATAGCTCACTAAATTTTATTAAATACAAGTCTTAAAAAAAATAAAATTTAAATGCTCCCCCTGCTTGTTGATGTATGTGCGCCATCTTACCAAAATGTTGTTCATTACTGCTTAAAGAGTTGAGACAGGAATCGCCGCAATTGTTTCTCAAATGGATTGCTTTAGTTCATTCAAATTTGTTGGTTTTGCTTTATAGACTTCCTGTTTGCAATAATCCAACAAGAAAAAGTCAGGTGCTGGTCAGGCGACCTGGGGAGCCAACGGAATGTGGAGTTTCTGGATATCAGCTTATTGGGAAATTTTCGTCGCGATTCTGTCATAACAGGCTGGGCTATTTAAGGAGTTGCACCATCTTTCTGAAACCACACAGAGTTGAAAGAAATTCTCATTCGGCGTAATTCTTTCTCAACAGGCTCAAGTAACGGTCTCCAGTGATCGTAACGAAGTGACCGTTTTCTTCGAAAAAGTAGGGCCCCACAATGCAGCGTGATGAAACTGCACACCAAACTGTGACACGAAGTGGATGAAAATCCGTCTCATGAAGTATCTGTGGGTTGGAAGCACTCCATATTCGACAATTTTGTTTTTTTATGTTGCCGTTTGAATCGAAATGGTCCTCGTCAGACTTAAAAAGACAGGTCAACATGTGTCCGCCCTCTTCCACCATTTGAAGCATCTTCTGCCAAAATTCCAAGCGAATCGGCAAGTATGCTGTGTTCAGTTTGTTGGCCATTTAAATTTTATATGAGAATAAGTCTAAAAAAAAAAAAAAACAAATTTTTATCGCAACTGGATCGTTAGTACCCATGGCCGAGCTTTCTCACAACCATTCATGGGTGCGTGGTGCTTCTTGCACGATGACGGGACCTCATGTTTTATGCCGACTCCGAACGGCGAATTTGAGATAAGCTTTTCTTGATAATTGATACTACTCGGATGATTAGTCAGATCATCACGAGAGGGGGGCCAGTGAAAAATCATTTAGGTGTTGCTACGCTTGGGAATCGAACTCACCCGTTCTGCGCGGCAGTTCACCGCACTAACCATCGTGCAACTGAGCCCGTCATAAATCCAAATCATTGTGAATAGTTAACTGCAATGACTGTCTGCTTATACCCATTTGAGCAGATGAGCTTCTTGTCGAAACTCTTGGATTGTTTTGTATGGCAGCAGCGAGTGCTTCCTCCGCCCGAAATGAAGGGTTTCGATGGTAAAATTGTTAACAAGTCTCATAATGGTCCATCTGCTCGGAGGATTGCTGCAAAACTACTGACACTAGTACGTGATAGCGGCGGACAATCCAAATTCTTGTTTCTGTGTCCCTGTTATCCATTTTGTTAAATCTAAAAATCAACCTGTAAAAAAAAGACCAGGTACATTCAATAGAAATAAAGTTATTATATTTTTGGTAGCTGCTTAAATCCTATCCTGGTCGTATTCTGTTAGATTCCTAATTGAATGTGAAAAACATATCAATAACCGTTAGATTTATTTTTTTAAAGACTTTTGTTCGTCCTTCCAAAATAAAAATCCACTGTTGCATATAAAAACCTAGAATTTATTGAAATGTTTATTATCACGATTGGAGAAAAAAATATTCCCTATTGAATTTTGATTTGCTATGTATCTACGGTACGCAGTTCAGGTTGAAAATAATCCCGATTTGAATGCGCAACATTGACCAGTGGACGGTGACTACTATCGGCTTTTCGGTTGCCGAACATGACTTCGTTGAAAATTTATGAACTTTCAATGGGATTTTTCTCTTGGAGTTGTTCTGCTATTTTCCTTATTTAAGGAATAAATTTGAATACCGTTGTGCTGCTGGTAAACTGGATTTTGTTACACCGAACTCGAATGTCAAGGGTAACTGGTGTTGATGAAATAAATTTCGCATGGAATAGGAAGTATCTGCTTTTGTTGCAGTTAGACGTTACACCTCAGGCTCTAGAAATTACACAGGCTACACAATATATTATGTTCGTTAGATTCATAATCATATCCTGTGCATTTTAGCTTGGGAAAACGTGCTTGTTTATTCTCAAAGGCCAAATAAGATGTACTTCGCCTAATGGAATAAAGCAATGGAAATTAAATTTGGTGTATAAGTGGAAATCGTTAACTGTGAAATGAAAATGTTCGAACTGTGTACCATGGAAGATACATTTTGGCAAGAAAAATGGAGCTTGTTTTAGCACCCATATGTTTTTCAACAAATGTAATACTATGTTACGCTAGACAATAAACGTTTATATACTCTTACACACAGGGGTGTATTCATTTTTGCAACAATTTTTTTTAAGTATGGACTCGTAAAACAGGGACACAATAAACGCACTTTTTTGAATTTATTATGATCTGCCAATATTGAAACGTCATTCAAGGCTTAAATTTTACGTTTTTACAAATTAATAAAATAGAATTCAAATTTTGGAAAAATATTTTTTAAATATGAAACGAAAAACATTAGAAAAATTATAAACCATAGCTCGAAATCACGAAGTTAGGGTCCAGTTATAGCTATCATTAAACAACTTCTTTGGAACAACAAACATGATGGAATTGAAATTTTACCTCCAAGCTGGATATAGAAATCATTGAAAACTCAGTTTCATCTCAATGTAACAACCAACATTACTACAGAAAAATAAATATTGATCAGTGAAAAATAAAAAGTGATTTTATGCGAAAACTAAAATGAAAAATTATTTATTTTAATAATACATTTTTTTTTAATCACCTTTATTCCAAATGTCGTATTTATTAAACGACAGACGGCGTTTTTTGAGTCGAGTCGCTTTAGTGGCGTTTTAGTATCGGTATTCTATTCTCTGAGCGCCTCTGATATCAATTTGTTTACATTGCACATGAGACCCACAGCAACAGCTAATACAAAAATGGCAGATAGACGTTTAAAAAAAAATTTAAATTTCGTATACAAAAAAAATTAATAATAGCAATGAATAGTATTGCAATGTTTATATCATGACAAAGCGAAGACGAAGAAGAAAAACATCTGAAGAAGAATCAGGTAAAAATCTGATCCTTTGGATTTACCAAACTCACTTTGAATGTCGCATCGAACCAAAGCTGTTAAATATACGTTTAGTATTACACTTCAATTTTGATTTTACATGCTAACCTTCTGCCACTCTTTTCGAGTTCTTACGGGTATTCCTAAATAATTTAGTGTCGCAGCTACCGACTCGCATTCGTTTTTGATATCGTCGGCCTGGGAAATACTTTTAAAATTTCTTGCAACGAAACATTTTGTTCCATTAACTCAATCAAACGTTTCATTTGCTCTGGGGTACTTTTTCACCCTAGATGAAATAACAATGAATTAATTAACTAAATTAAAACCCAAATTACTCGAAACTCACATTTTAATTAAAATTCGACACCTAATCGTTTGCAAATTCCTATTCGCAAAAATTGGCGTTTTACCCGTCGTTTTATCCAACTAAAACTACTCTTAGAATGCGAATAAATGCTATTACGTTTTAAGAACTTACGTTCCACACTACTTAAAAGACACGTATCGTTAAACGACATAAAACGCCTTCAGGCTTGCCAGATGTAATACCGATAATACGTAATGTGGAATAAGGGTTAATATTCATGAGCTTTGTTTTGACACAGACTCGCCAATGATTAAATTAATAAAAAAGCCGCAAGAAGTAAAAGAACATTTTCAATGAGGGTTTTCAATGATAGCTGGACCCTAACTACTTAACTAACTCCATCACTACAACCACTACCTCATTTTTATACCCTATCCCATAGGGGTATATTAGTTTTGATACATAGTTTTTAACAGAGTGAAATAATTTAGCTTGGCATATCTCAAAGTATATGGATCGACTCAGAACCGTAACCATATCCGTCCGCCCGTACGTCACCAGTTTTTTGGTCTTAAATTTTGAGCTAGAATGATGAAATTTGGTACATGTGTTTGTTGTTGCTCCCAATAGAACAAATGTAAACATTTTTGAAATCCGCCCACTGCCACGCCTTTTTTTGAGAAAAACGTAGTTGGCCGAAAACCGTTAGAGATACTGAAAAAGTGTCTGAACAACATATCTAGACAATCCATTGTCTATATTTTGTTCATACAAAGTTTTTTCCCCCAAAAAGTGAGTCGTTTTTAGTAAAAAACCTTTTTCGGTAAAATTTTAAACATTTCGAAAAAATGTTTAATGCAAAATCAATGGTTCTGTTAATATAATTATTTCTTCCATATATATATTAACCTACGCTCACATCTATACACTACCTCACAGCATAACCAGTCGAAAAACGATGTTTTTTGTCGACAATGTTCTGACAATGCCATTTTCTATATTTCATCGCCAATAAAACGACATTTTGAGGATATTTGTTTAAAGGATGGGATGGGATAGGGTCATATGTTTCCATTAATTGTTCCACTTTAATACCTTCCTTAAAAGTAGGGTTTCTAAATGTAAAAGTTAATACATACAATCGATGTTTTTTGATGTCGATGTCGATGTCGAAGTTTGGAAAAGTTCAGAAGAACTGTATCCAAAGTGAACGTTTTATCGCGTGTCCTTCAATGTAAGGCGACACAACTGTATCGATTTCGATAGTATCGCGATTTCCTAGGCGATGGATTCTATCGACCTTGAAGTCGATAAAAAGACTTAAAATTTGTCGATATTTTCTGGGAATTGCCTTAGTGTGAAGATTTGGCCTATGGTCGATCTGACTCGCCGGAAGTCACACTAATTCGTGCCAAAAGTGTGTTGGGGAAAGACTTAAGACGTTGACAACGTACGTAGGAAACGTTAATTTAACATAATGAAAACTCAAATCCATGTCTATCCATCCCATCTATCCTTCTTTTGTTAGGATCATCCCGTTTTTGCACTAAAAAGTTCAGAAACCTGTAAACCTCATTTCTCGCCCTTTTTTATTGAAATAATAATACGATTTTTTTTACAAACAATCAATTTAAATTACTCCGCTGTAAACAACGCAGTGATCTTTGGCAAAACGCGACGAAAACGAATATTTATCCAGACTAATCCCTTTGTAATAGGATATAAAAAAAATTATCTCCCTGGTTGCTCGCGAGCATTTTCGAACAAAATTAGCTAAGGGTAAAATCATTAATCAAAAATCCTCGTCAAACGCCAGAGGTAGAATTTCAAATATGGAATTAACTGTGGTATCTACGAAGTCAAAAACTAAGATGAACAAGTCTAGCATATTCAGACAATTTTACATACAAAAACTTTCACCAAAAGAACAACTGCATCGCTCAATGCCATAGTGGATAATGATGGACCTATGTCTAGGCGTATCTAATATATTTTAGTAGTCCTACAGGTTATGGGATGTACTTTGGATTAACTATTCAATGAAGGAAAACACCTATTGTTATGAAGCAACCAAAGCCATGGAAAGGACTGACACGATCATGCTCAATGTAAAAAGGACAATGACGTTCGTATCTACACCTGAAATGTTAGAACGTTCAACAGAATATGTACTAAGCTGCTAATAAGCAGGCATTACTGCCATCAAAAACATACGATTGGGTGGGCCGGGCAAAAAGAGGTAGAGAAGCTGTGATATTTACTGGGTCCGTGTTATGCTAAGCTCCAATAAGACATTTTCGAATGTGCATTTGTTATAAAGATAGCAGGAAGTCGTCTGGCTTGAAGACATTAGCTAACGTATTGCAACAATGCGTACAAAGCCCAAATTTGTCAATTTTATCCTTATTGCGCTCACGCTCCAAAGAGGAAAGGTGATGAAATTGCTTAGGACTGTTTCTACAAGCTCTTGGACAAACTTATGAGCGACTACAAAGTACGATTTTGTGCTGGGAAATTTTCAGCAAATGCAGGAAGATACAACATTTTAATCAGTATCATGAAACCATGACTGCCTACAGATTAACAAACGGTGTTACAAATTGATAACATTGTTATAGAGAAGAAGCACGTATCCAGTTTTTGAATGTAAAAAAATTCCGAGGCCTACCTAACTCGGACCACTACCTGCTTGCAGCGAATGTAAGAATGCGGAAACCGACCACACCCTTGCAAGCCGCTTGTTTGAATAATACAATTTCAACATAATGTCGAAGAACAGTGGCGAGAATGTCAACTAGCCATCAGATCGGCTAAATATATTGATCGATCCTCCTCTTTTTGGAGACAAAAAAAGAAAACATTATTATTGACAGATTGAGATGGAATGGTTATATATGATCCAAAGATGTTAATTTGTTCTTAGCTGTAGTTGATACCTATGCAAGCCTATCTACACTCAAAAAAATTATGGCTACATGGGCTATATTATCTTCATGCTAAATGCTATGAGCATAGTAAAAAAACGGGATAGTCGATTTTTTTACTGCATTTGCTACATTTGCTACGAAACTTTAATATCTGTTATTGTTATAATTTAATATAACTCGTGTTTCACCAATAGCAGTTTACGCTACGATTCCTCTTAGTTTTTGCTATATGAACATTATATCTACAGATATAAAATATAGCTGGTCTTGTTATAGCATTTGGCGCACATGTCTATATTACCATATTATGTACTGATTCGAGATTTAGCTACACCTGCTATATTTTCAGCACTGCATAATGTATTGCACCAGTTGCTATGCTATTTAACGCTAATTTAATTATTTAAATACAACAATATTGATTGCTTAAAAACATTTTTTTCTGTTTTCAATTTGCAACTCTTTCACTATAACAACAACCGAGGTGGCATCAGGCAGAGATGTATCTGACGTAATTTGCAGTCCAGAAAAGTTACCTTCAAAAATGTCTATAAGTTAGGATAATCCCCATTTACTTAATATATTTGTTTTCCATTTTCCATTATAAAAAGTTGTTACTTACTTCACAATAGCTTCACAAATGACGGATGACGCAGCAGACGCAAGCAGATGTAAGGGAGCATGGCGAAAATTACAGCACTGTCATCTATAACAAATACCACTTTAGCTAATTATAAATAAGCTCAATGCTATGAAATTCATTTACTCATTATAGCTGCATATGCTATGCAAATTGTCGCAGATGCATTAAAATCATTCTTCTACAGCTATGTTCATTTCCTAAAAAAAATACAACTATGTTGGCTATATTTAATGTAAATCAAGTCATTTCACTAGCTGAAATTAATATAAAATTTACCAAATGCAGTCATAACACCGCAAACAAGTATCTAGTAATTCTGTTTTTTGAGTGTACAGTTGCAAAGTAAAGAAGTCGCCATGGTTTTGGTTTATGATTACTTATAGTTGATACAATTGTATTGTCATAGTTATCTACGGAATATTCTTTCCACATTTAATTTTGATGTCGTTACCAGTTTTAATACGAGACACATTGACTATCTACAAGAAGGTAAAACTATCTAGGATCTAAGTGTGCACTAAGTACGAGCTTGTTCCAATATATCCCAGAATGCTCTCTAAAGGCTAAACGTCGAGATCAGCTCAGTTGGCGTTAATCCAAGGATGATATGTCAATTTTTGTTCAGCCAGCTTAGCGGTTTAAGCAAACTTTTCTTTTTAAACATTTCACAGGAATACTCCTAATGGACAAACAAAAAAATCCTCAATTCGAAACAAAAGACCGCATTGGCAACACGCAAAACCAAATAAACGGACACGAACAAAATGAAAGCACCCCATATATCTACAGCTTTTTGAAAGAGATTTTTTTTACCAAACATGCTCACAATTTAATTTAAATATGCCTCATAACGGTACTCGTTACATATATCCAGGTATGTGTGTCGGTAATATGGAATCACTTGTTGGTTTTATCCCTACTCCCATGCGTGGCCAAAGTAAACAATAAAAACAGCGCGTGTATTTGCGACACAAATATATTAATAACCGATACATGTGTACAGTTAACACGCTGTCTTCTCACCATACCGTTGTATTTATATATTCAGCACCCAATGTTGTTGTTGTTGCGATATTTCTCTCACACATGCTAAAACGATGATTTCATTAGGATTTTGTGCGCAAAAGCTCACTAAATGAAAAAAAGAGCAGAGGAAGGATTTGCGAGGGCTGTTTCACTTTAAAGATCAATATCCGTGAAAATTAATCTGTCGCGGTGTTTTCCTTTTGCATGGAAATTTTATTTTGTACAAGTGTGTATTGTATACACGCTCCTCTAGATGCTGTTCACTGTTGCTGTTGAATGCGTGTTCAAGAGAGCGTATAGTAAAGGACATAGTGGCGTTGTCGCATGCGCTGAACTTTTATCATTTCTCCGCGCAAAACAACAGACAAGAGAGGGTAGAAATAAAAATCCCCATAAAAAAAGACAGTTGAAACCCGCTGAAAAATACCTTAATCAAGGATCTTTCACATTGCTCAAAGGAATTCCGATTGCCAAACAACCCCGCAATATCTACCATCGTGCCTACCTATGCTAATAGAAGATGAATTGTGGCGCCAAACCTCATGGCAAATCAAAATTTATCCATGTGTGTGTTTATAGTATAGAAAAGAGAAAAAGCTTATTGTTGTTATTTTTGTTTTTTCATTGTGTTTTGATGCCACAGGACATGTCTGTATCTGGAGTATAGTTTCCCTACATGTGGAGAAGTATATCCTGCAATACGCCGTATGTAGGTAGGTATGCCAAGAGAGTGGAACACACTAAAAACAACTATAGCGTCAAATATCCTTGATATGCTCCTCTGTATATGTATTGCAGTGTAGTTTTGCTTTTGTCCCATTAACAGCATGGGAAAAAGGACAAACCACAGCCGCGCTAAGCTTTCGATGATGATGATGATGAAAATGGGGGAAATTGTCTCCCCTACGTTAGCTTTTCAATATTTTGGGAGAAAACATCAACCTTCGGGTGTGTTAGTGTATATTTCTTAGGCGATATGAAGGAACACAGGACATTCCAGTAAACGTCGCGAAAGATAACGTATCGTATTTTATTTTCTTTGGGATTCTATGCTCAAAAAGCATAAATATTCTTATTTTCTTTTACAATTTGGTGTTACAAAAACTCTTAAAAAAAAACATTTATTTAGTTAACAAAAAAACAAAAAAAAAACAGTTTTTTGTCATTTCCATCTTGAGTTGTGTCGTCGTTTTATATTCATCCCCTTTCCCCTTGTGAATATGACTAAAATTTGTATTTCAACAAAAATGGTGGCGGTGGGTGAATTGCAATACTTTGATCACTAAACGCCTAGATTTAATTTTAAAATAAAAAATCACTTTATTCCAAAATAATATCACTTTACAGAAAAATATGCTCACAAACTAAAACAGAAAAATATTTCTTAAATTGTTTTCCAGCTGGTCGTTTACTAAATAAAAGAACAACTGTACAATAATTTCCCGAAAACTTGCACAACATTCCTTTAAGCCCCCAAAAGTGTCACAACTTAACAAGAACTAAATAACTTAAAAAAAGTGAAATAAAACAAAAAAATAATTTAATTAAAAAAGAATTAAAGAAAATCGTCTTTCAACCCTTCTACGAGTTTAAGTGTTATAAGTGTTTGTATAGAAAAGAATATTTACATATATAATCATATAATTATAGAAAACATAAATACTACTCCGTATATATATATATATATATGTGTGTGTTTACAAAAATTTGCTGTGGACGGATTTGAAGTCAAGCTGCTTTCTCTGGCATATACAAAAATATAATATCTGCATATAAATAACAGTCATGTCTCTAAATAAAAACAAATTTGTTGATAATAATAAATAACACAAAACGTAAATATTCCTATATATCTGACCGAAAAAAAAATTCAAATTAAAAGCAAAGTTAAAGTAAAATATTTTTCGTGTTTTGGTTTTTAGAAGGAAAAAGATTAAGTCTTAAAAATAATAAGAAAACAATTTCTAAAAACTCAAGTATCAAATATGTGTGTTGTTAAATTAATAAGTAGATATATCTGAATGTGTTATTGTTTTTAAATGTCTATTAGTTAAATTAAATATTCATAGTGAAAATACAAACAAAATCTATAAAGTAAAACATTAATTTAAAAAAAATCTAATTAAGATAAAAAGTCATCAAATTTCTTACCAAGAGGAACAATTTTCCGCTAACAGTGTTGACAATTATTGTAATAAACAATGAAGAAGTTTACGTTCAAAGGGGTTCTGGACGGATTCCGATCAACGGTGCAGGCGCCAGCTAACAAACCGGAACAGGAAATTCAAGAACAACTCAGACCCGATTATTTCACAGCAAAAAAGGTTAGATTGGTTTTTTGTTAACTTTTAAATTAAATTAAATTTTACTATTAAATAAATTTTATTATTTACAATGATTAACTCATCGCAATTTGACTGTGTACCAGCTTTCAATTGTATATCTCTTTAGATACTCTAAATCGCCAGTGTAGTGCCATTACATTTTTTTTAAACCCATTTCAGTCATTTCCATTGCAGTGCCTGACGGTGAAAAAATGTGTGTGGTAGCATATGGCAATCCTGCTCGTGTTTATATCCTTGTCATTTGATTTCGATTTATCTGCACTCTTGTAGAACCTGAATATTTTATAGATGTCTTCGATATTCATATTTGATAAAGGTTAAGCCGACTGCATAAGTTTATTAATTCGATGATGAGTATGACAGCGATGGTGATATGATGTGGCAATTTTATAATAAATAAATAATTGCTGGGAATTAGAGAATAACAGTACTTATTTGAAAAGAACGTAATGCTAACTTCCACAACCCCCTTTTAACGTAAAAAAAAAAAGTATTGCGCCATGGAAACTAAGCATTCTGAGAAATCGCTAATAGCTTTCTTTGAAACTCAAAAATAACTGCCAACAGTTTGTAAGCAAGGTCGTGATACGCTTCGAGAACTCATTCTGACGGTGAGGTGAAGAGTTTCTTTCGTGAGGGTTTTAATGTTGTAGATATGCGGAATGAAAAAAATGTTCTGTGTTGCCATCGACGTTGAGCTCAGTTTCGCTAGGGGATATTAAATGGTGTTTTAACTATTTTACTGTATTTATATGAGAACACTTTTTATAAATCTTAAATAATCTTACATAAGGAAGACACAAATTGTTTTTACACCTTGATTTCTCATATACAGGCTTACTAATACATTCTCTACATAGCCTATAACATCCATAATATAGCTCGTTTTGGCATGAATTACTTACTCACTTAAGTGGCGCTTAAATCCGAAATAAACCTGGACCTCAATCAATACCTCTTCAATTATCCCGGTTTCTAGCTAACTGCCCCCGTTCTCCAGTAGCACACTTCAAGTTGATTGAGGTTTGTTTTTAAAGGGTGGTTAAATATTTAAGAGCCGATGTTATTTTGAATAAAATGCAAATGGTTAAGGAAATTTTGTTCATTTCTTTTTATTATGATAATATTGGTATGGTTCAATTATCTATGGAGCAAAATATTGGCTAAACGACCACCGCGACCTCGGCGGCACACCACCCTCCGATGTTCTAAATTTTAGATGACGCTGAGGTATAATTGAGGTTGTATGCCGTTAATGTGCCGAATTATCTCATCCCTTAGCTCTTGAATTGTTGCTGGCTTATCACCGTACAACTTTTTTTCAAATAACCCCAAGGAAAGAAGTCCAACGGTGTTAAATCTTGGAGGCCAATTGACATCGCCACCCCGTGAGATAACACGGCCATTGAATTTGTCGCGCAAAAGAGCCATGGCTTCGTTAGCTGTGTGGCAAGCCTTGTTGAAACCACATGTCACGTTGTTGAAACCATATATTGTCCACATCCATATCTTCCGATTCGGGCCTATCTCACGATAGCGAACACCATTCACAGTAACTGCCTGACCGGCCTCATTTTGGCCCCATGATGCCGCCAGCCCATAAACCGCACCAAATAGTCACTCTTTGTGGGTGCATTAGTTTTTCGACAACCACTCTTGGATTATCATTCGCCCAATGCTGCAATTCTGCTTATTGACGAATCCACTGAGGTGAAAATGTGCCTCATCACTGAAGATGATTTTCATCAAAAATTGATCATCCACTGTTGCCATTTCATGCCACCATTCTGACCATTGACGACGCTTGAAATTGTGAAGAGGCTTTAGTTCTTGAGTCAATTGCACCTTGTCAGCGTGTAAACGCAAGTCTTTATGCATAATGTTCATCAATGACTAGCGTGACGGTGCAACTGTTGGGCACGACGACGAGTTGAGGTGGACGGCTCTTCAGCCACACTATCGCGAACAGCAGCAATATTTTCTGCAGCTCGAGCTGTATGAGCATGCACTGGTATTTTCTCATCTCCTACAGACCCGGTTTGATCAAATTTTTGCACGATTGTAAACACATTTGGACGATTAATTTGACCGAAAAAAACACGAAGTGCACGATATGCATTTTGATTTGAACGCCCGTTTTCATAATAAGCCTAAATAACTTTAACGTGTTGCTCGATTGTATATCTTTCGATGGTTCAAATTGAATTGAGAAATGTCAAATGACATGCAGAAAAAATATTGACGATTAGGTGTGGTTCACATTCAACATCGGACCTTAACATTAAACCACCCGTTATTTGACTGTCCTTTCGAAAATATCTGACATAGTCTTGATAGGCTTATCTAAACATTGACATCTGGGTTCAGCAAAAAACTTCAGGTCTTGCCATTGTCCAAGAAGTACACATGTACACTCGAATGTTATCCAAAAGTTAATATTTCAATGGTGGTTAATGTTAACTTAAGTGTCCAAAATTTTTGGAAGTTAGTATGTTTCTCCCCTTAAAATTTAACCACCCATTAAAGGCAACGTCTTTTTCTTTTGCGCTTGACGTCTGGGGAGGGAAATTAAGACTCTGCGTGCGGGAGTATGGGCGTACATTTTCTATACATATAGCCTATCCATCTCAAGCGTTAAACTCTGAGCTTTTTTACCAGGTATACTAACGTTTCTGATTGAATTTTGACCTCTACGCCCGTCAACTCTAGAGTGACTAAAAATACCCAAGGATTTCTTTGTTCCCTTTTGATGATCCGGGTCTAATATAAGAGCTCCTTCGTATTTCGGGTGAGGGACTTGTTACTAAATCGCCTTCAGTCATCTTGCCAAGAGTAATTCTTAGTTTGATTCCTGACGAGGTTTTGTTGACGGATTAATAGCGGAAATAGATAAAGTTGTATCTGTCAATGTCGATGCTCTGTACGATTTGTCGATATTGTGAGTCCTTTATTGTTGACAGCACATAGTTGGTGTTGCCTTCGTTTACGGATAAATGATGTCAATATCGTCATCGTATACAAGTAGTAGAACAGATTTATGGAAGGTTATGTGTTGGCTTGGGGAATTCACAAGATCCCTTGAAGAATTAGATGTCTTAAAGAAGTCGCACAAAAATCGATCACCCTTCCTTAATTTTTTTTTTGGTATCGAATGTTTCGAAAAGGCTGGTGACCATCCGGATGGAGTTGCTTGAATTATCAATCTTCATCCTACACTAATGAACGAGTTTGGGCTGTATACTAAAACTAGTCTTCTTTCTCTATAGATCATCTCTGGTTTAGAATGCGGTTTTTGAAATCCATGAATAATCGATGATTTAACAAGTTCTGTCCACAAGCACCACACCGTTAAGGGGCGATCAGGTTGTTGGTCAGGCGTTCACATATTACGGAGGATATGATCTTATATAGTTGAGGCAGTTCATAGGGTATCCTTTTTTATAGCTCGAGCAAACGATTATGAGGTGTCATTATTTACATCCGATCAAATGTTGGTAATAAGTTTTAGTAGTTTACTTACTATATAACTCAGCTAGAAGAGCGTCATTTTCGGCAGCCTTTTTAATCTGAATTGAAATATTAATTTGATTTACATTTATATTTTAAAAGCGAGTACATACATACATATTATGAAGACCGATTGATAAATGCAAGGCCTTTTAACAGGAACGCTCAAAACTCGTTTAATCACAGCGTCCATGTTGTTGAAGAATGACTCAGTACTAAAGGGTGTCCGCCGGGAAGGTATACTACTTTGTTTTGCCGCCAATTTGGTAAACATTAGTCTTGACTGTTCATATTTGTCAGTCGTAAAGTAGACACATGTCAAATTTATTATGGAAAAATATTTGATAAGCCAACGTGTTTTAATCGTTAAAACATTTTATCAAAATCAATCATGGATTGTTGTGACGTTTTTCATGAAAAAAACTTAATGAGTGACGAGGCCAATTTTCATTTGAATGGATATATGAATAAACAGAATAGTCGGTTCTGGACAATGGAAAACCCTCAAATTATTCATCAGTCACCTTTGCATCCATTAAAAGTTACAATCTGGTGTGTAATTTGGTCAGGAGGAATCATTGGACCTTACTTCTTTAAAAATGAAAACGGCATAACGGTTGTGAATGGGGAGCAATTTCGTGATATGATTGAAAACTTTTTAACGCCACAACTGCATGCATTGGGCTTGATTAACATGTGGTATCAACAAGACGGTGCCACATCGCATACAGTCAGGATGACAATGGAATTACTGCGAGACCTCTTTCTACAATAAGTTATTTCAAGAAATGGTGATGTTGATTGACCTCTACGGTCGCCTGATTTGACTGCTCTGGACTTCTTTTTGTGGGGATATCTGAAAAGCGAGGTTTATGCAAACACACCAGAAACGCTTGAGTAACTCAAACGAAATATTCGTGATGAAATTAATGAAATACCGCGTGAATTGTGTGAGAATGTAATGAAAAATGTGCTCAAAAGGGCTCGCATTTGTGAGACTAACAGAAGCGGACATTTAGCTGATATTGTATTCCATACATAATTGCCGACATTGAATAGAACATTTATCAAGATAAGATCCATTCTTTTTCATTTAATCAAAAACTATAAACAAACAAAGTAATATGCCTTCCCGGCGGACACCCTGTATATGACAAATTATCACAGCGTTGTATGACATAAGCTCCATCAGAACTCTGTTGGCGAAAAGTTTCGCTATTAAGTAATTTTCATCCTAGCTGCAAATTTTTAGCCGAGCAGTCGAATTCCTAAATTCGGCGTTAATTCACTTTTCAAGAGCGAAATAACGCATAGTTTTGAAATACGACTTTACTTCACAGTGGCAAAGTGAAATTATCCCGAATTTTTTTTTTTGGGAAATACAGCCAAATTCAAAGAGAGGGTTCATTCTTTGCACACATCCGAGTGCAAGTTTCCGTGCATGCTCATTTGGGTGCATCAGCCTACCTGTTTGGGCTCACTGTTGGTGGAGACTTGTTTTCCCATACATACAACCTCACACGCAATAAATCCAACAATCAGCTCAAGCAATGGGGTTGGAGACAGCATGCCCCCCACACGTATTCAAAGTTTTCATATAACCAAACTCGTTAACGGATGTTTGCAAAGTACGAACCCCCTGCTTGGGCACACTGTTAGACTATGGGTGCGAAATTGGATGTGTGCAAAGCAAAATAACACCGAACACGAAAATTCAGCGTTATTTTAGTTTATGAAACGGCACTGCTGCAAACGTTCTGCTTAGTCGACTATTTGGCGTTTAATGCCTAAATTCGAGTCATAAATTGGGATGGATAAATAATCAGCCAACACTCCTTCGGCACCGAAACCACCCACATGTGAGTGTATGAAAAAACCCGATACAGACACAAGTCACAATTTAGCCTTCCGTCGAATTCAACTTTCCAAATTTTTATATGAACTTGGGTATATATTACAAACATAAAGTAAATGGAAGGAACTTAAAGTAAACGACCATAAAAACCGCCATGTGTTCGATGATTGGGAGTTGGATGTTGACCCAATTTTCGCTACATTTGTGGATGAATTAGTGTGAAAAAGCAAAGTTGATAGATTTGGGACAATGCCAATCGACGCACCAAACTCATAATGAGGAAGACATGATTTGCGGATTTTAGTCTGGTGGAATAATCGGTCCGTACTTTTTTCAAAAACGAAACACTCATTGTGATTACCGACATGTGTGATAAGCAGCCTCTGCTAGCTGAAACTAAATGAAATCGAAACCGATGACATGTGTCCCCAATAGGATTGCGCACAAATCGCATGCAAGAATAACATTATGCGGAAGCTAATTGAGGGCATTGTTATCCAACGCGGCAGCGAGGTTACCTGGTCAACGAAATTGTACGATCTAACGAGTTTTTACAGGTATACACAAAAACTTGATGTCCTCAACGTCAACATAACAAACGCCATCCAGCAAAATCAGCTTACTACAAAGCAGAGAACATAGAACCTCTAGAATACGTGCCTCCATGCAAAGCTTCAGTAGATATCTGTACAGTGTTTTATTTAAAATTCAAATATTTGATCGCATATCTCACACATATCAGATTTAAGAAAAAATCGTCATTATATAGAGACCACATATTACGAACACTCAGCGGCCAATTTTGTTTAGGCTAGAGTTAGGATCGAATTGCGAAAATCACATTTTTGGGTTCCCTTTCATTGTTAATGTTAGAAACAATGAAGATATCGACAACTATTAAGAAGACCATACCTTTCTCTTTGTAAGCGAAAGTGAAAAATGTGCACTTCAAAAAAGCGTTGTCTACCTCTTTGTAATATTAAAGTTATACGAGCTAAGAATCCCCACTATCATAATAGGTGCTTCTATTTTTACTGACAGGTATCCTTAAAGAATTTATCTCAACGATGGAACAGAGTATAAGTAAACGAACAACCTTTTATGTAATCTGATTGCTTGTAAACATATTTAACGTCTTCTTCAGATATGAGAGATTCCGATAAAATACGGTCAAATCTATCCCGCAGATTGAAAGCTACCACCTTCAGTGCTTTGGTAAATTTCATTTATTTCTTTGACAAAAGATTTGATGTAGGTTTTTTTTTAATTAATTTTTCACGACCATTGTCTAGTTACACAGCATGGTCCTTTCTTATTATGTAAATTGGATTTACCTTACTCCCTGCAGTGTAGTATCCAATTACTATACAAATGTATGACACAAGCTAAAGTTGTAGGAGATTATTTGAATACCAAGCATTTTTCTAATTATCCTAGCTCCAGGTCCTGCAGCGTTATTATATCAGTTAAAATATTACCCTGATGGTGATTTTGACATTCGACCCCAACATATTAACGAATCCTGATCCGAAAGCTAAAACCACCTATTGATCGGATTGTGTTTGACACTGGATAATGACAAAACCAACCTCTAATTGGATTTGGATAAATCCTTATGTGTCTCCCCATTTCCTTGCTGAATTTGAGTTCAAAAGAAAGCGAATTCTCTTTCAAATTACACATGTCAAACTACAGAAGGTGTAGTGCGTACCAGAAGACAGGAAGTGTCAAATTACCTGCAGCCAACTAAGGTAACACAAATAGTACTACTGTGTGGCAAAAATATTGAATTACGTTATCTATGGAGATCGTATTTGAATTCATCATGTGATGGGAGTAGTAGCAACAATTTGACACCTGAGTTTGACAATTGCGTTCATTTCGACTTCACGCTAACCATTAATTTGATGGGCAACTTCGTCTTGGAAATGCCATTTAATTGCCCGCAATTCTGAGGCACACATGTGTCCTCTTCTCTTCTATATGATGCTGTCATTTATTAGAACGTTATTCAGATATAACACATACATATCTGAATCATTTATAATTCACTTTATTACTTTGACGAGTTTTTAGATGGCCATACGTTCCCCGAGATGTATTAATTTCGGCTGAAATTCACAGAATTGGATAAAGTCCCTTTCGCTGTTGATGTTAAGCAATAAATCATGCAAGGACCAAAGGGATTTGGGAAAGTTTCTGGCGCTTAAATCAGCGCACGTGTCCATGAGAGTTTTTCGTTCTCATATCTACTGCATGATGAGTTTGTTTTTTCTTTCGAGTTAAGCTCAAGCTATTGGTATTTGTTGTTGTAAGAAAAGTTGCGGTCCAAAAGTTCAAAGCACAAAAATTAATTAAATACACGCTTTGTGATAAATAATGTAGGGTCATGTTAAATTCAAACCGCAAACGGATCTGGTAAAACTAAAAACGTAAATCAAATAAAGAACTCAGGTAGCTGTGTAGGGTGTGTCAAAAGTGTCAAAATTGTTTCTGTCAAGTTTATATTTTTTTTTATAAATTTTGACTATGCAATTGTTTTGGGTAAATGGTCGCAGTTAGAGCAGTTAGAGAAAATAGCGCAATGTGGCCGATTTTTTTAAAATGGGGATTCCATACACTAACTTTGGCCCTTAAATAACAGCATGGCATTTAAGGAACAAATAACGATATTTTTACGTTTAACCCTAAAAGGCACATCTTAAAAGTTAAAAGTAAGTGGGTATCTTAGAGCCACTTGCAGCAACTTACAAATACAACTACTCTACCGTCGTTTTCACGTTGATTTCAGGCAGAAATTTATCGAAGATTTGGAAAACGAAGTTGTGGTGCCGTGTTCTGAATATGATGACAAACAAAATCAAAACATGAATGAAAGAACGCCGAGCTTACAAAGTGAAATAACTGCAAATTTTGGAATCCGGCGTTTTTTGACAATTTCAAAGTGGGTATACATTTGAATATACGTGGGGGTTCATGCTACCCCATGGAACCCCCTTGCTTGGGCTCACTGTTGCATATGGCTTGCGGCCGATGTTGGATGTATGTGAAGTTAGAATATGTACGCACTCGGATGTATTCAAAGCATGAGCGAAATTGAATGAATGTTAAGTGAAATAAGGCAGACTCGGCTTATTTCACTTTGGCGCAACAGGCTCGTTAGTACTGAATGGTTGTGAGGAAGCTAGGCCCTCTCACAACCATTCATGTGTGCGCGTGTACTTCTTGCATGATAGCGGTACCTCCTGTTTTGTTCCGACTCCGAATGTTGAAGTTGAAATAAGCTTTTCTTGATATTTGATACTACTCGGATGGTTTGTCAAATCATCACGAGAGGATGGCCAGTGAAAAATCTGCGCGGCAATTCATCGCACTAACCATCGCACCACTGATCCCGTGTATTTTGGAATTCGGCATTTTTTTCACGCCACCAGAAGTTGTTACCAGTGTCCTTTTGTTACCTTAACCATAAAAAGGGACACTTACATACAACAAAATCAGCTAAAATTGTTCATAATTTATTGTAACACATGTTAACGGCTAGAGCTAGGCCTGAAATATTAACTTATAACTTACCTCTTATAGGTTTGCTTAATCTAACTTACTGGCCTTAAGCGGGCACTCTAAGTACATTTATCTCTAACATTTTTTGTTGATGCCTCTCAACGGAAAAAAAAACGCAATAAAGCTATCGTTGATCGGGCTGTAGACTTATTCTCCATAAGTCAGAATTGTCATCAGAAAATATTTTATCATCCACATTAATGCCTTTTATTGAAGGTTTCGGGTGCTATAGTCGTCTTCGAAGGAGGAACTAAAGACTCAATAAAGCGATAGTGATACGAATCATACGTTGGAAGACTTGCAAGGAATGTCAAACAACAAGGTTGTCTAAGCTTGTGTGAACGTATAAACACACATTTCTCCACCTCAAAGGTGTCACTCAGTCTCTTTACATTACGCCCATTTAGCGGCGCGACCGAGGTTTTCGGTGTACCGTTAGTTAGTTAGTTAAGTGACGCTGCAGTCCGGAATGAACATGGGCTGTAGAACAGAATCGTCTTCACCTGCAGCTTAACCTTGTAGGCATCGTTCTTGGCTGCGAGCATCTGTCGGCATTCCTCATCAAACTAGGGGTTTCTTGCTGGTGGGTGCGAGAAACCTAGCACATAAGTTGCGGCTGATCTAATAGCTTGTTGGCATCATCGTTGCATTTTTCTTCGACATTTGATGCTGGTGGTATGGTGTTTGTTGAGAGGTTAAGGGATACGCGTTGCGCGAAGGTCTTGGCGGTCTCTTGCAATTGCAGTCTTTCGACATTAAATTTTTTCACAGTATTTCTGGATTTTTGTGACGTGGTGGATATCCGCATTCTTATCTTGGCTGCAACAAGGTAGTGGTCCGAGTCGATGTTAGTTCCTTGGAATGTTGGGACATCCAAAATTCTAGATGCGTGTCTCTTCTTTATCGCAATGTGATTGTTTTGGTTTACCGTTCGTTGATCTAGAGACCGCCATGTCCCCTTACCTACTTACCTATTGAGGTGACGAAACCGTGTGCTGACAATAGTAGCATTTCGTTCCGTAGCAAAGTCAATTAGCCTGTTTTCCGACTATACTGCTAAAGAACTCTTTTCTTCCTACCTTTGCGTTAAAATCTCCCAGCACGATTTTAACATCGTGCTTCGGTAGTCGCTCATAGGTTTTGTCAAGGAGCTGATAGAAGCAATCTTTAGCTATATCATCTTTTCCTCCTTTGGGGCGTGTGCGCATATAAGACTTGTTGGTGAATTTGGCCTTGATGCGGATTGTTACTATGCGTTCGCTAATGTCTTGGAAACATAAGACATCTTGCCTAAGTCTGGCACTAATAACAATTCCGCATCCGTATAGTCACTGTTTCTACTCGCCATAACACGGTCCGTAGTAGATGCACAGTTTTTACCATCTTTTTGTCAGGCCCATACCATCGTGTTTCCTGGATGTCAGTAATGTCTGCTTTATAGCAGTTAAGGGCTTCCGATAGTTGTTCGCTTGCACCTCTCCTGTTTAATGTACTCAAATTCCAGGTGCAGATACGCACTTCGTTGTCTTTTTTTCGTTTAGCAGGGTCGTCAACAATAAAATCAGTCCTTTCCGAGGCTATTGGTTGCTTCGTAACCGTTAGTTTTTTCCATGGTAGGGTATTTATCCCAAAGCAGTATCCACTACGGGATTGAGAGCTGCCGTTGGCCTTTCGGTTCATCCGCCACCATCTCTGTTCAAGGGGCCTGACAAGCCCTTGAAATTCCTAGACAACCTGTTGTCCGAATGCATTCCGTGCTGTTCTGACCTGGCTGTTAATAGTGTTGCTGTTTTTCGTCGTGTTATCAACACTCGCGCTTATCGTTTAGCAAGCCAAATCTGGTTGGATGAGATCAGTACCCGATGGTTACCACTTGGAGGTTAAAAACAAGCACTTGATGTGTAGTCAGAGTGACAACCACTTTTGGTCTAATAAGTTCGTTGTATTCACTTTTTTTTTAAATTAAAAAAACAACATTCATATGCATATGCAGTAAAGCTATATCGATGCTACAATTAAAGGCTTTGAAGTAAACTCTATTCCAAAGAGCACCAAGCTGGATACTAAAACTTAGGAGTAAATTACAAGTTTGTAAAGTTGAGGGAAAGCTCAGAATCATTTTTTTTGTCGATCTAATCGCAATTCGATATCGCGGTACTATCTTGCGTTAACCAGTTCATTTCACTAATATTTTGCACCGCTGGGCTTCAGCATATACTATCATTAAAAAGAGTTGGTCTTAAAATTACTGATTCAACATACGAAATTACAGCGGCATGCTAAAAAATGTGTAAATTTACTATGAAAAATAACTTCTAATGGCTACAGCTTGACTTGCGTCAACTCTAAAAAATAAATCCACCTTTACCATTCCTTCTCTTCAGTAACTTTAAACGAAACTACAGTGTCTACATACAATATACGTATCTTAAGAAAAAAAAACCTTCAACAAAAAGGAAATTGAAGTAAATTGTCCAATTTGAAGAATACTTCGAGAGCCTATTCATTAGACATCAAATCTCGACATCTGAAGTAGGTATACTACTTGACAATGACTACCCTCGAATCCAACATGAAAAAATGGGAGGGAAATAATGTCCTGACTTAGACGAAATGATGTCAATTGCTTACGCTGGTAATTTCTTATTCAACATCACAAGTATTCTGCCATTTTAAATTGAGTTGTATAAAACAGGTCCAATGGATTTGCAAGCGTAGACAAAATGAAAATCCGAAATACTTAGTAATGACAGCGTCAATGGACGCCACAGATTTTCCTTCTTTTATATTTACAAAAAAAAAAGAAAAAAAAAATAAATAAAGCAGAGAATTCTGACCAATGAAGGCGAACCTGCGGTAGTGGGTGAGAACGAACGTGACGGGAGCTATAATTTCGAATTTCATGGATTTCTTTTTATGCTAAAAACGGATTCAACATGAATTACAAAAGGATTTGTAATGAATTCGAGCAAGTGAAACATTTCAGTAATATGGACTCCCTTTCGCAATCATGTTGTTATACATTATCGCTTCCTGATTGTACACAACAAGGAGTTGATCTCTTATAAAATATTGTTGTATTAAGCTGGGATTTGGACGGTAAAACCAATTTTTGTTTATCGGTAACCGTTAATTTGTTTTTCATTTTTTTTTCTACACTCATAGCGGAATTCAAATTAGTGGGTAAGATACTATTAAACTGCTTCAGTGGCGCTACCGTAAGGAAAGAACCTCGGCCTCAACCAAATACTTCTTTCAATTAGACTGGTCCCTAAAAAACGCCAGCTGCGAATTTCAAGTTTTTCCTTTGAGTATTGGTGTCTGTTCGCTTTTCATGCCCTAGCCATTTTAAACGTTCAAATTTGTGTTTGTATTTATCTTTGACCAGGACTATGTTGCTTCACAGCTTTGTCGACACAAGCGATAAACGACACAAGCGATAAACGACATGTCGTTGCTAGATTTAATAGCAGAGCCGAGATAGAAAGAGTCCCTTAATACCCTTACTATAGACAGAGTAACTATGATGTCAACATCGATTTATGGATTTTGGAAGATTATGCTCCTAGCTAAAAAGCATCATGAATATTTTGATAAGGTCATTGCCGACTAATAGAGCATCGAGAAGGGCGAGCTTGAGCGATATACCAAAACTAGAAATGGCTTTTTAGTCTATATAGTTCGTCTCTATAAATGTTATCGTATGAAGCTTTGAATTCGATTAGGACTTCTTTGATTTTTTTCAAAAAATTAACGAAGTGTGTAGATTTGAACTGTTGTGGACTATCCTGGCCTAAAACCAAACTGATATGGGCTAACCGGCTTTTCATAGCTCGGCAAGTAGCCCGTCATTTCCGGGAGCCTTGTTAGGCTTAAGTTTTAATACTGCTATCTTCAGTTCATTTAGGTCGGGTGGTAAGTAGTTTTTGATTTCGTCGGCAATGTTGAATGGTACGTAATGCCTAATCGTCATCGCCGTTTAACAGCCTGCAGAGGTTGTTCTATAATGACATTTCGTTCCGTTTTCCGACAGTATAGGACACATCTCACTTCGGTAATCGGTTATAAGTTTTGTTCAAGAATTCGTTCAAACTAAGGATTGTTTATATTAATATTAAATTAAATATTAATCTTAAATTATATCGGAGCGTAAGCGCATATAAGGCTTATGCTGGAGAAATTGGTCTTGGTGCAGAATATTAAAATGCCTTCATCAATATCATCGAATCAAAAGACTACTTGTGCAAGTCTGCCGCTTATACAAAATCCGCAACCGAGTAGTCGTAACGTGGAACGTCACTGGTTTTGCCGACCAATCACATTGTATTGTTTGGGCTGCCGCTAGTTTAGGGTTGCCGCTAGTTGTTTGACTGAACCTTTGCCGTTGAATTTTTTTACATTCCATGTGTAGATACGAACGTCGTTGTTTTTTTCTCCTTTAGCATGCTTGCTTCATAAAAATAGGGATTTTCAGTGATTTCGAAAGCACATCCTCCAACCTTGAGGGATTTTCAGTGATTTTTAAAGAACATCCGCCAACTGACCTGATTAACTGTCAAATATGTATTAACTGTCAACCTGGATGAGACGGTGGTGTTTTGGAAAAGGAGTAGGTGTCGTCTAGTCAGGTGTCATCTTGAACTCCGAGTTCAAGATTCCATTCATTTAAAAAAAAAAGTTTCTCCATACTGAAATGTACAGGATGCACGATTTTTAATGTCAGCATGTAAACATTGAATAACTTCGAAATTTATTAACCGACTGACTGAAGTAGACATGTTTTTGAAACTTCAATTCAGTAAAATTCTACTTCACACCAAAACAACGCGCCAAAATAATGACACTGAACATTGGAAATAGTCGTTCAGTTGTGTTAACTGAATAGCTGAGGCTAAACATGATTATCGCAAGCAAATTCTGATCACCGATGAGACCCATTTCAGACTCTTTGGCCGCACTAACAAGCAAAATTGACCCACTTGGGGAACGGAGAATATAAGCGAGATACATGAACAAACTTCCATGATCAAAAAGTGACTGTTTGGGCCAGCGAGCGCGGCACTTGCGATAAAAAATCAAACAACGCAGTTTCTGCAACGGCTATTTCCTAGACGTTTGCTCTCCAAAAATGGCAACATTGACTTGTCATACTGAATTCTATATTTGACCCCTCCAGACCATATTTTCTAGGATTACTCGAAAAGCATAGTGCCATTGACGATCTCAAGGCAAACATTTTAATCGCTTGCAAAAGTCCGAGTGAATAAGATCATTTCCCAAGACAACTCAGCCTAACACATCTGCATGGTATATCAACTATGTTGAATCGCAGTTCTATTACTCGAAGTCTTGTGAGGACACTGCCTAAGCATTTGCAAAAATTTGTATAAGATTTGCAGATTTATAAGAGCTATCTAATTCCCTTCAATATAAAGTATCTACCTATATCAAATTCTGACCCAGATAATGAGCATGCCATTAGGGCAAATTAAAGCAATTCTGCCAAATTGTTTATTAACTCGATAATTGACAAATTAAATACTTCAATACAAATCGCATTAGCCGCCTTTGAAGTGATTATATTTAATTTTGCAGTCGCATTATAGTGTTAAAATGTTTACCATAATTGCATTTACCACAATTTTTTTTTTCGTTGGCTTTCTCTCAAATGGTTTGAGGAATAATACAATTAATGGCTAACAAAATATCATTTTACGTATGTAAATACTCTGGTGTTATATTATCCAAAATTATCTATATATAAATATTTAAATGATTTTTTTGATTAACTAAATATTTAATAGTTTAGTTGGCTAAGTATTTTTTTTATAATTTACCTACAGAAAATATAAGAACATTGTTAAGTCTGATAAAAAACACCTGTTGCAGACTGCAAGTTTTTCCTCTGAATATTGGTGTCCATTTGCTTCTCATGTCCAAGCCATATGAAACGTTCAGTATTGTAAAGGGTTTTTCAATAAGAGCGCTACAAAAGTTTTTTTATATAAAACAAAAACGGTTTTGGATATCAATGAAATTCTTTATTCCTGTGAAAGTACGTTCGATGTCATTATGTATGAAAACTTGTTTTCTTTTGCGTGGCCACCACGGGCACGCTTGCAGAAGTCCAGACGCTGAATCCAATTTTCGACGGTTTTCAAGCATAAATCGGCCGATACTGCTGCAATTTCACGTTCGATATTCGTACGAAGTTCATCAATCGTCGGTGGCTTGTTGGCATAGACCATAGACTTGACGTTGCCCCACAGGAAATAGTCTAACGGCGTCAAATCGCACGACCGAGGCGGCCAAGCGACTGGACCATTTCGTGAGATAACACGTTCTCCAAACTTGGTTTCCAGTAAATTGATTGTGGCATTGGCTGTGTGTTTTGTGGCGCCGTCCTTTTGGAACCACATGTCCTCCAAGTCCATATCATCCAATTGGGGCCAAAAATATTCGGTTATCATTGAACGGTAGCGATTCCCATTCACAGTAACGTGCCGGTCTTGATCATCACGGAAGAAGTACGGCCCAATGACGCCGCCGGCCCATAAACCACACCAAACCGTAATTTTTTCGGGATGCAATGATGACTCATGGAGTACGTGTGCATTGCTGCCTGACCAATACCGCATATTGTGTTTATTGACGAAGCCATTCATTGAAGACTGAAGAGAAATGTCAAAAGAGCGGCAAGAAATATGGCGTCGTTTGCTGTCACTGTCGCTCAACTTTTGTAGCGTCCCTGTTGAAAAACCCGATATTTGTATTTATCATTGATCAGGGCTATGTTGGCTTACAGCTTGTTAAGGTCTTAGTTGAATCTTTTTGTTTATAGTTCGTCGACACAAGCGATAAACAAGATGTCGTTGTTAGATTTAAAACCAGAACTGAGATAGAGAGAGTCCCTTACTACCCTTAAGAACATTGTTAAGCTGAGTTTCAGGATATATACCTAGACCTGACTCTATTGCACGTGAAGCCCACTGTCTGAGAAGTTTCTCAAATTTGCTGTTCCGATTCGGCGTTAAGCAGGAATCTGCACACTCAAATGAAGTAAGAACCTAGGTTTGAAGCTTTGTACAAACTGTAAATGCCAGATATTTCATTTCATTTTCAAGATGAGGAAATATCAAACAAAAATTTGGTTTCATTGAAAACAATATGGCGTATGTGTGGGATGCTAAATTTATTTCAGAAAGGTTTTTAACTCAAATGGGTGTGGCGCAAGATGGTGTCCCAAAAAATTTTTTTCCTTATTTACGATATCAAGCGAAAAATAACTTCAGCTTGAAAACATGCGAATACCAGGTCTAACTTTAGATTTTCTTGTCTTAATTTGTCGAAGAAATGCGGCGAATGAAAACAATTTTGAAAGTTACTGTAAAATTTGTGGTTAGGGTAATAATCACGCAATGAAAATTGGAATTGTTTAGTAGAACATGATATTCGGACCAGATGTATTAATGACGGTAAATATCAGGATGAGAAAACATTACCAATACAAAGTGGCTAAGGGGAAAAAGCTGTTCCTTCAGTTTTGAGTCTCTGTATATAAAGTTTGTGTTTTATGTTCCAGGTCGATGTTTTTCGATTAACTTTTAAATTAAATATAACTTCAACATTTATAATTTATATTTTATTGACTGATTATATGATCTTTCACATTACGTATGGAATATGACGGTCAAGTGGGCGCCTCTGGCCGTGGTGCAAATGTGAGCTCTTTTGCATACCAATTTTGCGAACTTCTGGTTCATTCAGCAATTTCGTTTTTAATGGTGTCCTGAAGCATTTTTTCCTTCAAGTATCCCCATAAGAAGAAATCGGGAAAAGTCAAATCGTGGTAGGCAAATCGAGATCGTGGTAGGCAGTTTATATCACTACTTTTTGACATTATTTTGGCGGGAATCGGGTAAAATTTCTCGTAAAATTCGCATCGTAGCACAAGACTTGTTGGACGTGATGCCGTCTTGTAGGCCTAATAAATACAATTCGACATAAAACAGTTTTCCAACATGTCCAGCATTGGCTACGGCATTTTTTAAGAAAAATTGCACACCATACAGTTATTCTACGATGCTATAGTGGTCTTTGGTGTAGGTACCAATGGTGGGTTTTCAGTGACCCAATAGCTGCTCTTCCGTTTATTAACAAAGAAAGTTAAGTCGAAATGTGCTTTACCATCAAAATGATTTTATTTTTAATAATTTAAATAAAATTTTTGAATAACTTGAACACGTTGTTGCTGCGTTAGATGCTCCATAATAAATTGTTATCGCCCATTCAAATTTCAATCACACAGCAATGGCAACCAAATAAAATCGACATGGAACATCCTGTACATGGTGGATATTGCCTTGTTTTCCGTTTTGAAGAAAAATAAATTTTTGGAATCAGATTTTTATTTATATAGGTAGGTACATATCTAAAGTTTTATTTTACTATGTTTTGAATATCACATCAGGTAGGTAACGCTTATACGCTGAGTAAATCGAAAACCAGAAAAGTAAAAGCTTGGACGGTTGACATATATGCGTTATTTAAAAAAAAACACGCACACAAAAAAATCCCAACTTGGCAATTAGAGGAGCGAGTAGATCCCTCCAAATAGTTCTTTATTGTTATAAGGTACTCCTTGAAGTTTTCCCTCAGGACAGCCATCGATGCCTATCAAGTGTGAGCCTTTGCTCTGCCCTGTTGGAACTAAATGCCCCTAAGTGAAAACAAATTATTAAAAAAATATCACATACCGGCCTAAATTGACAATTACAGTGACTTAATTTTCTTCAAAATATTTATTTTTCAGTGATTTTATACAAAGGCCTTTGATTAGGGTGGCCAGATCCACAAAAAAGACGACACCTTCAAAAATTTCAATAAAAAAAAAATATATATATATATATATACATATATATATTTTAACGACCCCAAAAAAGTGGGTGTGATCTAATCTATTGACGAACATTTTAAATTAACATTACCAATAATTTTGCATCGAAATTTCTTTCGAATATTTTAAAAATCTTTTTTACACGAGATAAAGATTTACTCAAAAACAAAGTTTTACTAAAAAGTGGTCTATATACAAAATTTCATCACTCTTGCTCAAAATTTAAACCACAAAAATCGGTGACACACAGATTTACGAACGGACGAACAGACAGACATAAATGGCTAGATCGACTCGCCTATTGATTCTGGGTCGATCCATTAAAATATCCAAATATCCTTCAAAATATTCTAATATAGGGTATACAAAAACATGGCGTTGTGTTAAGAAGTTAGTGAGTTTAGGTACAAACATATCTTAAGTCGTATTTATACCAAAAATATGCAGAAAATGTCTGTTTTTTATAAAAAGTTTTGTTGTATTTTTGTGATTGTCAAAAAAATTTACTTTACTGAGAAAACTTAAAAAGAGGACAAATTGCATGTTTTTCAAAAAGATACCGGACATTTTTTTCTTCACAAAAAGAGGACATCCCTCTTAAAAGTGGACGTCTAGTCCGTCTACCTTTGATGCAGTCCTCATGGGTTGGTGTGGAAATTGTTCTGTTAGTTGACGGATTGACTCAAAACAACAGTTTGTTTAAACGTCGTGACCTAGTAACAATTGATTTCCTATCCAGTATAGGGCCCAACCGGTCTCCAATGGAGCGATAGATTTAGGAGCGTTAGGTTTTCATGAAAAATAATCCGTTCTAAAAGTAAGCCACAACAGCAAACGCATGCTACCTACTGTTACAAGGTATGATGGCGATTGTCGAATATCACCTTGTGTAGTTGTTGTTATAGAAGAAATATATTAGAAATATATATTCCGAAATGGTTTTGAGTAAACCACTGGAAGAGTAAATTTATAAAAGTTCCGACGCTAAAGTTGTTTTGTCCAAAATTAAATATTTTACATGTAATATCTAATAATGGGAACTTCCCATTCCATAGTGGTTATCTTTAGCAAAGAATTTAAGTGAATTGATTTATATAATTCATTCACACTTGCTTAGCCATGAAATTTAAGAAAATAAAATCTTTTAAAAATTTTAACTAAAAACAGGCGTTGTTTTATGGTTACATTTTGTGTGTTGATAGGTTTGAGTAATATTTTTCTGTACACATCATAGATTATGGTCTTTGAATAAGCAAAATATACCCAAAAAATTTTCAACTAAATCCATCGATTAGTTTTGTAGAAAAACGCAATTTTTTCAAGTCAAGTGATTCAACATTTTGAGAAAAAAAATAATAATGATAATCCTGTCAGGTGTGTAATTTTATAAATGTGAAAATTGAGTGAAAAAATAAAATTATTTCTTGTTGCGCTTTTTCTTTTCTTTTTTTTTGTATGGAGCACAATTTTGTAGTTATACACAAAATAATTTTATTTATTATTTAACTCACAATTTTGGGGTGGTTTCTATTCAATATTTCTTCGGAGAATTTCCGAAGAAATTTAACGCGTAGCTGTCAAAAATTGTTGATTAAACGCATAAAGCCGTCGTGCGATCATGTGCGATGCATTTTGTCGGAAGTTCTGCTCGAAATGCTAATCCGAACGGATACCTCGATAGGGGTGTATTATCTTTACAATTTATTGGTTAGATCACAGCTTTTTGAAGAATTCATACACTAAAAACTGGGTTATGATGTCACCATAACGAACACCATTTACAATTGCTAATGCCTGACCTGCCGCATTTTCGAAAAATAATTATTATTTTTACTATACATAGGAATCTCCCTTTGCGGACACTTCCCTCAGGCGGAAGAATTATTTTGTACGGACATTTTTCCATATAAGTTTCATTGTTTTCAGTTGCTCTAGGACGGACATGGTATTTTTTTTAAGTTGCAGACAGCGATTCGTTTTTTCTAAAACCAAACAAAGAATTATTGAAGCAATTTTTTTATTCAAAAATACATAAATACAAATTTTGTTATATTTTTGCAAAATTTTTAGAGGCTTATTTTTATATGCATTAACGTGTTTAATCTAATCCTTTCATTCATGTGATAAAAAAGAACTGAAGTTTATTTATTCTGTTTTTTTATGTTAATAAATGCATATAGCTACTTTTAGTTAAGTTAAAACTAAATTAGTAAGTGAATTAGTGTTTTTGTTTGACTTCTCTTAAACGGACAACTTTCTTGGGCGGACAAAAATATCTGCACCATGGCTGTCCACTTAATTTTTATTTACTCCAAACTGTCAGCTGTCACATTGTTATCTTTTTTTCGTTGGCAACACATACTATTACAGTTTTGAAAATCTGTGATATTTGGAATGCTGATTTTACAATACATACAAATCAGTCATTTTCAAAAGTACCATTATGTGCATTTTTTGGGAAAAAATGACTTATGCTATCTTATTCTAGATACTTGTAGCTAGAAACTTATAAATATGATTCTTTTTGATCAGCATCATTAGGGCCATTATTAAGATATTCCAAATGCAAAATCTCCTCTGTAGGACACCCAACAACAGCCGAAATTTCAAATCATTCAAGTAGTTTGGGCTCCTGTATCAATAACAGACTCCAGACGGAAGACACTTATTTTTTTAAAAACTTTTTTTTTGTACTCAGGGAATCTAAAAACATAAGAATTTGTAAAAATCTCAATTTTTCCACCATCACAATGGTTAATTTTTCGTTTACTGGGGTAAAAATACATCCGCTATGGTTTAGTTTTCAGTTGAACAACTTTTGTTCAACTTACGACTTTCAGAAAGAAAGTGATCTGCGAATATCTAGGCAAATAAATTTAGGGTTACCAAACTCTTTACATTATCAGTTAACTAACACCCTTAACTAATTTATTAAAATTTAAAACATTTGTTTCAAATCGAATTTCAAATGTCCCGCTTAGTGACCTCATGCATAATCCATGTCGATTTTGACTTCTATTTATCACTATTTTATCGAATTGTTTTGCTCATGTTTTCGACTTGTCAAATGACATCTGGCAATGCAGATGTAATTTTTTTTCAGCACGTCCAACAGACTAAAATTCTTCATTCATCAATATACTCCATTCACAACTGAAGGAATATTATCTTCTGGACTTTTAAACCAGTAGATCATCATTAATCATCAGAATATCAATCATTTTACATACATACATACATACAATACATTTTTTTTAAACCACGTCCATTGGAAAAAACTAGCCCACACACAGCCAAATGGCTCGATTTAATTTATGTAATAAAATTTCCCTGGTCAGTGTCGAAGTCTAACAAAAATTAGAAACGTGCCTTACCCAAAATAGCACCCATTTATCTTATCGAACGAACGCTTGTCATCCTTATAGAGTCCCAAGATGTGACCATCCATAAAATTGCCAGAGCAGCGGTTTCAATCCTATTTTTGTTTGCCCACTACTCCTTTACGAGTAAACTAATGGACTAACTTTATTAATTTCCCTACTTGGAACTGAACGGGTCTTATAATTGAACTAGTTTGCAGAACAACTTATTACGTCACAAAACTCGTGTAAAATTATAACAAGTACCTAAACGAGGTGGCAACTCAATAATAACTCAGAAGTTTGCTGATTTATTTGGCAGGAGGACATTGACATTTGCCACTTTTTCCATTCGTTGTTATTTTTGAAGTGACAGTTTGCCATTCACAATGACCAACAGATTACAATCACCTCTGCATTTGAAAATTGGCATGGTAGTAAACCAACTTAAATAGTTGGACCAAGAGTACCCACACCGTATAGCAGACTTTTCCCATCTAATGGCATTACCAGTCGGAAAAATATAAATAAATAAAAAAAAAACCCTCAGACGTCATTAATAAAAAAGTAAGTGTGAACAAACAGCACATAATGACTTGCGTCATTGAAATGCCCTATTTGGGATTAAAAGACTAGTGCGGAGATCACAAGGAATGTTATTTGAAAAATATTCATGACAGTTCGTAGGATTTCAAGCAGATAAAAGCAATAAATCTTCAAGAAAATAAATTTAATAGTGGACTTGTCCGTCGATTGTTAAGAAACTTTATACATCATGTTGGGATTTTCTACGCCTCAGAGGAGAATAATACGCCCTTAATCGACAAAGTAAACTTTATCTGGAAAATAATTCCTGTTGTAGCCGTTGCTACTTTTTCAATTACAATTTACATGTGAATAGAAAATGCTTCCCTTGGAAGTGTGTAGATCTTCCTTATTACAAAAACATCCTCATGCCGGTCGATTAGGGGGGTTTATTCAAAATATCCAAGGCATAGCATTTGACTGTATGTGAAGAGTAGGAAGTTTTCAAATTAAATGTGAATTGTTATATTATCTGGGTTAGCAAAACTATCTAGAAAGACGGAATCTTAAAGAACAAAAGTCAGAGCAATTAACTTTGGGATTATACGAATTAAGAATAAAACATCTCCAATGACAAAGATCTCGATATAATTCAAGAGTAGATAATAGTAAACGTGAATATATAAAAGTTGAAGAATTTTGATATAACTGTTGAAGTCTTTTTTATTAAATTATGTAGCTTACAAAGCAAACTGCCGTTTTAAAATTTTCTAAAAAAAATATAAATTTTTAAGGGGTTAGAATATACCCGAGGTAAGGCATGCCACAGGTGGCAATCTAGTTGCATTGGATAATCCACCCTCTAAGGAGGTCGGCTCTACGGATTCTGGGGAGAGCCAATTATTGCAATTTTGTAACACTTAGGGAAAAAAGTTCAAGGGTAACGAGGTCACCTACATCTGGACCTCAAAAAAATTTATGCTTCTACAGGAGCTCGACAGCGTCAGAAGTGTCGGCTCACGACGAGACTAGGTGAAAATTAAAAGCCTTGAGAACGAAAACGACGACATTCGAACTTGGCTAAACAAAGTCGGACTGCTCTGCGAAGAGTTTCGGAAAGAAATTCTCCACCTTAAGGATGAAAACATGACCCTTAAGAGTTCATTTAAACTAAGTAATGAACCAAAACTGAGTGCAAACTGCCCGGTTATTTCAGAATACCATACCGACGAGGAAGAACTCAGTCATAAAATCGACTGAATTCTAAAGAAAAGACTGGTGAAAAAAGGGAAAACTATATCTTCACCTGAATTAATAAACCACGATAAAGAGAATACTAATAAAGCTAAACAGTTAAAGCAACGGCCCCACCGCCAATGAATTTGATCGGTATAGACGACTATAACAAGTTGCATAATTTGATATAATCGTTACCATTATCAGGCAAGTAACTTCACTTAAAAAATAAATGGAAAGTATGTGTTAAAGATCCAGAAAGTTACCGTCTATTATCTAGCAAACTAAATACCGATAAAATAGAATGGCATTCATTTGAGAATAAATCTTTTACTTTACGCCTTTACGCGTTGTAGCCAGAGGTTTACACGCGTCGTGCTTAAAAGAAGATATAGTTAGCGATCTGAAAAACAGACAATATAAAGTTATAGATGCCGTTAACATTTTCAAGCGAAACAAACAGCAAAACGAGTGTGAAGAAAATTTAATAAAACCCGCTCTGCCTTTATTTATACTCACTTTCAATAAAACAGAAAGTCTGAAAAAAATTTATGAAATAAAAACAATACTTAACATTGTTTTAAAAATTTAACCCATGCGTAAGGATTTAAAATTAATTCCTCAGTGCAAGCGCTACCAAGGATATAATCATACGCAAACCTATTGGCAAAAGAGCCGAGGTGTGTAAAATGTGCCGGAAATCGTCTGACGGTAGATAGCAGGTCAGATAAGAAAACTGATATTTGCATTAATTGTAAAGGCGATCATCCGGCAAGTTACCGCGGCTGCGATGTAGGTAAAGAGTTGCAAAAAAGACGGATGAAATTTACTAATAAAATTTCACATAAATTAAATTTAACTAAGAAAAAGTCTAAAATTTCGCCTAAACTTATATCAAAGCGAAAGTAGGCAACAATCGAAAAACAAAAAATATTAGCAAATACCTCGGCCAACAAAAATATGATCGGATCTTGTTCATCCAAAACCTAATGTACAAACTTATGCCCAACTACAGTATCCGATAAAAATATTTTACCACACTCCGTTTCCAACGTTTTTTCGATTATCCTTTCAAAACTTGAGAAACAAAGCGAAACGAATAAACCTTTTTTCGACAGGCTAGTAAAGCTTGAAAATAGTATTCGCAACAGACGTAATCGACCTTCAACATGAAAAGATTTCTTAAAATCTTTCATCTTTCATGACCGCTTTGTTAACTTGTCCTAAACACGTTTCGTATGATTCCCTGCAAAATTTTTCGTTATATCTCTAACCGCGGGATTACCTGCCCAATTTTCTACAGAGCCCTTTGTTTAAAAAAAATAAAAAAAATTATGTTTTTACTACTTCTCAAAGTGAAAACATATTCACATATTTTGGAAAAAAGAATCGTCAGTACCCAAGGCCTAGCTATTTCTTTCATCCATTAATGTGACTGTGTGTGTACTTTTTACCCGATGGCCGGACCTCCTGTATTATGGCAAATCTGAACAGCTAAGTTGAGATTAGCTTTTCTTGGCAATGGATACTGCGCGGATGATTTGTCAGATTAGTAGGCCCAGTGAAAAATCATTTAGGTTGAGGTTTAGATTTAGATTTAGGTTTACGGCTGATAATCGAACCCAGACCTTCTGCGCTGCAGTTAATAGACAATTCAAAATATGGGCAAATTAAATTTCAAAATAAGGGTTGTCACTGCTTTAAATTTAACTAAATATTCAATAAGATTTCGCCTTCCACATCACCTTACCTTTCTACTCTGATGTAATCTGAAATCCGGAACTGGGAACATTTACAATATTTGTCATATCACCTAAACATTTTTCTTCATCTGAAAACTAACTTACATGCTAGACAAAAATTAATGAAAAACTAGTCTACTTACTGACCCTATGCGGGAGCTATAAATTACAGGATAACTTAATACTAATGCCTCCTGGCCTAGTTTCTAGTTTGAATATTCAAAATAAATTTATTTTTATTGTTTAAAACCAAGAAAGGGTTTATTTAAAAACTTGGTATCATGTTTTATTTTTTATTTTATTAAAGCTTGCATACTAATTAGAACTACTTAAAAACTAGACCTGGTTAGAAAAGTATTTTTTTTGTCAGAAACTGGTGTTCTGTGGAGTCTAAGACAGCTTCTTAACCCCACTGCCTCTCAGTAACCCGTATTTTTTCCATTTGAGATGAGATACTGTTGAACCACACCGGGCACCCAAAGGCAATCATCGGCCTGATGAGGGCCATGTAGCAAATCACCTTTAATCTGCTGTCAAGACGACTTCTTGTCAGGGCAAACCTTCCCCTAGCTCTCACCAGAGCAGCATTAACATGTCTTCCGAAATATAGATACTGATCTAGTCAGAATCCAAGGAACTTAACTGCATTTTTACTCGCCAGTGGATGTCCGCTTGGCCCAACGAACACATGCTTGCCCAAGTTCTTTCTATTAGCCCTAGATGCCCCAGACAACGGTGTCCTAAGCAGGATAGTTTCCGATTTCTGAAAGTTGATTTTCAACTTCCAGTCATCACAATATCTCTGCATCTTGTCGAAGTCCCGCTGCAAAAGAGTTCGAATGTCCTCGACTGTAGGTGGTGTTTTGTACACAATAATACCGTCCGTAAAATTCAGTGGTAAAAGTTACATTGTCACTTTTAACAATAAACGTTCTTCCAGTCAACATGTCATGAACCACCATAACATTTATTCCAGTGATGTGTGTGTTCACTATTTCGTTTGTTCCAATCTGTCACTAGTTTTCTGTATTATCAACTCTATCCCCAAGCATGATTCATCCTCCACTGCGGTAACAGAATGACAGAATTTTTTAATTTTCCAATGACTTCACTGACTGCACAAGTAAGATTTCAGTTCCATCATATTTAGTGTTGCAATGATCCTTCAATCGTAGGTATAACTGGACTCTAACATCAAATATTTAATGACGATAGAAAATTCTGCACTCGTTAAGTGCTGTGTCGTGTGAACCTATTTTCTTATAACCACGAAAACGACAGCAACGGATCATCAGGCCATAGAGCGAAATTGGATTGACAAATGTAATAATCAGGAAGTTTAAGTGTGCTGCATAGATTTAGTGGTATGAAACACAATGCCTCTTCGAAAGTTACGTTCATTTTAGACTGTAGGTTCATCATTCCCCTACTTATCTCAGATTCGAAGTCGATCCTTAATATTTTGTTTGTTTGTACGAGACATTAGGAAATCTTTTGGTTTACCCCGCAAAGAGATTTTTTAACATACAAAGTGTGCCAATCGGAACATTGTAACTAATAAATTAGATTTTATTTTTTCTTTACCGTTTCATAAATTTCTTGGAAAATAACCCTTATATGGATTGCAAGGCAAGGGATCAGAATAATACGTTACGAAAAATCTTTTAACGGCTGAAAAGTCATCTAGATTGTGGTATAGTGCAATTAAAGTGCGGTGTTAACCTACACCGGTGCTTATTTTACTGCCTGCGCATTTACACGTCAAGTTGGTTAAGGTCGGTTCCTATTTTGGCGCACCACTAAGACAAATTATTTTTTATCTCTACCGGCCGAAATATTGGTGTTCACTTACGATACATTTACTTGCATGTTTTTTGCAGCCTATAAAGTTCGTGGCTGAATCTTCCCCTGGTTCGTCAACGCAAATGGAACAGAAGTTAAAACAAAGAATTTTTCGTTCAAAATGTCCAAATATATCTCCATCCGCTTTTAATGCGGTAAAAGTTTCAGCGCTGTAGAGCGGGACTGCATTGATCATAGTATTACAAAAATGTTTTATTTAGAAGTTCGAATAAGGGCTTTATTACCAAATTGTATCCCTAGCCCGATGAAGCAGCGGTTGACAAGAGTAATTCTTCATTAAAGATCTGAGGAGAGCAGAGATAACAGCAAGACGGATGTAGATAAAGTCCCTACTACCACAAAGTTTCATTTGTCGATTTTTTGTATCCTAAAATCTATATAAAACATTGATAATGTATCCTTTCTTATTGACAGCATATACCTGGTCATTCTCTTAGCATATACTTGCTGGGCCCAGTTCTGAAATTAGGGCTCGTCTATTGAAATTTGATACACGAACTTTTTGCTACTTCCAGCAGAACAAGTGAACATTGTTTACAAGTGTACATTTTCAAAATCCGCCCACTGTCACCCTTATTTTTTGTTAAGAAAAACGCCGTTTTTGTTTAAACTGTAACGAATGTAAAAAAAAGTGTCTAAAAAAATATAAAAGGAGTGCCTTTTTCTAAATTTAATCCATTTAAGGTTTTTAGCCAAGCCTAATGTTTATTTTAAGGATGAGTTGGGATTGGGACATTAAACTATCCACTCTGCGGATTTTAGCCTTGTCATATAGGTTTTTTTGAGAACTATATTTTTGGGGAGTTTTTGTCACTATTTACTGTGTTGTACTAAGGAAATTTAGTAATATAGATAGAAGAGAAGATGAAAACAAATATTGCAAGGACATCTTGAAAATGTTAAATTTCTCCGCACTTTCTCCATTGAAATAAAATTGTAGGCAAAAATAAAAGTTGATTGCACTTGAAAAAGTAGGTACTCGTCGTTTCTCTCACGAAAGTGACCATGTAGTTATGTATAGGGGGAAGCTTTTTGCTGATACTGAATTGCTGACTCATGACATATAACATAGAAATCCTACTTTGCCATTAAAAAAAAACAACACCCATCCAACCTACCAATCAATTTATCAAAGGTGGGTTTAAATCGATCGAAAACCACAAAGCGCACATCTCATCCAGTTATTTGAGAAACAGTTATCATAAATTTGAAAAGATTTAGTACTCCATCTAAAACACACACATACATCGCAATTTATTTCTCAGCAAAGGATTCGTTTGGTTTTTCGCCGCAAATCACATTGGCCCACAACGAACCAGTTCGAACATTAATGATACTCGTGTAGCTTTGCACCCGTGTCCTTAGTCTCGAAAGGAGGCTGACATTCCGACTGATTCATATTTACAGTTACACATTTATGTTCACGGCATACCCGAAATATGTAATAAACAAAATTTCACTCTTCCGCAGTTTTCATATGAGTGTGTGTTGCCTGTTTAGAGGTCCCCACAGATTTAGAATACACCTACATATTTATAGGGTTGTTTCTCCCATACGTTGTGTTACTTTACTTTAATATCCAAACCTTATGCATGTGAAATGCCATTAGAGAGTATACCGGAGCTTTACGTATTATCCTTCTTATCGAATTAGGCTATCAAAGCAACAGCAGTTAGACGAAGGTCTCCTTCGCACATGATTGTTGCAATTCACAGAATGCTTCTATTTTTTTTTTAGCTCGACATTTTGTTTTGATTGTTATCATCTACACGTTACTCTGGTGTTGATTACTGGTCAGACGGTTAAGGGTGTTTCAAAATATTCGTGCAAAGTTTTGTATCTTTTACATCGGTTTTAATTTCAAATGGTGTATTACCAGAAAGTGTTTTTATACTTGAATACTTGTAATCCTTGACATTCACCATTCAGATGTTGATTGGATTTCCAATGAACGTTGGTAGCATTTTCAAAAATTTTAATCCAATTAGGAGTTTTGAATAATTCTTTTCTGAGTTAATTACTCGTTGCCTTGGGACGGATTTTAAGTACCGTGTCCGTAACTCGTTTGATGGTAGTAATTGATAATATCGCATTCATAAAAAAAATGTTTCAAAGAGTTTTTCTTTGCGACCGACGGTCCTTTTTTCTACACCAGACCGACAATAAATTATCCCAATGGGAACATCGGAGGGTTGCTAGTGCCATGTCTACAGCGGATTTGGTCAACCAATTCAAAGATAGGAACTGTGTTTGTAACTAATAAATTAGATTTTATTTTTTCTTTGCCGTTACATAAATTTCTTGGGAAATAACCCTTAGATGGATTGCAAGGCAAGGGATAAGGATAATACGTTACGAAAATTCTTTTAATGGCTGAAAAGTCATCTAGATTGGGGTATAGTTGCCAGATTTGGGAGTTATGAGAATGAAAGGGTTGCATTGTCATTTAAATGGGGAAAAGCTTTTTGTACAGTCATAGAGATTAACTTTGGTTACAAATAAAATTTTGTTGCGCCAGGTGAATCTTAAAGGCAGAATTTGGAATTGGTATAGGTTGTAGGGGCTATATTCGTAGAGAAGACTAATCATACATCTCTTGTCGTAATTTTCGTCATTAACGACTTGCACCTAAGTTAAGGAATTACCGCTTCAACAAAATTGGTTACACTAATTGCATTCTCATCATTATGTGGGTGGTGGCTTATTTAGACAACCCCAGACTGATGTAACAGGAAGGAGAAAACTTACCATTAATTCTAGAAAATCTGTTTGAAGTGTTTTTACTAAAAGAAGGCATACAAATACATGTTGAGTTTCACTTAACGCAACTGTGGTTTCATTTACTCTGCAAGTCAGATATTAGAGCATATATTAGCAATACATAGAAAAACTTAGCTCTCTGGTCCTGCCGCCGCGCATGCCGCCTCTTGTATGATCAGCCCGAAGAATACTGGATCTACACGATAATCATGACCATCCTGATACATGTTTTTCTAGAATTGTGAACTAAAGCCAGAGAAAAATCCCCATATTTCACTGATAAGGGTATAATAAATTCCTTGATATCTTCGGACTTCAGATAAAGCCTACACTATACACACGTTTAATACATATAGATATCAGAATCAGATCACCAAAAACAAAAGACTATTTACTCTCAGTTTCTGGAATTGATATGTACTGCGATATTTCGGACTGTCTTGAAATATGTTTAAAATCAACGAACGACATCTCTGAAAGAGATTCCGTTCTACAGAGAATCGTTGGTTAACAATATCAAATGAGAGAGAGACAAGAAAGCTGGTACCTACGAACCTTACCAATGCGGGTCAGTTCCAATCGGAGTAAGCCTCAATTTCGGGCAAGGCACCGATTATGAAAGAACTAATCATAGTGATCAAACTTTTCTCGTATTATTGGCGTCAACAGTAATATATTTACGGAAACCCAAGTAGCTGACTACAAATTGGAGACTCACTGTATTACTATTTATTTTCGTTTAAACGTATATAGCAGAGTTTTTATGCGTTTAAAATAGCTAGAGTAAGCTGACTTGCTAACAGCGTTTTTTTCTTTAAGGATATCAGCCTTATTTTGACAGTTTTGTATGCAGTTTTGACATCTGGTCAACTATTCGGTTAAGAATATGTCTGCTCAATGGAAAATGTAATATCCGCCACACAAGTAGAGTACTTTATCTGTGTACGGATGTGACTTAGTTCTTGGACGGATTTCCGTCATCGATCAACTCTTGATATTCCCTTATATATTGCATTCGGAAGTACATAAGGTGTTACACATTGAATGCAAATTGTTTAATCTTTCCAAGTCTAACTTTATTAAAGTATCTTTAGCAGCTCTCACATCAAATGACATGTAAGCATTTCGCAGTTGACTTCTCATTCGTTTTGGCGATTTAATGGTTTCACGGTTCCATTATCAACGCATACGACAAAAATTTTTTCGACGATATTTTTGAAGACTCACAAATCAACGTTAATTTCTTAAGCGAAATCTTCAGCGGTAAATTTACTGCAGGCGGGATATGCTGCCACTAAAACATTTGTTTTGACCTACAAAAGGGCATAAGGGATTGAATGAAGAGCTTTTATTTCGGTTCGACAAATTTTCTCAATTGAACAAATTTTTCACTAGCCATCCTCTGTTCTGACAAATTTTCCGAGCAGTATTAATTATTTTATCTCAAGTTAGCCTTTGGATTCGACATTAAACAGGTGGTACCGTCATCGTCCAAGAAGTACATTCATGATTGAAAAGTACACTCATGAAAAACCTAGGCCCTGGGTACATACTAACGAACCTGTTGTGCCAAACATTTTATTAATTTTTCTCGCTTTGTAGGTGGTGGATATCGATTTTGACATCTTGAGTCTTTTCCACGATATACCCAAGTTTGATGATTTGATCAATTGAGCATATTCTTGGCATAAAACCACACTGATAAGGGCCGATCAGGTTGTTGGTGCACGGTTTCTGAGCGATGTTGACGACACTTCTGCCTCTGGCGTTGGCTCAGATCAGGTGTTCTCCTTTTTTGTTAAATGGGTACAGAATCCGCTTCCAAGTGCAATTTACAAATTGAATCAATGTCAATGCCCAACTAACAATTTCACTCCGATAAAGCACTATCGAAGCTAGTTCCCCCCAGCAATATTACCTGTATGTCGTATGGAAAAAAATTTGGCGCAGTTTTATGAAGCTATTTACTTTTATAAGACTTTTTTAAATACTTTTATCAAGCCTTACAGAACAAACGTTTTTGCTTATAAAAGGCTTAACAGAAGCAAATTAACTGCTTCGCAAAAAGTCTTTCCGAAAATATTTGCAATCCTTCCCGAAGTTCAAAAATAACATTATTAGCTTTCTCTTAAAAAAGAAAAGATATTGTTTTCGTGAAAATTTTCGACCACGAGATTATGATTGACTCTAACATTACGATGATAGCGGCACCCAAAAAAGTGGTGCGAAATTTCGTACGTCGTCGGTTCGTCTATCCATACTGGTCTCTCCTGCCTAAACGACTTGACCGATTTCCTTCAAACTTCGTATCCAGCTTTTTTTTTGGTTATAATTCTAGACCATTTTTTTTGTTTGCTTTTTAATAAAAATTAAACATAACCCTCTTATAAGCATATTAGTTCCAATAAAACTGCTTGCCAAATTAATAACGAATTTTTGTATTTAGGCCATATAAAGAAAAATTTTCAATTTCACGCAAACCATTTTGTCAAATTGAATCAAATTTAATGTATATACTGCTATTACTGTTTGCATTATTTCCACATAATTTGTTTTGGCACAACTATACCTAAACGGAATTTTCAGTTTTAACCAATAACGGAAAATTCTATTCACATAGACACCGATTGCTTCCAATTCCGGAATAAATGTTCGATTAATCACATTTCGACATTATTGATATCATTTTTTGCATCAACAGTCGAAATGTTTATTACCTATTGTGTATTTTGGCCAAATAATGAATATCGTGAAATTCTCTCATGCTTGGGATTTGATTTAATGCCCAAATCGCTGTGAAAGAGAAAGTTTTTCGCTCACCCACCACTCGTTTTTTATCATTCCTTTTTGTTTGGACATTTTCTTATATTATTTACTTTTATTAACGTGAATTTTTAATCCTTTATGATTATTTAATCCAATTCGTTATGATGAAGTTATTAAATTAAGTGCAATTCATTATACAAAAGCCTTTCGTGTGTGCGCGTGTACTTCTTGCAAAACGGCGGGACCTTATATTTTATGCCTACTCCGTACAGCGAATTTGAGATAAGCTTTTCTTGATAATGGATACTACTCGGATGATTTGTCAGATCATCACGAGAGGAGAGCCAGAGAAAAAATATTTTAGGTGTTGCTACGGCTGCTACCCAGACCTTCTGCAGCTCATCGCACTTACCATCGCGCCACTGAGGCCCTGTACATGTTATGCTTCGCGTTAACATTACTGAAGTTATACCATCATAACTTCGGTTATGGTTGTGAACTTTTCTGCATAATGTCTTAAGCAGGTTTCCAAACGAAAAATCGACTGCAAAAATGCACAACCTTCGCGCACAGGTATTTTATAAGGCCTACAGAAATAATTGCTTGTGAAATCAAATTTAATTGTCTTATAGAAAAATAATAATCCACATAAATTCGATATCGCTCCAGCTTACATGATTGGCATCGGTTTTTGATAATCTTAACGCATTTAACTCTGTGTATATTTTCTGGGTCGAAATGTTAGATATTTTCCCATTGGGGATACACGATAAAAATTATATCAGCTGATGTTTACAACGCAACGCCAACCAATGTCTAAAATAAGACAATTGAAATAAAATACCAACAGTTTAGTTTTTTAATATTATCTTTGTTGTAATTAAACCACAATAACAACCACAAAACCATCCATTGCTTTGATAATCCTACATTTCGATTGTTTTAATGAAAACAAATAACTATTATGTGGTGAACTCACATTCATTGTTACGTAATAAGAATTATTCACAAAAATATGCGCCACCATTCACTTAATATAATCATAACCCTATCGTGTGCTTTGCCTACACTAATACAAACGAAAAAAAAAACGTTTCTTGCATAAAAAATAGATTTGAACCGAAAAAAAAATCAACCAGTAATGAGCGTTCGTGCCTATTTTACTAAAATCTTCTAATTTGACATCTAAAAGATGCTCTCGCTATGGCTTATATACACATATAGTTGAGTGAATATTAAGAACATCTTTTTACGTTTAGTTTTTAGCTCTTTTTGGTGACGTGCCATTTATCGTCCGCTCTTGCAGATTTATGGATAACCCATGAAAGCATCAGCCATTACCAGCACGGACATACTAATGAGGGGGTGTTTACGGCTGCCATGCCAGTAAAGAGGATTTGCTGTTTGATGAAAAAACCATAAACACAAAATACCATTTAAATTCATTAGGTATATCCTTGCCTGTGGGCGTATCACATACTCTGTTGTGTATCACCCAGAGAACATATAACAATTCATAAAATATCAAAGACTCAATCCAGTTTATGGTGCGATTAATCGAGATGACACTACTTGGTTTAAGTCTCTTCAATTTAATCATCTTCACCCTCCTTAAATTCTGATTTCTTTATGGATGTTTTTACGTTAAGCCCAATGTTGCCAGATAAAAAGTAAATATGGAAGTAACATTTTTGGTTGTAACATAACTTTGTCTTATAAGAATCTAGTTACACGTATATTCAAATAAAAGTCATGTCCAACGAGATAGGTAGATTTTATGTAAGGAAAAGGAATAGCTGCACTGAAAATACATTTCTTGAAACTTTTATTTCCAAAACATTCTTGCAAAAATCTGAATTTTATTCCAGGGCCGGGAAGGTATACTACTTTGTTTTGCCGATATTTTGGTAAACATTAGACTTGACAGTTCATATTTGGCAGTCGTGAAGTAGACACGTGCAAATTTATTATGGAAAATTCTTCGATAAACCAACGTGTTTTGATCGTTAACTTTTTTTATGAAAATCAATCATCGATTTATGTTTTTGGGAGAAACAACGTACCAATAAAACGCACTATTTATCGTGTAGTGAATGATTTCGAAGAAAGAGGGTCTTTAGGTGATAGGCCCAAGCATGGACCATAACGTACTGCAAAATGAAAACACTATCTACTGCTCCTCAAGGAAGTGTACAAATAATCCATCAACCTCAATTCGACGCCGTGCTCAGGAGCTTGGTCTTCACAGAACAATTTTGGTCACAATTTTGCACAAGGATTTGTATTTGTTTCCATTTAAGATTCAGTTGACACAAGAGCTTCTTCCACAAGACCATTTACGCGGCTGTACATATGCCAATAGGATGTTACAGCTAGCCCATGACAACCCCGATTTTCATGAAAAAATCATAATGAGTGACGAGGCACATTTTCATTTGAATGGATATGTGAATAAAGAGAATAGTCGGTTCTGGGCAATGGAAAACCCTCAAATTATTCCTTAGTCACCTTTGCATCCATTAAATTTGGTCAGGAGGAATCATTGGATCTTACTTCTTTGAAAATAAAATCGGCGTAACGGTAACTGTGAATGGGTCGCTCCGCATGATATCATGATATGATTGAACATTTTTTAACGCCACAAACTGCTTGCTTTGGGCTTGATTAACATGTGGTATCAACGAGACGGTGCCACATCGCATTCCCGGCAAGATTACAATGAAATTACTGCGAGACCTCTTTCCACAACAAGTTATTTCAAGAAATGGTGATGTTGATTGGCATCCACGGTCGCCTGATTTGACTACTGCGTACCTTTTTTTGTGGAAATATCTGAAAAGCAAGGGTCATGCAAACAAACCAGCAAAGCTTGAGCAACTCAAACAATATATTCGTGATGAAATTAATGAAATACCGCGTGAAATGTGTGAGAATGTAATGAAAAATGTGCTCAAAAGAGCTCGCATTTGTGGGACTAACACAGGCGGACATTAACCTGATATTGTATTCCATACCTACATAATTGCCGACACTAAATAAAACATTTATCAATATAAGATCCGTTCTCTTTCATTTAATTAAAAAAATATAAACAAACAAAGTAGTATACCTTCCCGGCGGACACCCTGTGTTTGTTTTTAGAGATTTCGCACAAGTTTTAAAAAATGTACATCACTAACAATTTTGGGAGATTTAAAAATATCACAGATTGACAAAAAAATTAAAAAACGGGGTTCATGTTTCATAAGAACTCATAAATGGCCTAGTGTCTAACCGCTCAAGATCAAATAGCCCAAATGCATACAAATTTTGAAAATAAGTTAAAGCACTTCAAAATCTTTATTTTTGGACAAATCACGAATAAATTTAAGCGATTCTTACAACTAAGGAAAAATGTATGGGGAGCAGCTAAGAGTTTCAGCGTTTACAATGCGTCTTTGCAAGAAGAGTAAGTAGACTGTAATCTCCCCAAGCGGACCGTTTTAAACTTTTATACTTCGATGTCGTAGATCAGGTGTGGGATCAGAACATAATCAGAAAGGGCTCTATTAGTCCAGAAGGTAAAATGATGTTGGAAACGTCATAAAGAAATTAGGATGACCATGCATATATTTACATTTATGCCAGGAATCAAACATGTTGACGAACTTGCAAGGGGAGACCCATACTTGCTTCCAAAAATTTGGACAAAACACAGAAAAAACTCACATATTAATTTTCAACTGCGGAACCACTATTGAAATATTAACTTTTGATTACCATTCGTGTGTACATGTGTACTTCTTGGACAATGGCAAGACTTGCAGTTTTTTGCTGAACCCAAATGTCAAAGTTTACATAAGCCTATCATGTCAGATATTTTCGAAAGGACAGTCAAATAACGGGGGGTTAAATTTTAAGGGCCGATGTTGAATGCGAAGCACACGTAAACGTCAAGTTTTTTTCTCCATTTCATTTGACATTTCTCAATATCAGACTAATATTAATTGAATCATGGAAAGATATACAATTGGAAAGGTGTGTCACAAGTTGTTTTTTCTAGTTTTGATTATTGCGCTCGAATTTTCTGTAACACCAGTACAGGCAGTACACACTCAAGTAGACTTACATACTTGTTAGTCGTTGTCCTTGGGACTGAGCACTGTGCCTGATTGAGTTTATTAGATGACCTCTTGTTTGTCCATCCTAAATGGCATTGTAGATGCACAGTTGACTTCAGAAATGTTGCCTCTATAGGAGCTGCGTTTATTAGATGACCTCTTGTTTGTCCATCCTAACTGGGAATGTAGAGGCACAGTTGACTTCAGAAATCTTGCCTCCATAGGAGCTGCGTGAGTATCGATTACTTACTGCCGCAAACTGATATTTTATTGTATGCTTTGACCTTCCAATATTTGATATTCACCTTCAGATTCCAGGAATTGCTAGATTGGGTTTATTTCGACGTGTGTTAAGTTATTATCCAAAGAAAAGCTCGTGGCTTAGTAGGAAGTTTTTTTTATTTTCAAGCGCTTAACTTTTGCACGGCTATAAGTGGAGAAATGCTTTGGTTTATCCTCCGCCAGTTTCAGTTCTAATGAGCTGAGTAAACTTAATGGTTCACTCATACTTCTATACACCTCGGCTTCGACATCACTACTCTTTCGTACATTTCGTCTCGAATTGAATCCTAAAACTGACGCTTGTGGTAATTTATTAATATTTTGTAAGGCACTTAAATACTCTCATTATGAAAATTCAGCTTGCCAAGTTGAAGGAATTTTTAATGTCCAGTGTCATTACTCCGCATTTTGTGCTTCTTTCCACTTTTTACCTAGTAAGAGGTATGGCTTCATTTTTGGTTGGAAATTTCGCTATCATCTTCAGAGAAAAGGTCAAGACTCTACCGAGTGGATTTAGTTCAGTATTTTCCCGATTGTGTCTAACAGGTTCGGGGGTAGTAGATATGTTTTTAGTATCAGCCTTTAACGTTTTCATTGCCAAGGAAATGTTTCTTATGTCGAAAATGCTGGAAACAAATTTGTAAACTCATCTGCCCAGATCTTATTTATGAAAATGTTTTGTATGCGATCAATCTTTTTAGCCTTGTTGCTTTAATTTGTGTTGCATCCAGGATTTTTCCAGTTTTCCTGGGTCTTATTACTTCCGTGTTCTATGTTTGTATTTGATACGACCTTTGGGAGCTGTTGTGTCATAGTAATCGACATGGTACGTGATCCAAAAAATGTGCCTCTGCCTGGTTTATTTCATTCATAACGTCGAATTACGGATATTAATTCACTCCGCGTTAAAATGACTCATTTGACATTGAAGGTTTCCTATAAACATTGAAGGTCTCGACTAATTTTGCCATTAAAAATGCCCTAATTTGTAATACTATTCGTTTCCTAAAACTACCTTACTTATATATCGAGACCTAATCTTTATTCATTCCCTCATTTTTTGTTTGGATACATCTTTTCTTTTAAACTAACAATTGTTTCAATATTGAAAAACGGGATCCGAGATGTTCGTCGGGTGACTAATACGAAAATAACACTAAACAAGGACCCCTTACAGTGAACATGAATTGTCATTCGTATTAGTGTTCTTGTTTTGAAATACTCAAAATCAAAATGTACAGGTTGATAATGTTTTTCTATAGAAGGCACAAAAAAAAAATCAATTAAACAGCAACCTTTCCTTTTCAGGGAAGATTTGGATTTTTTCAAGAGTTTCCATTCCATAAGGTCACCTATTCTTTGAATTAAAGAAAGGGAAGGAAAAAACAATTTAATGGTTGATCGCCTGCTATCTATACACAGTAACGTGAAAAACCAATTCCACAGAAAGTCCTTTTTTAAATGTAAATTGATACATGAAGTCAGTCTTGTATGACCTAATCCTATCAAAATTGGATTTGCAAAGGTACAAGCGGACAGTGTACATAATGTGAAATGTTGGCCAAATACGGTGAGTGCGAGTATATACCATGCAATGCTAACGAAATCGAATACCATTACAAACGTTTAGAAGACAGTCTTGTGAATGAAGGGTGGGTTGGGGGTTGTATTAAAAAGTTAATTTGGGGGAAAAGCTACAAGTTTTTTTGTTTATCGGACTGTGATTTGGACAAAGTGTCAAAGTATTTGCCATAGCGATTCGATTGTGGTCCGATAATGAAATTGGTTAATGGAATGTCAAACATTATGATCACAACCTATTAGTCTAGCGCGAAAATCGGTTAGCCTTTGTGTCTTAGTTTGCGATTATTACTTCTATGAAATAAAAAAAAGAAAATTGCCACATCGGATTAACTATAAGGCTTTGAAGAGTTATTTCAAATTCATGAGTACGATCTATATCCCTTTTTCATATATACAAGGTGGGCCAAAATGATCACCCCATTGGAAGATGCTCTTATTTTTGCAAATGGCCGCAAATGTCAAATCTGTTCTGACATTTGTGGACTAGACAGATGTAGAATACAAGTGAAAAAGTCATGGAACGATACAAGATACGATGGCGCAGCGCGAAGTCCGTCGCCGATTCTCCAGCCGTCCAACACCGACTGCGCCGTTCGGCCACCAACCTTTAAGAGTATGGGACCACACGAGACGTTGCCAAGAGTAGCCGGCCCCGGAGCGCCTGTTGTGCCGAGAATATCGCCGCTGTTGCCAAGGATGTCGAGTTGTCGCCGGAATCATCGACCAGACGCCGTGCCTCGCAACTCGCCATCAGCCGGTCATTGGCGAATTTTGGTCAAAGACTTACGCATGTTCCCGTGAAAAGTCCAGCCCGTGTCTGTCGACCGCTAAACGCGTGCAACCTACGGCCAAGCCATTCTCAATCTCGAGGACGAAGTGAACGTTTTTTCGATCAAAATCATAATGAGCGGGTACGTGAAAAAGCCAAACTATCGCTTCTGGGGCAAAATTCCACGAGTAATGCACGAGGAGCCATTACACCAGCTCAAAGTTACTGCATGGTGCGCTGTTCACACTGGAGAAGTCATCGGGCCATTTTTTCGAGAACGCCGCTGGTCAAACGACAAAAGTAGACGGTGCATGCTAAAGGGCCATATTAACCGAGTTTTTTCTGCTGAAATTGAATAAATTAGGACTGGAGGACATGTGGTTCCAACAGGACGGAGCAAAGGCACACACTACGCGAGCCACAACCGATAAAAATGAGAGCCAAACAACATCGGGTGACTTCTTTTGGCCCACCTTGTACTACTCTTAGGTAAGGATTATTAGTACACCCATACTCCTGCTTTGTGTTATCGTATGGATGATTCTCAATATTGCCTCAAACCGCAACTTGTGGCAACCGTTTTCATAAGAAGCTTGCATATGAATTAGTGTTCTAAGAATCAACCCCTCCACAGCCCTTAATTCAATCTTACACCAAGTACATTTGGAAATCTTTCTGCGGTTTTTTGCAGCTTAGATACACTCATCACGATGAACACAGATTCTTCAGCATTTAAACATTTCCGCAAACTCCGAACACCACTTTCGATTTTTATTGCCAGACTAAAGTTCTCAGTCGTTTCGAATGGGAGTCGGACTCAATTGGAAATAACAATTCGATTCACATCCACACGGATGAGTCCAAAACTGATTTTGGTGTGGGGAAAGGCGTCTTTTCCGATATGATTAACTTGAGCATACCATTTCGCCCTCCTAGTCATTGTAGCGTTTTCAAAGAATAAAACATGGTAATTGAAAAAGCGTTGTAAGGTGATATCCACGAAGAATATTTGTATCTTCTTTGACAACCAAGAGAAAATCAGATCTCTGGATTCTATATCTTTTACATCAAAAACAATCCACGAATTTACGAAATGTGAGAACGCTTTAACATTAAATTTTGCTGGTTGTTGGCATACAGAAATACCTCAAGGACTTGTGACCCTAATGCGGTGGCAGAATGGGCACTACCATCGACATTTTACTGCGAGTCTAGAGTGGGTAAAAAAAGGTCAATTATGAGAAAAAAGCTAAAAAAAAAAAAAACAAATTTTTGGCGCAACAGGCTCGTTAGTACCCAGGACCGAGCTTTCTCACAACCGTGTGCTTCTGTACTTCTCGCACGATGGTGGGACCTCCTGCTTTATGCCGACTCCGAACGGCGAATTCGAGATAAGCTTTTCTTGACAACTGATACTACTCGGATGATTTGTCAGATCATCACGAGAGGAGGGTTAGTGAAAATTCATTTAGGTGTTGCTACGGCTGGGAATCGAACCCAGACCTTCTGCGCAGCAGTTCATCGCACTTACCTTCGCGCCACTGAGAAAAAGCTACTCGAGTATTTATTTTAAAGGGACAGAGGGGGAACATAACAGCCGCTTTATTGGGCAAGTTCCACTAACGTATTTATATTCGTGATTTACCACGCCTGCCGTAGCTGAGGTTTTTTGATTAATTGTCAGCGAAGAGGTAAAATCTGCTAATAATTTGTTCTGGGCGAGCACCTGTTTTTTTTTTTTTAATATTTGAAAATTGGTGCGCCTACTCGCCGGCAGCCTGCCGTTAGTTGTCAAAATACACAGTGGGCCGATTTTCATTTTTGGTTGTGAAAATCATAACTGTTGAACGAGTTGAGATATTGTGATACATTTGCATATACATACATATGCAGATAGAAGCTGGGTTTGAGGCCTTGAATAGGCATTTTCACCTTGTCTTGATCAGCTCAGCATATTGAAGTTATTCCAAAATCTTATCACCACTTTGAATCACATACCAAATAAATTTTTCTGACCTTGAGTGTTTCGATTTACAAAATAGTACAACTTTTGAATATCGCATCCACATTAAGATCTTTCAATCGATTCGACAGCCCATTTCTTTGGTGATGCTGATGACCTTTTTGTTTTTTGTTTACTCATGAGTTGTGCAGGATTATTTCAACAACCCCTTTCGCATGTCCCGCGTCCATTGGCATTTTGTATCATCAAATAAAAATTTTCGTATGTAGTCGCCCTTTGAAAGCCAAACCAATCTGTCAGAATACGCTGAATAAATTCGAGGTCGCTATTCATACTTCAGGGATAACTGGAGGTCCTCGGATCAACGTTTATTTGCCCGACATGTAGTTGGAACTCGAATTCTGTCAACGGTTATCAGTCAGAGGTACCTGAGGCAATAAGCACATGCACAGTATAAGTGCAGCATCCTCTCCGTCAGATATGAGATTCGAAGCCCATGGCACTCTACCACATGGATCAATATGTACACCGCTTTTCACTCCATCGCGTCATTAACAGTTCTCATGCTTTCACACACACCCTGCATCGATGTTCAGTTGTTTTTGCCAACTTCATTTGGGAAAAATTCCTTGAATCTGTTTCCAGTTTTTAATAACTGTTTCAAGGAAAAGCGAGGGTAGGTCCATAAACAATGCGGTCACTCATTTTGACCAACATAAGATGAGGGGGTGTCCCTCTAAACAAAGAGTTGGCGCAACAAAAATAAACAAAACTCATCCAATCACACCGAAAAGGATTAAGGAATTGTTCAACTGAGCCCTAGTATGTTTGTGTAATAACCAAAAGGTCCTGGGGCTACTAATTGTTTGTTGCTGTTTGTATGTTCGTTTTTTTGGTTATGACCACCATGAGATAAAGTTCCTTTACGTTTGCTGGTATGTCGCCGGTGGCTGTGTGGTGTCAAGAGCAATGCTCTAGCTTTTCGTGCTACAAATGCGGGAGTGAGTCCTTGTTTATTTCTCCTGGTTTAACACTTTGAATGCGACCGAACGAGAATGATGAAGCGGTATGGGTATATCGAATACAGCTTCACCAGACTCCAAGTCACTCTCACCACGATCCAGCAGTTACAAGTCACCATGGAAATATGCACAAAATAATCGCAATAATCATCTACTTTCTGCACACACAATCGTATTCCTACGGTTTATCCGCTTATACTTCTCTCCGGCCAGCATATGAATGTGAAAGTATTTTTGTGTTGTGTGTCGGTGTATGTGTGAAAGGAATAAGAAGCGAAATCTAGGTCAAAGTTATTGATATTCTTTTGGGGCTGATGCCTGCTTGCAAACTGTGTGTGTGTTGTGGTTGTTATTTTCCTGCTTCCTTTGAGGGGGAAGGCCAAGCGACTGTGTTTTTGTGTGGGAGGGCGGTAAGAATGTTGGTAGGTGGTTGCGGTGGGGTGATTACATCTCAGCGGTGAACACTGGAGAATAGGATGAGCACATGGTCCATGAATAGAGCTTTGTCGGGGGGTCCAACTGTATGGGAGTTCTCATTCTCTGCACTGTGGAAGCTTTAAGAGCTGATGGTAATGGTGATTTGAATTGACATCGAGTGCTTGAATTTGATGCGAGGTCCTTTTAATAATTCCGAATTCAGAATATCGATATTGAGAACGGAAGGTATGAGTATATTCCATAACGCAAGGCTATTCGTTACACTTGTTGTATCGATTCGAGATATAGGGCTGCGTATGTGGGTTATTTTCCGTTTGGAAATTTAATACAACTCCAACGGCGTAGGCAGGAGGATGGCTTTTTACCATGACAATGATTGACTATGAAGTGGTATTGCTCAGAAGTGGGCCTAGCAAGTAGTAGTACATCGTGTAGGTACTGTTGCAATAGCAGTTGGTGAACTGTCAAGTGCAGTGTAACCTTGGATACCATATGTGGGTACATCATAGGATGTACTGTATGTTGAATGTATCTAAGCAACGTTACGGTCAATCTGATTTTAACGAAGATACATGTTGATTGGTTGTATGTGATGCACCAATTGTTTGGAACTGACTTCCAGCCTTAATTAAGGAATATTCACAGAGAAAGACCCATTTCTCGTCTGACATATTATGTAGTTGGCAGTGCTTTTGTGGGATAAAAGGAGCATCTATTAGATGTCTCTTGGTAGATAATTTTGGCAGGAAAATATATGGCGTCATAGTAAGAGAACAATTACATATGTGATGAACGGCTGCCGTTGGCTGGTGCATCACTTGTTCTGAAGTTATAGTCTATGGTGAGGATCTAGAATACTAATAAATCAATCCCTAAAAAATCCTGATATGTAACTTACCGGATATCAGTGGGACCACCCTCAAATTATCCGTTGGGTCATCTATTTGTCATTCCTACGTCCAATGGGGATTTTTTCCCTCATATCTTGGTCACAGTATAGTTCGTAACATTCGTGATTGAATCTTCGTCTGGTACGACTGAGAACTGGGATCATCAAGGTCTTACATAGCATGAGATTGAACCACTACTATCATAAGTATACCTTTCTTCACAGTTCTAATTTTGATAGTGAAGGGAAAAGTCCCAATTCGTTCGACTTGCACAATACGGGTAAAACAGCAGCATAGGCTACTATACTAGTAAGAGATGCAACCATCTAGCAGCATTTAAAGCGATCAACTCCAACCTTGTAAGTCATAAATCCGCCACGAATTGGAAAGTCTACCAGCATTTAAAGCGATCAACTCTTAGCTTAAAAGTCCTATACCCGCCACGGATTGCTTCTTCGCAATCAGATTTACAAGTACGGAAAATAACCATATGAGAGGACATTCTAGCAGCATTAAAAGCGATCAATTATAACCTTTTAAGTCAATAATCCGCGTAATCACTTGGTCCCACTTTTCTGGTTTTCCGGACACTTTGTGAAAAGAAACAAAAATTAGATTAACTGTACAGATGCATCATTTCCGATAAGATGCAATCCTATCGGATAGACAGATGATACCATAATTTAATACGGCTAAGGGCTTTCTTGAATTTGGAGAAGGCTTCATGATTGGCTAACAAGCATTGGTACAACACTAGTAGTTGCATTTAATTCATACAAAGATCAAAGCCTCTGTAACTTTTAATGGAAAACGAATTCGGGTGTTTTTTTGGGTATTCCCACCGCTCTGACAGGCGGTACCATAGGTGGTTGTTGAATACGATACGGGAGGATCTTTTTAGCCATTTATACATGCTGCGGCATAAAAGCTGCCATTGGCTACACGATGGTAATAAAGGAATTTGAATTTTTATAAAAAAAACATAAAAAAATTACTAAAAGATGAAACAGAATCGTAAGGACATCTCCCGTGCCACTGCCCATTTGTACAGAAGCGCTGGTTATCCTACATGCTGCTCGACGGCTTAGTTGACTTGACGAAAAATACCTCTATCAGACTTTGAAAGATTTGTTAAAAAGTTCTAGTGGTTCTTTCACATGTCCCACTATGCTTTAGCCTCGTAACGTATCACTGGGATGATGACGATTTGTCTAAGGATATTACTCAATAGCCGTTTAAGTCAAAAAAAAAAGTCTGCATTTTTGCCCCTGTTGTTGTTCAGTGATCAGTTAATGGGTTATAAATTTCATGATGATTCCTTTGACTCTCACATCATTGGCGAACCTACTATTTTTAAAAACTCAGCGATTTGCCAAACGTACTTATGAAAGGAAAAAAAAACTTTAAAAGTACTTGCAACACAGCGGACCAAATCTGGCATGTTTTGCTGGCAAACCGCTGGTAGCCACAGTGGTCCCAATTCTCGCTCGTTCATTAAGTTTCTTTAAAGATTATAAAACCACACAGATGACGCATTGAGAACAAAAAGCAGAAACGTTTGCTTCATGATACGGGCGGGCGGTGTGCACGTGCACACAAGAGAAACGAGATCCAAATATATAGCGGGCTCTGCCAGTACGACCCGCCATAGAAAAAATGTTCCTGTATGCAGTGCGTCATCTGTGTTAGCACGCATTTATTATTTTGGATGTCCGAACATTCCGAGGAGCTGACGATGTTCGCAAGTTTTACGAACATTTAAAACTTCAAAGGCAAGAATACAAGCTTCGAACAGAATCCTGTCGAGATGAACAAGGAAATATCGTAGTTGAGACACAGTCGATACTGAGGATATGCAAGAACCAATTCTGCTGACTGTTAAACGGCGATAACGAACAACATTCCGCTGGCAGGTGGAACGAACCATCCAATATTGGCAACGACAGCGAAAACTGCCAACCAGCCGACCTGAGTGAAGTGCGGATAACAATTTCTAAACTAAACCTTACTACAGCCGCAGGAAATGTCGGCCTTCCCGCTGAGCTTTATAATGCCGTCGGAGATGACTTCGTAAGAACCATCCACCAACTCGCAAGCCAAATCTGGTCTGAAAACAGTATGCATGAAGAATGGAATTTCAGCATCGTTTGTCCGATCCACAAAAAATGAGACCCTCTTAACTGCGCGAACTACAGAGGCATACGTCTTCTCATCATCGCCTACAGGATCCTATATGAACGACTAAAACCGTTCACCAATAACCTGATCGGCCGTTATCAATGTGGTTTCAGGCCAGAAAAGTCCACAACCGATCAAGTTTTCACACTTCGGCAGATCTTGAAGAAAAACCCAAGAAGTCCAAATGGATACCCACCACCAGTTCATTGATTTCAAAGCCGCACAAGTCAGCATATATAGAGACGAACTATACAGAGCCATGACTATTTTTGGTATACCGACCAAACTCGTCCGTTTGTGTAGGATGACGATGAAAAACTCTCGCTGCTCCATCAAAGGATTTATGCAGGGCGATGCGCTGTCAATTGATTTCTTCAATTTGATTCTTGAGAGGATTGTGCAAAACTCACGAGCTAACACCAGAGGCACAATTTTCCAAAAATCGGCACAACTGCTAGCAAACGCCGACGATATTGACATCATTGGTCGAACCCTACGTGATGTTACAGCCTTGTTTGCTAGTATAGAGAAGGAAGCGGCAAAAATGGATTTAGCAGTAAATGCGGGCAGGACGAAGTATATGCTGTCAACACACAAAAGGACACACATCATCGACGAATTGGACAGAACGTCACCATTGAAAGATATAACTTTGAGGTAGTACGGGACTTTGTCTTTCTCGGCTCCGCTATTAAATCTGACAACAACAGCTCGTCAGCAATTAAACGAAGAATTACTCTTGGCAACCGCTGTTTCTTCGGGGTGAGAAGGCAATTAAGTAGTAAAACCCTCACTCGAACTACTAAGGAGATACTGTACAATACCCTGTTCATTCCAGTCCTGCTCTACGGCGCTGAAGCATGGACTGTCTCAAAAGCGGATGAAGAAATCCTTGGTCGATTTGAGAGGAAAATTCTTCGATAAATCTTCGGTTGCGTTGACGGGCTATGGAGACGAAGATTAAACCAAGAACTATACGAACTGTACAAAAAACTCCGCATTGGACGTTAAAGATGGCTAGGAAATGTAGAACGAATGGACACTTATACTCCGGCTCGCAGACCTCGCCTTAAGTGGCGCACACAAGTACAAACCGACTTCAACCAACTTGGAACTGGAAGCAGTTAGCTAATGGCCGTGTTAAGTACAATGAAACGGAATCGTTTTTTTTTATTTGGCTAAAAACAAAAGGAGCTTCTCATATTTTTCCAACATCACAATAAATCCTAGTCTTGCGACATATTCATGTTTTGATAAACACGTCTCAAACCCACCTCTGAAGGTTAAAGTACTCAAGTGGTTTGAAGTAATTATAACCATATACTCTATCAAGTTCATTGGCTGAACTTTTAAAGGAAACCTTAAATTCTTTTCAAAAAGCTACTATAACTATTCCTGGAGTGTCCTTGAGCTGAATATTCCTCTACTTCGATGTAAACCTAAATACTTTATTTTTTGTTATTGAGGGGATGGCAATAAAGCCACTACCAACGCTTTGAATTCCGGAGCCCATGCCATTCTAGTTAATGTCGCTGGGAACAGCCGCACAGCAAATTTACATGAAACCCGTCACTTGTTCTTACTCGGGGGTTCTCCAGAAATTCAATTACATTTTATGTACAGAGGAATTTGTTACGTGCATAAATGCTAGTGTCAGTCCACCCCTGCCGACTTAAAGACCATCCCAGAGATGACGTCTAACTAAATGTGTACAAGTTACCCAGATTTTACGACAGGCCTGCTTCATTTAGCGAACAACTATCGCACTGAGAAGGCGCCGTAACATTGCTTAAACATGATATGTGGTGTGACTAGGACATAACAATCCATACTACGTAACGAGATGAGTAATATATGACCCAGGATTAACGCAATTTGATTGTGTATATGTGAGTTTGTGTGTTTTCTTATAGCATTAAGAAAACATTCGTCTAATGAAAATACGAACAGAGCTTATGAGAACATATCCCAGTTTTCACATATTTGCTCGGCAACAGCAAGGAGCAAGGAGCAAGGTGGTGCCGTGCCGCCACCAGTGCTCTGTAAGGGAATACCCCTGTTTGGGACCAAATTTTTATTATTATTAGACTTCAGCATGCGGAGCTACTGGAGGGCAATAACTGTTAAGGCTAAAAATATAAAATTGTAATATTTGCCTGAACATATGAAATTGAGCACATTGCTAAATAAATGAGTGCCGTACGCGTAAACTACTACAGTCGTTTTTTTTTTGGTGAATGTGTTAAACCCTTTGCCAACATTTGTGTATCTACTCGAAGTCACACAGAAATGAAGGGCAAGTGCGTGCCAACACCAGTCAAGGAATTGTTTATATATTGAAGGCTTATAACAGCCAAGGGATAATCACAACGATCTTGAGTAAAGCCGCGTGCTTTGTGCAATAACTTGTTAAGTATAGGGCTACAAAAATTACATGATGGCGCGTAATGCGATTTTTAACACACGAAAGTATGCCTCGGTTGCCATAATGACCATGTGAAATAACATAAATAAACTACCAAAACACCAGTAGTGGCAGATAAGAGTACTATTTGTCGAACTCAAATTATTGTAATAATCAACTCAAGATAGGGATTAATTATTTTTAGATAGTTATAAACAATTTTTTTTAATTTTTTTCATTTTTAAACGTTTTCAGTTGTTTAAGTTTAAATTTGGGTATAAAAATCATGTGTAATATATTTTTGAATTATGTTACAAAAAATATATATTTTTGCAAAGTAATACATTGATGTTTAGTGATTATGGTTTAGTGTATCGTGTTATGCTCTAATACAGGGTGTCCACCGGGAAGGTATACTACTTTGTTTTGCCGCCATTTTGGTAAACATTAGTCTTGACAGTTCATATTTGGCAGTCGTGAAGTAGACACGTGGAAAATTTATTATGGAAAAATATTCGATAAACCAACGTGTTTTAATCGTTAAAAGATTTTATTAAAATCAATCATCGATTACTGTGACGATGAGAAAGTTACGTGAAATTTTTGGGAGAAACAACGTGCCAACAAAACACACTAATTATCATGTAGTGAATGATTTCGAAGAAAGAGGGTCTGTATGTGATAGGCCAAAGCATGTACCACAACGTACTGCAAGATCGGCTGCTCAAGGAAGTGTTCAAAACAATCCATCAACCTCGATTCGACGCCATGCTCAGGAGCGTGGTCTTCAAAGAAAAACTTTAGCCACAAATTTGCACAAGGATTTGCATTTGTTTTTAAAACAGCTTACAGTGAAATTGTAAGATACCTACTCAGCTACATCATTTGTGCCTTTGGCTTTTTCAAAAAACTCTCTAAGCAGTGATCTTGACTTTTATCTTTTTTCAGTTAGATTTCACTCAGAATGATAATTTACTGAATAATATGTTTCAACACATAACCACCTCCACTCTGTTAAAATGGTACACACCAGAAAGGATGCCATCGTTATCCTGCGTACAAAGTACAATATATTAATAAACTGCTCTCAGGCTAGTTTTTTAGAAGCTTTTGATTTGGGTCGATCTTCATGCATCAGGTAAACCTATTCGTATCTTTGCATTATGCAGGCATCCCTTTAAAATGTCAAATTTTAAGTTTCTTAATACCATTTCTACTTCAAAGGATTTGATGAGTTTTCTCGGTATTGTTCTGCGGCAAAGTCAATTTAATCTCACTAGGATTGCAATGGCATGTTTCCTTATACAATATTCACAAGGGTCTCTGTGCTCTGTTATTGTGAGAATATCAAAAGAGAAAGTAATCAATGTCAATGTATGGTTCCTTTGAAATGCTAAAATGTACGAGTACCATATGTATACACATAGATATTCGACCATAGATATGGTACGCAACACAAGGACTGATTTTCTCTCCACTGATTGTCCACAACATATTTAAAAGATTTTTTGATTTTTTCCATGGGATGAATTGAAATAAATAATACATTGTGGTGTTATGATATTATTTTAGTTTTTTTAATAAAGTAAATGTAGATTGGCATTTCGAAAGTAATTTCTAATTAAATTGTTTATTTTTTTCTTTTGCAGGTAAGAAAAAATTCAAATCCACCATCTTTCGATGAATTTTCGACAATTGTAAGTAAATTATTTTTAAAGAGATCTGCATAATTGTTGTTAAGGGTAATCCAAAAAGCCCATTATTTTTGACTGCAATTAAAGCCTTTATTTAGCTTATTGCGAACAATCCGATAATGGTCAAATATGTGCCATTTTGTTCGATAACTTGTTGCCATTTTTTAAGTAATTCTCTTGAGTCGTTCAAGTGCCAAACTCTTGGTGTCATGTAAGGTGGTGCATAAGAGCCTCCCAACAAAGCTTCCGTAACTTCTGGAGAGTCACTATTGATGTGTTAAAGTGTGTGGCCTAGCGATTCCCGCATGGACCAGAGTTTGTCTTCTATTGGCAGACACCATTCAGCACGAATTCTACGTTGGAAATGTTGCTTTAACTCATGTGGTATCCTAACATAAACTACTTTTGCATACAGGCTTATTCATATGTTTTAAAGCGGTTTTTTTGAAATGTTAAGTTTCTGAGTTACTTGGGACCAATACTCCGGCGCGCAAGTTCTTCGTTTCCCAGTCAGACGTTGGATGCAGTTCTCGCCTTAAGTGACGCACACAAGTAGAATCCGACCTCAACGAACTTGGAGCTTGCAACCGGAGGCAGTTAGCTAAGGACCGGGCTAATTGAAGAGGCATTTTGGTTGGGGCCTAAGTTCATTCCACTTAAGTAAGTAAAAAAGTAAGTTCCTGAGTAATCCAAACAATTCTTACCTGACGCTTAAACTCGACGATTTCCATGATTTTAACGACATGTTCGACAACGCCTTTCAGAGATTGGTGCATCATTGACATCGAAATTGCAGGAATGGATTCGATGAAGTTAAAAATGCGCGTGAATAGCTGCTAAGGTATCAGGACCTAAACTCAATTCAGTATTTCAGCCGTCTGGCAAGTGTTTTCCAGTTTATCGAATACTGTAATATATTTTCGGATTCATTTTTCATTTGTCGGGTAATCTTTTTTTTTTTCCTTGGGCTGGTGGAAATCTCGAAAGACACAATAGTACTGTGAGACTTTAACCCACTAAAATCACCACCCTTTTTGTATAAGTATTGCAAATAAGTATGCGACTTATCTAGCAGTTTTTTTTATCACGAGTAATGAATCTTTGGCAGGTAACTTTCCTTTGAGAGTTCCTGCTTTTTCCGCAGTTTATAGCGTGGTTTATTATTATCGGGCCAAGTCTAAGGGCATAGTTTTTTGAAGACGCCGCAATAAATTTGTTTCGTCAAGACTTTGGAGGAACCGTTGTGTTAACTAGTCCCAATAAACGTTTTTATGTTTGCGTGCAAAATTTTTCGTTTCTTCTTTAACCGCGGGAATACCCAGATCTCTGCTTAGATCTTCATTCCTTATATACCACGGTGACATTTTGTTTTAAAAAGTTTGTAAAATGTTTAGATTTTTTTTACTGATTCAACTCCTTTTTTAATTAATTAATTCATTTTTTATTTTGTTTTTCTTAAAAACTAACTTAAATGCTAGACAAAAATTCATGAAAAAACTAGCCTAATTATCAACTACTTAACTAACTTACTTGCTCTATATGCGGGCGCCCTAAATTATACGATAACTTAATTCTAATGCCTTTCGGCCTATTATCTAATATATAAAAATATAAAGTAACAAAATTTTTACCAAGAAAACTTTGAAAAACTTGGTTCCTCGTCTTTTTTTTATTTTATTTTATTTAAACTTACATACTAATTAAAACTACTTATTCGACTAACTTAAGCTACTTAAAATTAATTAAAGCTACCTAAAAATAACTTAAAAACTAGAACAGCCACAGCAAACGTTTTTTTTTTTTTTTTTTTTTTTGTGCCACCATGGCTGCTGTGCACCTAAACCTAAGACTAAAACTATGTAAGTCGGCCATAAAATAACAATCTTAAGTCAACTATCCTTATCTTTCATTCAACCACCACAACAGGTTCTCCTGTTGTGACCTACTCCGACGGTCCCAATCGGACACACTCCTGCTGAACCGCAGGCGCTCTCCTCCGCCCTGAGCGACGACGTCTCGGTCGTATAGGAGCCGCCTATCCACAGTTCGTCGGAAGACGTGGTAGATTAGCGGAACCGCCGATCTATCCTGTATCAGCCCTCGACTATCCAAATATAGGAAAGCTTCGGGCGGAATAAAGCCGCTTAAACGCGCACTCTCAAAATATTCATCATTGGGATAGAAGGCCCCAAAGATGAGACTATTATTCGAAGCCATCGCTCTTGCAGCGTGAAACCGAATAAGTTTCACCAGAAAATTGTCTATTCGGTTTATGTTGGCCCCGTTGTATAGGACCTGGTTGGAATAGTATTTTGTGTAGTCAGATACTGGTGTTCTGTGAAGTCCAAGGCAGCTCCTCAGACACTGCCTCTCAAACACCCGTATCTTTTCCATTTGAGATGGGGCAACGTTGAACCACACCGGGCACCCATAGGCAATCATTGGCCTAATGAGGGCCATGTAGCAAATCACCTTCACCCTGCTGTCAAGACGACTGCTATAAAACAATCGTCTTGTCAGGGCAAATGCTCCCCTAGCTCTAGCCAGAGCAGCATCTACATGTCTTCCGAAATATAGATACTGATCTAACCAGATGCCAAGGTACTTTACTACACTTTTACTCGCCAGTGGCTGTCCGTTTGGTCCCACGATCACCAGCTTTCGCCAGTTCTTTCTCGTATCCCTAGAGGCCCTAGACAACGGTGTCCTAAACAGGATAGTTTCTGATTTCTGAAAGTTGATTTTCAACTTCCAGTCATCACAATATCTCTGGATCTTGTCGAAGTCCCGCTGCAAAAGAGTTCGAATGACTTCGACAGTAGAGGCTGTTCTGTACGCGATAAGATCGTCCGCATACGCAATTGCCTGAGTAAGACTACCTATCATATCACTGGTGTAAATGCTGAAGAGAATCGGCGAGTTTACCGCTCCCTGTTGCAGACCATTCTTAATGAAAAATTCTGTGGTAGAAGTTACATTGCCACTTTTGACAACAAACGTTCTACCAGTCAGCATGTCATGAAGCATATATAACAGTGGTTTACTTATGCCAAGTCTGGTCAACTTTAGATAGAGGCCCTCTAACCATACGGTGTCAAAAGCCTTCTCTAAATCAACCAGACATGCACCCGTGCACTGTTTTTTGGCTTTGTTCCATTGTATATCAGAGACGAGTTTGGAGGCGGCATGAATACAGTCATGTCCAGCCTTGAAACCAAACTGGTTCTCTGGTATAATATTATTGTCCTCAGACCACTTGAACAGTGCTCGATTGAGAATCTTTTCGAAAACCTTGCTGATACTCGGAAGGAGACTTATCGACCGGAAATTCGCCGGATTGGAGTTGTCCTTTCCCTTTTTCGGGAGAGGATGAACCACCGCCGTCTTCCAACGTACTGGATAATATGCATTATTCAGCGCGTTGTTGAACAGAGTGGCGTAAATGTCCACAGCTTCAGGTGGTAAGTGGTGCAGTACGATGTTGGATATACCATCGACTCCCGCTGACTTCTTTTTCTTTATGGAATCGAAGATGATCTGGAGTTCCACCTTCGAGATTAACAGGGGACTAGACCCACTTCGCTCGGCGACTACTGCGTTTGCCAAGTTTTCGTCATCAAACCGGGTGAAACCACGGTTCTCAGATCGCCATTGCGTTATGTCGTTTCGGAGATAGAAATGATGGAGTAGGGCATTGTTTTCCAGGACGCGGTTCGGGCGAATGCTATCATTCACCTTATACACTTCCTGAAAGACAGCCCCCACTGCCTCCACTTTCTCCTGAGGATCTTCAATAACATAGAAATCGTCGTCGAAGACGGCTTCCCCCGGATCAATTCCTGCTGTCAAAAGTATGTTTGTATTGTCAGTTGTTCGTTGGAGCTTAATACACGGAAGGTCGTTATGACCTTTCCTCCTAAAGATCTTATTAATTTGTGGAAACATACTCGGGTCGCTGGAATTTACGGCCCGAATTCTGTTATTCCAAAACAAATTAATGGACAACCGATAGTTCTCCTTGATCAATTGGTTGATGTTTTTTCAACTCCTTAATTGTATACCATATGTCCAGACCGGCTTTAGCACTTGCTTGTATAAAAGCAGCTTGTTATCATGGTTAAGCTTCGAATATTTTCAGACTAACCAGCACAGTTCTCTGTATATATTTTTAAGTTCTTCGCATTTATTTTTTACATGCGACTTCCATTTTAATTTTACATCGAGTGTCATTCCGAGATATTTCGCTTCATTTGCAAAAGGGACTCGAACCGTATTGAGAAATACAGGCAAATTGTTTGTCCGTTTATACGAAAAATCTACATGAACCGATTTGCTCTCGTTAAGTGCAATCCGCCAGGACTTTGTCTATTCATTAACCTGGTTAAGAGCGTTTTGTAATTTCATATATGTTTCCTCTATTGTTGTGCCAACTGCTAGTATAGCTGTATCGTCAGCGAACGTGACAACTATTGTATCGTATGTTTGTGGGATATCACGTGTAAATTGGAGGTACAAGAGTGGTCTCAGAACGCTCCTTTGGGGTACTCCTGCCAATATTTCTTTGAACTCCGAATATTCGTTTACAAGTTTCACACGGAAGAGTATATGCTCAAGATACGACACGAGGATTTTATATAATTTTTCAGGCAGAACTTGTCTTAGTTTGTATTGAAGGCCTCTCTGCCAAACTTCGTCAAAAGCTTGAGACACGTCAAAAAATACGGCTGAGCAAATTTTCTTTTTTTCGAAAGCTTTCTCAATTACATCAGTAATTCGATGAACTTGGTCCACAGTCGAATGTTTACTTCTAAACATACATTGATGGTCAGGTAAAAGGCGTTTCTGCTCAATTATGGGGTGTAAGCGACCGAGTAATATCCTTTCAAAAACTTTTGAAATTATTGGAAGAAGTGAAATATGTCTGTAAGATTTTATTTCATTCGGTGATTTTCCTGGTTTGAGAACCAGAATGAATTCTGCGACTTTCCACTGTCTTGGTATGTATTCTAATCGAATTGCTGCATTTACAATGTATAGGAGTTTAGTTAATACTTTTACGGGCAACATTTTAAGGAGTTCTCCTGTAATTAGATCATTACCCGAAACTTTTTTAGGCTTCAATTTCTGTATTTGCCGTTTAAGCTCGGCAATACTTGGTTATCTAACTTTATTATTATGGGTTATTGTCTCGAATAAATTAATGTTTTCTGGACCATCAAATGGTTTAAATGTTTCCTCAAGATGTGCGGCAAAAACGCCTGCTTTTTCTTTATCGCTTTTTGCCCAAATCATTAATTTTGTACAACTGGACTATTCTTCGTATTAGTTTTTTTTCAAATTAAATGTTACTGCTGCTAACATTCTCCATTTTTAAAGTTTTAATTCCCGGTAATATATTCAGACAAGTTCGAGTGGTATTTTGCGAATAAATCGAGTAATATTGGTGTTCAATATCCAAATTGTTATTAACTTAATGTCACTTTTGACTTTTTGAAATATTCGAACGTCCTGGATGTATTTATCGTGTCTATTGCAATGTAGTTAATTTGATTGGCCCTTTGTTGCTTGGTATGTGCTTTTGAAACTGCAGCGAAGTCAATTAGCCCAAAATTCATTGCCATGGGTGGTGTTGTGTAGGCTGTGTTTACCGACAACACTTCTTAAGATGTCCTCTCTTCTTGGTTGATTTGTAACAAAAATAAAATGAAAACCCCAACCATCAGAGCCAGGCACATGTCTTGACACTGGCAAATCAGGCCGGTTATTATGCGCCAGTCATTTTTCTTTTTGTGGTCAACACTTATACTTTAAGCTTATTAAGTCAAATCCGGTTGGGCAAAACCGGTATTCGATGGTTACTACTGGGAGCTAAAATAACCACAATCGATGTGTAGTAAAATAAACAATGACTGGCATTTGTCCAAGTTAACGCTGTTCAGTGTCCACTGTCGTTCTACCACATCTTGCTGCCTTCCCAGGTGATAGCTTTTCAAAGTATTTGGCTTAAGAAATCCGAAAACCGAAAAAATACAAGGTGGACCAAAAGATATCACCCTTTTGGAAGATGCTCTTATTTTTGCAAATGGCCGCCAATGTCAAATCTGTTTTAACATTGGTGGACTGGACAGATGCAGAATACAAGTGAACAAGAAATGAAGCGATACACTCCCCAAGAACGCGGAATAATCGTGTCTATTTTTTTGCGTTACAATCCATCTGTAGTGTTGGCGCAGCGCGAATTCCGTCGCCGACTCCCCGGCCTTCCGACACCGACTGCGCAAACACTGCGCGTTTGGCCACCAACCTTGAAGAGTATGGGATCACACGAGACGTTGCCAAGAGTGGCCGGCCCCGGAGCGCCCGTTGAGGCGAGAATATCGCCGCTGTTGCCGAGGATAACGAGCTGTCGCCGGAAACATCGACTAGACGCCGTGCCTCGCAATTAGCCATCAGACGGTCGTGCCTAAGGCGAATTTTGGTCAAAGACTTACGTCGTCGTCGGGCCATTTTTTTCGAGAACGCCGCTGTTCAAACTACTACAGTGGACGATGCGCGCCTTAGGGCCATGTTAATTGGACGAATTAGAACTGGAGGAAATGTGGTTCCAACAGGACGGAGCAACGGCACACTCTGCGCGAGCCACAACCGATATTCTGAAGGCGGCGACAACATCGGATGACTTCTTTGGCCAAAGTATAATGTTCCGCATTTCCCGAAGAATCGTTTTCGAATATGAAATAATCTTAAATCCTTTTCTTTAATCTTAAAATCCTTTCAGCTTGTCGTTAAGTACACGGACCAACATTACTTCCCAAAGCTGATAGATGTTTGTCGAATGCCATATTGCTTTCTTTCAAAAAGTTTGATTGGTCCGATTTTAGCCAAAGTAATTCAAGTTTCCGAGAGGTAGTAAGTAACAAAAATAAAAACTCTAAATCCTTTCACTTGGATTGAATAAAACTATTCGATATGTAAAAAAAATTCTATTGAACATTTGTCGTTACTGTAACACTCAAATTGGATGGAAATAAGTGCACCACCCTCAATAGCTCCATTCAAAGCTTGAATTTTTCAATTTCCTGCTGCTTTTAACCAATCGAATTACACTTAGTCTGGAAAAATTGCCCAGACAAAGGAAATACCCTTGTACAAGTTTCTTGTTTGTGTGCAAACGTGCGGTTCATCGCAAAAAAAGCTAAATAGAGTTCAGCACTTTGCATAAAACCGTACACACTTAGTGTCGAGTAGCACTTCCGAACTACGCTCAGGACAGCTGCATGTTGTTGTGGTCCCCATTGCCAAGTAAGGACTTGGTATCACATTCACATCATATGTTGTGTCCTTGCTGGTCTTCTCGCATATCGATTTTTTAATATCACAAGACGACCCAACTATCAAACCAACTTTCTCTCAGTGTGTCATCATCGGAAAGTTAACCCTCCTGAAAAGGGGGGTCCTCCCATATGGTGTGTCTCGTGTGCTTTAGAAAATGAGCAAACAATTGGTTCGGTTTCAGAGTGCGTTTCTTCTGTCGCAATAAAAGCACCCAACATTAAAGATGTCAACCGCTCTGCGATGTGAACAATCGGTGGATGTCGTTTTGGGAAATGTCATTCAGTTGTTCAGACGACCGCCCGGCATACTCACAATCACAATCACAAGTGCGATATAAATGTGGGCTGGGGGGCGATCAATTCATGCCACCACTTCAAGGTGACGGTGTGTTTCAGTTTGGCTCCTTCAAAACAATACCCAGCCCCCAATAGTTAGTGCTGTTTGCCTCTGACGACAACGACTCCGAAGTGTTATATGTGATTGAATAAAAATCAATTAATGAAGTACAATGTCATTATGATGTGGGGCACAAGCACAATGTATCTAAATTTAAAATTGAGAACAGATACTGCTGCAGATACACAGATACTTTGTGTGCAATCGCAATGCATTGACTGTGCATTGCAGGTGACCGTCGAGTGGCATTACGTCACTCTTGTCATTTTAACAATGCCCTGGCGTAGAACATAGTAGCTGTGCGACGATAAGTCTGGAATGAGAAATTAAATGGTACAAACGGAAGGTACGAAACGTGGCATCGCGTCGTGCGCAAAGAAAACATTTTAATTCAATTTGGGGCCGAGGTTAATTAAAGTGCCTAACAAAGAAGAGAGCACATCCACCCGATGTTTGCGCCACTGCTGCGGCCCATTGATAATCGAGTACACAGTGTACACAGAGCAGAGCTATTATATGGGTAGACCGGCTGTCGTGTTGGTGCTATTGTTAATACCTATTTACTCAATGAGGTGGTCGGGGTGGTCTAGATATCTATTGCAACCAAGCAATGTGTACCTTTCCCTCAGGGATGTATCTAGAAAGCATTGATTTCTAGTACTTCGTGCTTCATTAGAACGCTACGCGCGCCGGCCACCAAGTCGAGTCGTGAAAGTCAAGTGCGGGTGGTTTGGTGGTGACTTATAGCTGAATAGCTTGTTAGTGTGCGGGACGAAAGCGGTATCACTTGGGGTGTTTGATCGAATGCTTTTTGGCACGATATCGAATAACAAATTGGAAAATGTCGTTAATAGCTCATGCTAGGGTTTCTTTCGTTAGTTGTTGTTGCTGGTTTGTGTTTTTTTCGCACTTAAAGGTGTAACCATTCAACAACCCCAAACATCTAGCGTCTTGAGTATGGCATATGCACTCAACGTACTCCTGTGGGAATTTTTGCCAACGCTTGAGGGGCATTTAGTGGACTGATTGATTTCTGCTGCCTTCAGAAATGAATTACTTTGTCATTTGCTTTTTTTTCTTGGCGACATTAGAGACTTTATTATTTATTTAGCAGTCTAAGGGCGTTTTGTATCGAAAATAAGGGATGGGACATGTGCGACAAGGTCCCTGCAGCTGTTGGTGATGTTAAACCTTAATCTAAAGACGTGATACCGTTGAATGATTCTTACGTATCACAAATGTAGTCATTCGCAGTTTCGTAGCATTTAGCTTTAAGCTTACGCAGCTGTGAAATATATATATATTTTTGGGAGACCTTTTAGATACAAACTAGATTGCAAATAGAGCATTGTAAAAAGTTGATTCAAATTTTGGAGTTAAGTAAAGGGTGATCCATTTCGAGGTTCCCAACTTTTTTAAAGAAAAAAAAAACACATTAACCAAGGGCTGAATCGAAGCGGGTTTGTCGGCATAAGCTTTTGACTTTACATATCCCCACAGGAAAAAGTCTAACGGTGTGATATGTAAAGTCAGAAGCTTATGCCGACAAACCCGCTTCGATTTAGGCCTTGGAGGAAAACATAACGCGTGTCATTCGCCAATTACCAGTCGAAATGCTCGAACGAGTGATCGAAAATTGGACTCAACGGATGGACCATCTGCGACGTAGCAACGGCCAACATTTGATAGACATAATCATCAAAACATAAATGCCAAAGAATGTTCTTTCAAATGATAATAAACATTCTCCATTAAATTTGAATTTTCTGTGTTTTTTTCTTTAAAAAAGTTGGGAACCTCGAAATGGATCACCCTTTATATGCAGATTGCAGATGATGAAAATGTTTTTTATTTCAAATTGTTGATAGGTTAGGTTATTTGTAAGTTTCTGCAAGCGGTTTGCAAATAAACATAGAGAAGATATCGTTCGTTGTAAAGGGTTTTGTTTTTAAATTTATAGAACTTTAAGTTGGCAACACTTTTTTAACTGGCATCGATTCGGTCAGCTGTCAAGTGATTTATTTTTAGTTTGGTTTGGCATTTCATAGACTGGCATTGAATAGACTGACGTCTGAACAACGCTTCCAAATTGTGCAAATTTATTTTGAAAATCATGGTTCTGTTTGAAATACGTATCGCACACTACGTCCATTTTTCGGTCAACATAATAGTCCATTAGAGCAATTAATTCGATTCAGTGTGGAGCGTTTTCGCAACACGTTAAATCTAAATGATAATCCGCACGCACAACGTATAGTGCGTACAGAAGAAGCCATTGCTGCTGCACAGCGTAGCGTAGAGGAAGACCCGAATCAGTTTTTTTTTAAAATTCATTTTTGTTTTACTTTATCTTAAAACTAACTTACATGCTAGATAAAAATTCATGAAAAAACTAGCTTACTTATCAAGTACTTAACTAACTTAGTGGCCCTATGCGGGCGCGCCAAATTAATATATAACAACTTAATTATAATGCCTTTCGGCCTATTATCTAATATGTAAATCTATAGTTACAATAATGGTTACCAAGAAACATTTTTGAAAAAACTTGGTTTCTTGTCTTCTTTTATATTTTAGACCCGAATCAGTCTGTACGCCATCGTGCACAGGAATTGGACCTATTTGCGTGCTTACAAAATCCAACTCGTACAAAAATTGAAATCACAAGATCACCGACGCATAGAGAAATCCTGTGGCTTCACGGGTTAGATTTTGTAAGCAACCAAATAGGTCTAAACCAATATAGCAAATTTTGCTTAGCGATGAAGTCTACTTTTGGTTGAATGGACACGTCAATAAACAAAACTGCCGTATTTGGAGTGATAATCCTCAAGTTTTTGTTGAGACACTGTTACATCCGCAAAAACTAACTGTTTGGTGTGCTTTATGGGTTGCTGAAATATTTGGTTCGTACTTATTTAAAAACGCTGCTGGCCAGAACTTTACAGTCAATGGTGACTGCTATTGAGTCATGATTACTGACTTTTTCGTCAGCAGAAGCTGTGTTTTCAACAAGACGGCGCAACATGTCACACAGTTCGTGCTACAATTGATTTGTTGAAGGAAACGTTCAATGGGCGCATAATTTCGCGTTTTGGTCCTATGAATCGGCTTCCAAGATCGTGCGATTGAACGTCGCTTGACTATTTTCTGTGGTATGAACCACGTGTGTTGTCAAAAATGTCGCCTGCAGAAAGTGATATTCATGTAAATTTAGTTCTTGAAATTGAAAAAGACGAGTACAACTATAAATTAGAATTGAATTCTCAAAAAAAAACAACAAACAAAAACACATGTAGTTTGTAAATAATTTGCGTATTATTATTTAATTAAATGCAATTATTGTACTACCTCGGATGCTCTTGGTAGAATAAAATACTTTGTCAAATATTTTCGAACTGTTGCTCCCAAAGATTCTGCAAAGTTGAAGTTTAAATACCGACAAATGAGCAGCTAAAGGCGGTATCTCGGTATCCTCTCGGTAAGGTAAAAAATACCGATTACGAATACAGTACCGACATGTCATAGAGCGGCCTAAAAGCGCTAGGCCAATGTCTTGACCTGAAGCACGTTAAATATTCCGCACCGATTATTCTATCAGGTCTTTTTGATAATGTTGCTATCTTACTTTCTGTGTTCAGAAAGATAAGGAGGTTTATGGATAAATTTAAAAAGTTTATGCAAAGCTTGGACATTGATGAAATTATTGATGAGGAAAAAGGAGATACCGGTGTGGGTTAGCTTTAAATACCTGTAAACTGTAACGTGTCCGAAAAAACTGAGTTCTTCAATCCACATAAGCGCTGTTCGATTTAGTACTGAATCTCAATTTTTAATAACATGATATAATTGAGTGCAAATTGATAACATATTAAAGGGCGGAATGAAAATGGCTGCATCGTTTGACCATTTGTTCTTTTAACAGCGGTATATGTGTGTATAAGGCTGGGTGAATTCATACGAGGTTCCAGCGAAACTAAGAGTTCGCTTTGTTTCAGTTTTCATCTCTATTTTATTGCTCGCTCTTGTATTTTATCCAGTTATGCAATGATGTATTTTGCTGCATCTTAACAGATTTGTGCAACTTCCAATATTTTGTGGTTTCAACGAAAATTGTTACTAAAATACATGCCTTTCAGATGGCCATGGCTCAGAGGAATGCGTAGTTGACTGCTAATCCAAACGCTGCGGGTTCAAGCCCCATCTTCGGCAGCATTCTTTTTTTACAAAAATCGCCAGCTTATCTGTGGCCACCTGTGCGATAATGTGACACAATATAAATCTATGTCTCCTCTTCTGTGCCACGTTTTATGTTATATGGCTTTCCTTCTATGTGTCTATCTGTCTCTATCTGTGGTATTAATGTCTTGCTCTGTCGCAGCCGATGGCCTCAGTCGCCAGTGCTGTTACGTGTCTGAAGTTCGTTACATTCATGTGCGAAATACTGTGAGGTCAATGTCAATGTCAAAAGACATACCGAGAATGGAAAGTTTTTCAGTTTCTACGATTCAAATGACATTCGTCAATTTTAACTGTGTATTTTGGTTGCACTTTCATGAATTCTTCATTTTTTTTCATTTCACTTCATTTTATTAGACTTGGCCTATTTAATTATGCTTTCGACGGCGGGATTTAATGAAGATGAAGGACGTAGATTCGAGAACGAATAAAAGAAGCTTAGCATACTGTTGTTAGCAGCAGATTGCAGCACAAATTTCTAATTTCAAGAAAAAAATTCTTCTATTCTGGCTTTTAAATTTCTCTTACAAAGAGAAGAAAATATTGTTTTCGTTAAAATTTTCAACCTCGAGATTCTTATTGATTCTAACATTACGATGATAGCGAAACCCAAAAAAGTTTTTTTTTTTTTGTAATTCCGTCCGTCGGTTCGTCGGTCCGTCTCTCCGTAATGTACTCTTCAGCCTAAACGACTTGACCGATTTTCTTCAAACTTCGTATCCAGCGTTTTTTGGTCCTAGTTCTAGGCCATTTTTATTTTGTTAGCTTAAAGCCATATTTTTGTCGGTACCTGCCATATAAAAAGTATACATGATTTCAATTTTCTCGAAAACGGCTGTAACGATTTTGATTGAACTCCATATAAAATACAATAAGCATATAAGTTCCAACAAAATTGCATACTCATTTTTTTCCAGAAAATCCATATAACGGATTTTTGCATTTAGGTCATATAAAGAAAATTCTCAATTTCTTTCAAACTATTTTGCCAATTTCAATGAAATTTAATTTGTTTAATACTATTACTATTTTCATGAGTTCCACATAATTGGTTTTGGCCAATTACCCTTTAAGGGAATTTTTAGTTTCGGCCAATAACGGAAAATCATAATTATTCACATAAACACCGATTCCTTCAAATTCCAGAATAAACGTTCGTTAAATCACTTTCGACATTATTGATATCATTTTTAGCATCAATAATCGAAATGTCTATTACCTATTGTGAATTTTTGGCCAAATTATGAATACCGTCGAATTCCCATACGCGTGGGATTTGATCTAACGCATAACTCGCTGTGATGGCCAGAGTTGCGTGCGACCCAGTCGTGCACCCACCACTCGTTTGAACTTGTACGCAGAAGTTCAGCTTGCTTAATAACTCTTTTAAGGCTTCTAAAAAGCTTCCGGGGATGTGTGTACATGTGACGCCGAAGTAATATACTTACTTGCTTACTTGAGTGCCGCTACAGTCCGAATTGAACCTGGGCCTCAACCAACATGACTCTCAAATAAGCCCGGTCCTTAGCTAACTGCCTCCAGTTGCGTGTTCCAAGTTGGTTGAGGTCGGTCTCTACTTCTGCGCTCCATTTAAGGTGAGGTCTTCCTCAACTGCGTCCGACGTCTGGCTGGGAATCGAGGACTCTTCTAGCCAGAGTATTATGCGTTCTGTCCTAACCATATTAAACACCCAATGCGGAGTTTTTTTGACTAGGGGTATGTCACTGTACAGCTCGTATAGTTCTTAGTTGAATCTTCGTCACCATAGCCCATCAACGCAAACTGGACCGAGGATTTTTCGAAGAAATTTCCTCTCGAATCGACCAAGGATTTCTTCATCAATTTTTGACACGACGTAGAGCAGGACTACGATGATCAGGGTATTATATAAGATCTCCTTAGTAGTTCGAGTGAGGGCTTCTTAGCATGAAGAAACAGCGGTTGGCGAGAGTAATTCTCCGTTTAATTTCTGACGAGATATTGTTGTCAGAGCGGGTCCGAGGTAGATATAGTCCCGTACTTATTTAAAGTTATATATGCCTAAATCCTTTGTTGGTATCGAATGTGTTAGTGAGGTCGTTTCCGACCTTGATGGAGCAGCAAGAATTCCCCATCGTTATCCTACACAGACGGACGAGCTTGGGCGGTATACCGAAACTGGACATTGTTCTCTATAGTTTGTCTCTATAAATGCTGTCGTATGCGACTTTCAAATCTATGAATAGGTGGTGGATATCGATTTGGACTTCTTGGGTTTTTTTTCTAGGAATAGTGAAGATTTGATGAGTTGGGAACTTTCCAGGCCTGAAAACACACTGATAAGGGCCGATCAGGTTATTGGTTCTTTAACATCGTAATTAACATTTTATAGAGACAAAACTAGTTGGATGAGTTACAACCGGGAGGTAAAATAAGTTGATGTGTACTGAGCGAATGTGAACGAATGGGCATTGCTCAAAATAACGCCGCTCGGTTTCTACCCTCTTTCTACAACACCCAACCATTGAGTTCTATAATTATTTATCACAACATTTATCACAACAAAATTATAACCTTTGAAATAAAACTGACCTACATATAAACCTACACAACAAATTTATTACTTTTGAAATGAAGCTGACCTACATACCCTCTAAAAAAACCTGCTTGATAGATAGAATCATAATTCTCTTTCCTGGCATGGTCCTTATTGTTTAATGCTTTGACAAATACACCAATGAATTGAGGTTAAGTTTTGCATATCACATCAAATCTAGTTGCAAATATTTGATGTACAATCAAAGTATCTCCGCCCGAGGACGTTCATCTATCCCCGTCCATCTCATCATGTATATTAAGCTTCAATTTGCATCCAAAACGTTATGTTATGACATATTTACTGGTTCTCTCGTTTCACAAGATCCCATGCAAGTCTCTTTCAACAATTCAATCTAAAATGTAATCTATCTGGAGATTATTGAATTTATTTCCATTAAATTGTTTATTCCATAAAAAACAACAACAACACATACAAAAAATAAACACATTATCGTGTGGCTGGGTGCACCAATATTGATTACAATTTCCAGCTGAAACTGACATTTTATTCAACTTTTTCGACGATATATCGAAATAAAAAAAAATTCATAAGTTAAACCTCCCTCTAAACAATCTGTCACCGGATGACTTTGCGCAAAGGGCAAAGAAATAGGCACTCTCAGTTCTTTGCGTGGGTGGATTGAAAATACGATATCCCACAAATGTCACATCAATAAAAAGGAAAACACTTTTTATGTAGATAACTTAGAGGCTGGATTTGATATCCTTTTCCCCTTAGGCAGTCGGTACGGATTGCTTTTTTTTCTTCGTTTTTTGTGTGCGAGTTTTTGAGGATTTCGATGGAAAGTTTCACCTCAGTGGTTGCATCCAACTCACATTATTGGCGACCTACTTTTAAAATTTGTAAATTTTCCTTTTTTTCGTTTGAATGATAAATTTGTAGATTGTGTCAACAAATATTGTTCGCTGGAGTAACTTAACACCTAGTAAATATATGTAGGGAGTGATTTTGGGAATACATTTCATGATTGTACATACCATATATCTGGTTTGCATTAAGTGTATTGATGATGGATTTAGTTTCATTTTGAATTTTTTTTTTTTTAATTATACATTGAAGGCTTTAATGACAAGCAAGATGAATGTTATAATATTTTGGTGTTCGTGCATTTGTTTGCATAAACACAAAAATTGTAATAACTCTTTCAATCTGATGATGGACTTGGAAATACTTTTTGGAGGTTTTTTAGGGATTCTAAAACGTTATTTTACCAATAAAAAAAAAGCCGGGTGTGCAAGTAACTCAAGGTACATCCTACTTCCTACGGACTAGTATAATTGCTGTTCCAGTGCTCAACGATACAGCATAGTATATATGATTTATACAAAATTAAAATCTCTTCATAATTTGAGACACGATGAGCACGTGCCCAAAGTAGTGTGAGACTTAAACCCACTAAGACCACCACCCTTTTGGCATTTGTATTGCGACTAAGCATGCGACTTGTCTGGCTTTTTTTTTTCACGAGTAATGAATGTTTGGCAGATAACTTTCCTTTGAGAGTTCCTGCTTTTTCCGCAATCTATTTCGCGGTTTGTTATTATAGGGCCAAATCAAAGTGGTTAGATCTTTGAAGACGCCGCAATAAATTTGTTTCGTCAAGAATTTGGAGGACCGTTGTGTTAACTAGTCCCAATAAACGTTTTTTTATGTTTGCGAGCAAACATCTTTAACCGCGGGAATACCCAGATCTCTTCTCAGATCTTCATTCCTTATATACCACGCATTGACGAACGATCTTATCATTTTGTTTTCAAAAGTTTGTAGAATGTTTAGATTCGTATCACTGGTACAACCCCATAGTTGTATACCACATGTCCAGACCGGCTTTAGCACTTGCTTGTAAATATAATCTCAGCTTGTTATCAAGGTTAAGCTTCGAATATTTTCCGACTAACCAGCACAGTTGTCTGTACTTATTTTTAAGTTGTTCGCATTTCTTTTAATTTTGCATTGAGTGTCATTCCGAGATGATTCGCTTCATTTGCAAAAGGGACTCGAACCGTATTGAGAAATACTGGCCAATTGTTGGTCCGTTAATACGAAAAATCTATATAAACCGATTTGCTCTCGTTAAGTGCAATCCGCCAGGATTTTGTCCATCCATTAACCTCGTTAAAAGCGTTTTGTAATTTCATATTTGTATTCTCTATTGCTGTGCCAACTGCTAGTATAGCTGTATCGTCAGCAAACGTGGTAACTATTGTATCGTTTGTTTGTGGGATATCACGTGTAAATAGGAGGTACAAGAGTGGTCCGAGGACGGTTCCTTGGGGTACTCCTGCCAATATTTCTTTGAACTCCGAATATTCGTTTCCAAGTTTCACACGGAAGAGTCTTTGCTCAAGATACGAATGGAGGATTTTATATAATTTTTCAGGCAGAACTTGTCCTTAGTTTGTATTGAATGCCTCTATGCCAAACTTTGTCAAAAGCTTGGGACACATCAAGAAATACGACTTTTCTTCGAAAGCTTTCTCAATTACATCATTAATTCGTTGAACTTGGTCCACAGTCGAATGTTTACTTCTAAACTTAAATTTATGATCAGGTAAAAGGCGTTCCTGATCAATTATGTGGTGTAAGCGACCGAGTAATATCCTCTCAAAAACTTTTGAAATTATTGGAAGAAGTGAAATAGGTCTGTAAGATTTTATTTCATTCGGTGATTTTCCTGGTTTGAGAACCAGAATGAATTCTGCGACTTTCCACTGTCTTGGTATGTATTCTAATCTAATTTCTGCATTTACAATGTAGAGGAGTTAAGTTAATGCTTTCCGAGGTAACATTTTTTTAGAAGTTCTCCTGTAATCAGGTCCTAACCTGGAGCTTCTTTAGGCTTTAGTTTCTGTATTTTCCGTTTAAGCTCGGCAATAATAATTCCTAGGTGTTGAAAATTCCTTGGGACATACGTTGGAAGCTGATGTGGCTTTTATCAAAAAGCTAGTTTACTTAAATACATTTACTTAATGGTTCGACGACCAGTTGGATGTTTCTGTTTGGGATAAGGTAGTCAGCGCTTTAATGGAGGGAGGGTCATATATCCCTTTTCCTTCAAGCACTCTGACATCCGCGATTCTTTGGGACTTAAACCGGAGTTGAGGTCGTGTTTGTTTAACCAAACTTATGAAATTAGCTATCGACGCTCTGGTTAAATGTTTCATATGTTGGTCCTTAGTTAGTTATTTAAACTATCAAAGCTAAACTCAAGAAGAATCTGTTGATAACTATGTGTTGCTCCTTCCGCTCCAATGCGATCGGCGTTAGAAGGTGTCAGACCTCTTTTGTGAATGTTGATAGAAACCAACACTGCTGAATATTGAAAAATCGGACTAGTCTCTTATGGGCTAAGGAGATGCTGTTTGCAAATCCTTGTCTGGCTTTTCACTTTTCTCTTATGTCATTGGGTTATGCTACCCTGATAATTTAAAACTGTCAGTATGATATCCTTACTAGTCAGTCCTGAACATTTCTTTAAAATATGTAATCACTTAATTTCTTAAGCAATGAATTGTTTCATTTTGCCCTATGGGATCTTTGAGTTCCACTTAATTTTTACCGTATGGGACAGATAGTTACAAGTCAATAGCAAATAAATTCAACGAGTTCCTTTTTCAATTGGAAAATCGGAACACTTCAATGATATGATTACATCATAGCATACCAAGGAAACATATGGTAGAATGGTAGGATGGTATTATAATATGCAACATCCTTACAATCCTTTTAATCCCCCATCCTAAGTGAAACAATGCAAATATGTTTATACAGTTTTCTCAATCCAGGATACAAGCCAACAGCAAACAAATGTCGTTACACATATATGCACTGCACAGTCATGTACATTCGTTAGTCAAGTGAACACATCTGAGGGAATGCATATGTGGATGCAACGGCATATGTTTCCGAATGTGACATTCTTTCGTTTCAACACATATATCTGTCAGAGTGCTGCGCAAATATATGTTCATGGTATTGACCTCATCACCAAAAGGATATTCTCCAGCAAATGATATCACGTAATGTGATACAGAAGAAGGTTGAAGATTGTGTACATAACTTTGCTGTCAATTTGTAAAATACACAGAAAAGGGTTACTTCCACTTACGGCATAAATAGGGTTGCAATGCCGGGCAGCTATGTGCCGTGAAGGTGACTTGAGTTAATCAAGGAAAAAGCTACCTACCACTTATGTGCTTAGAATATGTCTACAGTTTTTTTTTTTTATTTTTGCTTGTTTGGAATATATTTTTAGATCCTGGACCTGCAAGAAAAAATGGGAAAACATACTCAAGCAAATAGTAGTGATGAAAACCCCCAACATATGTAAGTATATATATTATATATATATATATATATATATATATATATATAACTTAAGCCTTAAAATTTAGCCGATTCACGCCTTAATGCATTTACAGATTTTAGCCAAACATTCACGCATCTTTTGTATTTGTCTAGATATGTTTTTTGTCAAGTTTGGTTGAAATCGGAAGTGTTTGTGTTGTGCGTGCAACATTTTTGGTTGATATGTTGTGTGTTTACGTATAATTCACGTAATTTTTTTATCAATTTAATTAATTTCCCTTTTATTTCCCTTTTAAAATATTCAGAAAATAATTAGAAGGCAAAAGGCCTTATTTTTTTCAAAATCCGCTTACCACCACGCCCACTTTTAAGAAAACTTTAATTTTAGGGTAAACCGTAAGAAATTTATAAAAAGTGTCTGCGCAAGTTTTTTAGACATTCTGAATGTCTTTATATCTTCAACACAAAGTTTTTTGCCACGCCCACTTTTTGGTGGCATTATTCCGGCACGATCTTAACATTTCGTCTAAAGATCGCCCATTTCCTAAAAAAGCGCCCGAATTATGCTGGCATTTTCGTCAGGACAAGATGGGTTATTTTCTGATGCAACAGGTGAAACTTACAAAACAATTCTCATTTCTCTAATTCTCGCCGAAATACGATAAAATAATGGCATCGCATTGGCCTTTGCATCATTTGACATTGAAGAAACTTTATCGTATGGTCATTCAATATTTTAGATTTCATTCAATGTAACCCAGATGAAGTATAACAGATGAACATAAACAAAACCATTGTCGATGGCTAAGGTGCTGAAAAAATGCAAAATTATCATCTGGAATGAATGCACTGATTGCAAAAAAAAATTCCCACCGATTTCTACTCAATCGTTGATACGCAAAATGCTCTCATTGGCTGCATATTCCCCGATGTACGCACACAAAAAGTCAGAAAGAGCCATTTTGGGTCTAAAATTTTAATATAGAATGTTGCAATTTGTTACACGTACTCCTCGTTGCTTACAGCAGAACAAGTGTAAACATTTTTTAAAATCCGCTCATTGAGATTGTCTATATATATTGCTCAGAAAATCTTTCAAAATTCTTTGCGGTTTGGCTAACAACTATGGTTTTCTAAAAAAAGGGGGCGCGGCAGTCGGCGGATATAACCAATGTTTACACTGGATCTGCTTCGTCGGGCAAAGAGCCTATATACCAAATTTGAACACTCTAGCTCAATATTTAAGGCCCGAAAATCGGTAACACACAGACGGACGGACAGACTTAGCTTATACTGAGTCCATCCATATACTTTGAAGCATATCTATCAAAATTACTTCTCTATATTACAAACTTAATGTCAAAACTAATATACCCCTTTGGGATAGGGTATAAAAACGTTTTTATTTTATTTTGATAAACCCTGAACAATATAACGTGAAAATGTATCATCTTCTTAAAAATTTGAGCCACGCCCACTTTTTGGGCATGTTTAATTTAATGATGGAATGGGATAGAGTATTCTACGATTCGCACAACGGATTGTAGCCATCTGATAAGTTTTTTTTTTATTTAGGCCGTGTGTCAATTGCGTTAAAATGGGGGTTAAATTTTATCCACTGGTTAATTTTTGACCTTCCTGCAGGGGTAACCAAAGTATTGACTTTTTGCTGTGTCAACTGGATTAAATGGATTAAATTCCTTTCTTAATATTTTGTTGTATAAAAAATTACGGAATCAATTTCGGAGAGATCATCAAAAAACCCTTAATTACCTATTAATATCAGTAAAAACAATATTGTTGTATGAGTTGTGTTCATGATTAAGGATATTTATCCTACTTTGTTCAAGTTAAGCATATTTCGCGTATAAAATATACCAAAACGAATAAAATCATAACATTTTTGTAACCGTCCATTTTCTAAGACCCAATTTCAGTTTATGTAAAAACATAATAAGTGTTCTTTGCTTTTGATTTTTATTTTCTGAAAGATGTGCTATTTTCCCTCCACATGTGAACACTGGTAATGACGATTAACCCACGAGTGTGCTTACCATCTCTCTCACTCCTCAGTAGGTATACCAATTGTTAAAAGTTAGCCACTGGATAAATTTTAGCGAGATGTTGAGCAGGTTAAAATTCTCTATTCACCATACTAATGTCAAAAATTATCCACTGGCTAAAATTTTAACACAATTGACACACGGCAAACAAAATATTCACTCAAAATAATTTGGCAAAACAACGTTTGCGGGTCTGCTGGTTTTAAATAAAATATTTTCGAAATTATGTTTCTAACCTTAAGCGAGCCGCGCAATATGGTAACAGACGTTTACTAACCATTTGTGCGACTCGTAGTGAGTGTGCAATTACTACTTCTAAAAAAGTGTTCCAAAACCAAAATCATCAAATCAGATACCTCAATCCGAAATTCGCTAAACCACAATCCGAAAAATTATTGTGTTCACCTTTATGCAACGGATCACTAAGACTGTCCGGCCTGTGTTCAATACCACCCATAGCAATGCCAACTTGTTTTTCACTGGATCCCTTCTAGCGATGATTTAACAAATCATGCAAGTACCATCAATTGTTGAACAAATCTTATCACACCTCAGCAATTTATATTCGGCATAAAACAAGAGATCACGCCATTGTGCATAAAGATCTCGTTTCTCATGTGTGCACGTGCACAGCGCCTGCCCGTACCATAAGGCTGGTGAGCGAAAATTTCTGATTTTTGTTCTTAATGCGTCATCTGTATGACTTTTAAATCGTTGGTGCTAATGAGCCTTTTGCGCGACAAAATGTTTATTTTTAAAAGTTAGTAATCTTGGTCTGGGCTTTTCTCATAACCATTCATGTGTGTGCATGTTTACGTCTTGCACGATAGCGGGACGTCCTGTTTTATGTCGAATCCGAACGACTATGTTAAAATAAGTTTTTCTTGGCAATTGATACTACTCGGATGATTTGTCAGACTATCGCGGAAGGATGGCTAGTGAAAAATAATTTAGGTGCTGCTACTGCCGGGAATCGAACCTAAACCTTCTGCGCGGCAGTTCAGTTTCTCTATATATTCCTATGGGGTTAATTTCAATTAATTTATTAAATTAATCAAAAATCTAAGTATCCTTGGTAGTTAAGGTAATCAATAGTTTAAGTAGATATTTTGTATTTATTTTATTAAGTAATCTTACGAGAACAGTGCATTGATGAAATAAGTGAAATGAAATGAAATATTAAGAGGACATATTTGATTAAGTTTCCTATCACCTTGCGGTGCTAACCTCGCTTGTGTGGCACGACTTTATATCACTGGATGATTGCCCAGCTAGCAGCACAAACGTTCCTATATTAGATCATTTGAGATGACTTTTGTCCATGCTGCGATAGACCATAACTCAGTGCGTCTCTGGTCAATCTGAAAGTCTATTGGGTGACGCAATAATTCATTTTTCATACATTTATCCTTCATGGAGAGTTTTGTCTAGAGAAGAAATAAAAACTAAAGTGTGGTTGAACTTTTTTAGAAGCTTCTATCTATCCGAATCCAAGGCTTTTATCCCTTATCTGATGGTTTTTGGTTTATGACATCCATTTATTCAGTTATTGCTATAACGCGTCAATAAATTTGGCTAACCAAAAAACCTTAAATCTTGATGGGTCCTTGCTCAACCACCCATTATATTCTGATCTCATTTGGGTTATGGTTTCTCTCTATTTAATCCTCAATGCAAGGCATTCCTTTGAAGACTCATTACGCCCAATTAGCCATAAATGCCGCAAAGCCAATTTTAATTACTCTAAGGATAGCCACACAAAATCTTCCATTCATGACGTGCACACACTATACATCCTTAATTGTGCTGAATATAATAATCCTTATATTGAAAAATGGATCCACACATCCATAAAAAAAAACCCTATCAAAAGTATGTGATATCGTCTCTGGGATTTGGAACGACGATGATGGTCGAACATCCTCGCCTAATATTAGAGAGATATAACTATTAACATCCCCCTGCCACATGGCCCGCAAACAAACACGCAACTTATTTGCCATTTGACCTGATTTCCAAAAGGATTTTCTTTCACTCAGCAGCCACATCCTTCCATCCCACATCCTTCCCCCCCCCCATTCTCCTCACATTGTGTGATTTAAATTATGCTGTTCTTTAGAGAGACGAAGAAGACGCAAACAAAAAAGAAACCACTTACGACGCGCTAAGATTTAATTAAGTGAGTACAACGCTCGTTCCGCATGGAGTGCCATCCCCTGCAAATCCGAACAGCTTCAGACTGATAATCTCTGGCAAATCGTAACCCGTTGGAAACAGAAAATCTTCACTCTAACCCCCTGGATGGCATATATATTGACTAGAAGCCCACAAAATAAACACGTGACTGATTTGCTTTTCTTTTCAATATTCATGCGACGTAAGGGTTTTAAGCCACCAGGGTAATCTGAGCTGAGTCTACCTTGACTAACGTGATGTAAGCTATAAAACATTTACAAGGGAGAATATGTACATCAACAGCAGGTGTAAGTGTTATTCTTTTCCCTTAAACGTAGGGGGTTGGAGGAGAGTCTACCTCTTATCCAACCACTCGCATAACCGCCCACTACCAACCAGCAATAACGATACAAACATTTATCATGTTGATGCAATTGATTTGTGCCCCAGGCAATCAGCGGGTGGGTTTGTGTATCCTGCAGATGCCTCTCGGTTTGAAATCTGCTTATGTAACTGAAGAACAAGCTGCAGTGAGGGAGTGCGAAAGCTCACCGCTTTTCTCATTTCAGCAGATACTGTGTAAGTCCTTGCTTTCAGATACCGCACGAAACTTTTGTTAATAATATAAATTCCACTGAATATCTCCACAATAAAGGATGAAATCTATTTGTCCTTGAAGGTAGGCCAGGCACAACAACTTCGGAGGTATTTTCTTATATTTGGTTAGTAGGTGAAGTTTTATCATCCACCGCGGGCCAAACCCTCACACAACCCATTCCTTTGTGGATTACTTGTGCAGGAATAAACATTCCTTTAAACCGATCAAAGGATTTGGGAGACTTAGGCAAAGTTTGCTGCTCGCCTTTGGCTTTTGGCCAGAACACACAAAATAATCGGCTTTCTCTGTCCAGTGTGACAGTGGGGGGTGCCGGCGGTCCGTCGATCTATTACGTAGATAACTTAATGTCGCTGCAAATGAGCGCTGGTAGTTATCTCTGTTTTCCGCTTGAGTTGTGGGTGCTTAAATCCCCCTTCCAAGAAGGTCACAAAAAGGACAACAATTGCTTATTCATCGATTCGATTTGTCACTATTTGCTTAAGACTCTGGCCGTTGACTTTTCAAGCGAAGTTTGATGTGTCCTTTTGGCAGGCGGCAGCTTTGAGTGCGGAATGAAATTTACGTTCTGATATCAGATTTAATGGGTTACCATTCAGTGCGATACTTAATGTCTATCTAACAAATAAAAATAGGCAATAGGTTGGTTATCAGCAATAATGACGGCTTTTCCGACCGAAGAAGTCCATTTCCATTCATCATCCTTGTAATGGCAAGAATATTGAAGGTTCTGCCCAGCCCACCGACGTGACGACTTATGCTGGCGATTTATATGCTTGAAGGAAAATATTTAACCATCCATTAGAGTGATATCCTTTGAAATGCAGTCGAGCGAAATGCGAATGCATGTTCAAATAAGAAACTGATAGTTTAGGAGTCAAAGATGCAACTCAAGTCTCAGCAAACAATCGAACAGTAATGACATACGGATTTGGGGGTGGGTAAAATTGCACACGGCGATGACATGAATCGGTAGGAGGATACTGATTTAAGTGATTTCTGATTTCTTATTTGTTTGAATCAATATCTTTATCTAGAGGAAACAAATCGATTTTTGTCGGTCCTCGTTTTTGAAATGAAAGCGGGATATTGTGCCCCATGTGAAGTCAATTGGAGTGAGTTAAATTTATCACTTGGAAGTGCTATATCGAGTGATTTTTTAAATTTTGAAACACAATACAAATCGAAAGCATACAGGTAAGGGTTGCAATTAATCTGATGGCCAAAGCAGACATGTCGGATTATAATTTTGTTGTATTTAAAATATTTATTCGGAAAGCCATCATAAGATGAAAAATCTTTGAAAATTTGCCGTCAAAATGCTGCAAAGCTATCAGAGCACATATTTACGAATGTTTCAATGATTTTATACCACAAAATATGTATATTTGGTGCCACAGGCTCGATACCTTCACACCCATTCATATAAGTACTTATTGCGCCGTTGTAGTGGCAATGTGTTCGCATTTTAAGTGGAAAGTTGTACTTTTAATCCCAGTACCTTTCGTTCGTGATGGAGCCAGTGTCCACTACACCCAACATTTTGCCTATATTTTTCTTATGTTCTCTTATCTTTAAATTCTCGTGCATATTAAAACTATACAAAGGTATAAACGTTCTTCATAACCTCTTGAGGGTGTGTAAATTATATAAAACAAAATACCGGCTCCTAGCAGCTGAGTTAGGTTGGGTTAGATTTGACAATTGACAGGAAAAGTCCAATCAAATCCCCTGCGGTGCAAGTGGGGCACGTCAATATCTTATTTATGTATAACAACCTGTGGTTCTCTGAACTAGCGAGAAGCCTTAAGATTTCTAAGGAGTCTTCATGGATTTCTCGGAAAGTATCTTTGTTAGAATGCGCCTATGGCTGGCATACATATGTCCGTAACTCACTTCACCTTGTTTCCCTTTTCGCATCTATTTTTTAGCATAAAAAGATGAGTCTTTTGCAATGTTTTCCACAAGATTAAAGTTGACAGGTATGCGTCATTTCAAGAAACCCTTTTCCTTTTTAATTAAATCGGTCCCTCCAAAGTAAAAGTATTTCAAGTGTCAAAACCAGTTCGTTTCTAAAGTCCGATAGCGATATATGTCATTGAGTTTGTCATTTTTTGTGAACAGAGTATTTTTTTTTGCTATCATCAACATACTATTAAGGGCGATCTTTGTAAACGAAGAAATAATGCCCAATCTAAAATCATGTTTTCATTAATTTGTGTGCCCTGGGCACAATCCTATGTTTCGGAATATGAGAACTGAATGTCGTCAGTACTGAAACTGTGGGCTTCGTTGAAATGACGCGTGTTAGATCGGTGGAATGAATCTGATGACACATTTTTAGAATGTGGTCCGAAACAAATTTATGGCCCATGATTTATTAGCAAAGAGTAAGATTTCGTTATAATCTTGTAAGAGTGCTTATGGCAACTACCGTCGCGTCGCACTTTGATGATATCGTGTGCTGTTTTTAGAGGTTAGTTTTTCGAATAGAGATAAAACTGACATTTTGTGGTCAAATCAGGCAATTCTTATGTCATGTCTTTATGTTCAGTTTGGTTTTCCATTTCATCATAAACAGGTTGACAAATGAACAACGCTTGCAAATCGTGCAAATTTATTTCGAAAATAATGGTTCAGTTCGCGTAGTTTACCGCAAGCTCCGTCCATTTTATTGTCGACATAACCGTCCATCAGAGCAATAAATTCGGTTTATAATGGATCGTTTTCGCACTACGTTTACTCTATGTGATAATACGCATCCGCAGAGACGTCGAACAGTATGCATCCAAGAAACAATTGCCGTTGTAGAGCAAAGTGTTGAAGAAGACCCGAATGAGTCGATTCGCCAACGTGCACAGCAATTGGAGCTTTATCCATCAACTTTATTACACGATCCAGCTTGTGCAAGAATTAAAGCCGCGAGACCGTGCAATGCGTCGTGATTTTGATGTATGTATGAGGCTCATTTTTGGTTGATTGGCTACGTCAAAAAGCAAAATTGCCGCATTTGGAGTGAAGAGAACCCACATGAGACCCTTGAGACGCCATTACATGGATGTTTGTTTTTCGCGGAAAGGACCTGTCAATTAGCCCAAGATCGTGTGAATTGCCACCATTGGATTCTTTTCTTTGGAGATATGTGAAGTCGCTCGTCTCCGCCAACAAACCAGAAACATTAAGGGACTTGGAAGCCAACATTCGTGGCCTTATTGATGACACACGGCCCCAAATGCTCGAAAAAGTGGTTGAAAATTGGACCTCTAGACTTGGCTTATTCGTACCAGCCGCGGTTGCAACATGCTCGTAATCATATATAAAAATTAATGGAATAAAATTATCCTTCCAATAAATTCAAATGGATGGACATAAATACGATTTTCTTGTGATTTATTTCAATTGGAAGTTCTTTACCTCTAAAAAAAACACCCATACAGGTGCTTCGGAGTAGAGATCAGCACCTACGACAATATCTATCTTTGAACCATTTGTATGGATTAATTTGATCCTTATTTTTTCTGCCTTTTTTTTCTATGCTAAGAATGGAACAAATCAATGGTCTTTTAAATTCTAAGTATGGTATGGTTTGTTCACCCTTCAGCCTGGCTTAATTTTGTAAGGTCAGTTTTTAAGTTCGAGGTCATCTTAGTTTCTGGATTAACATCGAGTTATGTCGAGGAATATGGGTCAACTCAGAGTTAACCAAATATCGTTAAAATGAGTAGTCTTCACTTTAAAACCGAACCGTAGTCGTAGAGCTCACCATACAATAAGCTATTTCACAGAGAGATTAAAAGGGAGAAGAAAAATGGTTGTTTTCAGTCCCACTGTGAAGTGATCCCTAATGTACTGATCTTAACACTTACATGTCGAGGAGCTGCAGCATAATTTTATTTTAAAAATCCCGGCTTTTGCGGAAGATACTATTGCGTGGTTTTCAGCTACGTAGTTGACTACAAACGTTGGGTCCCTGTGTCAAATTATGACAGTTTATTGACAGTTTGTTCACTGATCTACCTCTTGCGAAAGTCAGACAAACATCCAAGAGTAAAACTCACATGAGAGGTTTATCAAATTAAGCATTCGGATTCGGCGTTAATAAGGAGGTCGCCTACTTTGTTGCAAAAATAATAATTTCGCATTCACAAATTTAATTTTTATTTTTTAGTATCGGATAAATAGAGCATCAATACTTTCTTTGCTTTTCCCTTAAATTGATATCTCAGTCATAGATGAGCGGTGTCAATGTAGTCGATGTGTTTTTTTCCTTTTTGTACTACACACACACCTTACAGCTAATAAAATTCGTGGTTGTATCTTCTTCTCTATTCGCCTTTATTCGGTAACGATTTTTTTATTCGAAAGTGCCCAATATTTGTAGGACAAGTCGGATTAGGGTCCGGTCACATTTGCTTGCTCAAATAAAGTAGCATAGGTTTCCTTTAATTAGTCTTCGCCTTAATAGCGGAGAAATCACCGCATTAAATGGTCTCGATGGACCCTCGAAAAATTGTCCAATTTCGACTTTAGTTCAAAAACTACGTAACATTGAAATTTCTGTTTGTATTTGTGCTACCCGTTAATTCAAAAACGTAAAAACCTCTTCTGAGTCCAACCACATTTAAGTTCACTGTATGAAATTTTAAATGTAAAAGTATTTTTGGGGGAATTTTCATAAAAAAAAACGTTTTTTGGTTAAAAAAGAAATAAACAAAAACAAATACTTGGTACCAGTTTTTTTTAATCTGAGATCATCTTACTTTCAGTAATAACCTCGAGTTAACCCTCCAACTGCTTATTTGACCAATTTCCGTTTTTTTTAACCCTGCGTAAATTTTGTCATATTTTAATCTTGAATTTACCACTACAAACCAAACATTGGAATCCTTGAATTCAAAAACGAAGAAGAACTCAGCCAGTATATTGGAGTAAAAAATCCAAAAATTCAAAATTCCCTAATTAATTACCTTATTCCCCATTCGTGAAAACTGAGTCCGACTTCTTTTATCTCGATCTTTATGGGCACTAGTCCCGTATTTTTTAAACCAAATGTGAGCACGGGATCAGGACAAAATCTCCATTTTTGTTTATCGGATCTCTATTGGCGTCTGTAAAGACATTGGGTCTACAATATCGTCAGCGAAATACCATACCAGCACGTATACCGAAGAGGATACTTCCGTCGTTCCAAAATGATTCGCAAATTTATTTTTGAAAAAGTTGTGCCCTGTAATCTAATAGAAGGGTATAACAGTTGTAGAGTTTAACCTTTAGCAACTGTAATGCTGATGCTATGTTAGCATAACAGTCCGCGGTGAACCCAAGCCCCAACCAACTTCAATTCTCCTTTTTGCTCTCAAAAGGATTAGGGATTCCTTAATCGTTCTTTTGCGTACTACTGGGATGGTTTGATAATATCTCTTAATTATTTCTGTTGAGTAAACCTTGTTGTTTTTTTAGTTTCTCCAACCTTGTAACAATTTGTTACAACGATTGTTGAAGCGATTTACTCTATTTTGTGAATGGTAGTTCGTCCATTGCGAGTATCCGACTTGGCTTTGTGTCAGCCTAGTTATGGTGGGATGTATGTCAATTTAAGGCAAATTACAAATCCAATAGCTTGGTCAGTCATTACTTGGTGGTTTCCTTTCGCTTGCAACTTTTGTGATTTTTTTTTTCAGATACCATTGTGTGAAATAAAAAACGTTGCACCAAGAGTGCTAAGAATTTTTGTTAGACGAAATATACTTGCATTCATACCACACAGAGGCAGTTTTCACTATATACAAACTATACGAAAACTGCATACCCCAACCGACATAAATCGAGATGATGAAGACAATTCCCTCTGGATACAAATTTTCAATCGGTACCCAAACGAACAATCAAGACACCTGTACTTCCCCAAACCGGATCTAATACCTTGCTTCAGCGCTCCGTTGAAAGACTGAAAATACAATGCAGTTCATTAAAAACTCTTACAGGGTTCGGCTTAGCTCCTGCTCCTCCACAGGTAATATATCACACAAGAACTGAATAATCTGGACGGCACAATTTGCAAAACGATTTTCATTGTGTGCGGTGTTGGTAATCTCTAAAATAAATTCGCCTTTCACAACAAAAGGACGAGCACCCCCCTTCCTAAGACCCCATACACGCAAACACATACCAACCCCACCAATGCAATCAAATAAAGATACCACAAATCTAATTCAAATAAAATATTCATTTATTCGCATTTGAAAAGGGAGAATCTCCATAAAGACCTGGCAAATCTTTTTCTCTATTTGAATTGCAAACAAAAAATGAACTTTGTCAGCATTATTCGAGGTTGAGAAAAAAAAAAAAACCAAATCAATTCCTAAAGGGACCAGGTGTAGGTATTATAATGTGCCCTTAAGCTGTATTTTGCGCAGGGATTCCCTATTAGGATCGATCGAAGTGTGCTCGCCTTTCCTTTGCCTGGAATAAACCCTCCTCAGACTGGGTGCGCTTCATTTATTAATTGTATACTTCGTACGAATACGAATCACTGGTCCACCCTCCAGATGGGACGTCGCGTCGTGTCGTTATTGTTTGATGGATAAAGCTCGCCGAATTAATTCGAATTAACCATGACAAACGAGTGTAATTAGGCTTGCGGCTTACGGTCGACTGACACTCCCAAATGGCCAGTCGGAGCAGAGCCATAGCCATTCGAATAATGATTTTGTTTTCTTGATAACGATGACGAGAAATCAACGAAAGCCCGTCATGTATTTTTTTAGTTTTCCCATGCAAATGGATTGTTGCTCCTTGGGGGTGTGTATAGGAGGAACGCTGTTACCCCGCTATCACTGGAACTCATCATCATAACTCTTGTTTTCAATTACAGAAAGTGTTTATTTGCCTGGCTCGTAAACAGTGCTATAAACTTTTAAATTCAAACGTTTGCATAATGACGAGTTTGCAGTTTGCTCAGTAGCGCGTAGCGCGGGCGGTAGCCAAGTTTTAATTTCTTAAATAACATGAAATTATAATAAGAGACAGATACGGATATTTGACATCTAAGGCTCTTACTTAACTTTTCATGTGTTCTGGTTCTTGATGTTGTGGATTTACAAACAATACCCGTTTATGGCCGGATGTGCTGTCGTAGTAGGATGATTTATTTTGGGAAACTCTTCAAAATTATTTCGGTGTATTCCCACAGCATTGGGTTCGTTTTTGTTGAGCAAACAACTTCTTTTCCTGAATCATAATGTTTGGTATAACCTTGTGAATAAACAGGAACCGAATTAATGTATGTGGATATAAGTGAGCGAGATCAGCATTTAGTATTTGGCATTTAAAAAGAGCAGGGCCGGATCTGACGATTAAGAATTTCAAGCGCTAATTGCACAAGAATTTTTTTATTTGTCTGTAATTCGAAAAAAAGAAAAAAAAAACAGCACACTTCTGACACTTATTTATTTTTTGAGTAGACATGTCATAACAATCTTGAGAAGTAATAGATAATTCTGAATCTCGTTTTTGACTGTACATAATATCTCAAAGAATCTGTTACTCTATACAAACAAAGTTAGCTTCATTACTAAAATTCTTTTGTTCCACTGTCGAAATACGAAATGGACAGCAATATTGTTTATTAAATTATACTCTCTTAGGTACGTGCTGGACATTAGTCTTAATTAGTTCGCTCGAATCATTGATCCTGGTGACCTCGATCCTCGGTGATCCGCTTGGAAACAGAAGGCTTTCGGGGCTTGAACTTTGGTTTTTATTCGTTCTATATATCATAAATTTTTTTATTGTTCACAACATAGCCATCATCGTCTCCTCCATAGTTCAACGCAAACAGAGGCAAACATTTTCTCACGATTTTTTCACTCAAAACGACCATCGATTTCTTCATTCCCTTTTGATACGATGAATGGTTTGGCGCCGTAATATAGAAATGGGATGAACACTGTCATGTATAGGATTTCCTAAGTAGTTCGAGTGAAGGCTTTAATACTAAATTGCCTTCTTCGATTAAGGAAACAGTAAGTGTCAAGTTCGCTTAATTTTGGACGAAATTTCGTTGTTAGAGTTAATTGCCAAGGATACAAATTCCCAGGGCAATGGTGACGTTCTGTCCAATCCGACGATGTTGTGTGTCATTCCGTGTTGGCAGTATATACTTGGTCTTTCTCTCGTTTATATATAAACCATTGTCAGTTTTTGTTATCGAATATAATCGATGAGGTTGTTGCCGACCGAGATGGCAATCCTATAAAGACGGACGAGTTTGGGCGTCATTCCTAAAAAAAGACTTGGCTTGGTATAATTCGTCTCTATAAATGCTATTGTATAAGGCATGAAGTTTAAATGAGTTTTGATCCGTTTGGTCTTAGGTAGACCAACTCTCTTACAACCTCAAAGTTTTTGCTATTCACCGCGTACACATGAGCTATCACCATCCAACACCTACCTGGGAAACAAGAACAAACAGGTTCCCAGCCGAGTCAGCAGTTCATTGGCCCGAGTTAAAACACACGAATTTGCTGGACATTCGACATCTCTCATTTGCAACCAACATATTCCCAGCTGAATCAGCAGTTCATTGGCCTGGGTGCATTTGCATGCATTGGCTGGTCACCCTAACCCCCCGTTGGTCAACACACAGCGGATGCACGCGCGAACATTATTCGTGCTAGGTCAGCAATGATTGGTGCGAACCTACTTTTCATGCGAACCTTATCTTCGACGCAAGAGTTAGTTTTTAAAGGAACCTTAATCCGATCGGTTGTAATAAATAAAATTTATTACGTCTTAATAGTCCGTGTTGTTTTAATATCAAGTAAGTCGAACAGTTGGGCCAACCTCTTGGTTGGCGTTCGAGTTTTTTTTATATTATCCCCGGAAAGATAATTTAACTACACGAATTATATATTATTATTATTAAATAATAAAAACAAATGAGTTATTTTTTACTCATAGCGTCAATACACCATACAAACATGCATGCGCAGCCACAAGTATGCGCAATACTAACGGGTGATCCAAGTAGAGATACTTTTTTCAATAGCCTTTTTTGATAGATCATGTGTGAGTCGTGTCATGCTGTCATGTTATTTTTGTTTAGTATTGTTTGGCATTTCATAATGGAAAGAATTACGCGTGAACAACTTTTACAAATTGTTCAACTTTGTTATGAAAATTCACGTTCTGTGAGGAATGTGTTTCGTGCACTTCGCTCAACTTATGGTCAACATAATCGGCCTACTGAGCGTACTATTCGCAACACCATCACCCATTTTGGAACCCAGTATTCATTATTGGATAATATTCGAACGAATAGACCACGTCCAGCACGCTGTGAAGAAAATATAGCGGCCGTAGCTGAGAGTGTACACGAAGACCGTAGAGAGTCGATTCGGCGCCGTTCGCAGCAGCTCGGACTGACGTATGGAACGACTCGGCGCATTTTACGTCAAGATCTTAAATTGAAAGCGTATAAAATACAGTTTGTGCAACGACTGAAGCCGCTCGACCTTCCCAAGCGACATCGCTTCGCTCTTTGGGCTCTTGAAAAGTTCCAATAAGATCCGACGTTTTCGAGGCAAATTTTGTTTAGCGATGAGGCCTATTTCTGGCTCAATGGGTATGTAAACAAACAAAATTGCCGCATTTGGGACGAAGAGCAACCTGAAGAGATTGAAGAACTGCCACTTCATCCAGAAAAAACAACGGTTTGGTGTGGTTTGTGGGCCGGTGGAATCATCGGTCCATATTTCTTTAAAAATTATGCCGGTGCGAACGTAACCGTCAATGGCGACCGTTATCGTGCCATGATAACCGACTATTTGATGCCTGAAATTGAAGCTCGTGATCTCGGCGACATTTGGTTTCAGCAAGACGGCGCCGCTTCCCACACATCGCATCCATCAATGGACTTATTGAGAGAACATTTCGGTGAGCACATAACTTCACGTTTTGGGCCGGTCGATTGGCCACCAAGATCGTGTGATATCATCTTCAAAAAATAAATGCCAAAGAATGTTCTTTCAATTGATAATAAACATTCTCCATTAAATTTGAATTTTCTGTGTTTTGTTCTTTTAAAAAGTAGGGAACCTCGAAATGGATCACCCTTTACTTCCTCGGCCTAGTATTCGTGTAAACTGCGCAGTAATCATTCGTTGTGTTTTTCTCTGGTTGAAACACATCGTAAATTTTAATGTGAAAATTTACTCTTTGCTGGATTTTTTGGCAGTGACTGCGCAATTTCATTGACACACTACAAATGCATGCATGCGCAAACAAGAAAATAGCAAAATTATCTTAAATCACTCATGTCGCATGTGCAATCCGTACAGTCAATACCATACACTCTCAGTTTACATGCGCAATCACTATATTGCGCATTGATGCATGTAACGGGTGATTTTTTAAGAGTTAAATTTTTCAGGTTGGCATCACTGGTTAGTAATGGCGTCCAAACGTCATCTGTCAAAGTAAAAAGTTTTCAGCTTACTCTGCCATTTAATCATGGAAAGACTTACAAACAAGCAACGATTACAAATTATTGATATTTGTTTTCAAAATTCGTGCTCTGTGAAAAATGTGCACCGTTTGTAACGACCATATTATGGTCGTCATAATCATGAATTATGAATCAACAATTTGTGCTGTTATCACCAAAGTTAACATCAAATTCACTTTGTTGGACATTTAACCATCGACCGCATGCGTACAGTCCGTACCGAAGAGAATATTGCAGTCGTAGCGTCCAATGTTAATAAAGATCGTGAACTGTCAATTCGTCGCCGTTCCCAGCAATTGGGCATGTGTTACTCAACCACATCGAAAATTGTACGTGTCGATTTGTGTTTGAAAGTCTATAAAATTCAACTTGTGCAAGAATTACAGCACAATGACCCGCCACAACGTATAAATTTTTGTGAATGTGCCTTAGAACAGCTCGATGGAAATCCGCTGTTTTATCGAAAAATTGTGTTCAGTGATGAGGCTCATTTCTGGCTCAACGGATACGTAAATAAGCAAAACTGTCGCATCTGGAGTGATAAACAGCCATATTCCATACAAGAATTACCGATGCATCCCGAAAAAACGGCTGTTTGGTGTTTATGGTCTGGTGGCATCATCGGTCTATTTTTCTTCAAAGACGACCCTGGAAGAAACGGTACCGTCAACGGCGAACGATATATAGCCATGATACGCTACTTCTGTTTGCCCCAGTTGGCTGAGTTGAACTTGGTTGACATGTGGTTTCATCAAGACGGTGCCACATGCCACACAGCTCGTGAAACAATGGAAATGTTGAAGGATGAATTTGGTGAGCAGCTTAACTATCGAAATGGCCCTGTGAGTTGGCCGCAAAGATCATGCGTGGACAAGCCGAACACGATTGAAGCCTTACAGGGTAACATTACACGGGTAATTCGTGGAATACAGGCCGAAATGCTCCAAAAAGTGACACAAAATTGGTCCTCCCGAATGGACCATTTGAAACGGAGCCGCGGACAACATTTACATGAAGTCGTCTTTAAAACGTAAACGGCTTACCTATTTTATTCGATCAACCGTTAATGTGTGCACGCTATTATTGTTTTTATTCAATTAGATCTGCTTAATAACAAACATTAAATTATCTCATCACAACGACGATAACTCAATCCCGAACAATACCGATCATGGTTCAAGCCCTTACCTGGATCTTCCCACAAAGATTCAGAAGACCTTGCAAGTAAACACATTCCATTACTCAAGTGTAGTTTGTGCTACAAACAACAGTGACTGGGAATGCGCCTACATCAGCATTCTACAGAATTGGACGTTTAAGATAAGTAGGGCATGTAGAGTGAATGGACACCCATATTTCGTATCGCTGGTTCTTCGATTTTCAGCCAAACAGAAATGCCTGCGAACTTAGGCCTACATAGCAGAGTTACAAGTTCAGAATTGGTTTGTACACTTCTAACCCATTAATATCAGGATCTACCGAAATTTCTAGATGTGAAGCTTTGACATTTAATTCCTCAGGCCATACTCATAGGACCGAACAGGTTGTTGATGGTAGGGGAACGGATCTTGTACACCCATTAATTTGATGCAGCTTAGATGGTCTTTTGTTTTGTGGAAAATATCTATGCATATAATTTCACAAGACCAAAATTTACAAATGTGTTGTTGTATGTTCTTTTCAAGTCACGCACTACAGTTTTAAATAAGTTGGTTGGACGTCATTCATTTCCAGTAGCCTTGTTGTTAAGCATTAGCAAAGACTATAGAACTACATAGAGTGCGCATCTCATAGAACGAATATTTTCTATGTGGGGTACTGATATTGATACCCCTGTGTTCACATTGCAACCCCAGCATCAAACAACATCCTTGCCGATGCATACGATCTACGAAATTTCCCCTGCACACTTACCGCCCGCTTCTGAAACGGCTACACAATTTTTAGCTGTGATGTGTACTCTATGTAGTTCTATACTCTTTGGCATTAGATTGTATGTAGCTATCGTGTTTATTTTATTTCCGCGGTAATTTTTGCTATGGCTTCAATAATCAATGAATCGTTTTGCATATCGTCAGAAAAAATCTTGAAAGCTAGTCTGGTTGTTTTTGACAACATTGCCGTGTTTGGTTTGCTCCTTCAAACCCACCACAAGATTTTTCTCGTCGCCTTTAGTTATTAGTTGGAATGTGTCCAGGGATGATTTTGTTACTGTAATAAAGTAAACTATCCCCTAAAAAATATTGACCGATTCAAAGGTTGGAGACTTAAGACTAAACTATAATAGTCGGAAACAATCGGGAGCTAATGTCAAAGTTCTACGTTAAGTTTTCTTCAGTACTGTCAATTACTGAAGTTGCCCATAACATAACAGACTTTTGTAAATGGAAGCGATTGTTAGGGTGTAAGTCGTTGAAGTGAAATGTCAAATGTTTGTATGAAGGATCAAAAGAAAGAGAAAGAGCGAATGAATTCGCTTTTTCGCAAGTGAGCAAAAGTAAACGAAAACTGAACGAATCGAAGCGAAAAGCTATTATGGTTGTACAATACAAGTTTCATGTCGTTCGCAACCATCTTCTATTATAGCTCAGCCTTTAAGTCTAGATATACGGCGGATTGCTCTACTTTAAATTGAGCCCAGTAAGTGCAAGTCTCATGGCCGAATTTCGAACATGGTAAAATATTCGCTATGTCGCCTAGTCTGTTCTCCTTACCGAAAGTTACATTTTCTACAAACAAACGTTTTTATTTATTTGAATATCAAATTAGATAAATAACTGGGATTTTTAAAAGTTTATAAAAGCGTCCCTCTTTAGAAAAGTTATTAATAAAGTTTCAAAGCCAAAAACGATCGTATAAGTCCCCTCTAATCTTCCAGTGTGAATGCGAATAAGTCAAAAATATCATGCTCAATATTTTTTTTTATTTCATTCCACTCCATTTACACATTTACACTCATTGAACTTGAGTTCTGGCAGTGATTCGTTATTTTCTTTTGTTATTGTTTGTAAAGTGTGACAAAAACACACTTTACAAAAAAAAATACATTTTTTGCCGGCAGCCGATTAGCGTCTCTGCGATTTAGTATTAATAAGTGCGTGTAAGCAGTCGTATTTGGCGTATTGAAGTTAGTACCTTATAATTTTGACCTATTTTATGTTAAAGTCAATAATTATGGAAAAAGCAAAACCCTTAAATGATCCGAAAAGGCCGAAATAAAGGCTTATAGTGAATGTTTTCACTTCATAAATAAATCAAGAAAATTAGCCGGATCAGTGAAGTTTTTTCCTCATTCATAAGAAATAAGCATAACTATGGAAAGAATATGAAGGACCGGGCATCTTCTGTGGTTACACCAGCTGACAAGCTATTTATTTTAAGGCACGCGTCTAATTCGCATGACTCTGCCGCCAAAATTAGGGAAAAACTGGTGTAAAAGCGTGCGTGCCGACTGTGCAAAGAGTTTTTTCTAATGCTAAACATTTAAAACGTCAAAGAATTGAGAAAAAACCACCACTAAACCAGCTTCGAAAAAAGCAACGCAACGGCTCGATTTGTGCCGAGAAAATATGACCTGGACCAAGGAGTGGCAGCGTGTAGTCTTTTCATACGAAAAGAAATTCAATTTGGAGGGTCCAGATGGCCATGCTTATTAGTTCCATGATCTTCGAAAGGTGGAGCATATATTAGATCGACTGCACAGCCGTGCTGGTGGTGTCATGGTATGGGGAGCTTTAACATACTATGGTACCATTGAATTGCAGTTTCTTACTTGTTGTATGAATGCCGTAACATACAATGGTGTATTAAAAACGGCTTTTCCTACAATCAAGGATATTTTTGGGAATGGAAGTTCCAGCAGGATAATGCTCCTATCCACACTTCTAGGCTCGTAAAGTCTTGGATTGAGCGCCAAAACGTGCATTTACTGACCTGGTCGCCATACTCGCTCGACCTCAACATTAAAGAAAATGTTTGAGGATGGTTAGCACGCAAGGCTTACGAGTCTGGAAGGCAATACCCAAATGAATCGGAAATCATTCGAGAAATAAAAACTGCTTGGAGACTTCTGGATTATATAAAGAAGTTATATGACTCCTTACCCAACAGGATATACAAAGTCATAGTTAACCGTGGTGGCACAACACATTATTAATTCTTTAACTTATAAGTTAACAATTTATGGATTTGAAATAAAAAATATACTTTCCGAGTGTTCTGTGGCTGTTTTCTTATGTTTTTTGACATTTACAAATGGGGGTTCTAATCAAATGTCGCCAAAAATAAGGTAGATTTCGGATGTTGAATTCGTTAAAATTCTATTAAAATGTAATTAACTAAGTTAGTACCGTAACTAACATTTTTTTCACTTATAATATCATAAACTTTCAGTGGCAAAAAATTAATTTGCAATGCTTTATCTGATTGGGTGATATTAAATTCCAAAGACAAGAAGCAAAGTGGGCGCTAATCGGTTATCGGGCAGTGTAAGATACATTTAGATGAAAGAGTACCAAACATTTCAAAAGTTCTTTTCGTTCCGTTTTTTTAATTGGCACTCTATAATATTTAAGAAAAATAAATAATTTCACTTCTTGCAAGACAAAACATATTCAAGGATATCAGAATTAAGACTCACAAAATTTTACCAAAGTGTGATGCCGATGGGCGAGATTGAAATGCCAATTTAGTGTCATCCTTACCCTATAAATGTTATTATTTTTTAAGTTAAAGATTAAACTGTTTTTCTTTTTTATTAAATGCATTTTTTTCTTTTCGTTACAGGTAAGTCAACCATTTGAAAAAAATGTTGCTCTGCTGATTGAAGCAATATGCGAGTACGATGTCAATAGTCAGATCAGCAAGTATATTTAAATTAATATACGATATTGTTCATAGGAAAGGTAAAATGGAATGAATGGCCTGACTAATTTTTCAGTATAAATTATAGTTTTCGTTAAGTATGTTAATCACAAATCCCAATTTTATGGATCTGAATGTAATGGTTTCTTCGCCATCGCCAAACAAAAATTTGCAAAAAATCCCAATAAACCAAATCTGTCAAAATGCAAAAAATTTAAAAATATGAAATTAAAAAAAATTATAATAATTTGGCTGATATGTACATTTTATTTTTTGGTCAAAATACCTAAAAAGTAACGTCTCTCAACATTTTTTAGTTTGGATTTTACATTTATAAAATATTGACAGATAATAAAAATTTCAAATCACCGTTAAAGCAGAAATTAATTTCAAGTGAAGAGTTGAAACCCTTAGGAGTGAATCACGATTCCCAATGTTCAAAAGCAGATGGCCATCCAGCAAAAGCAAAACGATCAAATTAAGGGATTAAAATTCTAAGCGCAAGCGAAGCATGCCTAGGCTGACCAGACGTCCTCTTTTAATTGGACATTTCCTCTTTTTCGGTATTTTCAGTTACTTCATTAATTCAGACATTTTCTGCATCTTTCTTTCCGCCTCCGTCCGTCCATGTGTGTGTCACCGATTTTTGGGCCCACTGCCACGTATAGTTTTCAGTAAAACTTTGTTTTTTACCAGAGTTTTTATACATTTTTTTTGAAACGCCCACTTTTTGTTGCCGTTTTCAGTAAAAAAAAATTTTTTTATACCTATAGTATATGCAGAAAAAAATCGTTATTTTGTGTCGAAACATAATAATTTATTTTTTGTTCTACAACTATTCATATTACACTCCGTGTAAAAGAATTCGCGAAGTAACATTTTTGGACAGTTTGACATTTCCCAACTAAATTTCTAAAATGGTTTTTGTTTTGTTAGGAAATATTTTCTAATATGTTGTTTACACAATTTTCAGGAGCTATGGTTTTCTAAAAGTTGGGGCTAGGTAGATGTGCAATGATGTGCCTTCTTGTTACCACGATTCGTGTGACCTTTATTATGGTTATTGGGGATGTTATACAAGCGGTATCTAGATCCAGCCTGTGAGGTTTAGAAAATGGATAACTTCTTGTATCGTTTTACTCGAGATGTTGCCAAGGTTAACGAAGAATGGTTTGTCTAATGCACGCGATCTGGCTCTTGCTAGTGTCGTACATTTGCAGATGAAATGGAAGAGGGATTCTCTCTCCTTTTCGTTCTCAGAACTGCCGCATTACGGGTTATATGGGATCCATAGTCTGGCCGCATGGTCTCTAGTTGGCCAGTGCCCTGTAACTATCGCCGTAATTCTAGCGCTATCTGGGCGAGGTCTATTCAGTAGGTCGTTTATTCTGTTCTTGTCATAGGTTGCCATATTTTCCTCAATTTGACGCAATTTGTTAACCTTCTCCATTTGGAGTCGGCCTTCTTCAGAAAGCATGAGTCGATTTGTCCCTTAACCGCACCTAGCGGGATATGGAACCGTGGCGCAAGTGAGCCGTGTAGAGCTGAGCTTGCCACCTCATCTGGACGCTCGTTTCAATGCCCTGGGACCCAGAGAATTGTGAAATGGTTGGCCATGCGGGAAAAAAAGGATCTACAATGGGCGTTTTATATGCTTATATTGATTCGTTCCAGAAGTGGATCAAAAACCGAATTTAATTTCCCTTCATTAAAATGTAAAGCCTAAAAACCCGTTATAAATTTGTCGACAAGTAGACAGATAGACAGATATGAAAATTTAAACGGATCTTTACATTTGGAATCTATCAATATTGTTTCCTTATTTGGACTTGATAACTATGATACAAGGTCAAGTATCATTTATATAATTCCAAAGAAGCTCCGCCTTCATTTTAGAAGCGTATAGAAGTCAAAAAAAAATGTTTATTCGTAACGGATCTAGAACCGCTATTCTATTTGAAATCCCACTTTAAAAGAACACAAGTGTCTTATTTGAGAACGCCATTTTCCCTTAATTTCTTTCATATCCATGTATTTATAAATTTAATGGCTTTTTTATCGGTTATGCTAAATAGGTCCTTAAACACCATGCCAAACGTGTTGTTTTTCCTTATGGAAATCGATACAACGTCACGAAGGTAAAAATAGTCCTCATAGCATTCCACAAACACTGGCAACCAGTACCTCTTACAAACAAAAAATAATTTAATTAGGTAAACGTCCTTTCGCCTACCGAAATTGAATAATGAAAAGTTAATGAAACCGTTCTAATTGAAGCTACCCCACCATTTTCCTTCCCCAAAAGGAGAGCTCTCTAGCAGTGGCAAACAATTTCCTTGAGAATAAACATAAAATGGTAGAGTTTGTCTAAAATTTAATTTGCATTTGTTTATATTTGGCTACACCTCCGTCACGTCTCGGCGTACGTGTAGTGCAGTACTTTACCGTGCGTCTGATGTGGGAGATCCATCCAACACTGAACACCAGCCCGACGAAATACAACTTGTTCCGCCCCAAAAAGAGCAAACGGCATCACGTTCCACGTTAACGAATTTATACCCGCATAATGCAATTTCCATTGTAAAGGATAATTGCCAACGACTACGACATGGATCCCGTCAAAAATAGGCGCATGGGAAAATGTCCGTGGCTGACTACGACGTCGCTCTGCGTGAACTGACGCCAGCCACGAACCATAATTAGTGAGAGAGAACGCGACGAGCCTTTCATAAATGCATAAATGCAGGTTACAAATGTAACCCCCTTTGGCAGGGGGTTACAATTGTACACGATGAAACTCTGTGTAGTGGTCTCGTATACAATAAGCAGCATATGGTATTGGACGAGTAGTATGTTGGTCCTTAACTATAAATTCAAATCCGTACCTGAGCAACCAATTTTTTTCTCATCGAACAAATTGATGATACGGATTAAACCATCCCAGCAAAATAAGGCATTTTGTCAAAAACTCGTAAAGAGAGAAATCCCAAATGTTTCCCTGGATGAAGGACTATTTTAAGAGGAATTTCCTGAAAATTAAATGAAAGCTACGAAGAGACAAGGAAAAATTGGGTAAGGAATGTTGTATTAAAAAGTTTAACCACCCATCCGTCTGTTCGTTCCATGGATAATTATTTCGACATTGCAATCCGTCAGTATGTGCTGGATTTTTATATCCTGTTTAGGAATTTATTTAAGCAATTTAATGGAGGTTGGTTTTGGTCTTTGTTTTTTGGTAATTTGTTCTTTGTTTACAACTTAGCTTGGGGGTGTTATTACAGTGGATCGAGCTTGTTGTTTGGGCGGCACTGTACGCATATTGATGGGTAGTGTGAGATTATGTGAACAGATGCAAAGTTTGTAACATAAAATTGTGGATAACGAGCACACATATTTTTTAATTTACGATCTGCAAGGAAGGCGGGCATATGCATATTCAAAATACGGTATATAAATAATAATGAAATTCTGAGATACATCAAGTTACCAAGCCGCATATATATTTTTTTTAAATTTTTATGAAAGAGTAGAATGGAATGAAGAAAAAACTCATCATCCTTTCGAGTTTGTCCATAACCACAAATTCTTTTAATAGTAATGCTTGTTTACAAAGTTTTGACAATTTTGTAAATACCTATTGGAGCACTTAGAGCGTTTTGTTATTGAGAAAGAGCAAGTTCTTCGTAACAGTATTTAAAACATTTTTATACCTACCCACCCATTTAAAAGGTTACAGAGGTCTCATTCCTAAATGTTACGCAAATTGCTTTTTTTATGGCGATAGGTTTATAGCTTACGAAATACACAGGAAAATTTCCAAAGAAATAAAACAAACTGTTGTTACTGAAGACAAAAATATAATACAGTTGAATTCGGTTACAACGATATCGAAGGGACCTGAGAATTTTATCCGATACAATCGAAATTAAATAAAAAAACGTTTCAAACGTTGAGGAAAAATGTTGATGAAGAAAAATACTAATAAGTGAATGTTTTGTACATTTCATTGAGTTATAGATTTTTTTAAGGCAATGTTTGGATTCCAACGTTTGGATTTAATACCAAACGGCCCATACAGGATTCAGTGTTGCCACTACTATAAGTAGAACGTCTACTGCTTCGGTCTCCTCAACTTCAATGGTTTCCATAACATGACATGACATAACACGACATGTTTTGGAAACCACTTACAGTGCACATTGACACCTATAATTTGTTTCGTCAAGAATTTCGGGACACGTTAACACAACGGTCCTCCAAATTCTTGATGAAACAAATTTATTGTGGCGTCTTCAAAGATCTAAGTCCTAGATTTGGCCCGATAATAACAAGCCACGCTATAAATTGCGGAAAAAGCGGAAACTCTCATAGGAAAGTTACCTGCTAAACATTCATTACTCTTGATAAAAAAATTGCTAGATAAGTCGCATAGTTAGTTGCAATACAATAACAAAAGGGTAGGTGGTTTTAGTGGCTTAAAGTCTAACACTACTTTGGGCACGTGCTCATCGTGTCTATTGAAATTTCCACCAGCCCACGGAAAAAAAGGACCGTTGTGTTAACATGTCCCAATGAAAGTTTTTTTTTTATATTTTCGTGTGGGAATACCCAGATCTCTGCGTACATCTTCGTTCCTTATATACCACGGCGCATTGACGAATGATCTAACATTTTGTTTTCAAAAGTTTGTGAAATATTTATATTCGTTTCACTGGTACAACCCCATACTTGTATACCATATCTCCAAACCGGCATTAGCACTTGCTTGTAACTATAATAGCAGCTTGTTGTCAAGGTTAAGCTTCGAATATTTTCCGAGCAACCAATACAGTTCTCTGTATTTATTTTTGAGTTCTTCGAATTTCTTTTTCACATGCGACTTCCGTTTTGATGTTGCATAACCTCGTTGACAGCGTTTTGTAATTTTATATTGGTTTCCTCTATTGTTGTGCCAACTGCTAGTATAGCAGTTTGTTTGTGGGATATCACGAGTCAATAGTAGGTACAAGAGGTGTCCAAGGACGCTCCTTTGGGGTACTCCCGCCATTATTTAGTTTCCAAGTTTCATACCGCTACAGTCTATGCTCAAGATACGACACGAGTATTTTATATAACTGATCAGGCAGAGTTTATCTTAATTTGTATTAAAGGCCACACCTCGTCAAAAGCTTGTGACACGTCAAGAAATACGGCTGAGCAAATTTTCTTTTCTTCGAAAGCTTTCTCAATTACGTCTATAATTCGATGTAGTGTTTACTTCTAAGCCCGAATTGATGGTCAGGTAAAAGGCGTTTCTGTGGGGATATGCAACCCAATTATCCACCAAAAGTAAAATTTTGCCTTTGGCCTGTCCCGTTCTCGCATACGTTTCCAAAACAATAAAATAAAATTGACGTCATCCATGATCTTTTATTAATTTCATATAAAACAGGTGTAGGTTTGTAAAATTTTTGAAACAGCGTTTTAGACTTTCGAATAACCAAAAGCTTTCTTTTCTTCTCTGAGTTTAAAAGTTTTTTCGTGCGTCATTTTATAAAAAAAATTCAGTTTCAAAATTCAACACTATTCAGATGACATATATGGTAATCGAACAGGACATATCATGAAATTTCAATGGAGTTGCTGCTTCAGGGAACTTAAGAATTTACACACATAGTGTCGATACATATTTAAAAGCAGAATGAAAATAATAAACTGTGGGCATGTGTCAACCAATTTTTTACTATCACTGTAAACAGTTTTTAGACATAAATCTGGTAAATTTATCCGGCATCGTTGTAACCGATTGCAAATTACTCTGAGTTAAACTGAGTTTTGCCAATCTTTGAAGGTATTTTTTTTTTTTTTTCAATTCATTTTTTTTTTTATTTTTCTTAAAAACTATCTTAAATGCTAGACAAAAATTCATGAAAAAAACTAGCCTACTTATCAACTACTTAACTAACTTACTTGCTCTATGCGGGCGCCCTAAATTATACGATAACTTAATTCTAATGCCTTTCGGCCTATTATCTAATATATAAAAATATAAAGTAACAAAATTAACAAAATTTTTACCAAGAAAACTTTGAAAAACTTGGTTCCTCGTCTTTTTTTATTTTATTTAAACTTACATACTAATTAAAACTACTTATCGACTAACTTAAGCTACTTAAAATTAATTAAAACTACCTAAAAATAACTTAAAAACTAGAACAGCCACAGCAAGCGTTTTTTTTTTTTTTTTTTTTTTTTTTTTTTTTTTTTTTTTTTGTGCCACCATGGCTGCTTTGCACCTAAACCTAAGACTAAATATATGTAAGTCGGCCATAAAATTACAATTTTAAGTCAACTATCCTATCTATCATTCAACCACCACAACAGGTTCTCCTGTTGTGACCTACTCCGACGGTCCCAATCGGACACACTCCTGCTGAACCGCAGGCGCTCTCCTCCGCCCTGAGCGACGACGTCTCGGTCGTATAGGAGCCGCCTATCCACAGTTCGTCGGAAGACGTGGTAGATTAGCGGAACCGCCGATCTATCCTGTATCAGCCCTCGACTATCCAAATATAGGAAACCTTCGGGTGGAATAAAGCCGCTTAAACGCGCACTCTCAAAATATTCATCATTGGGATAGAAGGCCCCAAAGATGAGACTATTGTTCGAAGCCATCGCTCTTGCAGCGTGAAACCGAATGAGTTTCACCAGAAAATTGTCTATTCGGTTTATGTTGGCCCCGTTGTATAGGACCTGGTTGGAATAGTATTTTGTGTAGTCAGATACTGGTGTTCTGTGAAGTCCAAGGCAGCTCCTCAGACACTGCCTCTCAAACACCCGTATCTTTTCCATTTGAGATGGGGCAACGTTGAACCACACCGGGCACCCATAGGCAATCATTGGCCTAATGAGGGCCATGTAGCAAATTACCTTCACCCTGCTGTCAAGACGACTGCTATAAAACAATCGTCTTGTCAGGGCAAATGCTCCCCTAGCTCTAGCCAGAGCAGCATCTACATGTCTTCCGAAATATAGATACTGATCTAACCAGATGCCAAGGTACTTTACTACACTTTTACTCGCCAGTGGCTGTCCGTTTGGTCCCACGATCACCAGCTTTCGCCAGTTCTTTCTCGTATCCCTAGAGGCCCTAGACAACGGTGTCCTAAACAGGATAGTTTCTGATTTCTGAAAGTTGATTTTTAACTTCCAGTCATCACAATATCTGTGGATCTTGTCAAAGTCCCGCTGCAAAAGAGTTCGAATGACTTCGACAGTAGAGGCTGTTCTGTACGCGATAAGATCGTCCGCATACGCAATTGCCTGAGTACGACTACCTATCATATCACTGGTGTAAATGCTGAAGAGAATCGGCGAGTTAACCGCTCCCTGTTGCAGACCATTCTTAATGAAAAATTCTGTGGTAGAAGTTACATTGCCACTTTTGACAACAAACGTTCTACCAGTCAGCATGTCATGAAGCATATATAACAGTGGTTTACTTATGCCAAGTCTGGTCAGCTTTAGATTATGGCGTTTGCCAAGTTTTCGTCATCAAACCGGGTGAAACCACGGTTCTCAGATCGCCATTGCGTTATGTCGTTTCGGAGATAGAAATGATGGAGTAGGGCATTGTTTTCCAGGACGCGGTTCGGGCGAATGCTATCATTCACCTTATACACTTCTTGAAAGACAGCCCCCACTGCCTCCACTTTCTCCTGAGGATCTTCGTCGTCGAAGACGGCTTCCCCCGGATCAATTCCTGCTGTCAAAAGTATGTTTGTATTGTCAGTTGTTCGTTGGAGCTTAATACACGGAAGGTCGTTATGACCTTTCCTCCTAAAGATCTTATTAATTTGTGGAAACATACTCGGGTCGCTGGAATTTACGGCCCGAATTCTGTTATTCCGAAACAAATTAATGGACAACCGATAGTTCTCCTTGATCAATTGGTTGATGTTTTTGATCGACGCCTTCAGTGTTCTAATCTCCGGGTCGCGTGGGTTTGTCAGTCGTCTGTACAAGAGTTTAAGTCTTGTCAGAAGTCCGCTTTTTTGTCTGTGTAGTGCGTCAATGGTCGCGTTTCTGTACGTAGATGTTATGTCATGTTCTTTGTATTTCGGTATCGTCCTGTTCATTGTTCGTTGAATCGCTTCGTCCATTTGTTGTAAGTATTCGTCGATTTCGTTGTTTGTTAGGTTTCTGTTGTTTGGGGGTGAAATGGCCCTCGAACGTAGTTCTCTTGATAAGGCGTTGGTGAAGCGAGGCCAGCGCATCTTACCGTAGTTGTAAGAATGCACAGGCACATACTCCTCCAGCGCCACAAGCTCGTTCGGAAGCTGTATTACGGCGGCGAGTCCGCAGTGATCACTGTCGTACTCAATCGTCCGTAAACAGTTTCGCGGGTGTTGACCTACTCTGTTAGTTACTGTCAGTCTTGTGTCTCGCAGTAAAAGATCCAGGAAAGCACCGCTTCTCGGAAACGATGGCCTATCTGTGGCGAGAATGTCGATCCTATATTCAACATTGTAGTGGACCATCCAATTGTAAAGATGGTTACCCCGAGGATTTTGTAATTGATTTCCCCAATCTTCGTGTTTGGCATTTAAATCTCCGGCCAAAAGATAAAAGTTCTCCACTGAGTTCAGTCTTAGAGATTCGAAAAGTTTTCCGAGCTCTGTTGTAAAAAGTGTAGGCTGAGGTGCTTCCGGTGCGTAGGCCGCTATCTTTGAAGGTATATTGCTATATCCCGTTCATCACTATATCAGTTATTGTTATAACCAATTCTTACTGTCTTCAGCTTTCGAATTCGACAATAACTAAAAGCTAAGGTGGTTCAAATTGAGGTATCGCTTTCGACACAATCAGCTGTGCTTTTGGGAATAACCACTGGTTTAGTATTGGTTTCGTTGAAAAAAAAAAATGGAACTCGAGACTTTAATAAAACCTAACATTACGAATCGTAGAAGGTCGGTCTGTCTGTATGTCATCGTAGGCAATGCGGCTTGACGGATTGAATTTAAATTTGATATCTGGAGATTCTGGAGCGTAAAAACAAACATAACAAATCTTCAAACGATTAGGTATTTGTCTACGCTTTGACACCATTAACAAATATGGCCAACGCTAATTGAGGCTACACATTGATTTTTTTTTATAATTTACGCGCACTCAAGGGGTTATGAACACCCTTTATGAGTTTAGCGCAGTGCGGGCGTTGAGGAAATAAAACAATGTTATGCAGGAGATATTACGACGGTGTTCAAGTGAAACTTAAGAGTTCGATATTCTAATGTCTCCTAAAAGTGTTTTCGCTCGCGTTAGAATTATATCTAGGAGATGCAATGTTGTTTTTGGTGCACCCGACCAGATGTGGGCGTTAAACTCATTTTAGGGCATATAAACGCTTTGTATATTGTGGCCAGATCTGAAGGCGTGAAATATTTTTTACATCGATTAAGGAAACCTTGACATTTCGCTACGTTTTTAGCGACTTAGAATATGTGGTCGTTCCAACGTAAGTTGTTACTAACACAAATACCTAGCATGGAAAGCTTTTCGGTTTCTTCGACGTAAGTGCCATTAATGGATAATGGCTCTAGATTTTGGTTTCGCTTTTACGACAGAAGACAGCATTGTGTTTTGGATGCATTGAATTCTACTCTGTTAAGATTTACCCCATTTGATGACGCTGTCAAGGTCGGAATTCAATAAGCTTAACATATGTTGTCGTTCAGATTCCACGTTCGAAGATGAGGGACGTGGACCTGGAAACGAATATGAGAAGCTGAGAGTACTGTCATCAGCGAAGGAATGAATTGGATTAGAAGTTGAAGACAGGAGATCATTGCTGAAAATGAGAAAGAGGGTCGGAGACAAAACAACTTGAATTGAACGTTCCGAGAGATAATTTTAATCCATAGAAGAAGTTTTTCATCGATTCCAAATGCACGCATTTTCGACAAAAGGGCTTGATGCCAAACCCCGTCAAATGCTTTTGAAATATCAAGGGCAACAATTTTACTTTCTGCACCATGGTGGATTGATTGGTTCCACTTTTCGGTGAGATATGTCATCAAATCACCTGTTGCTACGAAAACCATTCTGCCGGTCATTAAGAAGTTTTCGTGTTTCGAGATATTTCATAAGCTAACGATTTATCAGCGTTTCCATGACCTTGATAAGAAGGGACGAAAGTGCAATTGGTCGGTAGTTGGAGTATAGTATATAGTAGTTTTGGTATAGGCTGGACAAATGCAGTTTTCCATCTACTCGGAAAGAGACCTGATGATTAGGATAGATAGAAAAGCTAACGCAGTGGTTTTACTAGCGTAGAAGAACACCTCTTCAGAATAATGGGCGAAATACCATCTGGACCAGCGGACTTGTGAATGTCAAGATCAAATAAATCCAACGCTACTTGTTAATCCAACGCTTTCTGACATCTATTGCAAAAAAATTATACACACGCTTGATGGTTGGTTTGCTTTTTTTTTTATAAAATGATAGTTAAGACCAAGATCGAGGTTGGTTTTTCGAATAGAGATAAAACTAACATTTTGTGGGCAAATCGGGCAACTCTAATTTTTGTTCAGTTTGGTTTGCCATTTCATCATGAACAGGTTGACAAATGAACAACACCTGCAAATTGTGAAAATTTATTTCGAACATTATGGTTCAGTTCATTTATCCATTTTATGGTCGACATCCATCAGAGCAATTAATTCGGATAACCTTGTGATAATACGCATCCGCAGAGACGTCGAACAGTGCGCATGAAGAAACAATTGCCGCTGTAGAGCAAAGTGTTGAAGAGGACCCGAATGAATCGATTCGCCGCCGTGCACATCAATTAGAGCTTTTTCCATCAACTTTATTGAAGATTTTGCGTAACGATCCTGGCTTACGACCTTACAAGATCCAGCTTGTGCAAGAATTAAAGCCGCGAGACCATGCAATGGTTCGTGCTTTTGGTGTATGGGCCGAAAATGAGATTGATATCGATGTTGATTTTCACCGCAAAATTTTGTTCAGTGATACGGCTCATTTTTGATTGAATGGCTCCGTCAACAAGCAAAATTGGAGTAAAGAGAATCCACATGAGACCCTTGAGACGCCATTACATCCACAAAAACAGACTGTTTGGTTTGCTCTATGGGCTGGTGGAGTCATTGGCCATACTTCTTTCGAAATTATGCTGGAGAGTCAGTTACCGTTAATGGAGACCGGTATGAGCCATGAGAACCGTGATTTGACACAATTGGATTATTTTCTTTGGGTATTTGTGAAGTCTCTCGTCTACGCCAACAAACCAGAAACGTTAGGGGACTTGGAAGCCAACATTCGTGGGGTTATTGCCGACATACGGCCCCAAACGCTCGAAAAATGCCCGAAATCATATTTAAAAATTAATGGCATAAAATTATCCTTCCAAAATCCTGCCAAATTAATTAATTAAACCGATTTTCTTGTGTTTTATTTCAAAATAAAATTATCCTCCAAAATCCTGCCAAATTAATGGACATTAAAACGATTTTCTTGTGTTTTATTTTAACTCGAAGTTCTAGACCTCTATATTATTTTGTTTCAAAAACAGATATTTTATATAGGAGATATTACTCAACGTTATAATATACTTGAGAACCAGTTATAAAATTGACGTTACTTTTTTTTGCTGATTAAAATTCACTAAGCAGCATACGACTGCTTAGTGGCGCCTTTAACGCTAACTGGTAAGGTTTTTGGGTTATTCCGAACAAGTCTAGTGGCAACATAATAAATAAATAATAAAACAGAGTACATGTCTTGGCTCTGTATATTTTTTGTCGAATGTAATATGAAGCACAAGCATAACTTTAATATTAATTAAAATGCACAAGGATTGCTCATGAAATGTGTGCGTTATTTCACGAAAGCGTTTCCCATTATAAGAATATAAATATTTCCTATGAACTTTGCAAACTCATATCATCACATAAAGCTGGTCTGCTTTATACTTCCTTTTAGACGAATATACCTAGTTTCATCTATCTAAAGTTATGACTTAACAATAGCTTATCCTTGTTTTTTACCATCTGTTACGCCCCATTTGCTGTGCAAAATGTTTTGTTTTTTATCAACCCACATGATTTTAGTACTCAACTAACCATACACTGTAGTCAAGGTTGTAAAGACACATATCCTGCCCCCATCCTTGTTATTACCATTTTGTTCGAAATATTCTTGTTCTTGATTGATACTATCGATAAAAAAAAATAATTATACAAGTCGGTCACATGTGTGTACATATCCACAAAAATGTGTGTTCTGCACCACATGCACTTGTTCCCCAAGCAATTATTGATTGTCCTGTGTATAGACCTAATAACAGTATGAAAAGCCGCTCTAATATTTATACGATCTAAAAGATTAAATATTTAACAGTTTGTATGTATTTATGCCAATTTGTAACATAGGTGTCAGAATAGGGAGTATTTTTGGTGGGTAATGTCTTTTTAGTAACCAACTTTGTTACATTTTGTTTTTTGAATGGATGGATTATGGACTTTTTATTTAGATTATGATGGGCCTGCTAAGAAAGTAAGAAGACACAGTTTTTTTTTTGTAAAAATAAATAGATATACAGTTCAAGAAAATCAATAGCTATCTTACAAAAATACAAATTTAATTAAATTTCATCACAATTTATATGATAATCGGAATTTTGAATATATAAGCATATAGGCAGCATTCCTGATTCGTGTCGGACCGTTTATTAATTTATTGATTTCGGACAATTCCGCAAAAATAATTGTATAAAGTATCCCTCTTGGAAATAAGAACTATGCAAAGAAAAAAAAAAACATTCTTTTCACAGTGAAATGCATTAAACTTAAACGCTTAACGAAAATATCCAACGTGCCACGGATAAAATTATTTGTTTCTTATTCGTGCTGACATGGATGCGAATTGCATATGCAGACTCTGAGGGATAGTGTAATTTATATTCGATTCACGATTAACCCGTGAACAATGAAAAAAAGTCTTCAAAAATATATCTTTCGTCATTTTCTCAACTCAACATCCTTATATGTCTGAAATTAAAGTGCCATCTCAACTATATCAATCACTGAATTCGAAATGGACATTTTTCACAGTGACAGTGCGTTTGAAAATGCCTAAAAGCATCCACCACAATCAGATATTTTATACTAAGATACTTAGGACCAACGCATTTTTTAAACTACTCAGTGCGGTTAGGTGCCTAAAATTCAACAGAAATTGTCTTGATAGCTGAATAGTACGTTTGTGTAAGTCACTGTGTTCTTAGTTACGCTAAGTTGCTGGGTAACTAAAGGGTGGTTAAATTTTAAGGGCTGATGTTGATGTTGAATAAAACAAATTATTTAAGAATTTATTGTCATTTCTTTTTGTTATGATAATATTGGTATGGTTCAATTATGAATGGAACAATATATTGGCCAAGTGACCGCCGCGACCTCGGCGGCAAACCTCCATCTGAGGACGCTGAGGCATAATTGAGATTCTATTTATGTGCCGTTAATGTGCCGAATTATCTCATTCTTTAGCCCTTGAATTGTTGCTAGCTTATCAACGTACACCTTTTCTTTCAAATAACCCCAACAAATGAAGTCCAAAAGGTGTCAAATCACATGATCTTGGCGGCCAATTGACATCGCCACCACGTGAGATAACACGGCCATTGAATTTTTCGCGCAAAAGAGCCATTGTTTCGTTAGCTGTGTGGCAAGTGACACCGTCCTATTGAAACCACATATCGTCCATATCCATATCTTCCAATTCGGGTCATCATCTTACGATACTGAACACCATTCACAGCCTGACCGGCCTCATTTTGGAAAAAATACGCCCCGATGATGCCGCCAGCCCATAAACCGCACCAAACAGTCACTCTTTGTGGGTGCACTTGTTTTTCGACAATCACTCTTGGATTAACATTCGCCCAAATGCGGCAATTCTGCTTATTGACGAATCCACTGAGGTGAAGATGTGCCCCATCACTGAAGATGATTTTCTTCGAAAATTGATCATCCACTGTTGCCATTTCTTGCCAGCATTCTGACCATTGACGCCGGTTGAAATGGTCAAGAGGCTTTAGTTCTTGAGTCAATTATACCTTGTAAGCGTGTAAATGCAAGTCTTTATGCATAATGCTCATCAACGACGAGCGTGAACGGTGCAATTGTTGGGCACGACGACGAGTTGAGGTGGACGGCTCTTCAGCCACCCTATCGCGAACAGCAGCAATATTTTTTGCATTTTGAAATGTCAAATGAAATGCAGAAAAAAAACTTGACGTTTAATTGTGGTTCTCATTCAATATCGGCCGTAGATTTAACCACTTATAAGATCATAATCAGCACTTTTCAAATTTTTGTAAGTCTGATCCTAGTGTGTCACCCCTTCAGTCTTTCAAGGAATGAATGATTCCAACACACAATAATGTCTTTAATTACTAATGCAAAACCAAAATCTACGAAATGTCATATCGAAGAAACAAGAAATATTTTCGTGCCCGGTATTTGGAACGACGACGTATTCCAAGTCGCCAAGAACCCAGCGAAATGTCTTCGTTTCTTTAATTGATGTGAGAAATATTTCATCCGTTCTAAGTTCAACGCGGTCGGGTGAAGCGAAAACAACATTGCACCCGCTAGAGAGGATTCGAAAGCGTGCCAAAAAACTTGTGCCAAATTCCAAAAGAAGAAGAAACAGTCCCGTTTGGCTTGTTTGCTTTTTGAAATGGAAATAAGCCCCGCATTAACACCTGCGGCTGTTATTGCCATTTGAAATTGGCTTTCTATTCAAGTGTTTGTATATGCTAAGATTGTATGTGAGTGAGATTGCCCCCCATGCAATCCCCTGTTTGGTTTCACTGTTGGATTTGGGTTGTGTGCAAGTTTGGGTACATGCAAAGCAAATAAGTCCCAAAAGCAAAAAGCGTTAACACCGGTGGGGCTTATTTCTATTTCCAAAAAGTAATAAGCCTCGTGTGCGCTATTTCCTTTTTTTTTAAATTTAATTTCAATTCCGTGGAGGTTATTCCACTGCAACAAAAAATGCAAAATAGCGCTATACCTATGTCTGCTCGTTAGTTTCGATTAAACATAGTTGAAATATTGAAATGTTAATGTGGTATGCTTTACTAAACTCTGTTTTATTTTCCTTCCATTTATAGCCTTCAGTCATTTGAAACCAATATGCATCTTTACTTCCTTTCTTCTTAAGCCCAATTTACTTAAAGCCCACAATGCGATAAAATAAAACAAATTATAAAAAAATAAATAAATCGGAAATTGCATTTGAGCGCGTCGCAATTATCCCGGGCCCATACTAACTGCCTCAACCTAAGCATTCCCATTGAGGGTTAGGTTAGTTCTGGTAATATAGGCTGTTGATAGTCAGCTGAGGCGCTTAACTCGCATAGACTGGTGTGGATCATAGACTCTTTGCTAATGTACACAAAAATGCTGGTTTAGTCTGGATGCAGGTTTGTGAAGCTCCTTCTGTCTCAATAAGCTATTCGCCCGGTTTACTGAAAAATCAAACAATTGCGGCCATGTCTCTCAGGTCCTCGAAATTAAAGTTGCATACGACTACTGCTGATCGGGAAAGTGAAATAAAAAATGGATGCTATAGTAAAGGGTTATTTTTACTGTCGACCCCCGTCTATCTAACTCATCTGTCTGCATTCTCGTTTACTGCAATTTCATTGTCTCCTTGCACTTAACTAATTTGTACTTTGTTCTAGCTGTATAGAGCCTTTAGCACTGCTCAGTAGCGTTGAACTACCTTTGATTTGACTAAATGGGATGCCTGAGTTTTTACGGGCGATTCAGCCCACGTTGTTAATATTAATTTTCTTGTAATATGTCCAACACCCTTAGATCTCTGCCGGGAATACATTGCATGCATTTCTAAGAATACTACTCTGTTTGATAACCATTCGTCCATAGTCAGTTTTCAGGTTCTTTTATCGATGATGTTATTACTTACTTACTTACTGCCTGAAGCAAGGTAGGCACGTGTCTGTTATTCAGTCTGGCGTCCGCTATTGTTTGATCATTAAACAGGAGGTTCGATCTTCCTTGTTGCCTCGAATCTGACGTGTACTCACTCTAAGTCACATGTTCCATTCCAAAGGTGGCTGCGAAGGAACTCCCAAAATAAAGTCAACGATGGCGTCTGCTACCCAAGATAGAATGGAGAAAGTTGAAACCATATTTGAGCTGCTTTAAGATATTCGGCCAACAGGTCATATAAGAATGTCTAGGGGTAGTAATGCCCTTTGAACAGAGATTATAGCTCTATACCCCGTAGTGGTTATTGATGGCCCCTTGTCCTAGGAGTATCTAATAAATTTTAACTTACCCTCTAGGTTGGGGGTCGTGTCGTTAGGCTAACTTACTTACCACCAAGTAAAAAAATATCTAGTTATATACCGTCCTTGTATAACGAATTAATGGATATTATAATCAGGCGTTTTAGCCTTGAATGTCATGAACTTTATATTGTGCTATGATCAAAATTGTATATGCAAATCTTAGCCGAATTTGTGAATCGCGCGGCGCCCTTTGGCTGTTGTTTCATCGACCTGTTTATCGAAGTTTAGGATTATTAGCATTCCATGTTGATTGAGATCTATTTTGCCGGTAATTTAGCCAAAAATATAACCTCACACATTGTATATGGTCTAATAACCCCAATGTCCAAGTTACTGAATATTTATATGCTGTACATTTGTGCTTGAACAATTTTTTTTACAGGATTTTCATTTGTGGCATAAAACCACCCTGGCAGTGGCATATCAAGTTAATATTATAGGATTGACTCAAATAATGTTTTGTTGGTAATGTTGAAGAGACTTAAACTTCATTTGCGGATAGTTCAGTGGTTTATTTATTAGCGAAACGTATTTGTCCCTCAATCAACCTGTCTCTCCAATTATCACAGTCCCCAGCTAACTTTGTCCTGTCGCACACTTCAAGTTGGTAAAAGTTGATTTATACCTTTGCGCACCACTTAAGGCGAGGTATTTTCTTTACTGCGTTTGACATCTGGCTGGGAATCGAAGACTCGGCGTGCCGACGTATAGATGCCAATTAGCTTTACACCACTCTTTTCTAGAAGCCATTTTTAACGTCCAGTGAGGATAAAGGGACTGATAAAGATTTTTAGAAGAAAAACGATAAAAAATTGCACCATCTTCAGCTTTTTATAAGGTCCGTGCCTCAGCGCCGTTAAGCAGGACTGGGATGATCAAATTATTATATAGGATCTCTCTAACCTTTTAACCCAGGACTGTATTACTAAATTTACTTCCCAAAACAATTTCTCTAACATGGGAATTCTTGAACTATATTAATATAAATTAATAAAACAATTTGCAGGACAAACACAAATCTTTTCATGGACAACATCAGACTCCTCCCAGCTGTATTACAACACTTTTATATTAAAAAAGTAGACAACGACGTAACCAACGTTTGTGTTTGTGTCTTACTTAGTATCACAGGAAAAGTAATAATTGCCTTAATTAACAATTTCCCCTTGAGCGAGTCTACGAATTATTTCGCTCTACGTAATGCATATCATTATTTTGTTTCTTCAAAGAAAGACCCCACCCAATTGCGTCAGGAGTTTTCCAAACCGATCCCTTTTGCAACAAAGCAGGAGTAATGAAGTATCAAATTTGTTGTCTGTCATAACATTGTGTCATATCTTGACTACATGTTTAGCACATTCGGTTTTACGTGGACCTATTTGGTTTATTTTTCATGGTCTACGTATAGCATACAATTGGGAACTTCATAGATGTGCTATAAGCATAAAAATTATACATAAGGCAGCGAGTCTGTCTTTCGGTTTAATGTCACCCAAACAAGTCATACAATAGAACGTTAATATCGCTGTTCTGTAGCGACTTGTGCACAACAAACAAATCGTAAAAACCACAACAGTAAAATGTGATATGTTACTTGAGGTTATTTGTATGTACGTGTCTACAAAGATGTCCTTCTTTTTTGTGATGCCTCTTCTTGGCCCTGGCAATCTTTGCGCACAGTTTTAGCTAACATTTCATTATGGAGATTGGTTCTTATGTGGCGGTAAGTATTTGTGACAGTTGAATATAAGTTAAGTATGTAACGAGACATATTATCAATGCATAGTCACTTATCACATCGCGACTTCCCAATATTTGAATAATCAAAAAAATTAATTTTTCTTTTAACAAATCGAACAAACGCAAAAATTTCGAAAAAAAACGAAGTTCTTCTTACTTCCGGGATTTTTATACTCTCTATTTCGAAAGCTGAGTGAAATGGCCACCCACTATCAAATATGCAAATCTGAAAGAGAAATTTGTTTTACATAGAAGCGCTTAGTAATAAAATCGAATATAAATGGTTTTCGAAACGAAATACAGAGTAGAGCACTAGGACATTGTCTCTGTTCAACAATTTTGAAGCAGCATTTTTGGAAACTGTAACAGTATGTTTCTACTTTGACCTAAATCTGCCCATTTATAAATTGGACAAGAATATTTTTCTATTCATAGTTAGAGCATTTCATGTTTCGACAATCGATGTCTTTATTACAGCGTGTCCGCCGGGAAGGTATACTACTTTGTTTTGCCACCATTTTGGTAAAAATTAGTCTGGACTGTTCATATTTGACAGTTGTGAAGTAATCACGTGGCAAATTTATTATGGAAAAATATTCGATAAAGCAACGTGTTTTAATCGTTAAATTACGTGAATTTTTTTGGGAGAAACAATGTGCCAACAAAACGCACTATTTTTCGTGTAGTGAATGATTTCGAAGAAAGAGGATCAGTAGGTGATAGGCCCAAGCATGGACCACAACGTACTGTGTTAAAAACAATCCATCAACCTCAATTCGACGCCGTGCTCAGGAGCTTGGTCTTCAAAGAACAACTTTGGCCACAATTTTGCACAAGGATTTGCATTTGTTTCCATTTGAGATTCAGTTGACACAAGAGCTTCTTCCACAAGACCATTAACGCGGCTGTACATATGCCAATAGGATGTTACAGCTAGCCCATGACAACCCCGATTTTCATGAAAAAATCATAATGAGTGACGAGGCACATTTTCATTTGAATGGATATGTGAATAAAGAGAATATTCGGTTCTGGGCAATGGAAAACCCTCAAATTATTCCTCAGTCACCTTTGCACCCATTAAAAGTTACAATCTGGTGTGCAGTTCGGCAGGAGGAATCATCGGACCTTACTTCTTTAAAAATGAAAACGGCGTAACGGTAACTGTGAATGGGGAGCGATATCGTGATATGATTGAAAACTTTTTAACGCCAAAACTGCATGCTTTGGGCTTGATTAACATGTGTTATCAACAAGACATCGCATACAGCCAGGATTACCATGGTATTACTGCGAGACCTCTTTCCACAAAAAGTTATTTGAAGAAATGGTGATGTTGATTGGCCTCCACGGTCGCCTGATTTAACTGCTCTGGACTTCTTTTTGTGGGGATATCTGAAAAGCAAGGTTTATGCAAACAAACCAGAAAAGCTTGAGCAAATCAAACAAAATATTCGTGATGAAATTAATGAAATACCGCGTGAAATGTGTGAGAATGTCATGAAAAATGTGCTCGAAAGGGCTTGCATTTGTGAGACTAACAGAGGTGGACATTTACCTGATTTTGTATTCCATATAAAATTGCCGACATTAAATAAAACATTTATCAATATCAAATCCATTCTCTTTCATTTAATCAGAAACTATAAACAAACAAAGTAGTATACCTTCCCGGCGGACACCCTGTAAAAATAACACATGACGCCATTATCTGGATAACGGCTCTTATGATGTTGATTAAACATAACATAACTATATTTAATGCATTCATTATAATAAGTTATGACCTGATCGGTTGATTTTCTTAGCCCTGTTTAAATTTAAATGCGCATTTCATGGTGCATTGCTAAGACATAACGATTTTTTTTTGTTTACTTTGCCAACCGACTTTAAATCAGTCTAAAGTCTAAAGTCCTAGGTGTATAACACTACCAGGAAAGGTTGATTAAAATATCAAAATTCATCTGAAGTTCACTTTACCTCGAAATGTAGGTTAACCACGTGAAAAGGAAAAGGTCGTTGTGCAAAAAAATTAAAAAAATAAAGCAAATAAGTAAATGCTCGCAGAAGATGTATACATGTGTACTGTCAAGAATCGAAAGCCATAATAAATCACACAACCGTCTTCCTATAAATTAATCAAAAAAGGATTTCGGATACATCCATACATATGCATTATATAAAAGGTTTGTTCTGATCGACTAGGTTACTGGCAGCGGACATGTCGAATTACTAATCAAAAAGTCAGAAAACTTGAAGGATGTTTCTATGGTTAAATGTATAAATTCAGTTTTGTTTTAAAAGACTTGTAGCTCTTTTGTCGCTTGACCTATTTTGGGAAATGACAAAAGTTAGCACGAGCACAGTGTTGAGAAGTCGGGATCTCCAACAAATTAAATGTCTATTAATGGATATGTATCTGCACATTGAATATACAATAAAATTTTAACAAACATTTGTATATAGGGTGCGCTATATTTTATATCGGCACATGAACATCGGTATATGAACATCAACTAAATAAAACAATCGATTTTCATTGATGAGGTATTTTTTATTTAATTTTGACCTTTACAATTTATTTGTTATTTGTTTTTTTTATAGATTTTGATTACAACATCAATTAAGTGGTCTTCCTATATTGACCAAAGCTAAATGTGGCCTTTTGCAGCATTTTGCATCACTCTTTGCCAGTATCTCGGGCGGTAAGCGATGATTTTGGCACGAATGGTTGACTTGAGCTCGTCAATGGTCTGAGGCTTGCTAGCGTACACTTTTCTTTTCAAATAGCCTTACAAAAATAAGTCCGGAGGGATCAAATCTGGGGATCTCGTTGGCCCGGTATATTCGTGAAAGAAACTGCATTGTTTGATTTGCAGTGATGCATGGTGCACGTTCTTGTTGAAATCAGTAACCATCCAGAGCTTTTTCGCACATTTGTGGGCAGGCATAATGACCACCTATGTCGATTCTCATCTACTGTTTTGCCTTCTCTAAAGCCTTGCCTTGTCGGTCATCAAATCTTGATTCCAAAAATCAGGTTCAGTGTCAACGATTCGAGCGACTATATATTCGGCCGTATTCTAAGCAACGTGGAAGGTCTGTCAGGAATATTCTTTGAGTCAAAGAGTCAAATCATACGACGAATAGTGTTGTCAGACGGGAATTTCGGCCACGATATTTTCGAGGATATTTACATTGAGTCAACACACTTGAACGATTATTGTCAATGTTCAGCTTCACGATTTCGGAGCGTTGTTTCGTTGTAAAACATGGTTGATATTGTAATGAATGTCTAATGTTTGTGAATGTACATGTCTAATAAAGTTAATCTCTTGATAAATGTCACAGTTGTTTAATGATTACATACCGATATAAAATATGGCGCATATTAATATATTTATTTACACATATACAAATAAAATGCTTACAATTTCAAACCGTAATATATTTTATTACAGAAATGGCAATTGATTCATTTTAATTGCAACAACTTTGTTACGTTCCACTTTCGCGAATCAGGACACAATGGACCGGGCAACCCAAGGGAAAGAGGTCTTGGGAAATGATGGTAAATATGGGCGCCAAGTGATTTACCTTAGTGTCCCGAAATTTCTTCTTGGAGGAATCGCGACCTCCAGAAAAGACCCGCGTTCCGTAAATTAGTAAAAGCAACTCGGTAATTTATAATTACTATTTTTTTGTATTAAAAATATATTGCCATCCAGTTGTCGGAAGGGGATATAGAGAAACAAACGAATTTAACTTTTATTGTAAAACAATACCTATACCCTTGATTGACAATCCAGAAGCGCCGCAACGTTGAAACGATTTTGTTCACACCTTAGCTAATATGGCAGAAGGGTAACTCTTATATAATAGAATGCACCTTCATCTATGCCACAATTGTGCAATAAATAAAAAAACATTAATCGACTTAAGTAATAATTTTAACGATAGTTAATAATGTGCATAATTTGATGAACCAATAATCGTCATCAAAACTTGTAAACTTCGATGGAAAAAAAAAAAACTCAACCTTGGGGCTCGAACCCGTGCTTCCTACACGCTGCTGATGACTTACCCTCCAGGCCACCTATCGCTTCCACGACACCTAGTTCAATTTGTAGTGGATCCCTTTGGGGCCCTGTAAATGGTGCTTTTGTAAAGGTTGGTTTTTCGAATAGAGATAAAACTGACATTTTGTGGTCAAATCGGGCAACTCTAATGTCATTTATGTTCAGTTTGGTTTGCCATTTCATTATTAACAGGTTGACAAATGAACAACGCTTGCCCATCGTGCAAATTAATTTCGAAAATATTGGTTCAGTTCGCGAAGTTTACCGCAAGCTTCGTCCATTTTATCGTCGACATAATCGTCCATCGGAGCAGTTAATAAGGTTAACCATGGATCGTTTTCGCACTACGTTTACTCTATGTGATAATAAGCATCCGCAGAGACGTCGAACAATGCTCACCGAAGAAACAATTGCCGCAGTAGAGCAAAGTGTTAAAGAGGACCCGAATGAATCGATTCGCCACCGTGCACTGCAATTGGAGCTTTGTGCATCAACTTTATAAAACCTTTTCCTGCTTGTGCAAGAATTAAAGCTGCGAGACCATGCAATGCGTCGTGATTTTGGTGTATGGGCCGAAATGAGATTGATCTCGATGGTGATTTTCATCTCAAATTTTTTTTCAATGATGAGGCTCATTTTTGGTTGAATGGCTACGTCAACAAGCCACCAAGATCGTGTGATTTGACACCATTGGGATATATGAAGTCACTCGTCTACGCCAACAAGGGAGGAAAGTTAGGGACTTGGAAGCCAACATTCGTAGCGTTATTGCCGACATACGGCCCCAAATGCTCGAAAAAGTGGTTGAAAATTGAACCTCTAGACTTAGTTTTATTCAAACCAGCCAGGCCACATTCCCGAAATCATATTTAAACAGTAATGGCAAAATGGCCTATACTTACAATAAAGCTAAATTTATGAAGGTTAAATCGATTTTCTTGTGTTTTATTTTAAAAAAAAACACCCGATATCAGCCTGCAACACACTAAAATTATAGTATTAGTATTTCCTAACACCACATTCTACTTACTTTGGGGAACAACACACCTGATCGCTAGAAACTCTTACGACCAATCTCCTTGTAAGAGACGCTTTTGCTGCTCTCACGGTACGCTAACTGGCCTCTTTCCGCCTGTCCTCTTGGACCTTTAAATCTTGACAGAAGATTCTCAAAAAAAAAAAAAAAAATAATGAAACTAAAGTCACTGTCATGGTTCGAACTCCGACTGTGGGTTTGTTACTGTCAATAATGCATGTATATTCTGCCTATTAAAAAGTATCATGAAAATGACGTGTGAACGACTGAATAATCTCAACTCGATTTAGTTCCTTTACTTCGCTGGTACGGGTACATTTTTTTTTTTAGAGGTATAGCATTTTAAGTTGGCAACACTATTTTAGTTTGGTTTGGTATTTGAACATGAATAGACTGACGTCTGAACAACGCTTCCAAATTGTGCAAATTTAGTTTTAAAATCATGGTTCTGTTAAAAATACGTATCGCGCACTACGTGCATATTACGTTCAACATAAACATCTGTCAATGCAATTAATTCGATTGAGTATGGAACGTTTTCGCACCACGTTTACTCTAAATGGTGATACGCATCCACAGAGACGTCGTACAGTTCGTACAGAAGAAGTCATTGCTGTGCTGTATGTGTCCACTTAATGGAAGATTTTGTGAAGAGATCATGGCTTGCGTGCTTACAAAATCCAACTCGTGCAAAAATTGAAGCCACAGGATCACCTATCACGAATTTCGTTTGGCGATGAAGCTCACTTTTGGTTGAATGGATTCGTCAATCAACAACACTGACGTATTTGGAGTGATAATAATCCTGAAGTGTATGTTGAGACACCGGTAAATTCACAAAAACTGTCTGTTTGGTAAAAACGATGCTGGCCAGAACTTTACAGTCAACAGTGACCACTAAAGAGCTATGATTACTGACTTTTTCGTTTATCAATTGAACAACCATGATGTGAAGGAGCTGTGGTTTCAACAAGACGGCCGAACATGTCACACACCTCGTGCCACAATTGATTTGTTGAAGGAAGCGCATAATTTCACGTTTTGGTCTTGTGAATCGGCCTCCAAAATCGTGCAGTTTAACGCCGCTTGAGTATTTTATGTGGGATATGTGAAGTCGGTAACGATTGACCTTGGACGATAACATTCGCCGCGTTATTGCCGATATACAGCCACAAATGTTGGAAAAAGTCATTGAAAATTTGACCTCCAGATTAGACTACGTCCGAGACCCAGCCGTATCAACCATATGCAAATCACATTAAAATAATGCCAGAAGATTACGTTTCGAATGAAGTAAATTTCATGTCAATTTAAAAAACCATCTTTCTTTTTTTCCTATTCACTCAGTCAACAGTATATTTGAAACCTTTTTAACAACGTTCTTGTCAGAATGTTTATATTCTCGTATTATTTATTTTATTATTTATTATTCTTTTTGATATAAAATCAATCAGTCCACTGTTTTTATTTATTTTACACAAAATAACTTCGTCAACATTTTTCTGAAGTAGGTACTTCAAATTTAACTGCTGTTCACGTCACAACATCTATTTAAACCACTCTACTTCTTTTATTACAAAAGGGGAGAGTACTCTATACTGTTATTTTTTTCAATCTTTTATTCGTGTATTAAAGAAAAATCGCCAGTAACGTTGCTCAGGGAAGATTTGAAAAAATATTCTATGGTTGACTTCACATTAACCGGCGAAGGGGTATACATGAAATGTCCCTAAAACTAATATTTGCGTACGGTTTTAAAATGGTAATATACCAAACGAAATATTTCGGACAAGTTAGGTTTTACTGTAGCGTTTCTGAGCGCACCAGCTGTTGTAAAAATTTGATGGAAAATAATCCACCGAATGCGTTTGAACACAATTAAAAAAAAAATTCAAAAACTTTGTCGATATATCATTTCATGAAGTAATATTTGGTAAATACAAAAACAATTTATTTTGCATTTTTGATTATTAAATGCTTTTTTAACCTTTCCGCTAACTCACACATCTGAAATCAAATACAATCAGAGTTTTAATAAATTTCTCACCAATGCTCTTGTTTCATTTTTCATTTCAGGTAAGCTCAAAGGATGACCTAAGGGTTTAACAAATAAATATAACCGTTCACCAACCTAGGTAAGCTAAATCAAAAACAAAAATGCATCAGCCGTACATGAAGTATTTGGATACACTATCTGGCGTTTGTATTTCATTAAAATTTGTTAATCCATTCGAAAACATTTCACAAAATATTGCTTTTCCATGCATTAAAATTCATGCTTCGGCGAGTAGGGGTATATGGCTTAAAATTAATCACAATCATAGCGGTATTTACTACAAGCAAACATCTCCTCATTCAAACATGGCATGCATTATTCGGTGTCCTATTTCCAATTATATATTGCATATGTTATTTAGATTTGTATCTGAATAAGCCAGCAGGACATGCGATATGATTTGTATTTTATGCAATTGTCAACAGTAGAGTCAGGGATGGAAGGTATGTAACTTAGGGAGACAGACATTTTTTTCATTACTGGTAAGACTTGCAAATGTGTACCCATAACAAAAAGAAGTAAGGACAACTTGAAAATAAATTTCATCTCTGGATACAGGTGTAGTTAGGAGTGATTATAAGAAACATTAGAGAATACGTTCTTGAAATCCATATAAGCTTTGAAGTAACAAAGCTATTGGACATTTATTTCTGGGGGTGTAAAAGTGATTTATTCCAATTATGGACATGATCTAAAGGGTGGTTAAATTTGAAGGGCCGATGTTGATTTTGAATAAAACGGAAATTATTTTGGGAATTATTGCCATTTCTTTTTGTTATGATAATATTGGTATGATTTAATTATGTATGGAACAAAATATCGGCGAAATGGCCGCCGCAACCTCGGCGGCACACCTCCATCTGATGGTTCGATGACGGTGAGGCATAATTGAGGTTTTATGCCGTTAATGTGCCGAATTATCTCATCCTTAGCTCTGGAATTGCTGCTGGTTTATCGACCCCAAAGCAAGAAGTCCAACGGTATCAAATCACATGATCTTGGCGGCCAATTGACATCGCCACCACGTGAGATAACACGGCCATTGAATTTGTCGCGCAAAACAGCCATTGTTTCGTTAGCTGTGTGGCAAGTGACACCGTCCTGTTGAAACCACATATCGTCTACATCCATATCTTCCAATTTGCGCCATAAAAAGATCGTTATCATCTCACGATAGCGAACACCATTTCATTTTGGAAGAAATACGGCCCGATGATGCCGCCAGTCCATAAACCCCACCAAACAGTCACTTTTTGTGGGTGCATTGGTTTTTCAATAATCACTCTTGGATTATCATTCGCCCAAATGCGGCAATTCTGCTTATTGACGAATCCACTGAGGTGAAAATGTGCCTCATCACTGAAGATGATTTTCTTCGAAAATTGATCATCCACTGTTGCCATTTCTTGCCACCATTCTGACCATTGACGCCGGTTGAAATGGTCAAGAGGCTTTAGTTCTTGAGTCAGTTGTACCTTGTAAACGTGTAAATGCAAGTCTTTATGCATAATGCTCATCAACGACGAGCGTGAAAGGTGCAATTGTTGGGCACGACGAGGATTTGAGGTGGATGGCTCTTCAGCCACACTATCGCGAACAGCAGCAATATTTTCTGAACTACGAGCTGTACGAGCATGCACTGGTGTTTTCACATCTCCTACAGACCCTATTTGCTCAAATTTTGAACAATTTTTCCGATTGTACGCACGTTTGGACTATTAAATTGGACCGAAATATCACAAAGTGCACGATATGCATTTTGATTTGAACGCCCATTTTGATAATAAGCCTAAATAACTTTAACGCGTTGCTCGATTGTGTATCTTTTCATGGTTTAAATTGAGTTAGTCTTAAATTGAGAAATTTTAAATGAAATTCAGAAAAAAAAAATTAAAACGGCCCTTAAATTTTTTAGTACTGTTTCTAGTTGATTAAAGTCAAATCAGGCTATATGAGCTATATGAACTATATGAGCTGTACATCGACCAAAAGTCCGCATTTGGTGGTGAGAGCGAATGTACGCTACTACTCCGGCTATTACGAGCCAGATGTAGGACACAGCAGGGAAGATTATTTTATTATGAAAATAGTTGGTGTGCTATGTGTTTTCACTGCTAATACCTCATATACAGCGAATAACAATTACACGATTTCTCGATTCATTGTATTGCTGTAGTTTTCTCATTAAACCACCAAAAGACGCCTCCCAAGGAACCGATATCATAACAAAATAGAACAACTGGTACACGAGAAGTTCAGAACTGATATAGACCTTTCGATTTCATAAAATTATGACATATTTTCAGAAAGGCTTAGCGATATCCATGTTAGACATGTGACAATAAGTTCTAGCAATGAGATAACGAACAACTACAGAAACACTGAAGACCAGGGCACATATGGTTACTAATGTGAAACTTCCATCTGTGGCTCAGTATAATTAAGGAGCCTCCGGATTTTGGACCCTTTATAGGCCTACCACGTTTTTCGTATAAATGCCAGCATTTTACAATTATTTAGCTGACTATACGGATTGACATGTGAAGGCTTACCACACAAGCTAGAAAAGCGAGGATGCAAGTAACAGTTGCCGACCAATATGTTAATATGTAGGAAGAGGATATTTTGAAGGATCTAGATAGGACAACTTAAATTCGCTAATTATTGGTAGATGTCCCTACGAAAATCTATATCAAATCTTACTAGGAAAATATTACGCACCACAACTTCCCCCTTCCAACGGGCTCAGTGACGTGATGGTTAGTGGTATGAACTGCCGCACAGAAGGTCTGGGTTCGATTCCCAGCCGTAGCAACAAGTAAATGATTTTTCTCTGGCCCTCCTCTCGTGAAAAAAGCTAGGCCCTGGGTTGTAACGAGCCTATTGCGCCATAAATTTATTTATTTATTTTTTTACATCTTTCCCCATAGCCTTACAACAATTCATTTCATAGAGTATCTGCTTAATTCAACCCGGCAGGTGAAGTAGTAGTGAAAGGATATAGGTTTACAGACAATTCACTTAACACATACTATCATGTGAGGCTGATGTACTCCTACCAAACCGGTATTCATACCCCAATTTGACAGCATTAATACCTAGCTCATGCAAAATTACATCTCGGTTCAGAGTCCATCAATCTCCCAGATAATAAACTTATACCCCTCGAAAATGATGAGGAGCTGCCAAGTTTATACATACACACTAATAGCAGCTCGAAAACTTTCCTAATCGAATCCTTCATAGAAACCTTTTAAACCTTTTAGTATTCCCACATTAAACACAAGCCTGCATACCGTGCCACTACGCCCAGCTAACTGGTTTAAGAAGTAGGTAACTCCGACCAAAGTTTCTCTCCTTTAAACAGATTAGACGAGCCAAGTCTTTCATCAATATACACGCGTATGCCCACCCCAAACTGGTTCCAAAATCAATTCGCAATAAATGTCGAAATTCTATAAATTACGTGACATTTAATCCGGAAGAGCATATCCCCCCGCTGCAAGTATGGTTCAAACATATGTACAAGGCCGTATATACATGATTGCTTAGCAGAAACACAGTTGAGCAACTTTTGAAGACAATCAAAAATACGTGACCAAATCAAATTTAAAAGTTTAACCTATCCAACCCCAACCCCAAACCCGAACACCACAAACCTAAGCTACTCGTATATTGTTCCGGTTTCGGGGATGTATTACGGTGTATATGAATGTGTTTGCCGCATAATTGCATTTATAATACCCAGAGCGCAAGGACGAGCTCGGTGATGGAATACCCATTTTGATATTCCTGCGGCAGGAAGTGCAAATGGGAAAATGGCCTTCGTATCACAAAGAACGACGACGACGACGACAACGATGATGACTACGACGTTGCCGACGATGGTGGATGATGGTGGAGGTGGTGCTGGTGGTAACTGCGCTAATAGTGCTGGTGGACTTTTGATTCGGATGTGTTTTTGTGTGTGGCGTTGTAACTCCCTGGAGATTGATAGACAACCGCCGCACATACGATTCCGATTGATCGCAACGGTTTAGATGAAAGGTAAATGGTAAAAGTTCACACATCCGGTGTCCATTCTCCGGCCGATCAATTAATGGCCACATTGACCAAATGAGTTTTCTCTGCTTGTATAATGAAGTAGGTTGTGGTCTGTCGGGCGATATGAAACATCTGTCATTTCGACGAATACAAAGTCCTAATTGGTATTGGTGGTCAGTCGCCGGTGGCTAACTTGCCAAAGCGATAAAGGCTTTAACTACATGTATACAGCACATACAAAGAGCAGTATGCACACGTGCGCGCTATGTGCATGTGCATTTCAATTCAATGAAGTACACACTTAAATTGCAGATACGGTCGGTAAACAGTGCATACATGCTGTGAGCGCCGAAAACCATAATATGTGTCTGGACAGACGACCCCCGACAGTGATACGTACCGCCCCAACTAAAGCATTACAGAGCAAATATTTACCTTAGTTTATTGTCCGTACATGGGAGTAAAGAGTAAACTACTTGCTGAGCTTGGTTTTGTGTGCACGATATTACTCGAAAATGGGGAAAAAATCTGTAACCCGGTGCTGCAATTTGTAGGCACATTAATTAAATAAGAGCGTGCTGGTGGCACGATTGTTGCCCTCTAAGCGTTTGGCAGTATTCTCTGCTCACATAAACAACCACGAATAATTGGTTACGTGGGTAGTATCTGCGTATCTTTTGGAATGATTTGGATTCGATATTTGTCGATTTATTGATGAGCGGAAGGGTGCAATATATTTATTCGCTGAGTAGATACTGAGTACATAGATCAATTTACCGACTTTGCAGTGCTTACATAGGATTGCGTCGTCTTTAATTACGTGCACTGTCTATTAGACATATCTGCGGTTTATAGATGTTAATTATGTTCGTTATGAAGAAGATAGGCTATTGTTTGAGAACATCTAAATGAGGGGCAACAGACTGGGAAGTGGAAAGGTGCAGTATTGGCAAGGAAGGCTTTTTACTTAATGATTGAAATTTGCAAAAATGTCAGTGAAACTTCGATTGACCGTCAGGAAGCGTACCAAATCATTGACGGATAATTATATAGACGGTTAATCGAACATATGAATATATGTTTGCATTTAAAGGGTGTTTTATTAAAATTTATTCGAATTGAAATAAAACACAAGAAAATCGTTTTAATGTCCATCAATTTGGCTTGATTGAAGCATAATTTTATGACATTATTGTTTAAATATACATATTTCGGCCGTGTGGCCGCCGCGGCTGGTTCGAATAAAGGCTGGTCTAGAGGTCCAATTTGCAACCACTTTTTCGAGCATTTGGGGCCGCATGTCGGGAACAATTCCACAAATGTTGGCTTCCAAGCCCCCTAACTGGTTTGTTGGCGTAACCGAGCGACCCCAAAGAAAATAATTCAATGGTGTCAAACCACACGATCTTCGTGGCCAATTGACAGGTCCAATCATTTCACGGATTGGATTGTTGTTTCCTTCAATAAATCGATTGTGACGTGTGCTGTGTGGCATGTAGCGCCGTCTTGTTGGAACCACATCTCAATTCGGGAAGAAAATAATCGGTTATCATGGCTCTATACCGGTATCCATCAACAGTAACTGACTCTCCAGCTGCATTTCGCAAGAAGTATGGCCCAATGACTCCACCAACCGATAGAGCACACCAAACAGTCCATTTTTGTGGATGTTATGGCGTCTCAAGGATTTATGTGGATTCTCTTCACTCCAAATGCGGCAATTTTGCTTGTCGACGTAGCCATCTAACCAAAAATGAGCCTCATCACTGAACAAAATTTCGCGATGAAAATCAGCATCGAGGTCAATCTCATTTTCGGCCCATACACCAAAATCACGACGTATTGCATGGTCTTGCGGCTTAAGCCAAGATATTTGCGCAAAATCTTCCATAAAATTGATGGACAAAGCTCTAATTGCTGCTCATTCGGGTCCTTTTCAACACTTTGCTCTACAGCGGCGGCAATTGCTTCTTCGGTGCGCACTGTTCGACGTCTCTGCGGATGCGTATTGTCACATAGAGTAAACGTAGTGCGAAAACGATCCATGGTTAACCGAATAATTTGCTATAATGGACGATTATGTCGACAGTAAAATTTACGGAGCTTGCGGTATACTTCGCGAACTGAACCAATATTTTCGAAATAAATTTGCACGATGGGCAAGCGTTGTTCATTTGTCAACCTGTTCATTATGAAATGGCAAACCAAACTGAACATATATGACATTAGAGTTGCCCGATTTGACCAGAAAATGTCAGTTTTATCTCTGTTCGAAAAACCAAATTCTAAAAAAAAAACCGTTATGTTCCGAAGCTGAACGAAAAAAAAAAAGTTGTATGCCAAGTGTGACGGATAGTTGGGAGACGGATAATCGTAGTTCCACGTATTTATATAAAAAGTGATTGATTTGAAATATTTGGCATAAACGGCCATTCACAACCTCAAACGTAGTATCTCCTTTCATGTGCGTGTGCGAAGTTTTTATTTTGATCGAGAAGCTTCTCATGACAGCGTTACTCTTGGATGTTTATCAGACTTTTGCAAGAGGTAGGGCAGTGTAAAACTTAGGTGTTGTCAGTTTCGAACCAGGGACATCGCGGTTAGTAGTCCAACGCACTAACCACTAGGCTATTGCACCCAGTGATTAGGGTATATAAGTTTTATTGCTCTGTTGTTTTAAAGAAACTGCTCAAACACCTACAGATCAAAGCTCTGAGCCAATGTGTTCTAAGCGAGTCACTCACGTTGATTCATAGCAAAGTTTATAAATATATGCTACACCACTTTGCGCAAGATTTCGACTTTCAATCTTCATACATATTAGATGAAACAAATAACTGAATTCCCAAATTTGTACACTCAAAAGCGTCTTTAAAGATAAAACTGCAATCTCAAAAGACTCTCCAGAACTGGGTATTCAATCTAAACTCAAACCACTGCCAGGATAAAATAATTGCCCTTTAGGTTCCAGCATTCAAGTAATAGTTACACGCTTTAAAGAGTCTTCTCAAGCAACATATCAATATGCTCAACTGTAAGCTGTAAGCCAACTTATTCGAAATTTGTCATGCACCTTAATTTGTAGCCAAAGTGAACAATTGGGATTGGGTATACGCTTTATGCTGACCGTCGAGTTTCATTAACATGCTTGAAGGATAAGACAAGATCTGCTCCGTCGTCCCGACCCTAAATGCATGGCATGAATGGGTTCGAAGTTTCCCTTGACTGAAACATTACCATTCATTCGGTCCGAGCCAATGTAGGCGACGTGTTTTTACTTGTTGTACTCCACAATCATGTTCGCGATTATATCTTCTCTATTCATGCCTAATATTTGCTTTGCCTTCTGCTTATTTTCCATCACTCGGCCTTAAAGAACTACTAATAGAGATAGGCACCAGTAGAGAATTTGAATTTTTGGGTTAGAAGTTTTGATTCCTTTTGTTTGGTCAAAACAAATTAGCTCGTGTCGAGCTCTCTTACAACTATGGTGTGCTTTCTTTTCAAAACGTATATATCTAGCCGGAAGGGCAATTAAAATGACAACTAACAGGTTCATCTGATTCATAACAGTACCTTACTTGTTGAGAAAAACTGACAGAGATAGGCACCGGTAGAGAAATTTAACTTTTGGGTTAAAAGTTTTGATTCCTTTTGTTTGGCCAAACACAAAACACATTACGTTAAATATACTGCAGTAGTTGAAAAAAGTAATGGGATTGCTTTTTTAATATGGGACATACAAAATTAAATATCTGGAACAGCCTTTACGGGGCCTCGAACCTTGCTACACCATTTATTTGTGTTTGCGAAATTAACGCCTGGTTAACGCCAATTACGATAGAGCAAATTTGAGAAGCTTCTCATAATTTTTTTTTTATGTTTGTCGAGTGGTTGGGCAGTGAAAAAACTTTGGTGTTGTTACCTTCGACTGTACTTTACTTATTGAAGAATTTTTTTGATAATCCATTCAAATCTGCTACCTCGTTGTACCTTAGCTTCATGGTTGCTGACTTCTTCAATACTGAGGGAGGATACCTCAACATCCAATTAACGAAGATGGTCCGTTTCTTGCCAGGAAATTTTACCAGAATTCATCAACAATTCTGGGCCTCGGCACACATTTGCTTTGCGTAGAGCCTTCTTTCCAACTTTAAAGCCAGCTGCCGGATTTTGACAGATGTCATTGTTGTCGGCATATGGCATACGTTAAAAGAAATCACTTTTTTTTAACACCACTGTAAAACCCTTTTTTTCTCATTTCGAGGTATGCAATTGACTTTTCCACACCGCATTAGCATATAATTCAAATTAAGAACCCTCTCCTTACAGACGCACCATATAACGCCCAAGTATCCATTAGGGATATGCGCATGAAATACGACCTTTCGAAAGCAATTACCTAAACCACATTCAGTGTCCTTCAAATAAAACCCAAACCAAAAAAAAAGAAAGCCTTTGTTTTTACTTAAGAAATTCTAAAATAAATATAAAAAAAACACCTCCCGGAGTGCCAATAAATGCATTTTATCATACTCACCCACCTTACCTCTTCAACCCGCAATATCTGCGGTAAAAAAACGAGTGAAATTCCGCTCTCCATCAGAAATTTTAATTAAATCAATTTATTTCAAAGTTATTCCCTATTCCACATTGTTTGGCCGGTGCTCGTCTCCGGTGACCGTGTTCGCGTGAAGGCGCACAAACCATCGAAACCTTCCCAAACTCCAATACTATGTTGGAAAGCACGACGAGTAATTTGAAGCATGTTGAAAGATATCCTGAAAAGATGAAAAGTTTATACACAATTTCGTTGCAGGTATCATCCTATACGTATCCTTAAAGGTATCTGTGTGTATCTGTGGATATCTATGGGTATTTATGGGAATTTTCTTTCATATTTGCCATATTGCCAGCGTTTCATATTTTCCTGTAAATTATACGAAAATTGGATTCAATTCTTTGCGAATGAGTTTATTTTATTTCCCCCATTTGCTTTTCTCGTCCCTTTTCAACCTCGGGGTAGTCAATTAGGATACTGGAGCAAAAAAAAAAATCTAGCAAACGACTTGCGATGATTGCGATAAAGTAAAAGAGAAAAGAAATCCAACAAAAAAATAGAACGAATTATAATAGGAACAGGGGGGTAAGGCATTCGTATCTTGGTAACTTTCACGCTCAAGCTCTTGCATCCTGGTTCGAGACGCATATACAATTCTCGGTGTTCCGATAATTTCTCTGGCGGAAATAAGTGATCAACTCAGCTCTGCGGGGCACTTAGTGAAATAGGAATAGCTGCTATCCATTTCAGCTTGTGTCGAGATCTGTTACAACTATGGTGTGCTTTCTTTTCTTAACGTGTATATCTAGCCGGAAGGTCAATTGAAATGACAACTGACAGGTGAATCTGATTCATAACAATACCTTACTTGTTGACAGTGTATTTGTGTAGGAAGAGGGTGTTCCTTGGTTTTTAGAGTGGGGAATGTATTTTTTCTGAATCAATTTAATAAATGAAAATCTCTACAAAATATGTGTCAGCGTTTGGAAAAAATTCTTCGGGAAGAGATAAGAATTGGTGTGACGATTTTTTTAATTAATTTAGGTTTGTCGATGGTGGAGAATTTTGTACGAATAAGTGGCTTGCAGGTTATATTAGCGATGACATGGAGAATGATGTTTGTCAAAAGCAACTTTGTCAACATGTCATATAATTCAGTGAAAGGAACTAATCAAGTTGAAAGTACTTTTCAGTTAATTTTTAGTTACGTTCACGTAAGGTATTTATCATACTGTTGGAGCGTGCCTTTGATCGAATTAAGATGCTTTAACTTTAGTTTAGTTATGCTTAGAACTTATTTGCTTAATTATTTGACAAATTATTATGTGAGAAATCTTGCTATATAGTTGCATCAGTTCCCGGCTTTTAAGATAAACATAGGTGCTTATATTGCTAAGATCAAGGTGATTTCGACCTAACTTAAGATGAGATCCTATGCTACAATACATGCTTACTTACCGATTTACTTAATTATCATACCGATACGGAATAAACGTGAGTTGAGGCTCACTCAACATGCCCCTAAAACTATGCCGGTGGTTGAAAAACTGAAAAAACTTAAGTTGCACTCCTTAGTTATTTGAGGTCAAACTTTACTTGTGCGTGCCAAGTTAAGCGATTTCGTTCTATACCGCGTTTATCGTCCAAACCAACACGGATTTCTTAAAGGTGGGTCAACAACCACCAACCTTACAGAATTTGTAGCTAACACTCTATGCGCTTAAGAGAATGGCAATGAAGTCGATGTTATTGCCACTGACATGAGTAAAGCTTTCGATAAAATTGTACATGAAATCATTATTTTTAAACTTATAAACCGGGTTTAATAATATCATTTTGAACGCCAATACAAAGTTCTGTTCAGATACTCTGTATCGGAGCCCTTTTTAGCAACATCCGTTGTGCTAACCGGGACGTGTCACATCAGGAGTGCCTCAAGGTAGCCATCTTGGTCCGTCGATGTTTATTTTGTCTATCAATGACGTTGACAGTATCATTGAAAACTCATATTTATCGGTTTATGCCGATGACATGAAAGTCTTTGGGCACATTTCCTCCTCCACTGACTCTTACCCACTTCAAAGAGATTTAAACAAGTTTTCAACCTGGTGCCAAAAAACTTCCTGGAGCTCAATATCATCAAATGCCAGACCATAACATACTCAGACGCGAGATCATATATAATATTTGGTGAGCCTGTACCTAATGTGATTTTCATGCGTGATCTGGATTAAGTTCTCTGTCACAGATAATATGACAGAGAACTTAATTTTCGCTCTCATATTGATAATATCATCAGCAGAGCCAACTCCGCACTTAGGTTTGTAAAACACTAGTCTAAGGAATTCTCGAACCCCTATGTCACAAAATCTCTCTTTTTCACATTTGTTAGACTAGCCAAGTATGGTCGCCTTATCACAATACCAATTCCCTCCGTATTGAGAGTGTCCAATGCAGATTTATCCGTTTTGCTCTACGTGGTCTCCGCTGGGTAGACAGTTTTAATCTACCCCCCTACGAGGATCGTTTGAAATTAATAAACCTTCAATCACTACAAAAGCATCGTGAAATTGTCGACATTGTCGCTCTGCTAGAAATGATTTCCCTCAACGCTAACTCCAGATATCTAAGATCTCTTGCCCTCTTCCGACTCAAATTCCACCAACCAACTGGCTAATGGGCATAGCTCCTTTGATTTTCACTGTAGCAAACTTGCTCTACGAAACTCCCTTATGTCCTCCTCAGCTACTACTACTCCTTAACACTTCTTCTAATAATTTAATTTAGTTAGGTTAATTTAGACTAAGTTCAGCTTGTACTTAACTAAATTAATAAATCAACGACTTTACGAGCCGTAGTATTGGTGTCCATATGCCATATTCGAGTCATTTAAAAGTCAAAGTTCACAGAGCCCGTTTCGCTTTACTGCTCGTAAAAGCGCTCTTGAATCTTGCTTCAGTTAAGCGTTTTATGTTGTTTGAGGCCGGTCTTTAGCTTCGCACGCCTTATGGTGAGATTTTTACCGACTGCTTTTGCCTCGGAATCTAGGATTTCTGAGCTTGAGCATTGGCATTCACCGTTAATGGATGAATCATTTTAAAAGTCCAATGCGAAGTTTTTTTTTTAACCAAATTGATGTTGCTGTACAGCTCGTGAAGTTTGTGGTTGATTCTGCATTTCCATAGCCCGTCAACGCAAAAGGAGTCGACAATTATCCGAAGAGTTTTTTTTTGGAATCTACCAAACATTCTTACGGTCCATAAAAGAAGACTGAGACTAATTGTGTCTTATCTGGCCCGAAGAAGGGCTTTACTACGTCATTCTGTAGAAACAACAACAAACAATGGCAGACTCATTGTATACAAAGGCCCTGACTACCTCAATGTTATCTCAGCCGATTGTCGCATTCTGTCCGATTCACGGTGTTATATACTGTTTTAGTGCTTCCTTTTTGTTACTCACAAAGACGGTTATGACTACTTGTTTTTTGATTTATGAATGATGGAATTTCTGGATAACTTAGGAGTTTTGCACAATCCTATCAGAAAAGATGTTGAACATGCCGCGTGGAAACTCATCGCATTAGCTTTCTTGCTATCAAATCATAGTTATCCTGCACATTACTGAGGTGTTACCAAAACTAGAAATAGCTCTGTATAGGTCAGCTGTATAGCTACCAGATCCAGATGTGGCTCTGAAATATATGAATAACTGGTGGGTATCTCAATATGAACTTCTTATTTTTTTTGTGCTAAGTTATGGACTTTCCATCGGGCTCAGTGGCGTGATGGTTGGTGCGGTAAACTTCGGCCTGGGTTCGATACCCAGCCGTTGCAACACCTTAAGGTTTTTCACTTTCCCTCATCTCGTGACGATCTGACAAATTATCCGAGTAGTATCAATTGTCAAGAAAAGCTTATCTAAAATTCGCCGTTCGGAGTCGGCATAAAACAGGAGGTCCCGCCATCATGCAAGAAGAACACGCACACATGAATGGTTGTGAGAAAGCTCGGGTACTAACGAGCCTGTTGCGCCGAAATTTTTTTATTTTTTTTATTTTATGCACGTTTCTGGTGTAAAACCACACTGATAAATGTGGACTACGTTGTTGACTGATCTTGCATACTTCAGGAAGGAAATGTACCGAGTTGATGTTTGTGCATCTGAAATACTGGATCCGAAGCTTTCGGCCTGAACCCAAATCTAATAAATCAATGATTCTCCTCACTACAACATTTTTTAATTCTTTTGTTTGCCTAGCCCAGCCCATCGTATTTCCTAAATAGCAGTAATGCTGTTTTGTAGCAGCTTCGGACTTTTGATAGTTATTCGGTTGTTCCTTTTCTGTTAAGTGTTCTAACGTTCAACTTGGAGTGCGCAACTGGAGGCAGTTAGCTAAGGACCGGGCTAATAAGAGAGCCATGTTGGTTGAGGCCCAGGATCATTGCGGACTGTAGCGCCACTTAAATAAGTAAGTAAGTCCTAACGTTCCAGGGGCAGATACAAGCGTCATTGTGCTTTCTGAGCCGAGTTTCTTGAGTGCGTAGTAAGCCCAAAGCACAATAACTAACCTGGTGGGATCGGCCCATGTTTTACCTTAGGGTAGGTATTCCCCGCCAAATATTCTTACAAGGCTTTTAGTTATTGTTGATATTTTTATTTCTCAATACCAGCACTTATAAGTTCCTCAAATCAAAATCTATAAAATGAAATCCCGCAAATCAAAAGCCTAAATGACCTGTTTTTCGAATATTTCTGAGCAGCGCATGTATTCACTTCGCCCATTCTTGCTGTGACTGTAGATGTTGAGTCATCTGCGAAATGGATATTCGCCTATTCTTTTCTTTCACTCTATTTTTGCTATGTTGGCTTAATGAAGTCTTCTGTTAAATCCCTCCACAGGCTGCAAAGGTGATAAGCATTGGTGTAGTGCACTATATTCAAATTTATTCCAATTTGCCGTTTCAGACTTTAAGTGCGTTTTTTTTAAATGTGAAAGACATTCTTAAAATGATTTCGAAAAGTTTCTAGTCAACAAATGCGACTCGTACTATTTGCGATTTGCCTTTAATGTTACCATTTAATTTGGTGGACAATAAAGTCCAGCATTACAGCCTTTAGTGGCCTTGAAGCCCTTCTGTCCAAAAAACAAACTCAATATCCCCAAAATATTGACAAAAAAAAAGAAAAAAAAACATGTAAATGCTGACAACATTCGCCTGCTCTAGAAAGGTCGATTTTATTTTTTTAAATGTCCTTCCAGAGCCATTAAAACCAACAAATATTGTAACTTCAACTCCTGTATTGCGATTATGTTGCCATCGCATTTAAATACCCAAAAACAAGAAACATTTCTTTTCGAGCATCGTCCCTCTTGTTGTCTTGTGTCCCATTGTTTCGTTTCAACCCAGAAACATTACGTATACGCCTCCGATGAGGATTTTTATTGCTCCCTTTAATAATAACGATCACGCCGCACAGCAGTGTAATATCTTGTGCACATACATTCGCATTCAATTTGGCTTTCGCACATTCAAAATGGACATGGATAGGGTACGTGTGTAGTACATGTCCTTGTATAGCCTCTATGCACCCAAGGAAAGTGAAATATTTTCCTTTGTTTATGTGCGAAATAAACTTTCTTTTGCTGACAATTCCCCCCTTCGTAACTCGAAAGGCTTTCATTGTTACGATGTCTGTCGTTTTGCCTTTCAAGTGGAAAAGTAAATAAAGGATGCTTCACGTTTATTCTTATGAAATGCTTTTATTGTGTCAAATATTATTTCATTTTCCAGTCCTCGAAGCCCATTCTCCTAAAAAGAAAGCTGAGAGAGTTTTGCGCTTTCTATGTGGTTGCTGTCACAGATAGGGAGGGAGAGAGAAAGACAAAATAAGACAAAGCGGAAGGACCTTTATGTTGCACTATGAGATGAGTTAAATTGAAAAGTTCCATCTTCATTTGAAGTTAAAACTTATTTATTTGTCAGGGGATATGTGTGCACGACCACATTCTCCATCACTCCTTTTGTACCGTGGGACGCATCAAAACTTTATCAATTAAACCCGAAATCATTTAATTCAGATACAACTCTTATTGTTAATGAAACTTGTCCCTTAGTTATGTCTTGAAACATACCCTCAGAATGCGGGTATACCTAAGCCGATCGTTTAACAAATAAATTAATTTTAAAATGCCACATCAGGGCGAAGGTCATAAGTGGGCTGGGATAAATAATCGTCTTAAAATCTTATTGATGCGACACACGTTTGTCTATTGTCTGCATCATTAAGCAACAACACCTACCTGAACGGAGTAGGAGTCTACACATATGAGGATACGAAGGAGGCGATGCATATCCTCTTATCGATGTTGTGCCAATTTGCATTGACATTGATAAATCTCTCAAAATATTAAGATGGCGTTGATTGCGCTCGTTAAAATGAACATAGAGGCACCCAAGTTGACAGGGGAAACATAAGGCGCTCGTATGAACCGTGCGTAATGGGTCATATCTATGTAGTTGCTTGTGTAGTGAGCGCTATCAATTATGAGTTTTAATAGAAATTTGACGTCAAACGCAAATTATTGAATAGAAATCAAAGTACCAACTGAATATTTAGCAGATAGGTGTTAGGTTAGATTGTTGGTGCTCAGATGGGATGTCAAACTTGCATAGGTTTGCGTGGGCCATAGCCCGAAACTTTGTTTAAAAAATTTAAAAAATTAAAAAAATTTAAAATTATATACTAAGACATTTGAAAACAATTATGTAGGATAGTAGCTCATTGGATTTAGAATAATAAAATCGATGATGTTTTTTTTTTTAAATCCTTCAACTTTAAGAAAACAGTTAATTTTAGTCAAACTGTACTATATTTCAAAAGTGTAAGCACAAGATACACATTCACCCCTATCGAGAAATCCATTCGGAATAATAATTTCCGAAACGAAAGACAGTTCCAATTGGTACTCAATTTGCAGTCGATTATTCGTTTCAGCACAAAATAAAGGAGCATACAATCACGTTCGTTTGTTCCGCAGCAATTCTTCGTGGGATAACTTCGGAAGAAATTCAACGCATAATTACTTTCTTACTTCAGTGGCGCTACAGTCTGGAATGAACCTGGGCCTTAACAAAAAAACATGCCTCTCCAATTAGCCCGGTATTTAGCTAACTGCCTCCAGTTGCGCACTCCAAGTTTGTTGAGGTCGGTTTCTACTTGTGCGCGCCACTAAAGGCGAGGTCTTCTTTTACTGCGTCCGACGTCTGGCTGGGAATCGAAAACTCTGCGAGCCGGAGTATTGGTGTCCATTTGTTCTACATGTCCTAGCCATCTTAAACGTCCAATGCGGAGACCAGGGACGTGTCGCTGTACAGCTCGTATAGTTCTTGGTTAAATCTTCGTCTCCAAAGCCCGTCAACGCAAACGGGCCCGAAGATTTTTCGAAAAATTTTCCTTAAAAACCTACAAAGGATTTCTTCATTCGCTTTTGAGATGGTCCATGCTTCAGCGCCGTAGACCAGGACTGGGATGATCACGGTCTTATATAGAACCTCCTTAGTAGTTCGAGTGAGGGCTTTACTACTGAATTGCGTTCTTAGCCCAAAGAAACAGCGGTTGGCAGGAGTAATTCTTCGTTTAATTTCTGACAAGATGTTGTTGTCAGAGTTCATAGCGGAGCCGAGATAGACAAAGTCCCATACTACCACAAAATTATATCTGTCAATGGTGACGTTCTGTCCAATTCGTCGATGTTGTGTGTCCTTTCGTGTTGACAGCATATACTTCGTCTTGCCCTCAATTACTGCTACACCCATTTTTGCAGCTTCCTTCTCTATACTAGCAAACGTGGCTATGACATCAGATTGAGTCCTACCAATGATTTCAATATCGTCGGCGTATGCTAGTAGTTGTAGTTGTGAAGAATTCATTGACAGCGCAGCATCGCCTTGTCTTAATCCTTTTTTGGTGTCGAATGTGTCGGTGAGGTCGTTTCCCACCCTGTTGGAGCAGCGAGAATTCTCCATCGCCATCCTACACAAACGGACGAGTTTGGGCGGTTTACCAAAAGTAGACATTGCTCTATATAGTTCGTCTCTATAAATGCTGTCGTATGCGGCTTTGAAATCGATGAATAGGTGGTGGTTATCGATTGGACATCTTGGGTTTTTTCCGGCATCTACCGAATTGTGAAAATTTGATCGGTTGTGGACTTTCCTGGCCTTAAGCCACACTGATAAGGGCCGACCAGGTTGTTGGTAAACGGTTTCATGCGTTCACATAATTCGGCAGATAGGATTTTGTAGGCGATGTTGAGGAGGGCTGGTGTTCTTCCCTTCTTCTCTGCCGAAACGGCAGCTCTCGACTTCATTTGCATCTTAGCCTTGTAGGCCTCGTTCTTGGCTGCGAGCATCTGTCGGCATCCCTCATCAAACCAGGGGTTTCTGGGTGGTAGGCGCGAGAAACCTAGCACATCAGTTATGGCATCGTTGCTGTTGTTCTTCGACATTCGATGCTGGTGGTATGGTGTTAATCGAGAGGTTAAGGGATGCGCGTTGCGCGAAGGTCTTGGCGGTCTCTGGCGATTGCAGTCTTTCGACATCAAATCTTTTCACAGTATTTATGGATTGTGGTGGCGTGTTGGATATTCGCATTCTTACCTTGGCTGCAACAAGGTAGTGGTCCGAGTCGATGTTAGCTCCACGGAATGTTCGGACAGCGCAGCATTGCCTTGCCTTAATCCTTTTTTGGTGTCGAATGTGTCGGTGAGGTCGTTTCCCACCCTGTTGGAGCAGCGAGAATTCTCCATCGCCATCCTACACAAACGGACGAGTTTGGGCGGTTTACCAAAAGTAGACATTGCTCTATATAGTTCGTCTCTGTAAATGCTGTCGTATGCGGCTTTGAAATCGATGAATAGGTGGTGGTTATCGATTTGGACATCTTGGGTTTTTTCCGGCATCTACCGAATTGTACAAATTTGATCGGTTGTGGACTTTCCTGGCCTTAAGCCACACTGATGAGGGCCGATCAGGTTGTTGGTAAGCGGTTTCATGCGTTCACATAATTCGGCAGATAGGATTTTGTAGGCGATGTTTAGGAGGGCTGGTGTTCTTCCCTTCTTCTCTGCCTATAGAGCTAAACGGCAGCTCTCGACTTCATCTGCATCTTAGCCTTGTAGGCCTCGTTCTTGGCTGCGAGCTTCTGTCGGCATCCCTCATCAAACCAGGGGTTTCTGGGTGGGTAGGCGCGAGAAACCTAGCACATCAGTTATGGCTGATCTAATGGCTTGTTGGCATCGTTGCTGTTGTTCTTCGACATTCGATGCTGGTGGTACGGTGTTAATCGAGAGGTTAAGGGATGCGCGTTGCGCGAAGGTCTTGGCGGTCTCTGGCGATTGCAGTCTTTCGACATCAAACTTTTCACAGTATTTCTGGATTGTGGTGGCGTGTTGGATATTCGCATTCTTACCTTGGCTGCAACAAGTTAGTGGTCCGAGTCGATGTTAGTTCCATGGAATGTTCGGACATCCAAAAGTACCGGATGCGTGCCTCTTTTCTATCGCTTTGTGATCAATTTGGTTGACCATTTGTTGATCTGGAGACCGCCGTTTCCCTTATGGATATCGAGGTGAGGAAACCGTGTGCTGGCTATAGTGGCATTTCGTTCCGTAGCGAAGTCAATTAGCCTAAGTCCGTTACCAGACGTGTTGTCGTGTAGGCTATGTTTTCCGACAATACTTCTAAAGATGTCTTCTCTTCCAATCGTTGCGTTTAATTCTCCCAGCATGATTTTAACACATTACTTCGGTAGTCGCTCATAGGTTTTTTCAAGAAGCTCGTAGAAGCAATCCTGACCGATGTCATATTTTTCCTACGTTAGGGTGTGAGCGCATATAAGGTTTATGTTGGCGAATTTGGCCTTGATGCGGATTGTTAAAATGCGTTCGCTTATGTTTCGGAAACATTCTTGCCTAAGTCTGGCACTTATAAAAAATCTGCATCCGAATAGCCGCTGTTTCTGCTCACTATGTCCGTAGCAGTTGTCACAGTTTTTCATCCTCGTTTTGCCCGGCCCATCCCATCGTATTTCCTGGATGGCAGGAGTGTCTGCTTTGTAGCAGTTTAGGGCTCCCGCTAGTTGTTCGCTTGTACCTCTCGTGTTTAACGTTCTCACATTCCAGGTGCAGATACGAACGTCGTTGTCCTTTTTTCGTTTAGCAGGGTCGTAACAAAAACGTTTTTCCATGGTTATGTATTTAACCCAAAGTACAACCCCCAACCTGGAGGGCCAGTTCCAATTTATTAGATACTCCTAGGACACGGCACCATTAGTATCCAGTACGGGATTGAACGCTGCCGTTGGCCTTTCGGTTCATCCGCCACCATATCTGTTCATGGGGCCTGACTTACCCTTATTGTCCGAATATGTCGAAGCAACTTCCGGGTATTCATTCCGTGCCATTCTGACCTGGCTGTTTATAGTGTTTCTGTTTTTCGTCGTGTTATCAACACTCGCCCTTATCGTTTAGCAAGTCAAATCCGGTTGGATGAGACCAGTACCACTTGGAGTTTAAAAATAGGCACTTGATGACTACGCCATGAAATGCTTTAAGATAACTGAATTCAGAAATTGGAAACTGCGACGGAAACAGTACATCCGCCCAAAGTCTCGCATGTACAACGGTAAAAAAGTCACCTTTCAGTACACATCAGGTAGAGATGGTAAAAGGAGCGCTAGTTAACTCGCTTTGCGTGTAGAATATGTAACTAGTATTCCCTGGTGGGGCTCAATAATGCGTCCTAATTAATGTGTCAATGTACAACCCCGGTTCCGATTTACATTACAAATTAGGAATTTCTAATTTACCTCGGAAGACATCATCATCGTTGCTATCGTCTCTTGCCACACTCCCCCGTTTCGAGGAGTGTTTCTCTGATTGAATTACTCAAAGAGGCGTAGACTTCCTTAATGTAACACGTTTAATGTCGGTATACGTATACGTATACATATACGTCTAATGTGTAATGAGCAGGCAATCGCCTGGTATTACTCAGGATTAAGGTTGGATATTTTTTTTTAAATAATTATGCTTGTTTGTAAATATAAACAAAAGATGAAATTAATAACGAAGACACCCCAACTCTTTGTGGGGAGAAAATTGCAAAAATTATGCTCCTTAAAGATAGCAAGGTAAAACAAAATAAATTTCAGCGCAAGAAAGGCATTCTATACCCTTACGGGGAAAATTCATAAATACCTATAAAGTAAGGAATTATCCTAATTAAATTACAATGAACGGCAACCATGATTTTTCCAGATAAGCACGCTTAAATAACTTTCCAACTTAATTGGGCTCATTTTAACCCAAAAAATTTAAATATAAAGGTATCTGCATTTTTTATGGATCGTGTATTTATTTCAATTAACGACACGATATAATATAATTTGATTGTGTTCTGCTGCCAAAGTAACACAAATTATGATAAGCTATCCTTTGTTGTTTTTTCACACGGAAGTACCAACCGCTTCATCCTTAAAAAAAATCGCATAACGCAATGCTGATATCATCAACATTTGTTAGTTTTTTTTAGATTTCTCTCTGGTCTGCTGGTAGTCATTGATTTTCATTGAATCCGAAATGGTTTCCCAAGCTAATTGTTGGTTACGCCCAAATTTTACATCTATACTTCAGAAAAAAGTATACAAAATTTGTGTTTTATTGTGCCAAATACATTCTAAGAAAAATCCAGGACTCTAGAAATAAACCAATATATACAACAACAAATACACACCTCAGGTTCCAGTTATAGCTATCATTAAAAACCTTCATTGGATTTTTTTTTTACTTCTTGTGGCTTTATAAAATCAATCGTTGGCGAGTTGGTGTCAAAAGTCAAACAAGATTATCTAAAAACATTTTTTTTTTGTTTTTCAATGATCAAGATTTGTTTTTGTGAAGTAATGTTTGCCATTCCACCGAAATCAAACGGAATTTTCCAATGATTCCTTTAAGTCGCTATGGAGGTAAAAAGTCAATTCCATAAATTTTTGTGTTCCAATGAAGTTGTTCATTGATGACACAGACAAAACAATAGGAACGAGTCTAAGGGTCCAGCCTTATTCCTAGTTTTTGTCCGTGTCAAGTAATTTTTTTTTTTTAAACAAAGAAAGGGAAGTACAATTAACCCAGATTACGAACGTCCAATTTAAGAAATGTCTAATGAAAAGAATAGGTGTAGCAGAACATATAATGAAAGCTCTAAGTTTTATGAAGCGAAATTACTGCCACCATGGAAATACCCTGGGACGGACCGAGCAAAAGGCGATTGACTGTAACAACTACTAAGGTCTGTGTTCCTTTGAGCTGACAGAGGATTTGTAGTATACGACGGATTGAGGCAATAAGTCATTCCCTCAAGGAGAACATCAAACGCATTGTAACGATCCACATAAAGGACAAATTTGCCAAAATAGCTTTATTGAGCGTGAGCGCAAAGAAAAAAAGAAAAAATGATAAAAATGTAAAAGGATAAAAAAAATATGAGATGTTAAAACTTTGCTGGAAAAGTGTAAATTAATGGTAAGAAAATTGAAATTCTTCAGCGTGCAACGCATCACTAGGAATGGACTTAAAGTTATTGACTTCGCTGCGGGGCGAAATGCCAATATATCCAGTACAATGATTCCTTACCTTGATATCTCTTCGTAGAAAATACGAAACTTTCAATTTAAAAGTTTTAGGTGAAAAGTAATATCGGTTGTTTTTTTAGAGATTGGTTTTTCAATTTTTTTTTTCTTTTGACATTTTATTGTCAAATCGGGCAACTTTAATGTCATTTATGTTCAGTTTGGCTTGCCATTTCATCATGAACAGGTTGACAAGCGAACAACGCTTGCAAATCGTGCAGATTTATTTCGAAAATTATATTTCAGTTCGCAAAGTTTACCGCAAGCTCCGTCCGTTTTATGCACGACATAATCGTCCATCAGATCAATTAATTCGGTTTAAAATGGATCGTTTTCGAACTGCGTTTACTCTGTATGATAAGACTCATGTGATAACACGCATCCATCGAAGAGTGCGTACCGAAGAAACAACCCCTATAGAGCAAAGTGTTGAAGAGGACCCGAATGAATCAATTCGCCACAGTGCACACAGCAATTGGAGCTTTGTCCATCAACTTTATGGAAGATTTTGTGCAAAGATCTTGGCTTACGACTTTACAAGATCCAGTTCGTGCAAGAATTTAAGCCGCGAGACCATGCAATGCGTCGTGATTTTGGTGTATGGGCATAAAATGAGATTATCCCGATGTTGATTTCCATCGCAAATTTTGTTCAGGGATGAGGCTCATTTTTGATTGAATGGCTACGTCAACGAGCAAAATTGCCTCATTTGGAGTGAAGAGAATCAACATGAGATTCTTGAGACGCCATTACATCCACAAAAACTGAATGTTTGGTGTGCTCTATGGCTGGTGGAGTCATTGGGCCATACTTCTTCCGAAATGATGCTGGAGAGTCAGTTACCTTTAATGGTGACCGGTATAGAGCCATGATTACCGATATTTTGTTCCCGAATTTGATGGCATGAATGTGGATGAGATATGGTTCCAACAAGACGGTGCTACATGCCACACAGCGCACGTCACAATCGATTTATTGTAGGAAACATTCGATGAGCGCATAATTCGGAATGGACCTGTCAATTGGCCACCAAGATCGTGTGATTTGACACCATTGGATTATTTTCTTTGGGGATATGTGAAGTCGCTCGTCTACGCCAACAAACCAGAAACGTAAGGCCGACATACGGCCCCAAATGCTCGAAAATTGAACCTCTAGACTTGGTTTTATTCGAACTAGCCGCGGTGGCTACATACCCGAAATCATATTTAAACATTAATGGCATAAATTTATCCTTCCAATAAAGCTTAATTGATGGACATTAATACGATTTTCTTGTGTTTTATTTCAATCTGAAGTTTTATAAAAACACCCTTTAAATACGCCAAAAATATGACTAAACACAATATTTCAAGAAAATTTTCTAAGCTGATTTTAAGAAATTGACTAATCTTGAAGTTTCGATATTCGCCTTTATTTCGGTGTGTTTCTAGAGACCCTCCTATGCAACTTTACCAAATTAAGCAGAAATTTCAAAAACACATCCCTAGGAACTTCAAATACACTTACACCCACCTGATCGACCTAGTATTTTGGGCTTCAGTATCAACAACAGACTCCTGAGTCAAAACAAAGAATATCAAACTACATGGGTGCGCATTTCATACAACGAATGTGGGGTACTGATATTGATATCCCAGTGAACACATTGCTACCCTAGCATAAAACAACAGCATAGCCGACGCATACGATCGATGAAATTTCCCCTTCGCACTTCCCGCCCGCGTCCAAAACGGCTACAAAATGTTTAGCTGTGATGCGTACTCTATGTAGTTCTATACTCTTTGGTCAAAAATATATTTTTTATATTTTTGGTTTTCATGCTACCAAACTATCGGCCGATAGAAAGTCTGTAGTGTATGGGAGCTCTTAACATACAAATTTATCAAAAACTCAACCTCGAATTTTCGCGCCATCAAAATACTTTCCTATACCACCTTAAATAACGAAGTGAAAATTAAAAAAATTGATCAAAACAAATGTTTATTTGAAAAAAATGTCCAATAATTAACGTTGTCGGTTTTTTAGTTGTTAAAAATAAAAATCATTTATTTTTCATGTTTGATTTTTACATGCCTTTTCACCTTTTATGTATTCAAATTCATCATAAAATGAAATGAATTTTTTTTATTTCAGGTAAGCTCAAACAATGACCTTAGGGTTCTACAAAAATGTTCATGTGCCAGAAATATTAACATCACATTACAGTCGGTAAGCAAAATAAATTTAACTACCGTTTAGTTCAGTCAATCGAGAGCATTTCAGATAATTTTTTATATATTATGCACAGTAAAATTTTAATTTTGAATTTAATTTTAAGGGTTATAATTTTGTGTTCCTATTTGAATAAAAATTTGTGATAATTTATTTAGGGCTCTTGCAATTCATCACATCACACATCATTTAACAAAAGGTCCGAAACAGTTCCCCAGATAATAAGAGGAGTTTTGTGTTTGGTGATGACTTGATGAGCATTAAATTGAATAATCGTTAAATCTTTTAAGAAAGGCCATGAGCAGCATTACGTATGTGTGACCATTTCTTACGTTTGAATTTGTTCTGGAGGAAACAAATCATTTTAATACATTTATCCGCACTTTGATTTATTTTTATAAAGTGAGTACATGAGAAAAAATAATATTGAGAATCATCACCTTACAAGGTTAGACAATCTTAATATCCTTACCTCTAGATAAAGTCTTTACTTTTCTGAAGGCGTTTTCAGTAAAATGCAGCTTTCGGTAAAATTTTAAAGAAGTTCGAAATAAATTTCGACTCAAGTTTTTCTGTAATATGAATATGAACATTTAGTCTGTAGGTCATTTTAACCTACCCTCACTTTTTGTGGTCTTTTAAAACACTATCAGGTCTGTGTCGTAGCGCACTTAATACAAGCAGCGTCTACGAGCTGAAATTTGCCACAGCATAAAATATGCATCCTCATCATTTAGTGCATTTGTTAGTGGGACATAACAGTACAGAGACGTTATTAGGTTTAACATTCTATTCTATTCTATTGTATACTATTTACAAAACAAAATTATACATACACTTATACCGATTCTATCCTTCGATTGCGCAGAGTATTTTTTAACTACTTTTACTAACATGCAGTTCAACTACATAGTTTTGTTTTTTATAAACTCTACTCATGCGGCTAATAGCCCCTCATGCATACCGTAGTTCTGTTTTTGATTAGGTATATTTTTCCAATAATTTGTCAGTACGAAATTGTTGAGCTTAGATAATAAAATTAGGCATATAAACTCCTTGTTCATAAATGCAGTCAGAAATAAAAAAAAAACGCCTCCAATCGTAGTGAAAAACATAGATTTATGTTTAAGGATACATGTTTTTAAAAAGTTTCTAAACAAGTAAAGGAGGGGCTTGGATATTAAATGATTTACACAGCGGATTGCAGCTTTGTCATATGATTTCAAGTACCTTTATGGGCATTGTTAGCCAGTAACTAAGTTTATAAGTTTCTTTACACATTTCAAAAAAAAAATTGCACAATTTAGCGAATTCGTGCTGAGTATTTTAAACTGTTGTAAAGCAAATTTAGTTAGAGTAAGACATAAAGCCATTATTCCAAAACTTCAAATAAGCAACCAACAAAAAAAAATTATTTGCATTAAATTCAAAAAAATCTAATCACCATCTTTGCGTAATAGAAATTTAGATCGACGCATAAAATTTATTCAAAATAGCATGTTCCATTTTAAAAAAATTAGTTTATAAGCATTTTATGAGAAAACATGAGTATGAAGGTAGCAAAGGGTTTTTCAATAAGAGCGCTACAAAGGTTTTTTTTAAATAAAACAAAAACGGTTTTGGATATCAATGAAATTCTTTATTCCTGTGAAAGTACGTTCGATGCCATTATGGAACTCGATTTATTTTGCATGGCCACCACGGGCACGCTTGCAGAAGTCCAGACGCTGAACCCAATTTTCGACGAATTTCACGTTCGATATTCGTACGAAGTTCATCAATCGTCACTGGCTTGTTGGCATAGACCATAGACTTGACGTATCCCCACAGGAAATAGTCTAATGGCGTCAAATCGCACGACCGAGGCGGCCAAGCGACTGGACTATTCGTGAGATAACACGTTCCAAACAAGGTTTCCAATAAATTGATTGTGGCATTCGCTGTGTGGCTTGAGGCGCCGTCCTGTTGGAACCACATGTCCTCCAAGTCCATATCATCCAATTGGGGCCAAAAATATTCGGTTATCATTGAACGGTAGCGATTCCCATTCACAGTAACGTGCCGGTCTTGATCATCACGGAAGAAGAACGGCCCATAAACCACACCAAACCGTATTTTTTCGGGATGATGACTCATGGAGTACGTGTGCATTGCTGCCTGACCAGTACCGCATACTGTGTTTATTGACGAAGACATTCAGCCAGTAATGATCCTCATCGCTGAAATGATTTTTCGATGAAAATCCGAAAATCCGGTTGTAAATTTTAATAATTTCAAAATGTTTATTTTGATCCCTGCTGCAATTATTTTTATTTGTATTTATATTTCAAATTATAAAAGCTTTGTTAAACATTTCTATCAAAATCCTTTCCGCTTCAGTTTCTATACTAAACGCGGCGATGATATGTCGTTTCGTCCGATCGCTGTTTCCAATTTCGTCAGCGTAGACTAGTAATTGTTAAAATTTGTGTAAGACTAAGGTCAGCGGTTTTGCATAGGAGTCTGGCATAATCCTCTCAAAAATAATGCTTAAGAAGTCACGTGACAGTGCATCAACTAAACCCATTTTTGTATCGAATGTTTCGGGTGGATGGTCTGTCATGTGCCGCTTTGAAATCGATGTGTAGGTGGTGATTATCGATTTGGTCTTCTAAAACTTTTTCCAGGATCTGCTTAAGAGTGAATATTTGATCAGGACTGTCCTGCCCTGTCCTGTTCGCAAGTTTTACCAAAGTTTAAAACGTCAAAGCCAAGGATACAAGGTTTGAACAGAATCCTGTCGAGTTGAACAAGGAAATATCGTAGTTGAGATACAGTCGATGCTGAGGATATGGAAGAACCTCTTCTGCAGACTGTTCAACGGCGATGACGGACAACATTCTGCTTTCAGGCAGAACGAACCATTCAATATTGACAACGATAGCGAAAAACTGCCAACCACCCGACCTGAGTGAAGTAAGGATAGCAATATCTAAACTCAAGCTTAATAAGGCTGCCGGAAATGATAGCCCTCAGCTCGGCGGGAAAACTTTATAATCCAAATCTAGTCGTGAGAAAGTATGCCTGAAGAATGGGAACTCAGCATCGGTTGCCCGATCCACAAAAAAGGAGACCCTCTAAACTGCGTCAACTGCAGAGGCATAATCCTCCTCAACATCGAATACAAGATCCTATCTGCCGTTATGTGAACGGTTGAAACCGTTTACCAACAACCTGATCGGCCCTTATCAGTGTGTTTTTAGGCCAGGAAAGTCCACAACCGATCAAATTTTCACACTTCGGCAGATCCTGGAAAAAACCAAAGGAGTCTAAAACGATACCCACCAACTATTCATAGATTTCAAAGCCGCATACGACAGCATTTATAGAGACGAATCGTACAGAGCGATGTCAAGTTTTGGTATACCGCACAAACTCGTTCATTTGTGTAGAATGACGATGGAGAATTCTCGCTGCTCCCTCAAGGCACATTTGATACCAAAAAAGAATTTGGGCAAGGCGACGCCTTGTCATGCGACTTCTTCAATTTGATTCTTAAGAGGATTTTACAGAACTCCCGAGCCAACACTACTAGCATACGTCTTCGATTATTAGCCAGACGTCGGATGCAGTAGAGGAAGACCTCGTCGTAAGTGGCGTGAACAAGTAGAAACCGACCTCAACCAATTTGGAGTTCGCAACTGGAGGCAGCTAGCTAAGGACCGGGCTAATTGGAGAGGCATGTTGGTTAAGGCCCAGGTTCATTCCGGTATGTAGCGCCGCCTAACTAACTAAGTAACTGTCCTGCCCTTAAAATAGTCTGATATTGTCAGGTTGTTGGTCATCGGCTTTCACAGATTACGGAAGATTTTGTTTCGTATGCGATGTTAAGGAGACTTATGTCTCTCTAGTTGGCATACTTCAAAGGGTTATTTTTCGTGGATCAGTTCAATGATACTGAGGCTCATCAGGCTTGACCAAATTTTACTTATGAGTACGGGTACGAGTTGATTATATTAGTTCCCAAGTTATAATATAACGTTCAGCTTGATAGAGGGCGAGTCTACATAATCTCCGTTTAACACTCTGCAGAAGTTATTAAAAAAATCTTAATAGAAGGTCCAAGTAAACCAATACTGATCATTACAGCATTACCGAATAGTTTTCACACAGCATCGATTGTTTGGTGATTACGATGCGCATAGTAATATCCTTCTAGAACCAAACCCTGTCAAAGTATAAATCCTCAACGAAAAAGCCATAATTACTCTGTAGACCATTGCTTCGTTCTTGAAAAAGCTTATCCTATCGCAGTCCATAAAAATAAATGGAGAAAAAGGGTTGCATCACAAAAACCCAAAAAGCCACAATCAAGCTACCTAATTAATTGTTTTATGTGTCCAACTATACTCAACGTAAACCTCTTATCGTTAAATATCATTTCCAACAGAGACTAAATTGATTATCCATCAACAGCCATCAAACCCTTCACCGATAGCTTTTCATCCTCTCATTGGAAATGTAGTTTTTGGTAATTCGACCTAAGACCTACCGGTCCAATGCTTCGATAAGGTTATGTTTCATGTAAGTTGAGAAGATTTCTTTAAGTTTGTATCCCTGGCCGATTGGTCCAATATTACCCTGTATAGGAAAATTACCTCTAATTGGTAAGGCAGAAATCGAGAAACCTGGATGATATCGCAAGCATCGTTGTACCCTAAATTATTTGATTTTAATATTAATAACCAATTTGTGCGTATATGAGTGTAGAAAGTTACGCATCCATAACTCACATGCTCCAGGTACCCTGCTTCAACTCATGATGCCATTGGGAAAATCCGACCAATCGCAAAATGTTCGTAATTAACTTTTGCCTGAGATACTTCTAAGTAGATACGTTATACAAATTTCGAAATACCAAATAGGGGCGGATTTTAACTCTCTTCTGGGACTCTGCTACACAAATGCTTTATTTGTCTAAAGCAACTCACGAAGATAATTTTACGGAATTGGTAAAAAAAACAACCCTGGTATCAAAATTACCTCCATGAGAAAGTTTAAACAGGCTCCGTTGCTTTTACGTCGTCCCATAATGATTTAAGGAAATTGAGTGCTTTGTTTGGGCCTAATACGCGTGGTACACACCTGTGCAAGGCAAGAAATCTATTAAAGCGATTTGTGCGAGGGTGTAGGAAATGGGTTTTGTCCTTTCTTTTTTTTTGATAAAGTATTTTCAGCTTTGTACCGACTGCCTGACTTGTTGGCAGATGATTTATTAGAAACGGATGTTAGATAACACTTGCGTTTGATTGAAATTTATTTCGTCCTTTGAAAAACACAGCGTAGTTGTCTTAATTTCTGTTAAAATATTTATTCAACAATAAATTACACTAAATCGGAAGGCGTTTCCGTTCGTAGGTGTTAGGCTGCTTTTTATATTGGATTTGAGATCAGGATTATAACAATACTCTGGACGGGATGATTTATTGTAATTTACCAAATTACGGACTTTGTGCCATTAACAAGAAAATAATCTTGTGCCTTTTGTTTTTCGTGAACAGAAAGGATAAATTGAGTTGAATGTTCATTTTCATTTAGTCCTGAGAGCTATTGATAGCCTTATATATAATTCAGGTCATCGTATTGTCATCGTATATAAATCTGAGATTACCAATGCCATAGTGCCACTCTTCGATGTGAGTCTGAGCTTCAACTATGCCTGCAGATAGACAGGTGAAGAGATGGCTCCCTACAGTTACGGCCACCATATTAGATGATGGGGGTATCGAAGACACTACTCAAAAAGGGTGTTAATTTCGTCGTATATTTTCTATAACTATCACAAACGTCAATGCAAACGAGACCTTCGAGTTTTTCTATGAAAAGTCAATGCAAATACGCAACTAATCCAAAACACAATGGTGACAAATCAGTCTTCTCATCGGATCTCTTAGATGAATCTGGTCGGATGGTCTAATCCCTTACAAATATTATCTCTGAATTAAACAGCCATTAGCACTGGTCCTGATCCTCTGAACCCACTTATAAATAACTGATCACGAAAAGCCTTCTGACGTTTTATGAGATTATCTTGATCTTCAAAATCGTTTTGAAATTAAAAAAAAAAAGAAAAAAAAATGCATGAAAGTTTAGTTAATGCATAGTGAACCGGCAAGAATTCATTGTTAAATCCGAGATTCAGTATTCGTGAAGCAAACATTTGAAGGATAATTTGTCGTTTGAAAGTGGCTAATGTTTGATGCGGATTTCGACTTATAGTTAAGCAATCGGCGTCTTTAAGTACGACTGATAGAATTAGGATCATGTGATAATATTTGCATGTACAAATATTTTGAACCTATTTGTGTCACCAAATCAAAGCTTCATCGGTTTTCAGGTTCAAACTGTCGTCAAATTTATCATACGGGGTCATTCCTAGGCTGGTGCAGATATATGTAGAAAATAAGTTGGTAAATATGTCCGAGGTTGTGGATCTAATCTTGCATGCACTTTGTCTTCAGTCGTTAAGTAACAGACTGTCAACGCATTTTTTCCACCCATCAATTGCCTTAAACACCTTTTTACCTCTAGGCTTGGAGTGGAGTTACGATTACATAAACAAATTTGTTGAAAATGGTACCGTCCATGATTACATTTGCATAACATGATATCCCATCTCATTGCAGAAACCTGGTTCATGTTCAGAAAAGCTCACATGAGCTGCTCTTAACTTAAATATGTGCGTGTTATCTAGCGTGTTCTTTAGAATTAGGAAACAAAGTTTTTTTTTTCTTTTTTTTCTTTTAGTTGAAAAAGTGGCCTGTGATATATGTTCTTATATAGATATTTGATCAAACTGCTGTTATATAGGGCCCTAAAGTTTGGATGCTAATATACGTGGTCTAAAAGTCGATTAAAGACGATAAGTCTAGACTTGAAATTCGTTGTCACATGAGCATCGATATTTTGAAAACATTTTACTTTGGTAGATTGTTGTCGTCAATTCGGTTTGGGGTCTACTCTTAACAGAGCTTAGTTTTTCACAAAATCTCAATAGAGTTAAATTTCTCTCATTTTATTTTATTTCTTGCGATTGCGATGGCCTAGATAACTTTGGACAGCGAAATACGAGCTAACCTCCGATAGTGTTGAAAACAAATGTCAACTTAGGAGTGACTGCCATAATTCATAGCTAAGCACTACAAATCTCAAAAGCTTGCTTAGGTCCGTAGTATCGATTCATCCATATTTTTAAGACGCTTATGTGTATTTCCTCCATTATTTCCTACCTTCCTTAAGTGGCGCTGCAGGCCGGAATGAACCTGGGCCTCAACCAACATGCCCCTTCAACTAGCCTGGTCGTTAGGTATCTGCCTCCAGTTGCGCACTCAAAATTGGTTGAGGTCGGTTTCTACTTGTGCGCGCCACTCAAGGCGAGGTATTCCCCAATACGAGCCGGTGTATTGGTGTCCACACTCGTTCTACATGTGCTAGCCATCTTAAACGTCCAATGCGGAGTTTTTTTTTACCAGGGTCATGTCGCTGTACAGCTCGTATAGTTTTTGATTGAATCTTCATCTCTATAGCCCGTCAACGCAAACGGGACAGCAGATTTTTCGAAGAATTTTCCTCTCAAATCGACCAAGGAGTTCTTCATCCGCTTTTGAGACGCTCCATACTTCAGCGCCGTAGATAAGGACTGGAATGACCAGGGTCTTATATTGTATCTCCTTAGCAGCTCGAGTGAGAACTGAATTGCCTTCTTAGCCAAAAAACAACGTTTTTCAAGAGTAATTCTTCGTTTAATTTTTGAAGAGGTGTTGTTGTCAGAGTTAATAGCGGCGCCGAGATAGAGAAAGTCCCGTACTACCTCAAGGTTGTATCAGTCAATAGTGACGTTTTGTCCAATTCGTCGATGTTGTGTATTATTTCATGTTGACAGCATATACTTCGTCTTGCCGTTATTTACTGCTAAACCCATTTTTTCCGCTTCCTCCTTTATACTAGCAAACGTGGCTATTACATCACGTTGGGTCCGACCAATGATGTCAATATCGTCAGCGTGTACTAGTAGTTGTACCGATTTTTGGAAAATTGTGTTTCTGGTGTTGGCTCGTGAGTTTTGCACAATTTTCTCAAGAATCAATTTGAAAAAGTTACATGACAGCGCATCGCCTTGCCTAAATCCTTTTTTGGTATCGAATGTGTAGGTAAGGTCGTTTCCGACCCTGATGGAGCAGCGAGAATTTTTCATCGTCATCCTACACAAACGAACGAGTTTGGGCGGTATAACAAAACTAGACATGGCTCTGTATACTTCGTCACTATAAATGATGTCGTAAAAGGCTTTGAAATCGATGAATAGGCGGGAGTAGGTGGGTATCGATTTGGTATCCAGGATCTGCCGAAGTGTGAAAATTTGATCGGCTGTGGATTTTCCTGGCCTAAAACCAAACTGATAAGGGCCGATCAGGTTATTGGTAAACGGTTTCAGGCGTTCACATAACGGCAGATAGGGTCGCGCAGTTTAGGGGGTCTCCTTTTCTGTTATCCAAATAAATTAAAGCCTTAAAAAATAAACTAGTCCTAAAACAAACTTTCAATGCTAAGGGTAAAAAGTTGTCCTCCGCAACTTAGCTTTCATGACTTTGTTCCTTTTCCAGTTTGTTTTTGCATATGCATGAGCATTTTTTAAATCTAAATATAAACCTGCCTATATATTTGGCAAATGTTGTCCCCTCTAGTTATGGTATGGGTTCTACTTTTTGACTTGACACAAATGGACCTGATATTCAAGTCATTGTACATGATTTCGCCAAACTTAATTGATGGTTCGGTTTATGCTAACTTCCATGGATTCATTACCGAATTTTAAGAGTTTTACATGCAACCGATCAATAGTTAAGTTTAATTAAAGCTTAATAGCTTTCTTTTCGTCCTAAAAGGTTTAACAAATGTTTGTTGATGGCTTGGGTGCTCTTTACTATTTGCGATTTCAGTTAAATAACAACCTGCCAGGTACATGATTATAGGGCGTTAAATCCGGAAAAACAAAAACCATGTTATTTCAATTACCTAGGTAAGGATATAAATGCCTTTAACCATGACTCGCTGAAATTTCTTTAAATTAAAAATAAAATTGATGGGTTAGTAGATATTTTTTCCTTCAAATATCATGCAAAAACTTTACTGACACACACAGAAAAGAAAGAAAACCCATCGGACCTAGAACTCGTAAAAGTCTCAGACAGTTTATTGCTATGCTGAACATCCGTCTATCATTAATAATACGAGTTGGGTATTTAGATGAGTTAAGGAATGCCGTGCGAAGGACTAAATGCAAATAAAAGGTACAAAGATATAAAAAAATGATATAAATCGTTATATACCTTCATGCATTTTGTTCAATACAAACAAAGGATTCACAATTATTTAAAAAAAAATATTATTTGTTAGAATTAAGATGTTCCAAGCAGGGTTTGGAAAGGAATCCTTATCTCTCTTCACTTCATATGCCTTAACATCCAGGGTTTTATCACACTGAATTCTGTGACGAATATGGATCCTTTACAGAATTCCTTCTTCATTTGATTGATTGAAGGAGAGACATGTTGTATGCATATACGTATACATATTTTTTGATTAATCGACAATATGCCAAACACCTAACAGCATGCAATATATATGAAAGTAAAATGTATACCCTCATAGCGCCTATCTAGCCTTCCCATGACAGATTGTCTTCTCAATTGTTTACTCTCGGGATAACGATTTTTTTTTGTATCAAACGTACGAAACAAAAAATATCCATAAACTCTGATGAATCGTAAATCGTAAAAAAAAAATAACCAAACAATTTGTAGTCATTCCCTATAACCATGGAGCTTAAAAGGAGCTTGGGAATTTCTGAATTGAAAACTCACCTCATTTAAAAGGGAGGATGATCAACTTGTTGGGGGGAGAAGCTGAAAACGCGTTTTCTTTTTAATCATAATTCAAAAGTTTTATTGCAATGAGCGCATCTCGTCGAGACGACTTAAAATTGGCTTGTCAGTGTGAGTTATAATCAATCGAGGAAATTGTGTCATCTCATGTTGTCGTGGTTTTAAGAAATTGGCGTTTATTTTGACCTATGACGGCAACACGCGTATATATTTTTATACAATGCACAACCGTCTATAATTCCCAGTGACATCACTTGTATTACAGCGTTGGACAGAAATAAATTAAGGAATCTTTGAGACGGAAAAAGTACTTAAAACAATAACGGAGAATATGTACAAAATGAAAATTAAATGCTTAATCATTTTGCTTAGAATATTGAGTGAAGAATGATATCTATCCTTCGATCCATCAATCAAGGGAGGTTTACAAGGGACACAACTGTGTCAATTTTTCATGCCAGTTTAAGTTCGGTTAAGACGAATTTTATATTCATTACGACGATTTATTGACGATTATTTTAGTGAGTGATATACTCAGGCCTATCGCGAATAAATTTTCCTAGGAATTTTTCCATTGTCAGCAATGTAAATCTGTTTACTGAATGAGAAAAGTTTCCCGGGAAGTACGATCGTTTGCTATAGCAATCGTTTTAATGACATCAAAGACAATGCAACTTCTTGAAATGTCAATTTGGAGAAATTGAATTTAAAACTAATAAATTGCATTTCAGATACTAAAGGGTCTTCCAGTAGGGACTTACTTCCGAACTGTGAAAGTTGATAACGGCCATTGTGTTGAAGCTATTTACATCTGTCAAATTGACTGTCATCTTCAGTATGTTTTGCCAAATCACCTTTGGTTGACATAACGTTTGTTTTATCACAACACTGTTGAGTGAAACTCAAGTGAAACGTGTCCAAATTATGTGGGCACACATGATAACGCTAATAAGGTAGAGCACACCAAGTCGAAATTGTTTTCGAGGAATTTGTTAACAATGTCGGCAGGTAGTGGAAGCCGTCGTGGATTATTGCTCACCCACATCCTTTGGAAAGTGGTTTTTCTAAATTATTAGTCGACATCGATCTGTTTCAATAGAACATCTGCTGGTGGTAACCCTTCCGATTGGGGTTGCCTTCGAATTCGTTGAGTGTAAAGTTGATGACATTGAAAAGTTCGACAATCTATATTTGGGAATGCTGACAGTGGTTAATAGTGCTCGGTTCAACATGGTGTAAGGAATTTAATGACTATATAGGACGGTTGAATGATGTGCCATTGATCGTGTGTTTTATGGGATTCCCACTATGATCCACTACGTTGATGGATGAAGTCATTTTTGGATTTTCGGTTATCACATGCATCGAGGGGAATTGAGGCAGCAGGGATGAGAAATGTGATATTTTGTTTAAAGTTTAATTGGCTTAACAAATCTATCTAATGCATGACAATATGTTTAACATGCAGATTGGGAAAGGGAGATATTTGTCTTTATTCAATCATTTTTCAAATTTCAAAGAGAAAGAAAGTCAAACTACAAATCAGACATTGCAAATGACAGCAGATATGTACAATTGAGGTGTTGATCGTTATAGCTCGCTTTATAATATGTTGTACACCGGTAGCAAGCTGTCCGATAAATTCGAGATGACGAGCTTGTCATGGTGATGTCATTTCAATTTTTTTTGTGAAATATGCATTTCTCTTATTGGTTTTAACATGCCAATGCCCAGTGGTTGTATCTCTGACTACACATCAAGTGCTTATTTTAACCTTCAATTAGTGACCATCGGGTACTGGTCTCATCCAACCGGATTTGACTTGCTTAACGATAAGCGCGAGTGTTGATAACACGAAGAAAAACAGCAACACTATCAACAACCACGTCAGAATTGCACTGAATGAATACCCGGCCTGCTGTCCCAGCCAAACCTAGACAAGCTGCTTAGACATATTCGGCGAAGAAGTTGTCTAGGAATTTCAAGGGTTAGTGTCCTGTTTGGGCAACGTTTTTCGCGCTTCGCTCCAAAACGTCCGAAAATACTATTCGCAGTGTGGCGAATCAATTTGAGTCCATTCGACGAAACGCAAGATCTACCGGAAACATCACCGCTGTACATAAAATCATGCAGGAGAATCCGAGGCCGTCGATTTCGCATCGCTCACAAAAACTCGACCTTTGGCAGACCATAACTAGGCGAATTTTTCAAGGTGACCTGACCCTGTACCATGCCAGTACAAAATTCAACTGAACAAGGAGCTAAAGGAAAGCTACTATAGACATGACGTGTGTTCTGAATATGCTCTGTAGCCTTTAAAAACTTGCTCCAATTTTGATCAAAAAATCATCATCAGTGATGAGGTTTCTTTGTAGAAAACAGTCAACAAACAAAATTTTCGAATTCGGGATAATAACAATGCATATGAGATCCAATGGCGTCCAACGCATCCCGAAAACATCACTGTTTGGTGTGAATTTTGGGCTGTCGACATCATCGGTGGACATTTCTTAAAACAGTGTTGGCCAGGCTATCACTGTCAACGGCGAGTGCTATATTTCGATGGTTACCAACTTCTTTTGGCCTTAATGGGATGATGTGGATACCAACGACATGTGGTTTCCACAGGACGGCCACACAGCTCACGCCACATTGGAAATTCTGCACGAGCGATTAGAGGGCAAGGTCATGTCACGTGCGGGATAATCGTCGCTATACTTACAAAGAACATCTCGTCAGAGTTTTAATGAAAGGATTTCAAACCTGTTCTTTTTTTAATTTGGTTTCCACTAGTGGTTCAATTCGATGTTAATTAAAAAACGTCGAGCACCATTGGAGCGAGTAAGCCCAGGAATCCAGGGAATATCCCTATAGAATGGTCAATTCACACACGTCTCGCATAACAATTTGATGAAACATATATTATCAGCTGATGGGTTTTGACTGTTAATAGCGTCTAAAGAAATGTTAACGCATTTCTGAATCTCAACAACGAAGTGGGTAATCTTACGTCAAAAATAATCACCCGCAACTATGTAAGAGACGAAGATTGTAATTCTAGCAGAATGTAACAAAAATCAATCCCTACTGACATTCTGATCTAAGTGTTCCCTGATCGTTAAACAACGCATTTACAGCCATTTGCACTGACTCACAGGATTTTCGAATTCGATGCTTAAAAAGTTTTTTTTGTTTAGCATTGGCAATAAAGATCCGTACATAACAAAAGCTCACTTTTTTGCCTAAACAATGAGAACTGTAAATTGTTTATATAAATTTCTCTATTAAAAGCGACTTTTAGTCTAGTGCCCAAGGACCAAGTACGTATGACCCAGTTGTGCACCCACCAATCGTTTTTAAATTTGGAGATGTTATAAAGGGTGCTTAAATTTGAAGGGCCGATGTTGATTTTGAATAAAACACAAATTATTTAAGAAATTATTGTCATTTATTTTTATTATGATAACACTGGTATGATTCAATTATGTAAGGAACAAAATATTGGTCATATGGCCACCGCGACCTCGGCGGCACGCCTCCATCCGATGGTCCAAATTTTCGATGACTCTGAGGCATAATTCAGGTTCTATGCCGTTAACGTGCCGAATTATCTCATCCTTTAGCTCTTATATTGTTGTTGTCTTATCGACGTTCACCTTTTCTTTCAAAAAACCCCAAAGAAAGAAGTCCGACGGTGTCAAATCACATGGTCTTGGAGGCCTATTGACATCGCCACCACGTAAGATAACATGGCCATTGATTTTGTCGCGCAAAAGAACCATTGTTTCGTTAGCTGTGTCGCAAGTGGCACCGTCCTGTTGAAACCACATATCGTCCATATCCATTTCTTCCAATTCGGGTCATAAAAAGTTCGTAATCATCTCACGATAGCGAATACCATTCACAGTAACTGAATGACCGGCCTCATTTTATAAAAAAAGAAAACACGGCCCGATGATGCCGCCAGCCCATAAACCAAACCAAACAGTCACTCTTTGTGGGTGCATTAGTTTTTCGGCAATCACTCTTGGATTATCATTCGCTAAATACGGCAATTCTGCTTATTGACGAATCCACTGAGGCGAAAATATGCCTCATCACTGAAGATGATTTGCTTCGAAAATTGATCATCCACTGTTGCCATTTCTTGCCACCATTGAAGACGCTTGAAATGGTCAAGTGGCTTTAGTTCTTGAGTCAATTGCACCTTGTTAGCGTGTAAATGCAAGTCTTTATGCATAATGTTCATCAACGACGAGCGTGAGAGGTGCAATCGTTGGGCACGATGACGAGTTGAGGTGGACGGCTCTTCAGCCACACTATCTTGAACTGTAGCAATATTTTCTGCAGCACGAGCTGTATGAGCATGCACTGGTGTTTTCACATCTCCTACAGATCTAATTTGCTCAAATTTTTGCACGATTTTTCCAATGTTACGCACATTTGGACGATTAAATTGACCGAAATTATCACGAAGTGCACGATATGCATATCGATTCGAACGCCCATTTTCATAATAAGCCTGAAAACTTTAACGCGTTTCTCGATTGTGTATCTTTCCATGGTTCAAATTAAGTTAGATGGAAATTGAGAAGTTTCAAATGAAATGCAGAAAACTACTTGACGTTGAGGTGTGGTTCACATTCAACATCGGCCCTTAACCACCCGTTATATGACTATAAATTAAGGCGCCCCTTCTCTTGAGTAGACATTTAATATATTTACACGTAAACTGCTGTTAATAGACAATTTAGGGTTCATAAAATATCTCAAAAATTCATTTATATATTCTTTATAATTTTTTACTTATAAAGAGAAGGATATTGTTTTCGTGAACATTTTCGACCTTGAGATTTTGACTGGTTCTAACATTACGATGATAGCGGAACTCAAAAAGGGGTTTTTGGAATTCCGTCAGTCGGTTCGTTGGTTCGACTGTCCGTACAGGTCTCTCCAGGCTAAAAGACTTTACCGATTTTCTTCCAACTTCGTATCCAGCGTTTTTTTAGTCAACATTCTAGGCCATTTTTTTTTTGTTTGCTTTTAGCCATTTTACTACCGGTACCTTTCATATGACAATCAAACGTAACCTAGTGTTTTTATTTGGGCGTCCAATTAATTGCTCACGTCACATATTCCCCAATTCCACTTGCAAACATTGTGACCCACAAAGAATATTGCAACTCTGCATTAATTGTCTTGATTCTCCCTCAGATTAGGAGCAAATAACTGGGGAAATAATCACGTATTTCACCCACACCCCCATATGAATGATGCATCTTCCCACCTTAAATATAATTGAAGACTTAAATCTGCCGACTTCGTTTCATAATTTGCAAAAGCTAAATCGCCCCACACTATATTCAATAACCCCTCATAATTCCTAAATAGCTCGGAGGCAGGTACGATGAAGTCTATTTTTGAAATGTCACGTATAACATCCTAGCGCCGCGGCATCTGGACTTTAACCTCACAACCACAGCGTGAAACTATGCTAACCAAATGCAGCCCAACCTCCTCATCCAGTTGGAAATCCTTTACGCAGTTTAAATGTGCATATTTTGTGTTTGGGTGACATTTCAAAGTAATGTCACCAGTACAATGATTCCCATGGAGCGAAGCTACTATCGTGCCAACTATAACATGACAGCGACTGTTAGCTACCAGGAGGGTGCATTGAACAGGAAAACTGCACATGTTTTATGTACTTTACCACAGTCCTTCCCTGCCCATACAAATGCAAAAAGAAAAGGAAAATAGGAGGCAACTACAAAAAAAAATGTTTTCTCTCTACACACTTGCACATGGCTGGGTTTTGAGAAATCAAACGATATAGCCAGCGCAACCTGAATACCGACAAACCTTTTTATATCAATGGCCTACTTATTCCACATGACTGCCAACTGACTTTCATTTCCATTTTCTTATTTTTATCTAAAGTTTGTTTTTTTTTTTTGCAACACTATCTGCACTTGTACTTTTCCTCCTTTCCGGGGTGCCACCGGTAATATAGGAAGGTGGGTCGCCAAGAGAAATGGTGCGGCAATGGCGGCTTTGTGTGATCAGGTTTATATTAATTATATACTTAGCTTCACTGAAATAAATTTCTAGCATCTAGCAACTTTATTCGTACAACGCGTTTTAATGTGACTATATACTGATGTAGCTCTTGGATACATTATCCGTTGCTTGGCTAACCTTGCAAACTAAAAAAAGTAACGATTTCGTGTTATTTTAACCATTCTAACCAAATGAGAATTTGGATGCCAATTGGTCACGTACATACTCTCCCATATCTGATGGAAAAAAGCGATACCAAAAGGCGCCCCTGCCAAAGATCTATAACTGACAATTTTGCATTCTGATGATTGCGCAAGAAATTGACAGATACATCTTTATATGTGTCCGAATATGGCAAAACGACTTTTGAGAATCGATTTACACAGTGAATGCTTACTGTAGTGTGAACTGTTTTCGATGTAGCAATCATACATTCCAATGCTGTGCACAAAAAGGACTTTTTTTTATTATTCCGTGCTAAAACTGATATTTTGGTATGACTATCATTGTATTCAAATATGAGTCTGTATGAATCTAACATGTTTTAGTGTATAAATCTAAATCTGAGTCTGTATAATTTTAACATGTATTAGGTCATTTTTTTACCAAGGATTCAGTAAGCAGTGTTAACGCAGTAAACTCGGATAATAACCTTCAGCTTCTTATCCGCGTCAGTTTAAAAAAAAAATCATTCCTAAAAGTCTTGAAAATCTGAAAAAGAAGATAGTGAACTAATGTTTGACAACAGTGTCATTTATATTTATATTTTCTTAAACACCCCCTCAAGGGTATATGCATATCTTAACATTTGATTACACATCATTAAGGGATGAGGAGATAGCGATTAGGAAGAATAATATTATGTGTAATACTGAATAAATTAATTAAATGTAATGCTTTGGTTATCAGCGGAATTCTGATTTCCGGTTTGGATTGTGCCTTTGGCTAATATCCAATTAATGCAAAAACAAGCAAAATAATAGCTTCGAATGGTATATCCTTGTATCTTTTGGAACCATTTATTCTTCTTCATAAGTGGCTCTTAAGAGCGGGATATACCGTTTCCATCCAACTGGCCTCTTTTGTTAACTCAATCCTTCACTATAGCTACCTCCAATTGAAGGTGATAATTTTCCAATGAGCACTTTTAATTCGTTGGCTCTACGGTTGGGTGTTTAGTTATATTATATTCCTTATGGGTTGTTTTTATACTCTATCCAATAGAGTTACATTAGATTTGATAGATAGTTGCTATATTGATAGATAGATTGATATACCTTAAAGTATATCGATCGATTCGGAGTCGATTAAGATGTGTATGTCTGAATGATGAAATTTGGTAAACGAATTCTTTGTTGGTCCCGTCCCAAGTTATCAAAATCCGCCCATGTCCGAGCCCACTTTCAAAACAAAACGTGGGTTCTAGTCAATGCCCCTGTTAGTCTCACAAATGCAAGCCCTTTTGAGCAAATTTTTTATTACATTCTCACACATTTCACGCGGTATTTCATTAATTTCATCACGAATATTTTGTTTGAGTTGATCAAGCGTTTCTGGTTTGTTTGCATAAATCTTGCTTTTCAGATATCCCCACAAACAGAAGTCCGGAGCATTCAAAGCAGGCGACCATGGAGGCCAATCAACATCACCATTTCTTGAAATAACTTGTTGTGGAAAGAGGTCTCACAGTAATTCCATTGTAGTCCTGGCTGTTTGCGATGTGGCACCGTCTTGTTGATACCACATGTTAATCAAGCCCAAAGCATGTAGTTGTTGCGTTAAAAAGTTTTAACCATATCGCAATATCGCTCCCTATCATAGTTACCGTTACGCCGTTTTCATTTTCAAATATGTAAAGTCCAATGATTCCTCCTGACCGAATTGCACACCAGACTGTAACTTTTAATGGATGCAAAGGTGACTGATGAATTATTTGAGGATTTTCCATTGTCCAGAACCGATTATTCTGTTTATTCACATATGTGCCTCGTCATTCATTATGATTTTGTATGAATATCGGGGTTGTAATGGGCATATTCCTATTGGAATATGTACGGCGGCGTAATTGGTCTTCTGGAAGAAGCTCTTGTGTCAACTGAGTCTGAAATGGAAACAAATGCAAAATTGTGGCTAAAATTCTTCTTTGAAGACCAAGCTCCTGAGCACGGCGTCGAATTGAGGTTTGTGGATTGTTCTGAACACTTCCTTGAGCAGCAGTAATGTTTTCAGCCGATCTTGCAGTGCGTTGTGGTCCATGCTTGAGCCTCTCACCTACAGACCCTCTTTCTTCGAAATCATTCTCTACACTATAAATAATGCGTTTTGTTGGCACGCTGTTTCTCCCAAAAATTTCACTTAACTTTCTCATCGTCACAGTAATCGGTGAGTGATTCTGATAAAATGTTTAAACGATTAAAACACGTTGGTTTATCGAATATTTTTCCATAACAAATTTGCCACGTGTCTACATCACGGCTGCCAAATATGAACTGTCAATCCCAATGTTTACCAAAATGGCGGCAAAACAAAGTAGTATACCTTCCCGGCGGACACTCTTTATAAACCTTATCCCATTGGAGTACTATATTGGTTTTAATACATAGTTTGTAACATAGCAAAATAATTTACCTAAATATACCTCAAAGTATATTGATCGACTCAGAATCGCTAGCCGAGTCGACTTAGCTACGTCTGTCTGTCTGTCCGTCCGTTCGTCCGTCTGTGTGTCAACGTATTTTGGGCCTTAAATTTTGGGATAGTGAAATTTGGTATAAATTTGGCCAACAACATTTTCAATAGCTTTATATCTTCCATATAAAGTTTTTTGCACGCCCACTTTTGAGAGCGTTTTCTTATATGAAAAATTGTAAGTACAATTTTAGGAAAACTTGAAAAAACTTTCGATGAATACATGTCGGAATAATGCTATGAACATTTCGTCTATAGATCAATTTGTCTCACGCATTTTGGGGGCGTTATTCTAAAAAAAAATTTATAGAGCCTATTCCATAGCTTACTCAAAGAAAAACTTCGTTTTTTTCGAACCATTAACGATTTGTTTGAGTAGGAAATATATATGACAATTGAGTTAAGAATTTGGAGGAACGCGGTGCCTTAAAAACGTTTTTTATATGTTATGTGCATTTTTTTCGTTGCATCTTCAACCGTGTGATTGCTCAGGTCGCAACGGATATTTTTTTTAAATATTTTTTAAATGTCTGACTTCGCAGCAAGAACAGAATTACCTTGTACGATGAGGCACAGATACTGTGTGCACACCGCCGAGATGAGCCATATCGCAGCCAATGATCACATTTCTAAAACCTTTTTTCAAGCGACACGTTGGTCTTAAAATAAGTAACGGATGAACTTGGGCCTGATTTTCTTTTTGTTATTTTAACTATCCCGACAACAAGTCCTGAGTAAACAGCTAATCTGAACGCTTTGAGCGATAATGTTGTCGAATTAGCTTTTCCATTGAATAATAGACTCATATCTAGCAAATACCAAAAAATACGATTCCATAACTTTTTCGATTTTCGGTCTATTTTATGAATGGATTTTAGCATGTCCACCTTTTCTCTTTTTGTTATTTTAACTATCCTGACAACAAGTCCTGAGTAAACAGCTAATCTGAACGCTTTGAGCGATAATGTTGTCGAATTAGCTTTTCCATTGAATAATAGACTCATATCTAGCAAATACCAAAAAATCCGATTCCACCATTTTTTCTATTTGGGGTCTATTTTATGAATGGATTTTAGCATGTCCACCTTATCAACATAGCCCATGTGGTTATTATTATCATTTACAAGTTGTGGGCATAAAACCTCCTTCTTACGGCTGTTCCCGAAACTGATGGGTCATGAAAGTTACTCACAAAATGCACTGATTTCTTGTCCTTCCATTTTAAAAATGCTAGACCACCCTTACTTACGCGCCAGTCAAATTGCCCTTGCTGTAATTTTTCATCATCTAGCAGATCAGTGGGTGCATTTATTTTCCCTTTCCGAAAAGTTCCACAGGAGTAAAGCATATCTGCTTGTAAATCTTTTTGAAGTTGTATCAACTTGAAGAAATTATCAAAGAAGATACAATGTCCTTTTCCTACTAACGTCTTGGAAAGGTCCTTCATCACACTTGAACCAAGACCTTCTTCGGTACCTACCTGTATATTCGTATATTCTTTTTCGTCAGCTCTAATCCAATCTTGTATCCCCTTTTTACAGGTTTCATGGGCATATATTGTCGAAAACAGCTCCTTCCCTTGAATTTTATAATTGATTCATCTATAGATTGATATTTAGATGACTTCCGATAGCTTCGTAAATGGGGTGGTGGGGGGGGGGGGGGGTAACTTATTAAGCTTACGAAAACCTTTAGACTTTCTTTCAAGTTGTCGAAAACTATCATTCAAATGAATATGCCCAAAAAGCCAGGCAAAACGATCCCTTGACATGAGTAAACAAATATAATTACCTCTGAGTTGAGAGATAGATGACCAATAATCACAATAACTTGGAAGCTTTTTGACGCCCAACAATAAGGTTATTGCAGGAACACTTTGATTTCTTCCTGATTGGTTGGAATGTAGCTTTCATTATTTCCTCCAGCTTTTTTCAGGGCATACAAATTTGTTTGGAACGCAATATGTTTAATTAATTCCATTGGAAATAAATGAAGAAATACATCGGTAGGTGCTTCTAAGTCTTCAGAAATAGCGCGACCTGTTTCTTCTTCAAACTCTTTTTTAGTTCCTTGCAAATAATTTCTTGACGTTTTCCAGATGGTTCGCTTAGCCCTCTCTTTTTGTTGAAGAACAGACAAAGTAAGATCATCTTCGCTAATCCATCCCTCGTCAAGTTCTTTTTGAAGCTCGTCAACAAAAACAAATTGCATCGCATTTATGTCGAATAGATGGTCAAAATTTGCTTCAGGATCTTCTGGTTCTTCGCCATCACTTTTACATTTAAAATCCGATTGAATATCGTAAAAAAAAATCTGAAATTCTTCCGAACCCATCGTTTCAAAGTTCAATCTACAAAAACGATGATTGTCTAAAATTAAAAAAAAAATCGTTATTTCCTACTGGTTTCACAGCGAAACCACATTCAAAAACCTTGATGAATGGGCGCATTTCATAACCAACTATATTTTTTATGACAACAAAATAACAAATTCTTGCATTTTCGCACTTTACTTACTTGCCATTCTAAAAACAACTAACTAATAATAATTTTTGTGTGATTTCACTGCGAAACCACTATCGGCAACAAAGGGTTATGTAGCATGGCGCAATGACCAATGATCTTAATTTGTTTCAATTAAGATCACTACTTGTTAACAAGATCAAGCATAAGCATCGAATATTTTCGAATAGCCAGCATCTGGAGTTATCTGTATTTATTTGTAAGTCAAAAGCTTGCGACACAAGAAATACGTCTGAGCAAATTTTCTCTTCTTCGAATACTTAATCAATTACATCTGTGATATGATGAACTTGGTCGATCGTCGAATGTTTACTTCTAAACCCGAATTCATGGAGGTGTTATTTATGGATAACATTTCGAAACGACCTCGAAGACATTTGGTTGCAAGAGGACGGTACAACCTGCCATCAGATTACACTGGTTTTTTTTTTCATTTAATTTTTATTTTAAATACTCTTAAATCTAACTTACATGCTAGACAAAAATTCATGAAAAAACTTTTTTTTACCAAGAAAAGTTTGTTTTTAAAAAACTTGGTATATATATTTTTTTTTTTTTGAAACTTAAATCCTAAATAAAATTACTTATAAACTAATTAAAACTAAGTGAGACTACTTCAAAATAACTTAAAACTAGAACAGCCACAGCAATTTTTTTTTGTGCCACCCTGACTGTTGTACCTAACCTAGACCTTTAAATCGTAAAACCTTTAACTATGAGAGTCGGCCATACAATTTTTAAGTCAACTATATGTCTCTACTTTAGCCACCACAACAGGTCTTCCTGTTGCAACCTACTCCGCCGGTCCCAATCGGACACACTCCTACTGAACCGCAGAACCGCTCTCCTCCGCCCTGAGTGACGACGTCTCGGTAGCATAGGAGCCGCCTGTCCACAATTCGTCGGGGGACGTGGTATATTAGCGGGACCGCCGATCTATCCTGTATCAGCCCTCGACTATCCAAATATAGGAATACTTCGGGTGGAATAAAGCCGCTTAAACGCGCACTTTCAAAATATTCATCATTGGGGTAGAAGGCCCCAAAGATGAGACTATTGTTCGAAGCCATTGCTCTTGCAGAGTGAAACCGAATGAGTTTCACCAGAAAATTGTCTATTCTGTTTATGTTGGCCCCGTTGTATAGGACCTGGTTAGAATAGTATTTTGTGTAGTCATATACTGGTGTTCTGTGAAGTCCAAGGCAGCTCCTCAGACACTGCCTCTCAAACACCCGTATCTTTTCCATTTGAGATGGGGCAACGGTGAACCACACAAGTTGATTTTTAACTTCCAGTCATCACAATATCTCTGGATCTTGTGGAAGTCCCGCTGCAAAAGAGTTCGAATGACTTCGACAGTAGTATCGACCGGAAATTCGCCGGATTGGAGTTGTCCTTTCCCTTTTTCGGGAGTGGATGAACCACCGGCGTCTTCCAACGCACTGGATAATATGCATTATTTAGCGCGTTGTGGAACAGCGTTGCGTAAATGTCCACAGCTTCAGGAGGTAAGTGTCGCAGTACAACAAAGTGCACTGGTGTAATGTAAATGATGCACAAATCATCGTAAGATCCGACCTCATTGGATTTTTTTTGCGGTTTGTGAAAGAAGAGATGCACACCATTAGCCCAAGAACGATTACTAAACCGAAAAATGAAAATCCACGCGCCGTAGATGAATCACTTTTGTCGAAAGCACCTACGCTCAGTTACGCAGCCATTTATCAAATATAGTATTCCATTCATAACCTCCATTTTCACTTATTAAAATAATAACATCAGAACTCCAGACCTCTCTTAATAACTAGAAAGTGCACTTTCAAAAATCAAAGGAGCTGTATGCGCGACTTAATTTCGAGAATTTTAAGGAGCTTTACATATTAAATGCATGTGTAGTCTGCATTCAGTGAGAGGAAAAAATTTAAATTGATTCAGGAACAAATTTAAATGCAAACCCAAAAAAAATATTTACCTCTCTAAAGTCAAACTGCGTTTTATTTCACGTTTTCATAAAAATTCAAATTGTAGATACTTTTTAGAAACAAAAAAAAACCATGACAAGAAACTAATTAAATTCTTGAGAAACAACCAAAATCAATTTAGTTTTGTTGTTGGGATGCAAGGGTAGTATGTAATTAAGTTACTCCTTGACGTTGAAATAGCGACAACGAGGAAGAAAACGAGTAGGATAACGACAATGAAAACGATGACGACGACAATAGCGACAATGGAAGACTAACGCTCTCCATCGATTGCAGTACGAGGCGGTGGCTATAAAAAGCCTCATGACAGAGTGAAAGGCTCAGAGGACTTACTCTTAACACCCTGTTAAGGAGCGAATACAAAAAAGAAATAAATATCGAAGCTTATGGAGTTGTTAATTCGCCAAGCAGAAACTTCTTAATTTATGCATGAAATTTAATTAACGTAATTGATTTTATTAAGGGGCTGCACAACTCCTATATAGGTACCGTTCACAGTTTGTCTTAATAGTGCGGATGAATATTTTAAAATAAAGTTTATGGAAGGCTTAGAAGTGACGAATTAAGATAAATTTGATATCAAAAGTTTAATTTAGGGAAGGTAATATGGGTCAAAAGTCTATCAACCTAGAACGGAAAAGGAAGGGAGCTGATAACTGAATACCCCTAGCACAGTTGTGCTCGTTATACAGTGGGTATTATTAATTTAGCTGGAAGATGAATAAAAAAGTTGACATCGCAGCAACTCGAATAGAATTTAACAAAGTCTTTTGGAAGTTGGTTCGTAAGCTAGCAAGTTTTTATCGATTAAATTGCGTATGCTATTTTATAAACAAAAAAAAATAAAAAAAATCTAATTAGATCTAATCGAATTAAACTATATAATGAAGCTATTGAAATCTACTTTCGACTATGGATGTGCCATTTCGAATTGGTGTTCTCCAATTTCTGGTCACCCTTGAGTGCTGTGCTCCCCTTTCAAAACACTTTCTTAAGTAACAAAACTTCTAACCACTTATGAATTCACAGAGTTTGGCCTAAATCCTAGTATAGGTACCTTGATTAGCCCAAAACTTTATTTCCTTATTTAGTTTAAATGATCCGCACCTACTTTAATCCTAGAGCCGTAGTTCAGTCTTTCTTATTTTCTTGGGCCTGATGATTGATTCCCTATGCTCGTATGCACAAAAAAAAAAAACATTTATGGCGCAACAGGTTCGTTAGTACCCAGTCAATAGCTTTTTTCTCACAACCATGCATGTGTGCGTGTGTACTTCTTAGCACGATGGCGGGACCTCCTGTTTTATGCCGAATCCGAACGGCTAAGTTGACATCAGCTTTTCATGACTATTGATACTACTAGGATGATTTGTCAGATCATCACGCGACGAGGACCAGAGAAAAATCATTTAGGTGTTGCTAGGGCTGGGAATCGAACCCAGACCTTCTGCGCGGCAGTTCATCGCACTAACCATAGCGCCACTGAGCCCTCATTTTTGCTCGTATGCAGGAACAATTATATTTGCTTAACTTACTTACTTAAGTGGCGCTACAATCCAGAATGAACCTGAGCCTCAACCAACATGCATCTCCAATCAGCCCAGTCCTAACACCCTCCAGTTGCGCACTTGAAGTTGGTTGCGGTCGGTTTCTACTTCTACTTTCTCTACTGCGTCTGAAGTCTGGCTGGGAATCGGAGACTTTGGTGTCCATGCGTTAAACATGTCCTAGCCATCTTAAACGAAAGGTAAATCAAAGTTTTGACATCGCAGCAAGTCCAATTGAACTTACCATATCCTTTTGGAATTTGTTACGTAAGGTGACATATTTTAAAACCAGCTTGTAAGTTTTTATCGATTAAATTTTTAATGCGGAGTTTTGTGACTAGGAACATGTCGTTGTACAGCTCGTATAGTCAACGCAAACGGGACCGAAGATTTTTGAAGAATTTTTCTCTCGAATATACCAAGGATTTCTTCTTCCGCTTTTGAGACGGTCCAGGCTTCAGCGCCGTAGAGCAGGACTACGATGATCAGGGCTAATACAGAATCTCCTAGTTCAAGTGAGGGCTTTAAAACTAAATTGCCTTCTTAGCCCGAAGAAACTGCGGTTGGCAAGAGTAATTCTTCGTTTAATTTCTGACGAGATGTTGGTGTCATATAGTTAATAACGGAGCCGAGATAGACAAAGTCCCGTACTAACTCAAAGTTATATCTCTCAATAATGATGTTTTGTCGAATTCGTCGATATTGTGTGTTCTTTCTTCTTGACAGCATAAACTTCGGCCTGCCTCATTTACTGCTAAACCCATTTTTGCCGCTTCCTTATCTATGGGTAAAAACAAACATGGCTATGACATCACATTGAGTCCTACCAATGATGTCAATATCGTCGGATTATGCTAGTTATTGAACCGATTTTTGGAAAATTGTGCCTCTGGTGTTGTATTGTGAGTTTTGCACAATCCTCCCAAGAATCAAATCGAAGAAGTCACATGATAGCACATCGCCTTGCTTGAATCCTTTTTTGGTATCAAATGTGTTGGTGAGGTCGTTTCCCACTTTGATGGAGCAGCGAGAACTCTCCATCATCATCATCCTACACAAACGGACGAGTTTGGGCGTAATACCAAACTAGACATGGCTATGTATAGTTCGTCTCTATAAATATGCTATCATATGCGGCTTTGAAATCGATGAGTAGGTGGTGGGTATCGATTTGACTTCTTGGGTTTTTCCAGGATCTGCAAAGTGTGAAAATTTGGTCGTTTGTTGACTTTCCTGGCCTAAAACCACACTAATAAGGGCCGCTCAGGCTGTTAGTAAACGGTTTCAGGCGTTCACATATTACGGCAGATAGGATTTTGTAGGCGATGTTGAGGAGACTTATGCCTCTGTAGTTGGCGCAGTTTAGAGGGTCTCCTTTTCTGAAGATCGGGCAAACGATGCTGAGGTTCCATTCTTCAGGCATACTTTCTTCCGATTAGATTTAGCTTATGAGTTGGTGGATATTTCTTACCAAGTCATCTCCGCCGGCGTTTTAAAGCTCCTTATTAAGCTTGAGTTTAGATAATGCTATCCTCACGCAGGTAGGGTGGTTGACAGTTTTCGCTGTCGTTGCCAATATTGAATGGTTCGTTCTGTCTGACAGGGGAATGTTGTTCGTCATCGCCGTTTAACAGTCTGCAGAAGTGGTTCTTCCATATCCTGAGCATCGACTGTGTCTCAACTACGATATTTCCTTGTTCATCTCGACAGGATTCTGTTCGAGTCTTGTATCTTTGAAGTTTTACACTTTGGTAAAACTTCCGAACATCGTTCCTGGAGTGGCACCTCTCTACATCCTAGATCGCGCGTTTTCCTTGCTCTTTGTTTTTTTCTGAAAAGCCAGTGTTCTTCCCTTCTTCTCTACCTATACTCTCGTCTTTACCTACAGCATAGCCTTGTAGGCATCGTTCTTGTCTGCAAGCATCTGTCGGCATTCCTCATCAAAACAGGGGTTTCTTGCTGGTGGGCGCGAGAAACCTAGCACATCAGTTGCGGCTGATCTAATGGCTTCTTGGCATTGTTGCCATTGTTCTTCGACATTCGATGCTGGAGGTATTGTGTTAATCGAGAGTCTCTTGCGATTGCAGTCTTTCGACATTAAAATTTTTCACAATATTTCTGGATTGTTGTGGCGTGTTGGAAATCCGCATTCTAACCTTAGCTGCAACAAGGTAGTTGTCCCAGTCGATGTTAGCTCCTCGGGATGTTTGGACATCCAAAATACTAGATGCGTGCCTCTTGTCTATCGCAATTTGATCAATTTGGTTGACCGTTCGTTGATCTGGAGACCGCCAGCTCTCCTTATGGATATAGAGGTGAGGAAACCGTGTGCTGGCTATAGTGGCATTCCGTTTCGTAGCGAAGTCAATTATCCTAAGTCCGTTACCACACGTGTTGTCGTCTAGGCTATGTTTTCCGACAATACTGCTAAGAATGTCTTCTCTTCCTACCTTTGCGTTAAAATCTCCCAGCACGATTTTAACATCGTACTTCGGTAGTCGCTCATAGGTTTTATCAAGGAGCTCATAGAAGCAGTCCTTAGTTATATCATCTTTTTCCTCCTTTGGGGCGTGAGCGCATATAAGGCTTATGTTATTGGATTTGGCCTTGATGCGGATAGTTAAAATGCGTTCGCTAATGTCTTGGACACATAAGACTTCTTGCCTAAGTCTAGCACTTATAACAAACCCGCATCCGAATAGTCGCTGTTTCTGCTCACTATAACACGGTCCGTAGTAGATGTTATGTTATTCCGCTAGTTATTCGCTTGCACCTAGCCTGTTTAATTTTCTCACATTCCATTCGCAGATACGAACGTCGTTGTCCTTATTTCGTTTAGCCAAAAAAAATAAACTAATCCTTTCCGAGGCTGTTTGGTTGCTTCGAAACATAAATTTTTTTCCATTGTTGTGTAGTAAACCCAAAGCACTACCCCCACCTGGAGGGGCAGTTCCAATTTATTAGATACCCCTAGAACACGGGGTCATCAGAGCTACGGGATTGAGCGCTGCCGTTGGCCTTTCGGTTCATCCGTCACCATCTCTGTTCAAGGGGCCTGACAAACCCTTGAAATTCCTAGACAACCTGTTTTCCGAATATGTCGAAGCAGCTTGGGTAGGTTCGCCTGGGACAGCAGGCCGGGTATTCATTCCGTGCCATTCTGACCTGGCTGTTTATAGTGTTGCTGTTTTTCGTCGTGTTATCAACACTCGCGCTTATTGTTTAGCAAGTCAAATCCGGTTGGGTGAGACCAGTACCCGATGGTTACCACTTGGAGGTTAAAAATAAACACTTGATGTGTAGTCAAGTTAAAGCCAATCAGAGTTTACCCTCGTCCTACAACACCCAACCATCACCGATATCATTTACCCAACATAACTAAATCAGTTTCAATTAAACCGCTCATAAGCCTTCTGATACCTAACGCCGCCACGATATACGATTACGATCGATGTGAAGCCAGTAGTAGTTTTGGAAAAATCGAACTCAAAATTTAAATCAAACTTAAGATTGCTAAGATGGTGAGGTCTGAAAAAATGTGTCGCAATAATGTCTATATGTCGGTCTGTCGTTCTATGCACCTAAACAGCTGGACGGATTTCCTTCTATTGATGTAACAAGTTCCTAAGTTAATACCCAGAGGCGTTTTTGGATTTGTCACTATAGGTCAGATACTAACATTTTTCGTTTTTTCCAAACGTATATAAAGGTTTGTTGATATCGACATTTTAAAGAAAGTGACTGTAATCGTTTTGATTTAACTTAACCGCACAAATCGCTCCGTCGAGACCCTACCTTTTATTAAAAAGAAAGGCCTTTTTAAACAAAAAATGGAAATCTTAACAAAATCACTCAAAATAAAGGTCCGACACGACTCGGACAAACTTCCCCGGGAATGTAGAGTAGCATGCTGTTTGATATGGAGTTTGAACAAATCCACTTTCGCTAAAAAAACTATTTTCTGTCTTAACATTTCTATAATTTTCAGTGAAACACGGAAAGTGTAATTTTATATAAGTTCCGACGCTGAAGTTATTTAAAAAAAATTAATTTATTTTACATCTAATATCGGATTGTCCCTTTGTTAGCTTTACCTCAACTAAATTCACTCATAACTTTTCGAAAAAAATGCAATTGTCTAAAGTCCCATTACTCTAACTTTTGACACTCATAACTTTAGGAGAAAAAAGGAATTTTTGGAAGTACCATTGCTCTAACTTTTGACAAAAATTGTAATCGAAACACCCCAATTCGAAATATGTTTTTACAACTCTAGTGTTTAATTTTCGAGAATTCGTTAAATTTTTTTAAAAACTGCTTTTCTGATCTCCAGTGGTACCTCAAAACATAATAATTAGTAAAAATCTCAACTTTCAATTTTCGCGTCATCACAATACTTCTCTATACTACGTATACTGGGAAAGTAAAAATATTATCTGATGGTGATGACTTGCTACCTCGGAAATATAAATATTCCCCACCAATTTAGTTTCAATGAGAATGTTTCGCAATCAGTAACGTTTTATTCGACCGTAAAGCGTTCAATTGAACCCATCGTGTTGAAAACTGTCATCAATTTCTCTGAATATCAGTTTGGATATCCCTTCAAAATTAAAAATTGTCAATAGGCGTTGAGACACCCTATAACATTACAACAATTCATATATGGTAAGGACAACCATTTTGCATTCCATTGGAACTTGCAAATATTCGGCTCACTGATCTGTATTCGAAGCCGGAAACCATCCGACTTTCACCTATCACCAGGAAAATGTTGCAAATAATTATTCCCGCATCAATTTAAATATCTCTTGAGCAAATTATAATAATTGAACAGATACCATGTACATGGTAATACACTGCACATCCTGCAATTCTGCATGAGTTGCTTCGTTTTTCAAGGAATTATACACTCGAATTGCCCTCCTGCCATGTGGATGGGATTGTTGGTTAACTACACGTATATATCTACACAAAAGAGACTGTAAAACGAAAACTTAATCGCTGACCTCCTACTTGATGTATACCCACATCAAATTGAGCGTCCATGCTGATAACCGACTCTGGTGTTCCATATTAACCTTCTTACGGTAGTTCCAGCTGGCAAATAATCTCCTTAATGTTGATGGGGATATATCACGACGAACAATATTAAGTCTGAAATTTGTAGTATCACTACCTTAACCAAAAACTCTTCGAGCTCTGAAAACCATCCTAGTTCGGATGAATGAAACGTCTTTTTTTAAAAAAAATTATTTTAACAGAAATTGTTGAACGCCTTCACCTACTAGTCGGGCATCTGCACGTCTTTCGAGTTGTGCTTTTTAAGTTTTCCTCTTGTTGAGATAACAGTCATTTATTTCCTTCAGGCTTTGTGTATTTTCTTTCCTTTTATTTTCCTTCACTTTACAGTTGAAACTTCTTGTTATCGATTGTAGATGAGTGGAGAGGGACCACAGGAGTGGTATACAGGCTTCGATGTACACCAGAAAGGATGGTATCTGTAATGTTTGTGGTGGGAAAGTACAATGCAACTTCTATCGTTGTTCTACGTCGGGGTATACTTTAAGGTTTTCTCCTGGGTAATACATTGACATCTGTTTCTTTGCCATCCTCTTAGACTTGACGGATGACTTTGGTTCCCTGGGACGTATGTGATAAATTTAAAGCAATTCTTCTCCATTATTTTCTTTATGGAAAGGAAAAGAAGAAATAAATTTTCCGATATGGACTCATACGGGACATAGGGTTGCCCATGTTGCCTGTGAAACAACAAGATATAATAAGATAGTAGAGGTTGAACACAGCTAATAGTATTAGAGCTGTCAGCAGACATTGTCCGTATAACTTTAGAAAGACAAGCAATTATAAGCCGACATTAAAGAGGATAACGATTGTGGTCCTTCAACAACTGGAACAGGCTACTTGGGTGAGGTTATAGACTGGCTTATAGACTGGCTACTTAGGTGAGGTTGTTTAGTTATTTAGTTAGTTGGTTCTGTCCTTGAACTAAGGTTTCGAAGTCCTATGCAGTTGATTTCCTATCCTCTCTTTCTTCCCCTTCTCAAACGCTCGTACTATGGTAACATATAAAAGGGTATTCATAACCCCTTGAGTACGTGTTAATTATAAAAAAAAAAAAAAATACGAAATTATTAACGTACTTTTCTTTCTTCTTAACGATCGGACAAATCATCCGAGTAGTATCAACTGTCATGAAAACTTATCTCAATTTAGCCGTTCTGATTTGGAATAAAACAGGAGTGCACACGCACATATGAATGGTTGTTCGAAAAAGCTAGGCCCTGGGTACTAACGAGCCTGTTGTGCTATAATGTTGTTGTATTTATTTGATTTTCTGTGAATTTAAATGCAATTAATGATAAAGCTACCTTAGCAAGTCATTCTAGACTGTTTTGAAGTAAAACTTCTTTGGGGTCATCGGGATAAACCCAAACATGAAACGAAATTTTAACAGGAAGAGTCATAGGTAGCATGAGAGAGCTCTCTGTAGTGAATTTACGGATTTTACGGCCAAAGCATGCTGGTGTGTTTTTGTGCTCTCTTTCTATTCTGCTCTCAGCTTATTTTGATGGCTCTTACACATACACATAAGCTTCAGTTTGACGATCATAAAAAGAATCGTTTGTTGAGGAAGGACTTTTGTTATTTCAGAAACATCGATGCATGAAGTTTCACTTCAACCTCGTAGCACTCTAGGGTCTCTTTTTTTTATGCACGCGTTACAGACGATCTGGTCATAGTCCAGCTTTATAAAATAAACATGTTTAACTTTTTGGGTATTAATGTCAAAGCGCTTACGCTTCGGATAACCATTAAAAGAGACGTCTGATAGCGTTAAATGATATGATCTCAGTGGCCAATCAACTTCTCTTACAACCGAAGTACCTTTGAATTTTAGTCACACAAAAATGTGTGCACAGTGTCAGATTTGACCAACCCTCAGTTAATCTAAATTTCAGTACACACTGTAGGTATCATATCTCAATAAATAAACGCGTATATAATGCATTTACATTTACTTGAAAATTGTCTGCTTATAAAATTATATTTTTCCAGCTCTTCCGTAAAGGCAGATATGGGACCTTTAACCCAGCTTCTCCAATAATTAATATGGGACCTACAAAGTATACCGCCTTTTCCAAACGTCAAGTTAAGAAGCTTCTTATGAAAGTTAAATACTCTTGGATGTTGGTCACACTTTCGTCAGTGAAAAGGTCACAACTTACTTTTGACTAAAAATAGTATAACAGCATGTAATGGATATCTCGTTTGTAATCGAATAGCTTTAAGTCTACTTTAAGCGACTATAAATTTGCGCCAGAGTATATAACTATTTATGTAGACGACGAATCGAGTTGCCCCTTATTAGAACACCGTGGGTCACATTGGTGACGTTTTAGCATGTTCGTGATGGAAGTGCTCACAATAAATGCAGTAGTTAAGTGGCGCTACATTACGGAATAAACCTGTGCCTCAACCAACATGGCTCCCCGATAAGGCTGATCGTAAGCTAACGTCCTCCATATTACCGCAATTAGAATGTTGAGGATACTTATGCCTCTGAGGTTGGCGCAGTTGAGAGGGTCCCTTTTCTTGTGCATCGGGCAAACGATGCTTAGGTTCCATTCCTCAGTATTCTTTTATCCAACCAAATTTTAGTTATGAGTTGGTGAATGTTATTTACCAAATCTTCTCCACTGACTTTTTAAAGATCGGCGGGAGGACCGTCATTTCCGGCAGCCTTGTTAAGTTTCAACTTAGATATGACTATCATTACTTGACGTAGTTCGCGTGGTTGGATTTTTCGCTGTCGTCGCCAATATTGAACGGGTCGTTCTACATGACAGCGGGATATGGTTCGCCATTGACGTCTCCAGAAGTGCGGTTCTTGCATATTCTGTGCAAAGACTATGTCTTTAGACCACAACTGATCTAACTTTCACACTCCCACAGATCCTGGAAAAAAAAACCCAAGAAGTCTAATTCGATACCTATACCCAAAACCTATTCATCGATTTCAAAGCCGCATACAACAGCAAAGAGACGAGCTGTACAGAGCCATGTCTAGTTTTGGTATATCGCCCCAACTCGTTCGTTTGTGTAGTATGACGATGGAGAATTCTCAAGGCTCTATCAGGGTCGGAAATGACCTCACCGCCACATTCGATACCAAAAAAGGATTTAGGCAAGGCGATGCGCTGTCATGTGACTTCTCCAATCTGATTCTTGAGAGGATTGTGCAAAACTCACGAGCCATCACCAGAGGCACAATTTTCCAAAAATCTGTACAACTACTAGCATACGCTGACGATATTGACATCATTGGTAGGACCCAACGTCATGTCATAACCACGTTTGCTAGTACAGAAAAGGAAGCGGCAAAAATGGGTTTAGCAGTAAATGAGGGCAAGACTAAGTGTATGCTGTCAACACGGAAGGACACACAACCTCGGCGAATTGGACAGAATGTCACCATTGACAGATATAACTTTGAGGAGGGACAGGACTTTGTCTATCTCGGCACCGCTATTAACTCTAAAAACAACATCTCGCCAAATAATAAACGAAGAATTACTCTTCCCAACCGCTGTTTCTTCGCGCTAAGAAGGAAATTCAGTAGTACAGCCCTCACTCAAACTACTAAGGGGGTCATATAAAAGACCCTGATCATCCCATTCCTGCTCTACCTCGCTGAAACATGGGCCGTCTTAAAATTGTTTGAAGAAATCCTTGGTCGATTCGAGAGGAAAATTATTCGAAAAATCTTCGGTCTTGTTTGGTTTGACGGGCTATGGCGACGAAGATTCAACCAAGAACTATACGAGCTGTACAGCGACATGCCTCTGGTCAAAAAAACTCCGCATTCGACGTTTGAGATAGCTAGGACATGAAGAACGAATGGACACAAAACCTCCGGCTCGCAGAGTCTTCTATTCCCTCTCAGATTCTGACGCAGTAGTGGAAAACCTCCCCTTAAGTGGCGCGCACAAGTAGAAACCGACCTCCACCAACTTGGAGTGCACAACTAGAGGCAGTTAGCGAAGGACCGGGCCAATTGGAGAGGCATGTTGGTTGAGGCCTAGGTTCATTCTGGACTGTATCGCCACTTAAGTAAGTAAATATTGGATGTAATATTAAAAAAAACCTACGATTGGCCAACAGCAAAAAATCACTATTTTCCGACGCCTCAACGCATTAAAAAAATTGAAAATGATTCAAATATTTACAATTTTATCAAATTCGTTATTAGCAGTTCGTATGATGGTGTTTGCAGAATATTTATGTATTTTTAGCTGTTTAAAACATTATGATTAAATTTTATTAAAGTAAATTGCGTCCATGGAACACGTTCGTGTAACTCAGTCGTGCACCCACCATCGTTTTCCTTCGCACACCAACCCTAAGTCATTACATACACTTCGTTCGTCCGATTTGTTACATGAGCGTGGAAGTTTACTCAGATGTTCCAGTGTGGGCTCGGTTTTTCAGCATCCTATGTATCCAATCGCCACGATTTCAACCCCACCCAGTATCAATTTCAATCCGTGGTCGGGCCAGTTTTTATCCTTTGGAATTCCTCTATATTATATACATTTTTTCTTTATCGCAAAGCTCAGACTTTTAAAAACTTGAAAACACTCGTTATTAGCTACGACTTTTCAATTTATTTCAATTACATTCATAAAAACCGTACAATCGACGTTCGAAGTTAAATTGGTAATTTCCACCTGGTCAATATATATCCAGCTTACCTCACCTTTAGTACAATCAAAAATAACTACATCCGTCCTATTTTATGTGCAAGTGAAGGTTATAATATACAACACCGGGCACATCTAGCTTCGTATTTCACATCCATTTGCGTTCAACACTCAGCCATTTGTTATCCCAAAAAAGCATTTAAAAACCTCATATCGACGATTTCGATAGCATTTCCAAAATTTATTGATTTCATAAAATGCATGCGCTACACATATTCATTGTACCGCAACGCTGAGTGTCGCTACTACACATCTCCCTAGCCATACACACACATACCAGCTAACCAGCTTCCTGTTTCTATTGCAAGTTATTTTTATTTCAAGTGTTCATTTCACAATTCCGCAGTATAAACCGCCAAAAGCCACAAGCTTCAACTTGCCATTTTGTAAGTATGAACTTTTCAAAATTTCCATATCACCTAATTCGTGCGAAGGAGGCGTTCTGGTACCACTACTGCTCGTCGTCGACGACAACATCGTCCTTAATCGGGATGTTGTTTATTTGTTTGACAAATTCAATTTGGCATTTTTGTGGGGCCGTAGGTTAACAAATTATTATTGGAAGCAGAAATTGGTCCATGGCAGGACTAATTTGTTCTCATTGCAGTCCGGTCTGGGGGTGAAAACTGCTTTTGGTATCGTGGTGGTGCCTTATTAAATTTTGAAACAAAGTTTTCCTTCGTGTTATTGAATTAGCTGAGAATGTATGCGAGAATTAGATGTGAGAGGATACACATAATAAGGGAAAATTTGCATAAATTGATGGGGATTTCTTTTTTCATCAATGTATAGGAACGGGAAAGCATGAGAAGGTGGATTATATTAGGTGGTATGGTGTGTAATTTGTGTAGAGTCCGTTTATTTTTTTGCTAACAAATTAAACCGACGCCTATACTTTATTGTAATTAATTGCTGCTGTAAGCTACCCCCTTTGGCAGGCTATTACAAAATGCTGGGTAATTTGGCAGTTAACTCGGTTGACCTAAATTGGGCCAAAAATACCGAATGAGTTCTACGATGTACACAATGTAAGTAAAAAAAAAAACAAGTAAGCCGATTAGGCTTAATTAGACCATCTACCTTGAATCCGTTTGGCGTATGTATTATTGAATAGAAGATTTGGTATCCGACGTTGAATGGATAATTCCAAAAAAAAACAACACCCCGGTGCTTGTATGGGTAACTTTGACAAAACCTTCAACAGCATATAAGGGCTTTACTACAATCTCAGGCTGGTTATGACTAAATCCATGTTCTATAGTATTTGTGCTATACTTATGTGAAAAAAAGTTCCTTGGCGGTGAGACGTGTAGTTCAATAGCTTGGTATCTGGGTTGACGGGCTCAGTAGCGCTATGAACTGCAGTGCAGAATGTGTAGGTTAAATTCCCAGCCGTTGCTAAGTACATTTTCACTGGCCCTCCATTTCGAAAATCTGCAAATAATTCGAGTAGTACTAATTGTCAAGAAAAGCAGAAAGAGCAGGATATCTCGCCTTCATGCCAGAGGTACACATGCACACATGATAAGTTGTGAAAAAGATAGGCCCTGTGTACTAGCAAGACTGTTGTTCATTTTCTTATTTTTATCTGATTGGATCAGTTTCTATACCTATGGTAATCCACTTGACTTAAGGGTGAAGTCATATGCTACATACTTTCTTACTTAAGTGGCGCTACAGTCCGAAACGTACCTGGGCCTCAAACAACATGCCTCTCTAATTAGCCTGGTCCTTAGCTAACAGCCTCCAGTTGCGCACTCCAAGTTGCTTGAGGTTGGTTTAGGTCGGTTTCCACTTGTGCGCGCCACTTAAGGCGAGGTCTTCCTCTACTGCGTCCGACGTCTGGCTGGAAATCGAAAACTCTGCGAGCCGGAGTTTGTAGCGTACACCTTAAAACTAAATATTAGGTTGCGTCGTTAAATTTTGAATTTAACTGCCTACTCTCACTACCCATGACACAAACCAGATATCTTTTCATTAACACACCCTTATGATCAAACGATAAACTAACGTTATACATACTGAACTGACATTGCAAAAGTGTATGTGAACGGCCCTCGTTTACGCTTGCTATTTCTTTTGCAATCGAACAGTGATGGTGATAAGTACTGCCTTGTCGTGGAAAGAAAAACCCTGGTACCAAAAATCCAAACTTTCAAAAGTAAGTACAAAAATATTGTGTTCTATTTTGTACATAAAAATGTATATTTAAAAAAATTGCACAGAAAAGTGAATACGCACCACGATTTACCAAAACCACTCGATTGCACTAGACAATCATAAAAGCGACGAGAACTTACCTCGCTAAATAAGCTGAAAAGCGCATGCGGTAGCTGGACTTACTAAGGCGCAATCGTATTTGCGCTACTGTCTACACCCGTGCACCAATCCCTAAATCCACCAAAAGAAAACAAAAAGGTACGTAAATTGATATAGTTTGTTGGCAATTACCTAAAGTGTTTTTGGTGTCCACAGAAACTTGCGGACGCTTACCAAATAATCGCCGGTTTTTTTTTGCTACGATTAAACTACGTAGAAACCGTAGCGAGCGTCCGCAATTACTTTTTTTTGGCGTCATCATCTTTTGTTATCTACATATGAGATCAGTTGCTCCGCAGCACGAGAGAGAGCCTTCTAAATACGCACGTGTACCGGGTAAACCGAGCCACGCTCCACCGTACATCAGACAGCAACCGTTTAGTCTACGTCAACCCATCAAAAATCATCTTCGATCGAAAATCGAATCAAACGAACATACAAAATAAAACTTATTTAAATTGAACATTTAATCAAAAAGTGTTAATTGACATTGTGAATTGTGTAACTCGAAATATTTCCCAGTTTGCTAAATCCTTTCCGTTAATTGTAAAAATTAAATATATATACACATAATTAGTTTGAAATTTTGCCATAGAAATTTTAATGTTAAAAAAAAAACCTATTCAGTAAAAACTGTGTTCACCAAAAGCAAAGCACTTCATAATCATCCCACTTATCAGCGAAGGAAACTTGTGGCCACAACTTTCAGCGTACGGGACAAACGTAAGTACACATTGTACAAAACAAAATAATTTCTCTGGCAAAACAACATATTTTTTTTATAAAATTATCCTAAACTTCCTAATTACATAATAAGTTAATTTGGTCCCTACACATAAATAACTTTTTTCTTATATCAATACACCTATAAACATACAAACAAAAATTTACTTAATTACCTAATTATAAAACCTTACCCCTATTTACCTACTTTATTCGTATATTGCACAAAACAATACCAATAAGAATACCTACAATGTTCAATTAAAACTTAAAATTAAATATAAACACAAAGAAAACCTAACATGAATAAAACACCTGAGGCATATGAATGAATATGATAAAATAATTACAATGGATCGTGTTTAAATTAGTACGCTTCTAAGGTAGTGGTCGTGTAACTGCAGAGTAAGGGTAGTTTCTTTGGGATTACTCTTAATTAAGAATGACAAAGAGTAGTCATGGTGCATCTTGACTCTAGTCGGATGTATTGGGGAGGGAATTGTCCATAATGTTTCGCAACACCTGGAACATCATCAGTGATCTTCGTTCATACCCCTCTATTGACTTTCTCATTTCACCCATTCTGTCTTGAATACCTATCTTCCTTTTTTCTCTTCTTCTCTTTTCCTTCTTTTACCATATACGGAATATTAATAAACCACCAGGCACGATAATACATGTGTGCATAGGGAGGCAGCAAGATCCCACCCCACCGTCGAGCTAACGCCGTGAGATCGCAAGCGTGCCTACTGCTGCCATGGGACTTAGGTCAACCACCACCCTCTTCGAACATCCCACCTAGCTATGACAAGTTTTGGTGTCCATTCGTTCTACATGTCCTAGCCATCTTAAACGTCCAATGCGGAGTTTGACCAGTGCAATGTCGCTGTACAGCTCGTAAAGTTCTTGGTTGAATCTTCATCTCCATAGCCCGTCAACGCAAATGGGACCGAAGATTTTTTTAAAGAATTTTCCTCTGGAATCGACTAAAGATTTCTTAATCCGCTTTTGAGACGGTCCATACTTCAGCGCCGTAGAGCAGGACTGGGTTGATCAGGGTCTTATATAAGATCTCCTTAGTAGTTTGAGTGAGGGCTTTACTACTGAATTGCCTTCTTAGCCTGAATAAACAGCGGTTGGCATGAGTAATTCTTCGTTTAATTTCTGACGAGATGTTGTTGTAATGTGTTCGCCTGTTGAGTGTAAGGTTGCGCGTTTAATCCGGGCCTAAATCCATGTAAATTTTATTAAAAAGAATTAAAAAAAAGGTCGGTTGTTACACCAATACGTACATATACACTATCTTTAAAGTTCTGCGAATAAAACGAGCACAAGAAGCAGTGACTCCCCGAAGTTAGTTCGGACACCACCCATGGAATAAGTCTCCACTACATCCAATATCACTCTCTTTCTTCCCCTATTTCAAAATCCCTTAAGTGCGCGTAAATTATAAAAAAAAAAATCTGCGCCTTCTTGGGTATAAGCTATGTTTGGTTTTTATAGGGTCTGAGAAGTGCCTTGAGTAATCATTATAGATGAGCTGCTCGGAGATGAGACAAAGTTTAATATCGGCAACCGGGTTGGGTACCTAAACATGGTATTCGGTTTGCGACTGTTGGTGGCATTTTGGAACAGGCACAATTCCATTTAAGTTAGGTATTAAGTTAATAACTATTGTTTTGAACAATCTTATGGCATCGAAATATCCCTGATACCATGTTGTAATATTTACAATGGCTTGCTTTAATGTCGAATATCACGAAAAATTAGAAAAAATCGGCCAACTTTGAAGCTGGTATTCACTAACGAATAACGTTTCTAAATGATTTTCCTTTATTGCCGACGTTATAATTCCGAAAACAAACGAATCCCTACCACATTACAACATAGTGGCTTTGATCTCAAAATGTTTCCGCTAGACGATTTTAAATCTCAACGCACTCCAATTAAATCCTTTGTCTCTGCAGATTTCAGATTTGATGCCGATATTTTTGGATCTGATAAAGATCATGTTTGCCGAAATCAAGCTATTCGTGATGTAGGCCCTAAATCAATGAAGAAAAAATACAAAATTAGATCGTAAAACAATAGTCACTGCAAAATACCAATAAAGAAGAAGACGGCAGGTTTATATGCGAGTTTTGCAGTCTTAAATGTTCTTCTTTGAGGTTTAATGTTTGAAGCCGTACCTATGTAGTTGAGACTATATTTGACTATAAATATCAATTAGGTTAACTTTTATAATCGACCAGTCAAGCTGCTAATAGGGTGACCCATTGCAAGTTAAGCAAGTTAAATCAACAACCTTTCAGAAGTTTCAACAAAATTTGTTGACTTGTATTATTTTTATTGATGCTTCCTCAATTCCCTGCTTCTCCTAGTATAAATATTGTCTAAACTCGTATTCTAGTTCATACACTATGGATTTTGTGCAAGAGACTGACCCATATTTTCCTTTCTGTTGAACCTTAAGATTGTCTCAAAGGAAACCGCAATTACCACATACCAACACAAAGTTGATTTATCCAGCCACCACCCTTTCCTGTGAAGGTGTATATATCTCACACTGTTTCATTTGTGATAAATGTCACCCTGATATTTTATGTTATAACACCACAAATAAACGCCATAAACGTATACCAGGATGTCAAAAAGGACCCAAACTTTTCTAATCTCATAATCAATCAGTATTCCCTTCGGTATCGTTTGGAAACCCAAAAAAAAAGACTCCATGTTTCTGGGACGGCCAGGTATCATTACACAACATTCAGGATACATCATTTTAGTCATTGTATACCAAACTCCTTTTTTCATATCTCAGTATCTCATTGGTGACTCTAGAGCCTTATTAAATACTCAATAAAAACAGGTCCTTTGGGCTGTCCGCTGTTCTTGTCCCAAAAAAGTAATTTCGGCTGGTTAAGTCACAAAAATTTAGTGCCGCCCTATCCGGTGTATCCGGCTTGCATCATTTCCTTTGCCATCGGTGGACGTGTACTTTATTATTACTTAACAGGAACTTACAGCAAAGCTTATACCGAAAAGCTAAGTAAAATATAAAAAAATTCTTAGGATTTTCTTCAATTTGGACAAAGTTACCGGTGCGAGGAAGTAATGCTGCATCTCACGTTTTGTATTACGTAATATCCTTCCGCAGACAGTAAAAGATGATTTCATTTCCTATTATCCTTAAAATGGAAGGTGGCGAAAGCAAGTACGCGTAGTACGCGTCATTTAAGTACGGGCGGAGAGGAAATAATGTCTTTTGCATTTTTTTAATGAATGCATCATTAAATGTTATCGAGTTGTAGAAAGTTGCGGAGAGTTCGCATTACGCGGGAGGCGGGATCCTTTTGTAGATGCAGTTCAAATTTGTTTTCCCTTCAGAAATTATTTTTTTTTTTTTAACTTTTTGTCGTTTTTGTTCGTTTCGTTCGTTTTCTTTGCAATCGCGCTAAGTGTGTGTCACGCTGAGGATGGGGTGAGGCTGCGCCTGGAAAAGAGAAGTTTATTAAAATTACAATCCTGAATTGGATGTACTTCTGCGATGGTTGTGCTGGTTTAATATATTCCACTCAACTCTTGATGTTTGCGAGTACTCCTGGTATCTCAACAAGTTCGTTGATTAATCGAAAATATTCGGTTTATTGAAATACCGTGTATTTTCACGTTAAGTGGATGTTTTGTTTGTGCGGTATCTGTTGGATGCCTGAACAGATTTTGTATTTTGCGAAATTCACATCATGGTTGAATGGTTACATTGCGAAAAATGTTTTACTTTCAAGTATCAAATGTGAGCTGACGATAAAAGTGCCCTTTCATGTGAACATGTAACAAGCATAGCATTGAACTAAAAAGTTGGAACAATCAGCAACAAATAATGCTTTGAAGCAGAGAGGATCTGACCTAGATTTTAACTTAAAAATAATTAATTAAAATGATTCACGGAATCAGCTGAAATATATACCCTTTACAGAAGCCAACGCCACAAACGTTATTGCTTATTATCAAGAATGTAAGTGAGACTTAACATTAGTGCGAGTTTAAAACGCAACCAACTTGAAGTTATATTTTTGTTTTAGCTTACTGACAGAATGCAACGAATCCATGAAACTCATGGGTATATCGATCAGTAGACTAATTTGGAAAATTAAGTCGCTTTAATAAAATTCTCGTAACCGGATCACGTGTTTTGCGTCCGACAGTGTGATAAAAACATATGAGAAGGCTATAGTCCGCTGTGTGGATCGTTTAATACCCTATCCCATCCCATCCATAAAATGAATATCCCCAAGATGTGGGCTTTATGGCTTTGAACTATAGAAGATTAAATTTTGTCACAACATATTGTTCAGACTGTTTATCAAAATCTTGTACGGCTCGACAAAAAACTAAGTTTTTCTCCTACATATGGTATGGCGTAGGGTATACAAATGGTTTTTGTATGAAAACGCCCCCAAAAAGTGGGCGTGGGTAAAAATGATTCAAGGACAAAATGTTGATATTAACATAAGCAATGATTTTGCATCAACATTTTTTTCGTATATTTTAAAATGATACTGAAAAACGTTTTTTTACAAAAAACGCCCCAAAAACTTTGTATAGACGAGATATAGATAGGAGGATGGTCTAAATATCGTGAATACAAACTTTTTCAAAATTCCATACCGTTTTGCCAAAAAACAAAGTTTTTCTTAAAAACGGGCCTGGTATTGGGCGGATTTCAAAAATGTTTACACTTTTTCTGCTTTGTCGGATAGAGTCTATACACTTAATTTCAAAACTCTTGCTCAAAATTTAAGGTCAAAAATCGGAGACATACAGACGGATGGACGGACAGACAGACATGGCTAGATCGACTCAGCTAGCGGAACTGAGTCCGATCCATATACTTTATGTTACAAACTTAATGTCAAAACTAATATACCCCTATGGGATAGGGTATAAAAAATGGCTGTAGCCCTTATCTAAATGAAGCCAAAAATGGATGAAAAAGTTTGAAGAGACCGAATAATTAAAATCTGGGCGACCAAGATCATCAAAAAAGGTAGAAAACATGGAGTTGGACAGTATTAATTAGATGTCATTATTACACCGTATTTCCCACAAAAGCAAAAGCACGAAGCTGCACCCCTATTTAATGTAAGAGTTAAACCCCCAGTATGCAAGCCAGGGGTATAACATTGTAAATCAACGCTATCAACATCGTACTATTGAATGGGCACGTGAATAAGCATAGAAACCTATTCATTCGCCTAAAATTAGCGTATGGGCTGCGAAGTACCTTTTTTTAAGGTACATGGGGACATGCAGTTGCAGTGAATTCAGAGCATTATGTATTGATGTACGGCTTCTTGTTTACTGCATTTTTCGGCTATAGCCAAAGAAAATGGTTGGAGCATGACGGAGCAACATCACATATTATTTCCAATACTTACCAGCCACAGGGAAGAGGTGACATAAATTGACCTTCACGCAGGCCTGACTTCTTTGAAATCTATAGTATACGATAAAAAATCGACTTCCTTGACGCATTTAAAAGAAATTTTTCGTCATGAAATGACAGCCGTCATGGAGTCTAGCTTCCTTCCGCTTGTAATAGAATTTTCTGTTTGACTAAAAGAGTGCCGCCAACGCGAGGGTTAACATTTAGACAATATTATTATTTACAAATAAATTTTTGAATTACTTTAAGAATTAATAAACATTTCTACAATATATGATTTTTTATTTTCTCTTGCAAAGAGAAAGATATTGACATTGATATCACAGTACTTCGCACATGAATGCAACGAACTACAGAGACGAAACAGCACTTGCGACTGAGGCCATCGGCTGGGACAGAGGAAGGTATTAAAACAAAAAAGAGACACACATAGAAGCATAGCTATATAACATAAACCTATGGCACAGAGGAGGAGTCATAGATTTATATTGTCGCATATTATCGCACAGGTGGCCTCAGATAAGCTGGCGATTTTTGTAGAAAAAGAATGCTGGGGCTTGAACCCGCAGCGTTTGCCTTAGCAGTTAACTACGCATTCTTCTCAGCCATGGCCACCTGTAAATGAATTTTTCTATCAAAACGGGTGTTCTCTTTGGAAACGCTCCACGACACTTTACGGTAGCCATAATCGTCCTATTGTGAGGACTATTAGCATTATGGTGGACAATGGTTCAGTAATCTATAAACCAAAACCTGTACTTTAACGAAACGCAAGATCTGTCGAAAACATCGCCACTGTCCTTGAGAGTGTGCATGAGAATCCGAAGCAGTCGATTTCGCGTCGCTCACAAGAACTCGTCATTTTGCTGTTTACATTTACGTCGTGACTTTAGCCTGCACCTATATAAAATTCAACTGACCCAGGAATTTATTGAAAGTAAGCGACCAAAGACAACTACCTGTATTCACTCAATGGGCTCTGTAACAGTTTGAAACGGACCCTAATTTTCATCGGAAAATCATCTTTAGCGATGAGTCCCATTTCTGGATGAATTTATACGTCAGCAAACATGATCGTCGAATTTGAGACGTTACCAGTCCACATGAGATACAAGAGCGTCCAATGCATCGCAAAAAAGTCACTTTTTGGTGTGGTTTTGTAGGCTGACTGCATCATCGGTCCATATTTCTTTAATAACGACATTGACCAGGTCATCACCGTCAACCGTTGATGATTACCAACTTTTTTTTTTAACCTGAATTTAATGATATGGACACTAACGACATGTGATTTCAACAGGAAATGTGTAACATGCCACACAGCTCACTCCACATTGGGAACTCTGCATGTAAATGAAAACCTAAAGGTCGAAAATTACCTTGAGATTTTGAGTGATTCTGAACTTAAAACTTTTGGATTTCGTTCTTACACTTTTGAATTTCGTTTGTAATGGTCTCTACAGCTTAAACCGCTTGACCGATTTTCTTTCAAACTTGCAAGTTTTTTTGGTAAATAAATAATAAATAGCAACAAATTTGCAGCAAATGTTTGTCTGCAATCAAATTTGCATGTGTGAACAGTAAGAAAAATAGTAGGTTTCAATCACAAATGTTTGCAGTACAAGTTTTCCACAATATTGTGAACACGTCAGTTTTATTTGCATGAATTGTTTGCGTGCTTGCAGCTGCTCTTTGCCATTTACAGCAATATTTCAGTGAGGATGCGAAAACAACAATGTGGAATCGCTAGCCAATACAAAAAAATCATTAAATTTGAAACTTTTCCCAAATTATGGAATATTTTGTCAGCGGATTTCTGAGGTCACATTTTGGGATTTCGGTTCTTACCAGGGAGTGGGAATCTTCAAAGCCATTCTTGGACACTCGTAGAAAATTTAAATAGCGGTCTATACAGATGTAGTAGAATTTGCGGTAAGAAATGGAGTGCCTCCCCCGAAGGTTACGAAATGGCCATACACAGCTGTCGTCAGGCTAATTCTCACCTACGGTAGCTAAGTCTGGTGGAATTCCACGAAAAAGACGAAACATATGACTGCACTGACAGGGGTTCAAAGAACAGCATGTGTATTCATAACAGGAGCTACGCGCACCAGCCTCACAGTAGTAGGTTTGGAAGCAATTCTCAAACCCCATCCCAAGCTGATTCACACAGCAGCGAAAAGCGCAGCACTCCTCAAAGAAGCTGGCAACCTGTGTATCAAAACATTTGGTCACACCACTATACTAAAATTAGTAGAATATCACGACTCTGATCCTTTTTTTTCGTGCGCTGGTGGAAATCTCGAAATACACGATGAGCACGTGCCCAAAGTGGTGTGAGACTTTAACCCACTAAAACCACCACCCTTTTTGTATTTGTATTGGAACTAAGTATGCAGTTTGGCAGGTAATTTTCCTTTGAGAGTTCCTGCTTTTTCCACAATTTGTAGCGCAGTTTGTTATTATCAGGCCAAATCTAAGGGCTTAGTACTTTGAAGACGCCGTAATAAATTTGTTTCGTCAAGAATTTGGAGGACCGTTTTGTTAACGTGTCCCAAAAAAAGGTTTTTTCCGTTTACATGCCAAATTTTTCGTTTCATTTTTAACCGCGTGAATACCCAGATCTCTGACTTTGATATTAAAAACTCAACCAGAATACCTTGTAGAGACGAATGGTCGTCAAAAAATGTGGTATCCAATAACGAAATAGCAATCTTTAATGATGAATCTAAAATGGAAATAGGAGTGGGCTCTGGGGTCTACTCCGAAAGAAACGGGTTTGATACATCCATTCGATAGCCAAACTAGTGCAGTGTTTTCCAAGCTGAGAGCCTAGCCATACTCAAAGCTGCCAAATAGGCTAGAGTATTGGACATATCTCAAGAGGATATCTCCATTTACGTAGTAAGCCAAGCGGCTATAAAAGCTCTGGCATCCAACATAATAAAATCACTAGTAGTTGGACGCGCTGCTAAGAGCTCAAGGCTCTTTATAACCAAAACAAAGTCCAAATTATCTGGGGGCCAGTACACAATAACATTCTAGGAAACGAAAAAGCAAACGAGCTAGCCAGACTAGGATCGTCCTGCTGCATCTCCTTATGTGACAAACGGGTTTGACCCCCACTTCGTTCCAAAAATCAGAAAATAACCAGATTCACGCAAAGCAAAACAAAATCTAGGTGGCAAAACATCTAGCAAACACATTAAAGACTAACTTACTAACTAAATAAAGCCTTACTGCCTCGCGATCAGTACCAGCAGTAAAAAAATCCTCGGCAGCTTCTACTACAAGTACTTGACGGATCCAGCCACAAAACCTATTGCACAGATCGTCAGCTGCTGCTGCAAGTCGGGTTGGGGTAACTTCCTGTTTGAAGCTAATGGAGCAGCACAAATCACCTAAGTATAACTCTTCTTACTAAGCAGCTTTCTTTTCATGTACAATAAAGGGTATCGCTATGAACCCACGGGTTTGACGACTCAGTTGGGTGTCAGCAACTCATCAAACCTAACCTAACCTAACCTAACCTAACCTAACCTAAATAGCGCTCTTGATCTTCATTTTTCAGCTCATTTAAAATAGCTGATAAAATCCAATCTCGGTTATTTTTTTGCTGTCCAATCTCTTACACAACATTTTCGTTTGTGATGTTTTTTCTTGCTTTAATTTATTTTTCACGTTTGAATGAAATTATTTATATCGTAGTTGCTGCTGTTATAGTTGTATAGCAAGACATTATTTCGTTTCCAAACCAACTATTGACGAATTGAACTGCCGAATATTTTGAAGGTAATAACCATGCAAACAACGTTAATGAGGTGTGAACTACTGTGCAACATTTGAATACTAAACAGTCGTGCAAACAAATTGCATGAGCCTGAAAGAAATGTCTCCAAACTTGTTTCATACTAATTTATCTTAGGTGTGAACAAGTATGAAAACACTTGCCGCAAATTGTTTCTGAAATTGTTTGTTCATCTGTACGTAGATTTAAGCTTTTAATAGAAATATCAACACTGTAATCAACAAATTTCCATAAATAAATAAATAAAGAAAACTTGTTAAATAAGTTGGTTTACAAAACAACCCAAACTATCTATATAATTCTTTTCGTCTTCAAGAACTGCAAGTTCATTATGACAAAGGCAATATCTTGACAAAGACTTTTGGACACGTTCGATTCGATATAAATACGCACTTGATATGCTGGTCAAATTTTTCTATAAAGCAGCGCCCTACTCTGTAATTCGTTCCTAAAGTCGTTCCTATTCGAAAAAGCTTTCAGATTTTTATTTGGGGCTCTTTAATACCTACTTCAGAAAAGTAGACAACTATTACTGCATGTAGGCCGACAGCAACGAAAGTTTTTACTTTATTCGGCTTCTATGAGAGAATAGAAAATATTCGTTTTCGGACATTTCACTTTCTATACGTGATACATACAGAGTAGGAACTTCCTAACTAATGAGCAATTCAAGGTTTTAAGTTTTTGTCTTTTTGAAAAATTCTTGCTATTCTTTTCAATAAATCTAAGAAAGGAAGGTCCAAGTCTTTAATTCAACTCAACTCTGTTTAGTATGCCGACCTATGGAGTAACCATAGAATATCGCCAACTTATTGTTGAAAATGATAAAAACAAAAATATCCCTGAGTTCATTTGCAAGTTGCATGCTATTTAAATTACACCAATTCGTAATTGCGATTAAATCATTTTGTAGCTTATGGTAATAAGCCTTAAAATATACTCTTAGAAAAAAGTTCTCGTCATCTGTCAAACCCAGGCACTCAAAAAATATACCATTGCAATATAGGTCCCAACTGTCTTCTCTTGAACAAGTATTCCATGTATTTACTTACTGCTCTCCATTACTAAGGTAAGATGCAAACTTGTGATTGCTGTGCCAAATGAAATTATAAGTCCTAAATATCTAATTGATGTTTTCTTAGAGGTTATTTTTCGAATAGAGATAAAACTGACATTTTGTGGTCGAATCGGGCAACTCTAATGTCTTTATGTTCAGTTTGGTTTGCCATTTCATCATGAACAGGTTGACAAATGAACAACGCTTGCAAGTTGTGAAAATTTATTTCAAAAATAATGGTTCAGTTCGCGAAGTTTACCGCAAGCTCCATCCATGTCATGGACGACATAATTGTCCATCAGAGCACTTAATTTGGTTAACCATCGATCGTTTTCGCACAACAGTTACTCTATGTGCAGCGACGTCGAATAGTGCGCATCGAAAAATGAATTGCCGCTGTGGAGCAAAGTGTTGAAGAGGACTCGAATGTATCGATTAGCCACCGTGTACATCAATTGGAGCTTTTCCCATCAACTTTGTGGAAGATTTTGCGCAAAGACCTTGGCTTACGACTTTACAAAATCAAGCTTGTGCAAGAATTAAAGCCGCGATACCATGCAATGCGTCGTGACGAAAATGCTGTTCTCGATGCTGATTTTCATCGCAAAATTTTGTTCAGTGATGAGGCTCATTTTTGGTTGAATGGCTTGGCTACGTCAATAAGAAAAATTTCCGCATTTGCAAGAGAATCCACATGAGACTCTTAGGCACCATTACAGCACACGGTTTTGTGTGCTCTATGGGCTGGTGGAGTCATTGGGCCATACTTCTTCCGAAATGATGCTGGAGAGTCAGTTACCGTTAATGGAGACCGGTATAGAGCCATGATAATCGACTATTTTGTTCCCCCATTGGATGGCATGAATATGGATAGGATGTGGTTCCCACAAGACGGTGCTACATGGCACGCAGCGCACGTCACAATCGATTTTTTGAAGGAAACATTCGATGATCGCATAATTTCGCGGAATGGACCTGTTAATTGTCCACCAAGATCGTGTGATTTGACACCATTGGAATAATTTCTTTGGGGATATGTTGAGTCGCTCGTCTACACCAACAAACCAGAAATGTTAGGGGACTTCAAAGCCAACATTCGTATCGTTATTGCCGACATACGGACCCATGTGCTCGAAAAAGTGGTTGAAAATTGGACCTCTAGACTTGGCATGTGGCCGCCTACATGCATGAAATCATATTTAAACATTATTGGCATGAAATTATCCTTCCAAAAAAGTCAAACTGATGGACATTAAAACGATTGTCTTGTGTTTTATTTCAATTAAAGCTCTATACCTCTAAGAAAAAAACACGCTTTATATATTCAATATTTTTTTGTTAAACCTTCAAATATGATGTCTAATGTTGTTTTCTCATATTATTTTCATTTCAGGTAAGCCGGATACTTTTGAAATGTTTATGTTCATGGACTTAGGGAGAGTAAGTCTTGTAAATTTATCAAATGTTGAACAGGTGATTTACTGAAAATGTGTGATTTACTGTAAATGTGGTAACAGACAATCGAAATAACTTTTGACATGCACAGTTAATTTTCAGTCAAGGTCTGCAGCAATGGTGTAATGCGTTCATTAAGTGAAAAGTTACAAATTAAGTTTAACTTAAAATGCATGATTTTCATTGAAATTTACTGATTTCAAAGTAGTTTGTGGATAATAGATCTGTTAGACAGAGCCACATTTCGAAAACTGCTAAGCACTGCACTACAGCTACCTTACAGTAGCTACACAGCCCGTCGACCACTGCACCACTTTCCCTACAACTACTGTTGAAAGTACTTCGATAAAGCCTGTGATAAAACTATGTATATGCTCCTACCTACCAAAATTTTCTTAATTTTGGATTCCTGTTGGATTTTCGGTGAAGTTTTCTTTTCTCTTTTTGGTTCAAGTAAAATTTATCTAACTTATTGGATGTGACTCTTATCCTATTTTTTTTTCGTGGGCTGGTGAAAATCTCAAAAGACACGGTGAGGACGTGCCTAAAGTAGTGTGGGACTACAACCCATTAAAACCACCACCCTTTTTGTATTTGTATTGCAACTAAGTATGCGACTTATCTAGCAATTTCTTTTATCACGAGTAATGAATGTTTTGCAGGAAACTTACCCTAATGACTCACTTATTACTTATTAGCGCTATTTTTGCACTACAGCAGAGACACTCCCCTCTGTAAACGAAAACCTACAAAACTATGAAAATGAATATCTAGTACTGACGGCCATTTCAGGGCTTGAAACCCAGCTTCTCTGTACATTTTTATACTTTTGTATGTTTTTTTTAGACTTTTCCAAGCGGTGGGCAATAACAAAAGCTTAAGGGCATCTCTATCGGGATTTGAACCAGGAATCCCGTGATTAGTAGTACATCAAAGCCCAACTTCTTCTCTATAAAACCCATGTTACGACCAGATCTTAAATACTATGTTCTCATGTTTGGGATCCGGCCCAACTTTACTGGACTCTATCCAAAGATGAATATACTGCTATATAGAAATCATCTCAAGAGAAATCATTTCAAGACTTCAACGACAAATAAGACACGCAGTTGCTCCTTAAAGGCTTGCTATCTTTCTAACAGAGTAACTACGACATCAACATCTTACTACAATAATTCTTTATGTTACAGAAGAAGCAAACAATGGAAGCAACTTCCATAAGACGTGTTTTCACAAATATTCGATCTACAACAGTTAAATTTCAGAATCATTAAACTACTGTAAGCACCATTTCAGGCCGCTCTTTAAGCGTTATAGGTTCGCATCACCTGACAATTTTTTGTTAATAACTTATATAAGCAGCCATTGTATTCCGTATTCTATCCATCGAAATTTCCTGAATCGGTGTATTATCTGCCTGCACCGCACGCAGTCAATTCAAGTTTTAACTTCACACGGATTGTACAGATTGCGTTGTCTAAGGTCGTTGTCCGTGGTCATTCCGGATCTGTTTGGTAATTGAGGGGCTTCGTTATTTGAGACTGTTGTCGCTCTCATAGCTTACTATTTTGAAGATTGTTAGGAAGTTACCCTGAATGCACTCTTAACCTGTAGAGCTAATTCCAATTTTATCAGATACCACTAGGACACGGGGCCATCCGTGTCCAGTACGTGATTCAGCACTGCCGCCATATCTATTTATGGGGTCTGACTAAATTTTGAGATAACAAAATATTTCGGAGCAGCTTATGTGTTTTGTTAACTTTGTAAATCCTAACTAGTCCCAAAGGGCTGAAATTTTATCATTACATTTCTAGAATGACATGTAAATTTTCCATCCATAAGACGCTAAATTTCCTGTTGTTTGTTTTAAAAATTCCTTGAGCCGGGCAGGATATTACGTATAGCTTATGTAGTGAAGAAGTTTTGAGGTCCTATTGTTAGAGTTTGGTTCCTGATTAAAAATAAAATCTAGATATTTGACACCATCCTAAACTTTCAGCTTATTGTTGTTCAGTTTTAATATTTAAAAAAATTGGGTACCTTGAGACTTTGTTATTTTCTAGGTTGGCGTTGAGTTCGCAGCACTTAGTCTCTCTAATACTATTAGGTAACTTCTTTGGAATACGGTGACATCTTAATTTGTTACATATCCTCGACTAATGTCTAGGCAAAAAGGAAATTTCAAATTCTTCTTGTAGTGAACTTTATATATCTGCCATTTATTGTTTTTCTTCTATAATTCTACGGCTAACCCGAAGTTAAGTTGGAATATTATAGTTGACCGAAAAATAAGTTTTATTAACTTAATTCTGAAACTAGTTTCAGGTTTAGGTTTTATAGGTTGTTGCTGCTCTGATGAGTCGTCAAACTCTCATACTTTTAGTCATTCTCACACTAGGATAATCTTGCATTGCAGTGCATTTTTATAAAAGGAATAACCTCTTTGGTTTTCTGAAGCCATATCGAAGGGTTATTCATACTGAGTTATGACTAAATGATCTACGCTATCATTTTCCAATAGGTTTGTTAAAAAGATCGAGAATATTCACTTCTGAGGCTAAAAATAAACCGCACCGAAAAGTCGTTACATTTTTACGATGAATCGATAATACAGGTAAATTGTGTCCATAAGTGAGTCTTAAAAAAAAAACTCACAACAAATTATAGCACTTTCCTACATTCAGACATGTACAATTGTACATATACTAGGTATGTTCATAAAATATCGCCTTTCTAATATCTGCGCGGTCCCCGTAAATCACTGATTGATGAACCAACCTAAAATATGGAAAAGAAACTCACAAATATCCCTGATTCGATTTTGAAGTTGAAATCATTTGGGATTCAGAAGCGAAGTATCCAAGTATAACCGTAAAATTGTTGGTTTCTATCGGTTGTGCAGATATATCGGTTGGAAAACACGTGCACCACACAGCACCCGTTACGACACAGTTTATAGCTTCGTATGCGTCTCGTGTTCGCCTTGACTCACTGAACTGGAAAAGGAATTGTTACGATTTCGCCCCTTCAAAGAAGAAGGAATGTTGTTCTCTATAACGTGAGGCACAGAAGAACTTTTCCATTTTCGTCGGCAATGTGTGCAAGATTCCGCCTGCTACCGAGCCAAACTTATTGTCAAAAAAAAAAAAAACGAACAGAAAAGTAAGAAATCTAAAGTTCATCCCCAGCACTTTTTTGGCTGAAAGTTTACAACCATTTTGAGGATTACTGAAAAATTATATTTCCCTCTTGTCCATACCTTTTCTGTTTTGTTATTGCAATTTTATGGTTTCTCCTTTTGAATTACTTTCGATAAAGTTTTGTTTGGTAATTGGCTTTTTCTATACACCTAGTCATACAAACAATTAAACTTCAACAATTAAAGGCACAACTTGTCTTGAAATCCCAACTCAATACGGACATTATTGTAGGTCATTAAGTGATGTCCTGCAGAAGAAGATTAATTAAATTTGTTTCGCAAATAAATTGCCAGGATATATGTATTTTAATTAAAATAAAGTGATGAAGGATATTCTTTGCAATTCGTAGCTTTGTTTAAAGCACATAATTGATGACAGGCTCTTTTTGAAAAAGTTGTACCGTTAATGTATAATGAGTTAAAGGATCGGGTTGATTTTTCCACCCAATTTAATCTTAAACTACATAATTTCTTTAAAACTGAGTACTAGTTGTAGTTTGAGAATATTCGAGAATATTTTTGGAATCAGTGTTAACCAGCATTCGACTCATAAACTTTCGTTAAAACAAGTATGCTGAAAATTTATTAATCTTTCGTTGTAAAGTTGTTTTCATCGTTATCACACAAAAAAGGACGGATGATGTCATCCAACCAATCACCACACAATTCACGTAAGTTTTCTTAGATGCATTGCTTCTTCGTGAATAAGCGTTTTCCGAGTTAGAGATAAGGCAGTCAGAAATTATGTTTTCTTCAGAAATAAATACCTTGGTTAAAAAACTTTCTTTTAGTTCTAGCATCTATTGTTAAAATTGAGACATTAGGTATATTCCACTTACTTATCCATCCAGAGAGTTTCCTCCGCTGCCTCAGTTGAGATTTTTTGATTAAAGGGAACAACATTCTCAGCAGAGAGGAACTTCTTCTGTCAAACAATAGTTTCCCTACTTCGCAGTTTATAATAAGAAGTAACTCCCTTCATGATACATAGAAACTTACTATCTAGCAAATGATTACGATGCATCGTGTTCTGCTTATAAATTTTTCAGAGATCTCGTTGGGATCCATAGTTGGAACATGCATTTTGTTAGAATCCCTTGTAATAAACTAACGAATTTTGAAATAATATGCCAAGAAATGTGTATAATTCCTTCTGAAACTGTACATGGACTCGGAACATAACAAAAAAAGCATTGTTTCCTTAAACATTCAAATTAAGAAGTTCGAAATTACTTCAAGTGATGTTTCAGACATTTTGAGACTTAATTCTTTTCCGAAATTATTGTTGGGGAAAGTAAATAAAATCAGGATTTTTGGTTAATTTAAGAAAAGTAAAACTAAACGGTTCATAAAAACTGTCAAACGCCCCTTTTTAGTTGCATTGAACCTAAGCAATCATCAAATTATTCCATCAAATCATCTCCAGAATTTTGAATTAAGAGCATAAATATTAGGAAATTAGACATTTGTGTCCGCCGGGGAGGTATACTACTTTGTTTTGCCGCCATTTTGGTAAACATTAGTCTTGACAGTTCATATTTGGCAGTCGTGAAGTAGACACGTGGCAAATTTAATATGGAAAAATATTCGATTAACCAACCATTTAATCAAAATCAATCATCGATTACTGTGACAATGAGAAAGTTACGTGAAATTTTTGGGAGAAACAACCTGCCAATAAAACGCACTATTTATCGTGTAGTGAATGATTTCGAAGAAAAGGGGTCTGTAGGTAATAGGCCCAAGCATGCACCACAACGTACTGCAAGATGGGCTGAAAACATTACTGCTGCTCAAGGAAGTGTTCAAAATAATCCATCAACTTCAATTCAACGCCCTGCTCAGGAGCTTGGTCTTCAAAGAACAACTTTGGCCACAATTTTGCACAAGGATTTGCATTTGTTTCCATTTAAGATTCAGTTGACACGAGAGCTTCTTTCACAAGACAATTTACGCCGACGTACATATGACAATAGGATGTTACAGCTAGCCCACGACAACCCCGATTATCATGAAAAGAATCTAATGAGTGACGAGGCACATTTTCATTTGAATGGATGTGTGGTGAATAAACAGAACAGTCGGTTCTGGGCAATGGAGAACCCTCAAATTATTCATCAGTCACCTTTGCATCCATTAAAAGTTATAGTCTGGTGTGCAATTCGGTCAGGAGGAATCATTGGACCTTACATCTATGAAAATAAAAACGGCGTAACGGTAACTGTGAATGGGGAGATATCGTGATATGATTGAAAACTTTTTAGCGCCACAACTGCATGCTTTGGGTTTGATTAACATGTGGTATCAACAAGACGGTGCCACATCGCATACACAATGGAATTACTGCGAGACCTCTTTCCACAACAAGTTATTTCAAGAAATGGTGATGTTGATTGGCCTCCACGGTCGCCTGCTTTGACTGCTCCGGACTTCTGTTTATGGGGATATCTGAAAAGCATGGTTTATGCAAACAAACCAGAAACCCTTGATCAACTCAAGCATAATGTTCGTGATGAAATTAATGAAATACCGCGTGAAATGTGTGAGAATGTATTGAAAAATTTGCTCAAAAGGGCTCACATTTGTGAGACTAACGGAGGCGGACATTTACCTGATATTGTATTCCATACATAATTGCCGACATTAAATAAACATTTATCAATATAAGTTCCATTCTCTTTCATTTAATCGAAAATTATAAACAAACAAAGTAGTATACCTTCCCAGCGGACACCCTGTATGTGTGTGTACTTCTGCTTACGCAGTAACATGATTGTATCTAGAATATGTGTTTGTTGTTTGGTGTTTTGGTGTTTTTTTTTAATTACACGAGGAACAAACACGTTTATCACACTGGATGAAGATTGTTAGTTAAGTGGGGTTGCAAACGGAGAATAATCGGTTTGGTAAAAGATTCCCCGAGTAGATTCATATGTACGTACGTAGGTCCCACAGCAAAGTGGAAAAAATGATTCGGTACGGAAGGACGTTACTTGGGATAAGAAAATCATGAACTGGAAGGATCGGGTGCAAATAGAAATCGGCTTAGATGGCAGAGTTAGATGGCACATTGGGCATGAAAGGTTGGCAATGCATCATCAAGGATTTGATGGATCAATTTGAAATATGCTGGCAGTGTTTAAGAGATATATTTCAAAAAAAGATCCAATGAGAACAAGCAGCTGAGTGAAAATTGCAAAGAAACTTAATTTCGTAGCACGCTCTCAGTCTGACAATAGTGAATCTTCTGTGAATGTTCTTTTAATTAGCAAAACACTCAGTATGCTCATAGCTCAGAACGTGTTAAAACAAGATGGTGCAACCTCTAACAAAGCAAGGTTTTTCAGTTATTTTTTTACCTTGTAAACTCTTTACATTTTCGGAATAAATAAATAATTTTTGAATTTTTTAAACTTGAAGTCTGAAGTAAGATCTTCTTGATATCGAGTTAATATTTATCGATTATATTCAAGGTTCAAGGTCTGTTGCTGACTAACAGACAATGTATATACCAAACCGTTTATTTCAAAAGACTTATATTTTGAAAAAGACATTCAAATCCACTAACAGAAGATTTTTAAAATTTTCTATCCCTTGGTTTGTGAATGGGACTTAGGTGATAAAACATCTGGCGGGTTCCGTATATTATCATTTACAAAAGTGAACTTCTATTAAAACTAACTTCTGAATTTACGGATAAAAAGATTCGTTGAATCTGTATCGGGAGAGTTGAAAAAAAATGAACTTGGTCCAAACCATTGACATCCATTAACGGGTTAAACCGACTTGTGTTAGAATTGAGGTTTATGGCCGATGGTGGATACGAGCATGGACTCAGTAAATAACTAAAAGTTTGGAAAAAAGGTCTAATTAAATAATATGCGATATGGAAAAAACAGAAGCAACAAAATAATTCCACTCAGCTGCCAACAAAAAAAAAACTTTTAAACAATTTGGAAATCCTTAAACCATTTTCTAGGAGATTCTACCGTTTAGAATGCGTAGGTGTACAATGTACATAAACAATGCTGATGGCATTTATTATTATTGCGTTTGCATTTTATAAAAAAAATTGTAAGCAGTGGCCGTCTTCCGGGTTCTAGTTTTACCAAGTTAACGTTGCCGATGCACTGTTCTATTTTAGTCACGTAAGGGGAAATGACGGACAATTTGAACATTTAGTTCTTCGACCTGTCATGAAGATGTTTTTGATTTTCGTAAAATTACCCGATATTATAGGCTTATTTAAGTTATATTTTACTTTTGTGATAATCAATAATTATTTCGAATAGATAAAAGTTAATTAAATTACAAAATGAAGGTTGGAACAGTCTGACATTGACTCTACCATTCAGTAAGATTTTGCGTTTCACGTTACCTTACTTCATTTTTCAGTTGTAATCTGAAATCCGAAACACGGGAAACGGGTAAAAAATCGATTTGCACGGCTCATATTGAACACTATGGGTTGCAGTCATGAAGTGACGAGTGCGTGTTTTCACCGCGAGTGAATGACATTCTTCAAAATACTTAACTAAATATTACTCTAATGTTGGAACCATAGGACAAAATATATTTACCGTCAAAGATCATGAATCCTGCAAATGGCTATACAATTTTTTGCCCCGCCGCCATGCCGATTTCATTGCAAGTGAAAGGTAAAAATACATAGATTTGCAGAATATTTAGACCTTCACCTTTAAAGGTTGTATTAAATGAAATATTTTTATGAAGATATATTGCTTTCAGAAAGGGGGCTCTGAAGGTCTGTGTTTTACATTGACTGTAATCATTTTGCTTAAAAAAATTTGTGACGAAAAATCTTGGAACTAATAAAGCAGGTTTTGTTTTGTAAATAATTCGAACTCAATATTTTAATCAATGTCACAATTTATTTTTTTTTTTTTTGTGCTAGGGTGAAATCCTTTACGGATACTCTGGGTCTCCGTGCTACGACTTATGCTAGATTCCATGTTAGAGCATGTGGCTAAAACGCCCCCTATACTATTATGTAAGTCCCTACAGCACCGCCTGTCAATTCATTCCTTCATAAGGCAGGTGCTTAAATCAGGTCTTTTATTCTTATAAACCTGGGTTTTCGCCTTCCTGAGATCTCCATTGGTTTTCCTGTCTCAGGTTTTCCATTATATTTGCAATGACGCTATTTGCAGTTTCACATGCTTCAATTATCGATAGGGCCAAAAGAGATCACCATATTGGAAGATGCTTCTGTTTTGACATTTGTGGACTAGAGAGATGTAGAATACAAGTGAACAAGCCATGGAGCGATACACTCCCCAAGAACGCGGAACTATCGTGTCTATTTTGCGTAACAATTTATCTGTATTGTTGGCGCAGCGCGAATTCCGTCGCCGATTCCCCGGCCGTCCGACACCGACTGCGCAAACACTGCATCGTTTGGCCACCAACCTTGAAGAGTAATACACAACACGTGACGTTGCCAAGAGTGGGCGGCCCCGGAGCGCCCGTTGTGCCGAGAATATCGCCGCTGTTGCCAAGGAAGTCGAGCTGTCGCCGGAAACATCGACCAGACGCCGTGCCGTGCAATTAGCCATCAGCCGGACGTCAAAGACTTGGTCAAAGACTTACGCATGTTCCCGTACAAAGTCCAGTCCATGCATCAGCTGCTGCCTGTCGACCGCCAAGCGCGTGTAACCTACGCCCAAGCCATCCTCAATCTCGAGGACGAAGTGGATGATTTTTCGACCAAAATCATAATGAGCGATCAGGCTCAATTCCACCTGAGCGGGTACGTGAACAAGCAGAACTATCGCTTCTGGGGCACAAGGAACCATTGCAGCCGCTCAAAGTAACTGCATGTGAACGCTGGAGGAGTCATCGGGCCATTTTTTTTTTCCGAGAACGTCGCTGGTCAAACGACAACAGTGGACGGTGCGTGCTATATGGCCATGTTAACCGAGTTTTTTTCTGACTGGAGGACATGCGGTTCCAACAGGACGGAGCAACGGCACAAACTGCGCGAGCCACAACTAATATTAATGATAGCCAAACAACATCGGATGACTTCTTTTGGCCCACCTTGTACGTTGTGTGATTTCGTGGCGTTAATTTAATTTAATTTAATTAGTTTAATACCTCCGACATTCCAGCAGCACGTGCTCGGCATTTTGAACTTTAAAATCACAATATCGACAGAATGGGAATCAGAATGTCTAAACCTGTGTATGCATTCCCGGAAGCTAACGTGTCCCGTTAGGAATTATGATAAATCGAAATTTACTTCGTCGTGTTTTTTTTCACTCTTCGTTGTTCGGCAGTAATTTGTGCGTCCATCTTCCGTTTGGTGTGTTGTTCCATTGTCTTGGCCGTTCCAATTTAGCGGCTTCTCTAATGGAGAATCGTTCTGTGTTTTCGTTATTGTATATGGACGCTGAGATGTTAACTCCAGCCCGATAGGTTTTCTTCCCGCTATCACACTTATAGCATCCCCAGATACAGTTCTGTACAGTTCTATACACAGACAGCATACTGTGAGTGATGTTTTTCTGTGCAAATGACTCTGTACATGTGTCCGAGGACCATATGGGCCTCCACAAAGATGGAGAACTCCGAAAATGTAGGTCTGGAGATGTTGGTTTCTCAGTCTGTGGAGCCTAATCGGCTGGACGGATCTAAAAAAATCATTACAAGTGTATCGATGACATTAAAAGGATTATAAGAACACAGAACGCTGATTGAAGCTTCAGGACCCCAGATCCTAATAAATTTTTTTTTGTGGATGGGCTGGAGCCAAGAAAAACAACAAACATTTCATACAATGAACGGTTAATTGCTCAAGTGTAACAAGAAACCGCATATGGCCCATACGTTATCTGCTCGTTTGCCACATAGATCTTGTTGCCTTTGGCCACTGAAATTGTTAATATATCTCACATAAATCGTATAGACTAAGCAATTACTTCTATGTAAAACTCAATCCAAATAAAACCGCACTCAAATATAAATTAAAATGATTACAAAGATGCCAACTGAGGAAATGCCAACGCAAAAGGTTTCCACCTTTGCATTACATTTCACGGGCAAAAACACCTGTTTCTGACACTCTTCCACGGGTCTCTGCACTCGAGGCTATTGAACATTTCGTGACAAGTCCCATTTCATTATGCATACATCAAAAAGCACAGCAGGATACAAACGCGTTTCCAGGATATATCAGAAAGTTGTTTTTAGAAACGTAGTGCTAGTCCCGCTTACAGTTGCTGACGATGTGCAACTCGCCTCCCAGAAAGTCCTTGTTCTGCAACTATTGCTGATGTTTATTCTTTTGGCGGGTGTATAGTTCGTGAAACGAATGCAAATGGCGTGGGTATACAATATACATACGTACACTGAGGGAAAACTTTGTTGCGCACAGAGGAAACGCTATCCTGCTCCGTACTCAACATAGTGATTAGTTTTACTCTGCTCCTTTTTTAACCATTTTAGCATTCGTATTCGTTTCTGCTTCTAGATTTGTTTCGGTTTTACTTCCTCCCTCTGCTGATGCTACAGGAGTTTGGATTCGCATTTGGTTCCTTTCAATTCCGTTGACAATGGTACTGGCAAAATCAACCAGAGGGAAATATTTTTTTTGTTAACCCAAATTTGTTTCGTATTTCTCGCAGTTGTATGCTGGCAAAGGAACTTCCATTAAACTTCTTGCGAACGAGGAGTCCAGTGGATTTAAATGAAATTTGATGAATTTAATAAGGACTTGCTCTTTTTTATTGCATTTTGATGGTATGGTTAAATCAAAGGGCATGAGACTTAATACTTTAGTGATGTAAAGTGTGATAAAAGAGCAATAAAAATAATTCTGATGAATTGTAATTTTTAAAAGAAAATTTTACATTGTTCGGTTTTTTTATCCATGAAGCGCATTTGTCAGTGGAAAGCCAATTTTTTATTTCCTTCAAACCTGGACACGCTGCTTCCAATCATTAATCTGAATACGTCAAAATCTTCCTTGTCGTCTCAAACCTGAAGACCGTTCATTCATACATTTCCAATTTAATGTTGTCGTCTTGTTATTACGTTTTGTTTTACAAAATCATCTTGGCTGATTGCATTCACGGTTGTAATGGGTATTTTTTTAGAGTTTTTTTTTTTCGAATAGAGATAAAACTGACATCTTGCAGTCAAATCGGGCAACTCTAATGTCATTTATGTTCAGTTTGGTTTGCCATTTCATAATCAACGGGTTGACAAATAAACAACGCTTGCAAAGAGACGTCAAACAGTGCGCACTGAAGAAACAATTGCCGCTGTAGAGCAAAGTGTTGAAGAGGACCCGAATGAATCGATTCGCACCCGTGCACAGCAATTAAAGCTTTGTCCATCAACTTTATGGAAGATTTTGCGCAAAGATATTGGCTTACGACCTTACAAGATCCAGCTTGTGTAAGAATTAAAGCTACAAGACAGTGCAATGCGTCGTGATTTTGGTGTATGGGTCAAAAATGAGATTAATCGCGATGAAGATTGTCATCGAAAAAGTTTGTTCAGTGATGAGGCTCATTTTCGGTTGAATGGCTATGTCAACAAGCTAAATTGTCGCATTTGGAGTGAAGAGAATCCATATGAGACCCTTGAGACGCCTTTACATCTACAAAAACTGACTGTTTGGTGTGCTCTATGGGCTGTTGGAGTCATTGGGCACTACTTCTTTCGAAATGATGCTGGAGAGTCAGATACCGTTAATGGAGACCGGTATAGAGCCATGATAACCGACTATTTTGTTCCCGAATTGGATGGCATGAGTGTATATGAGATGCGGTTCCAACAAGACGGCGCTACATGCCACACAGCGCACGTCACAATCGTATTATTGAAGTAAACATTCGATGAGCGCATAATTTGCGGATTGGACCTGTAAATTGGCAACCAAGATCGTGGGATTTGACACCATTATAATATTTTCTTTGGGGATATGTGGAGTCGCTCGTCTACGCCAATAAACCAGAAACGTTAGGGGACTTGGAAGCCAACATTCGTGGCGTTATTGCCGACATACGGCTCCAAATGCTCGAAAAAGTGATTGAAAATTTGACCTTTAGACTTGGCTTTATTCGAACCAGCCGCGGCGGCCACCACATGCCCAAAGTCATATTTAATCATTAATGGCATAAGATTATCCTTCCAATAAAGCTAAATTGATGGAAATTTAAATGACTTTCTTGTGTTTTATTTGAATTCAAAGTTCTATACCTCTAAAAAAAAGACACATTTAATTTTCTCATGTAATTGCCTCCCGCGTATTTAGTACCAACAATTCGAAGAAGAATTTCCTGATCAAAATTGTTTAATATTTGCTCCGATTTCAATATTGAGGTTTACCACTCGCCCCGTTGAGTAGGAATATTTGGACAATGGTCCGATAGAGCAAACATTTCGACTTGACTTTCGACTAAGAAGTTTTGGTCTGATTTGTTTTGCTGAACTTAAAAAGGCATCGGTTTCCAAGCGTCAGTCTTCGTATCATTAAGATGTTATTCGCGAAGTAGATTTTGATTCCGTGATAAATTAATGTTGTTTTTAGCAGAAGGGACATTTTGTACATTTGGTAAGGCACTTGCCGATAAGTGTGTTCATACTTTACAACAGTTCATCGTGTAGAAATGTCATTTTAAGAATGTCATAGCTAATCTCAATATATGATCCCACAAGACAAGACAACGTTTGTCTGTTCAGCAAGTATTTTATAAATCGTTTTTCTTTTTTATCGTTGCGGGTAGTTTAGATCATGATAAATTTCTAATTAAATTCCTAAGTCCAGACATTCGCTATACAGCATGGAGAAAACAGCCCACAGGATTAAACTATAATTTGAGACGAAGGAGTAGGTGCGTTATCGTATGATAATCAATTCTCGTATTGAAGAGTGCGTTTGTGTGAATCATATTGCTGCTCAGATGTCCTTATGCAACAATAAGTTTACGTGAACATAAGTTTTATATTTTTTATTAAATATTTATATTGGTATGAAATTTGGCATGTGAATTTCAGTAGGGTTACGAACAAATTGGCATGGAAGTGTTGTGGTAATGTGAAGATCGATGACTAGGCTTCAGGTCTTAAAAGTCATAATCCTGACGAAAGATGATCTCGTTTTTTGGAAATCGAGTCTTTGACAAGTCGAGGTTTTGGTATAAGTGAATTTAATAGAAGCACCCAAACCCAAGGATGTGAATTAATTTACTTCTCAAGAGTGCGGAAGAATTGTGTGTTTTTTTTTTAATTTTGACAAATATTTTATAGGTCTTATGTTAACGTAACTTTCATCAACTCCCTAGCCGAGTCACTCATATTGGTCAAAATCTTCGGTTCTACAGATTTTGTTTGTGGAAGAACACGGATGAATAAAAACAAGCAACAGATCTTGGTGGCGTTCCATGAAAATATTCTACAAAAACATGGGGATTATACAGCCTTTATATAAAAACGTGAACCCTGATACCCATTAGGCGAATCACCGGCTTCCAGACAGATGAACGTTAAGTAATATTAATGACATTGCGATAGACAAACAAGGGGTTAACACAAACTAATTTCGAAGACCAATATCGAAGATATCAACCAACCTTAAAATCGCCAACAACTTATGTACTGATGAGCTTCTCCCACCTAACAAGGTTTCCGTTATGATGGAGAACGCCGACGGATTTCAGCAGACGAACATAAAGACTACAAGCCAACGCTGCTACGAAGAGGAAAGTTGCAAAAAAACAGCCATTAAACCATACTGACTTGGTAAGAAACATCCACCAACTCATAAGCCAAATCTGGTCGGAAGAAAGTATGCCTCAGAAAGTATGCCTGAAGAATCGAACCTCAGCATCCTTTGTCCGATCCACAAAAAGGGAGACCCCCTAAACTGCGCCAACTACAGAGGCATAAGTCTCCTCAACAATACCTACAAGATCCTATCTGCCGTAATATGTGAACGCCTGTAACCGTTTACCAACTACCTGATCGGCCCTTATCAGTGTGGTTTTAGGCCAGGAAAGTCCACAACCGATTAAATTTTCACACTTCGGCAGATCCTGGAAAAATCCTAAGATGTCCAAATCGATACCCACCACCTATTCATCGATTTCAAAGCCGCATACGACAGCATTTATAGAGACGAACTATACAGAGCCATGTCTAGTTTTGGTATACCGAACAAACTCGTCCGTTTGTGTAGGATGACGGATAATGATGACGGAGAATTCTCGCTGCTCCATCAAGGTCGGAAACGACCTAACCGACACATTTGATACCAAAAAATGATTTACGCAAGGCGATGCGCTGTCATTTGACTTCTTCAAACTGAGCCTTGAGAGGATTGTGCAAAACTCACGAGCCAACACCAGAGGCACAATTTTCCAAAAATCGGTACAACTACTAGCATACGCTGACGATATTGACATCATTGATCGGACCCAACGTGATGTCATAGCCACGTTTGCTAGTATAGAGAAGGAAGCGGCAAAAATGGGTTAAGCAGTAAATGAGGGCAAGAAGAAATATATGCTGTCAACACGAAAGGACACACAACATCGACGAATTGGGCAGAACGTCACCATTGACAGATATAACTTTAAGGTGGTACGGGTCTTTGTCTATATCGGCTCCGCTAATAATTCTGACAACAACATCTCGTCAGAAGTTAAACGAAGAATTTCTCTTGCCATGGAACGTCTCAAAAGCGGATGAAGAAATCGTTGGTCGATTTGAGAGGAAAATTCTTCGGTCCCGTTTGCGTTGACGGGCTATGGAGACAAAGATTCAACCAAGAACTATACGAGCTGTACAGCGACATGCTACTGGTCAACAAACTCCATATTGGACGTTGAAGATGGCTAGGACATGTAGAACGAATGTAGACCAATACTCCGGCTCGCAGAGTCTTCGATTTCCAGCCAGACGTCAGACGCATTAGACGAAGACCTCGCCTTAAGTGGCGCGCACGTGTGGAAACCGACCTCAACTAACTTGGAGTGCGCATCTGGAGGCAGTTAGCTTAGGACCGTGCTAATTGGAGAGGCATGTTGGTTGAGGCCCAGGTTCGTTCCGGACTGTAGCATCACATATTTAAATAAGTGTAAAATACTGAGCTTAAAATGACCATCGGATGTCTAACAATTCATATCGGCAAAGTCCGGGATAAAAGGCTCGAAAAAAAAACCTTTCGAAATAAACAAGGAAAAAGCTTATCTTAGCTGGAAATACGAACAAAACAAAAACACTTCTAAAGACTGTTAACCTGCGTTTCTGCCAGTCAGAACGAACTATTCTACATTTGCGACGATAGCAAACCATTGCAAACGTAATAAGGATAGCTACATCCAAAGTTAAGTATAAAGAGGCTGCTGAAAATGACGGCCTTCCTGTCGGGCTACATAAAGGCCAGGCTGATAATTTAGTTATTGTGTAACATAACCATTGACCAACCCATTAACAAAAGTTTGCCTGGAAAATATGGCCTCAGCGTAGTTTGCCTATAAAGCACAAAAACGGAGGTTTGAACAGTATGTCACAGTCGATAGCTATAATATTAAGGCTGTCAAGTGCTTTGTATGCTTTTGCTTTGCTATTAATTCTCACAATGGCACCTCGTTAAAAACCCAAACGTGAGATTATCCTTACCAACCGTTTCTTATCCGAGCTAAAAAAAAAAGAAAAATTTCAAACTACTAAAAAGAACCTATTTAAGGCCCTGATCATCCCAGTCTTGGCCTACGATACTGACGTATGAACCGTATTAGACATGAACCGTAAACAAGAAAAAATATTTCGTGGGAAAATATTCGGTGCCATTTCGTTGGTGGACTATAAAGGCAAAGATTGAAGAAAGAACTACGAGCTGTATGTCGACATAGACCTGGTCAAAAACTCGGCATTGGGCGTTTAAGATGGAGAGAAATATGAAGATCAAATAGACGTCATAACGGCAGTAATCCGGCCTGCTAAGTCCTTGATTTCTAGCAAGATATACGGGCGAGAAGAGGAAGTGACTTGCACTACCAGAAACTGACCTCAATTTACTAAGAGTGCATAACTGCATGGCTGGTTTAAATCAAAGTTCATTATAGATTGTTGAATGTATGTAGATCATGTCTGCTTATGGCTTGCATGCGCCATTCAGACTGCCCAACATAATAGCAACAACTCAACAGAATGCTTGACAACAATGTGATATCGATACCAAAATACCACACAGCTACCAACGGTTTATGTTTGTAGTTTTAATTTTAATTTATCTAGATATATGAGGAAAACTATCTTTACCGCATCATTCGACCATCCAACTTACTCCATTGAAACCACTATGGCCACCTCCTGCCCACTCCACCAGCATGCAATCTATAATGAAATCTAATTAAACACAAACTAGGTCATTAGAAGGAGCACATCCATCACATCGTCTCTGTTCCGTACCGCAACCGCAATCACAGATTGGAATCACCGGACATACAATCAATCACAAAAGGAAGTGTCATAGCCAGCGTCTGTCTTATTTGGTAGTTAATCATTGAATCTATCATAAGACACACGCGGCTATAGCATTTCTTTAACAGCATCGTGGGAGCCACTATCGTGTAGTTCTACTCAAAAGCCGTGCTCGCGTGTATGTAGGTAATATACTTACATAATCACCCAAGTGTCCTTTATTAGTGAATTTATTTCAGGAGAATGAATTGCCCTCCACACAGGCTCTCAATGGAAAAGTAATTAAGATTTCGAGATTCTCTCTGGTAGACGATTTCGCCCGACTACATAGGATCTTCCATTCACCCGTCATCGTTGCACACACACACACACACACACAACTGTTCGCAGTTAGCACATGCCCTTGGCATGGTGCACGCAGAATGCTCCATGAATGCCTAATTAGTTTTTATGCAGGTCTAGGCAGGTATAAGCGTGTAGTGGGAATTAATTAATTCATAGCTTGCTCCGACGACGATGAACTGCCAGGCTTCTCCTCATGGGAAAATAATTTCGCTCTAACGATGCGAAAGGATATCGCCGGAATTACAAAAGAATATCATCCTCTCCCCATTCATGTTGTTTTCTGGTCCACGCCCAATCCTTGTTCTCCGTTTGTCTGCTCCTCGTTACCACATCAGATAAAGCTGATGAACATGTATAGATTGTTTTGTGAACATTCATAGACCACCACCGCACCGCAGTAGTACCACAGCCGTCAACGCCATACTTCCCGCGGAACAATGGCCCTCGCACTCGCTGATCTCGACGCTTTAAAAAGCCGTAATGTGAGAAAGCGGTTGCAATTTACCTCCTTTAGAAGTCCTGGTCACTAGGTACACCCATACGGTTTTCTCTTACCCTTCCATAACGCTTACTCGTGGTCATGTCCTTATCCCTACTGGTATACAAATATTTATGTTTGTTGGCTGCAGTGGGCAGGAGCACTCTCACACTTTCATACCTTGCCTGGTCTCGGTTCCACTTTTCCATCAACATCATCTACTGCCCCTTATTGCAGGTGATGTGGTATGGCCACCTTTTTAAGTTGGAATAATTCCATTTGGCACAAATTTCGTTGAGTGCCACAAAAGGGACCTCTTCACAGAATGAGCACCTGGATGGCAGAGACTTCCTCTACAAAGAAAACCTTTTAGCAGCTTTTATTCCCCGAATGACCTCCAGCTTGTGTGTGTGGCTGACTTGAAATAATTGCTTATTCGTTTAGTCCGTTAGTGCCAGGAGGAGAAGATGAAGCTGGTCGACGGACGATCTGATGGTGGTAGGTAGGTGTTATCCCGGTTCCGTTTTGTTCAGCCCGCCCCGGGCCGGGCAACCCCGAAGATGTTCTCAGCTCTAAATGATTGCATTAAAGTATTTTTCGCTTATTTTTGTTTGTGTGGATGTTTGTTGTGTGTAAGTATTTAAAATGGAAGTGCCTTATCGTAGTTTAGGTGTGCGTAGGACGAAACCCGCCACTGGGACATTACACGGATTGTTGGCAGCACAGTTTGACACGATATTTTATGCACTAATTGTCAGCTTGTTAACGATCCATTAAGTTTGATGTGACCTGTAAGGCAAACAAAAACCATGTGCGTTTCGTTTGGTTTTTATGTCGAAAGTTTACAGTTTGGCAAAAAGGATTAAAGTTAACCGCTCTGCAGGTGTATATTTTATGGTGGTAAATATTAAATAACGATTATTATCATTTGTGTTTTAAGGGTGTGCATTAAGACTGCGTAAAGTCAATTAGTTCTAATGGCGATTTGAAACGAGCCAACATCCGTTCGAGTGACCTTTGGTCATACAAAACCTACAAGGGAGCATAAGCCATAGGTTTTTGATACCGTTTTCGAAGTGGGTATTTGTTTTTATTGAACTCAAGCTATAAATCATGTTTTTGGTACCTATTGGCTTAATGGCCACATATAATTTTTTTTAAGACCTTCCTTGTCGTATTTATGTCTAAGTGGTAATAATTCATAATTAATGTAATTAGTTGGGCAGGAGAACCTCATTAAGTGTCTTCTTTTTGTATATGTTTACTTCCCCAATGTGGGAAAGAATGGCCATTATGCTGGTATATTATTACACCTTATAAATTATAGTTTTAAAGTTCCCTGTATTCTCAGTAGATGACTTAAATGGAAGGTCTGATATTTGTGCAAAAATTCATATTTTACTTTTGTGTTATTTGTTAATTTTTGGGCTTTTAGATCTAACTGAAATCCCTTACCCTATTATTAAGTTTGGAAGCGAATCCACTTTTTCACAACATGCCTCTTCAAATAGCCCAGTCTTTACCTAACTGGCTCAAACTGCACACTTAAAGTTGTTTGTGGTCTATTTCTACTTGTGTGACATACTTAAGACGAATTCTTCCTACATTGCATCAGAGATAATAAAGCCATACAGATGACGCATTGAGAACAAAAAACAGAAACTTTTTCTCACCAGCTTTATGGTACGGGCAGGCGGTGTGCATGTGCACACATGAGAACGAGATTCAAATTTTATGGCGGGCACGCGTTTGAATCCTATCCAGGAGGTGCAATACTGTTTTTGGTGCTTAAGTTTAGGGCGTAAAAACGCTTTATATATTGTGCCCAGATCAGAAGTGGTGAAATATTTTTTACATCGATTAAGGAAACCTTGACATTTCGCTGCGTTTTTAGCTTCTTGGAATATGTGGTCGTTGCAACGTAAGTCGTTACTAACACACATACCTAGCATGTAAAGTGGACCTGCAAACGAATGTGAGAAGCTGAGAGTGCTGTCATCAGCGAAGGAATGAATTGGATTAGAAGTTGCAGAAAGGATATCATTAAATGAAAAAGAGAGTCGGAGACAAAACTGAGCCTTGAGGGACACCAGCATTTATTTGGTTAGTTGCAGGCTTGAATTCGTCCAAAACAACTTGATTTGAACGTTTCGAAAGATAATTTCTAATCCATAGAAAAAGTTTTTCATCGATTCCAAATGCACGCATTTTCGACAAAAGGGCTTGATGCCAAACCCTGTCAAATGCCTTTGAAATATCACGTGCAACAATCTTACTGTCCCCACCGAGGTGGATTGATTGGTTCCACTTTTCGGTGAGATATGTCTTCAAATCACCAGTGGACCTGTTGCTGCGAAAACCATACTGCCGGTAAGAAGTTTTCGTGTTTCGAGATATGTCATAAGCTGACGATTTATAAGCGTTTCCATGACCTTGGAAAGAAGGGACGTAACTGCAATTGGTCGGTAGTTGGAGAGAGAAGAAGATTCGCCTTTTTTTTGGTACAGGCTGGACAAATGCATTTTTAGATCTACTCGGAAAGGGACCTGATGAGCAGGATAGATAGAAAAGCTTACGCAGTGGTTTTGCTAGCTCAGAAGAACTCCTCAGAATAATGGGGGAAATATCATCCGGATGTCATAATCAAATAAAACTCTTTCAACTGTACGAGTACGAAAGTGAACTTGTCTTATAGAATGATTAAATTTCTCAAGTTTAGGAGGAGACTGGGCGCAATCTGTCAATGATCTACTTTTCTGTAACTGACTTTTTTTTTAACATTTATTAACAGAATTTTACATGATTAGTGCTTTGAACTACCAAATGTTGGTTCTCGGTTAAAATACCGAAAGTTACAACACCTATTTTTCAGCTCCTTACCTCATGCGAAAGTCTAAAAAACATCCAAGAGAAACAATGTCATCATAAGCTTCTCAGATTTGCCGCTCGCATTTCCCATTAAACAGGAGGTTCTGTTTGGCAGAATGTCCTCTGGCAGAAATAATAACTTCGCATACACAAATGAAGGAATAAGCTAGGTTTGAGATCCTATGTGTTAAATATTTCAACTCGAGAAGAGCTTTGTTGACTACTAAATTGCCGTTTTGACTTTTTAATAGCGACAAAATCGTCGTTCGAATTTTTATCGAGCTCCTTACACCTTACTACCTCAAAGTTGTAGCTGTCGATTGTGATGCCATCGTTTACTGTTAAACACATTTTAGCCGACTTTTTCTCTAAATCTAATCGGCGGCAACATTTAGTTTGGCCCGACTGATGTCAATACCCTCTGCTTATGGTAGTTTTCACAGATTTATGTTAGATTTAGCATCTGGTGTTGGCTTTTGAGCCGCTTATGAAAAATCCACATTAGGATATTTTTGATTCCTTTCACTATAAAAAGGGCGGTAGCAAATATTCTAGTTTGTCATCCTCTTCGTGCCTTATCGTATATCATGGACCCTGGCAGCTTATGGCCTCCACTAGTTGTTGAGTTTGCACCTTTTCTGTTAAGCGGTTTTCTTTTAAAACAAAATACAAGTTTTTGGCCTCACAGGCTTTTTAGTGTCCAGGTCCTGGCTTTTTCCTCATAAACATTAAATTCTGCGTGTGTTCTTCTTGCATGATGGCGAGACTTTAAATTGTATGCCGAATCCGAACGGCTGGGTTGATATAAGCTTTTCTTAACAATTAATACTAATCGGATAATTTGTAAGATCATCGCTAGAGGAGGACAAGTGAAAAATAATTTAGGTGTCTATAAAATAAACAGTCAAAGACTGTCCGTCAAAATGTGATAATCTATGCTACCCCTTTCTCATCCATAATCGTTTTTTAGATATATTTTCTCTTCATTTCAAATGTTGATTAAATTAAAGTCTCGAGTTCAAAAGGACTCTTAAATAGAAATGTATATTCAAATTTCCAAGAGAGCTCTAAAAATAGCAATAGACTTAGAGAAAGTCCTCGACCTCATCAAATAACTCATGTTTGCTGATAACATAAAAATACCTCACAGCGCGTACCAAGACATTTTTAGAAAAAATTGCCTTGTCTTAAAACACAGCTCCCCGACTTGTATTTTTGTCAGTTGTAGGCTTGTCAGTTTGCATTCTTAGCAAAAACGTCTTTTGATGCTACAATAGGATTGATGTTGGTCCTTTCATAAAAGATGAATGAACTTCTAAAACTTTATTGATTGGCTAAATTTATTGAATCATCAAAAAAGGATGCACACATAACTATTTAACTTTGGCATGACCCATCAACATCGTATCCCTAGCAAATAGTCAACGCATTGATAGACCATTGGGACTGAACCGTTTTTAAATGACTGAACACAATTTTCGGTAAGACGGATAGGAATATGGATTCGTATACAAAGTTTGGAAACAAGCACAAGCTATTTATCTTTTCAGTCTTCTAGAGAATGTATCTACAGACGCAAACATATGCCAACGAAATCTCTATAATCGGGTTGATTTATCGAGGATATTAAGTACCTCCTGCATCCGACCATGTCGCATACTAATGACGCTCTTTTTTTTATGTTTGTTTGTATTCTGCGGAAAGTTTGATTATTGATTGAAGTGCAATCACTTTTTTACGGAGCAATGAATATGGACTATCGTTGGTGAAATATATAGCAAAGGGCTAAAGACATACATAGTACCCAGTGGGTGCTGCTGTGAGAATGTATGCAGACTCAAATTTGTGTATAGGTCAATCATATTTGGAATGGGTTTACAACAAGTAAGTAGTAAGATACAAATTTGTAATGTTTTTCTGAGAGGCTTACTTCTCTTTTTTTCGCTAAAAGAAATAACAAAATTGATGCAATAACCAGTAACGCTTTAATTGTCGCAACTATTTTAAGATGGGTTACCATTGATCCGAACTTGACATATTAATAAATGTAAGCTGAGGTGGATTCCCTAAAATTGTTTGTTTCAAAGAGGAGGAGTGGCAAGCTTCTGAACCATTAAGAGTCCCTGTGTGAAACAAAATATCCATTCATGATGTTTAATTATATGCTATCACCAGACTTGGCACCAGCCACGCAATCCATATATCAGGGGTTCAGTTTTCATTGCCTCGAATTTAGTGCCTAAGAATCAAATATATCATATCAGTCCTACTCTTTTGAACTGAAGACCAACCAAAAAGGAGATGTATAAATCCTTGGTCGTGCAGGAAAGTATTTTAACAACGTTTCTTGCGATTTGAACTAAAATGTATGGCTGAGTTTATAAAAATATCTAGAACAAATAGTATGACTAAAGGTATTTATAAAAGTATATATATCTCAGTAATTCAATATTTGGTTATGGTTCTAAAAACGTATGCGTTCTCATTTTAGCTTTATTTTTTAAAATAACGACTCGTTTAAAAGAAAACAATTTTTTCGATCATATCTTTATTAAATTGAGTCAGAATTGATATTGTCAACAGATTAGAAGTCTATTTATTACACTAAATAATGTGAGTGGTGCCTCAGTCCGTATAGGAAAACTAAGCTTCAACTAACATCTGAAAATCCCTTTGTTTGTACTACTAAGAGAAGCTGTGAAATCTACTAATGTTAATGATTACAAAACATAAGATCGATGTAAATAGTTATCACTTTTCACTAAACGAATCATGTATTTACATAAAGTAAAAACGTTTGTAGCGCTCTTATTGAAAAACCCTTTTTTCACTTGAATCCGAGAGAACTGTGGACATGGACGAATCTGCAAATGAATCTGCTCATATTCCTAGAAAATCTCTTTTTCAAATGAGATTGATACTCTGGGCTTGTATTACAAAATACAACAAATACTCATTCAATTTTGCTTGAACACGTCCAAGTACTGCTAGGAAATCGTAAACATGGGCAAAATTTAAAGTCCATCAAACGGATATGACTTATCAACTGAATCTCACATATGACCTCCATGTGGAATGGTGCAACACTAAGGTAACATTTTTAATTTTCCATCCATTCCATGGTATCGGATGAGTAGGTATTCCCCCCCCCCATAAAATAGAAACAAATCGACTTATGTCCTCATTGAGTTCCATTAGGTAATGAAATGTCTTTCTGATCAATGGAAGCTTAAAATTCTTCTACAAGTGTTGGTTCTATTTCGACTTTTTTGGTGCACTTCAATCTCGAATTCCATGGATGGAAAATTTTAATTTTGCTACACAACGGTTTTTTATTACTATACAAAGGTAAATGTATAGAAACAAAATTAATTGAATAGGAAATCGGCGGATTGGAGTTTTGTGGAACTCCGTGTGTTTATTTTTATCTCAGCATGGATAAACAGGAATACAATTCGAAATCCTTGCTAAAGTTCATTAATTCTGCACTTGAGTTCGCAACGAATTTTGGGGAAATCAAATCTTTGTTGCTCTGGGACTTTCGTCGTGAACTTGATTTATTTTTTCTTGTGCAGCTTTTTTAAAAGATTCTTCTCTTGACAAATGCAGAAGTGTTATCTAATGTTGGAATGAATTGTATTCGACACAAGAAAGATCTAAAGATTCTTAAATTTTATAAGTTATAACATGCTCAAATACCAATTTGAACAGTTTTCCAAGCTGAAGTTATCGTAGTACCTCAGACTGCCGCCTGGTTGAACAATATTCCAATATCACGTAGGGTTAGCCAACTTGCAATAAGATTCCGCATAATGGCAATGAGTTTCGTTTGGAAGAAGTAAGTAGTTGCGGCAGATAAAACTCTGTACCAAATTGTTACTTTTTCGGTGCTGATGTATCCTGTATGGATGGTATTTTCAAAAACCGACCATATAGCATGTTTACATATTCATACACGCAAAAACGGGCCACATCACTTAAAAGTGATTTATTTTGGCAAATTTGGGTCAACATCCAATTGCTTCAGTGAACACAATAAGCAAACACATGATCGATTTTGGTCAAAACTTTAATGTTCGATTTTTGGTAAAAATTTTCCATGGTCGTCAACCATAAGCTCTTGATCAGCTATATATTGTACAGGTACAGATCAAGATGCAAAATTCGTCTAGTTGAAGTCTCAGAAAAGCCGAGTTCTTGTGAAAGACGATAAATTGACTGGTTCAGGTTTTCTTGTTAACTCTCACGCACAGCCTATGTGTAACCTACGTTTGCGTCAATAAAAGAAGTTTTTATTCCCTGTCTCTTATATAGGCTTCCATTCGCTGTACAAAAATTGTGTTAGCATTAATTCGAATGGAAATAAATGACGAACCTTGCACTAAACATTTGTGAAACTTCTAATAAGTAACAGTGACTTGCAAAATTTATGATCGATTCTACACTAAATTTTCTGTCAAATTTGTTAAATGTGTTAATAATTTTAAATTAGATGTAAATGTATGTGTATGTATGTATATATTTATTTAGTAAAATTTACTATTACAATTCATTTAGATATAAATTAAATTAAGTATACAAATACATATATTATTAATAATTATACACTTATATTTCTAATATGCTCAATTAACAGTACTTTAAATCTTGATAGAGTATTTTCATTTTTTATTTCTGTAGGCAGTTCATTAAATAATTTTAATCCTCGATATTTAAGCATATTTTGTGTTCTAGAGTCTCTATACAGTTGAAGTCTAAAATTGTCATTCGATCTTAAATTATAAGGTTGACTGCTACCCACATAGGATAAGTTTGTCGTTAAATATTTAGGTACCAGGTTATTTCTCATTTTAAATATGAACATTAGGGTGTTAAACATTATTCTCTGCTTAATATTTAACCATCTAAGACACGATAGCATCCATACGATTGGTGAATAAAAGTTGCATTTGAGAATGGTTCGCATCGCCTTGTTTTGTAATATTTGCAGTTTATTTATGTGCTCATTATTACCTATAAATAGAATTGTTGAACAAAATTCAAAATGGGATTTAATAGTTGTGTTATAAATATTAACTGCGCATATTGTGGTTATGTTTTTTCTTATGCGTTTTAGGAATCCAATTTTTTTCGAAACTTTTTTTGCTATATATACCATATGGCTATTAAAAGATAATTTACTGTCCAGTATCACTCCTAAATATTTTATTTCATTTAATTGTTCAAGTGTTTCACCTTCAATTGATAAATTAATCAAATCATTGCTATTAATCACCATGCATTTCGTTTTTTTAACATTGATTTTAAGTCTATTTACATGTAACCATGTACACAAGTGATGTAAATCTTCCTTAATATGGTCTATAAGTTCAAAGATATTTTTACCACTCACGAACATAAGAGCATCATCTGCAAACAGAGATATTTTCGAAATCTTCAAACTGCTGCATATATCATTAATATATATGAGGAACGATAGTGGACCTAGTATAGTGCCCTGTGGTACACCGAAACGTGTGTTTATTGCACTTGATGTTGAATTATTTACACAAGTCTTTTGAATTCTTCCAAATAAATATGATTTAAACCAATTAAGTTCAACACCATTAACACCATATTTAAACAATTTTTTTAAAAGTCTATTGCGATCCACTGTTTCAAATGCTCTTTGAAGGCCAAAAAAACTGCAATGATTTTGTTGCCACTATGTCTTTCTTCCTTCATACTCTTTATTAGCCAATTCAATGACGTTCCACATGAGTGGTTATGGTTATGAAAGCCAGATTGATTTTCTATTAACAAATTAACATCACACACATATTTATAAAATTGTTCATACGCGCACTTTTCAACTATTTTTTCCATTATTGGCATCATATTTATTGGTCTAAACGTCGTACAATCATTTGTGCCACTCTCTTTAGGTATTGGGATAACAGTAGATTCCTTAAGGTTGTTTGGAAAAACACCAGCTCTAAAGGACTCATTTACTATTTGTAATATTATTGGGCCGATTATGTCAAAACAATCTATTATAATGTTTATATTAAGATTAAACACATTTTTAGAGTTAATTTTTTTACATATTATTCTTAGTTCACTAAAATTAATTTCATGGAATTTAAATACATTTTGTGTCTCGGGTAGTTCAATGTTTTGCTGATTATTTTCATTATTATTGATGACAGGTATAGAATTGCTAATTGTATTTATGCTTTTTATAAAATACTCATTGAAATTATTAGCGATTATAAAGTTTTCGGATTCTAATTTATCACCAAATCGAACTTCGCCGATTTCACTTTGTTTTTTATTTAAAACTAAATTTTTTATGGTTTTCCACATGTCTTTCTGATTTTGACAGCATTGAATTTTATTACATATATAATTCCTTTTTGTTAGATAGAGTTTATTTTTGTATGTGTAGATTGGATTACTTACAGAAATATCCGTATTTCTGTAAGTAATCCAATCTACTGGTCTATTAAATATACTCGCCTTTCGAAAACTGTTTATTTTATTATATTTAAGGGTTCTGAGTTCATCGGTAAACCATTTATTATTATCATGTACTATAGTTGTTTTTGTTTGTTTATTTACACAATATATTAAATTTTGTTGCAGTCATAATGATAAAACATTAAAGTCGATATTAAAATTGATCTGTCCGCATTTTTCACTAAGAAGGGCTCTAAATTGATTTTTATTATATTTGAACACCTCAATATATTTATTCTCGTTATTTTGCTTCCCAATATGGCCCAATATTCCGTGCCCTTTGAAAAAAGCAACGCCTTTCAACATGGAAGTGTGGCCAACTACCGAATAATACGTCGAAGGGTCTGCTGTGTCTGCTGCTCTGATCTTCCAAAATGAACTTTTGGTACCCAGCACCTTACGTTGTGTAGGTATGTTGTCCTCTGAAATTATGACCATATTGTCGACATGAAGATTCGGGTCGCTCGGCTGGTACCTCTACTTCGCCCGACACTTAAACTCATGGATGTATTCCTTGGTCCAACGTTGTCAAAAATGGTTCTTTACAACGTTTATTGTACTGAAAAAAACTGATTTTTGATGCGTCATAGGTGACTTCTTGAAGTGCCTTTAAGGATGATCCAATCAGCAAATGAGCGGTAGTGAGCACATTGAAGTCATTCCGATGTTTAGAATATGGCGTAACGGGCGCAAGATGGCTAATCGAAGGTCATCTGCGATAGAAAAGTATGCAGTCGCGCTACGTAACCATAAGATGAAAGAAAAAGCTGTCGAATTTTCTGTATCTGCACTTTCTGCTAGGAGTCTTGGAATAGAGCTTCTTTTGCAATAGCGGTGAATGATAACAAGTTACACCTGACGTAGAAGAATATTACCAACTCTAACTGTAACGCTTTGCAGCGATCAGTTTCGTAGGAACCTTCTTGGCAGATTATGCTACGAAGACCCTCAATACAAATTTGATAGCAAAGATAATTCATATATGTAAGAGCTCAAGGTGCATCAACTATCTTGTTAAGGTTGACCAAATTTAATCCAACACAACATAAACATTACTAACATTACATAATTCCTAAATTAAATTTTGCATGTACAAGTTTTTAACTCAAATTCGCATTTGCGAATTCGCCGAGTGCCAACAGTATACCAAAACCTAACCTTAAGGTGTTTAACGTTGTTTTCTAGTTAAAGGTTTCTTGTACGCTGGATAGTACCGGTCGCTGCACGTCCATGATTTTCTTGTTTAATTTCAAGGTTCAACGACTTAACCCGTACCATGATGGTTCGTGCAATGAACTGACGCGTAGAAGGTCGGAGTCCGATTCCCAGCCGTAACAACACCTAAATGCTTTTCACTAGCCCTTCTCATGTCAGACCTGACAACTTATTTGAGTAGTATCAATTGTCAAGAAAAGCTTATCGCAACTCCCTGTTCTGATTCAGCATAAGACAGGAGGTAACGCCATCATGCTAGAACTACACACTAGAAATAAAAACACCATTTGTAGGATTTTTATAGCATTGTAAGGTTTTATAACAGCGCCGACATTTAAAAGAAGAGTAAGAAAGAGAAATATAAGACAGATTTCAGGAGTAAGTCTCCACTACCTATGGGTGGTGTCCAAACTAACTCCATGAACAGGGGCTGTTTCTCTTCTATTCGTTTATTTCTCAGAATCTTGAACGAACGAGTACCCACTTCTTTTTTTTTCTTATTTTAACTATTATAATTATAATGTCATGAACGCACTAACTTACGTTCACAGCCAAACACGTTACCACTACAACGCGGCCACACACTGATTTTTTAAAACCATTTTGCTGACAATTTTAAAACCAGCTAGCGCAGAGAGCTTTTTTTTTTAATTTTTACATCGGTTAATTTTCAAAACTTTGAAATTCCAATGTATATCCCTAGGAAGCAGAAATGAAAATTCAAATGTAATTACCCTTAAATTAAATGTAAACATTAGGCTTTTCTTATCTTTGGCAGCCAACCCCCATTCAACAGTATCCTCATGTTTGCAAACACTAAAATACAGCAATTAATTTATTTAAAATTTGTAACGTCTATCATAAAGTGGATATCTGTACTTCACCATTCCAATGCCAAAGCTGTAAAGTTAATTAAATCAGATGCTGACATTTTGTTAAAAGGAAACTTCCAAACACATTTCAATTCGTTTTACATCGATATCGAAATGGCTCATTAAACACAAACAAAGTTTCATTTTCCAAGTAAGTTTATAAAAAGCAGTTAAAAAGATGTCCATTAAATTTTGATGGTAAATTTTCGAATTAAAATTTTGTTATAGTCTGGAAATGTAAAAGACTTAGTAGGACAGTTTATAGCTTTTGTCGTAAAGAAAATTGATTTCATATCGTAACGAAAAATATTGAATTATTACAATTGAGTTTTATTGTGAAATCGTTTTTGCAAAATAAAAACAGTTTGACATAATCAATTTTTTTTAACTATTCATGCAAAATAGTAATATCTGGTTTTGCCTTATGGCGGGATTGACAATTTTTTACTTACTTACCTAAGTGGCGCTACAGTCAGGAATGAACCTGGGCCTCAACCAACATGCCTCTCCAATTAGCCCGGTCCTTATCTAACTGCCTCCAGTTGCGCACTCCAAGTTGGTTGAGGTCGGTTTCTACTTGTGCGCGCCACTTAAGGCGAGATCTTCCTCTGGTGCGACCGACGTCTGGCTGGGAATCAAAGACTCTGCGAACCGGAGTATTGGTGTTCATTCGTTCTACATGTCCTAGCCATCTCAAACGTCCAATGCGGTGTTTTTTGACCAGGGGCATGTCGCTCTACAGCTCGTATAGTTCTTGGTTGAATCTTCATCTCCATAAGAATTTTTCTTTCAAATCGATCAAGCATTTCTTAGTCCGCTTTTGAAACGGTCCATGCTTCAGCGCCTTAGAGCAGGAATGGGATGATCAGGTCTTATATTGGAACTCTCGTGTAGTTCGAGTGACGGCTTTACTACTAAATTGCATTCTTAGCCCGAAGAAACAGCGGTTAGCCAGAATAATTCTTCGTTTAATTTCTGACGAGATGTTGTTGTCAGAGTTAATAGCGGAGCCGAGATAGACAATGTCCCGTACTACCTCAAATTTATTTCTGTCAATGATGACGTTCTGTCCAATTCATCGATTTGTGTGTCCTTTCGAGTTGACAGCATATACTTCGTCTTGCCCTCACTTACTGCTAAACCCATTTTTGCATCTTCCTCCTCTATACTAGCAAACGTGGCTATGACATCACGTTGACTTCTTGGGTTTTTTTCAAGATCTGCCGAAGTGTGAAGATTAAATCGGTTGTGGACTTTCTTGGCCTAAAACCATACTAATAAGTGCCGATCAGGTTGTTGATAAACGGTTTCAGGTGTTGACATATTACGGCAGATAGAATTTTGTAGGCGATGTTGAGGAGACTCTGTAGTTGGCGCAGTTTAGAGGGTCTCCTTTTTCTGTAGATCGGGTAAACGATGCTGAGGTTCCATTCTTCAGGCATACTTTCTTCCGACCAGCTTCGGCTTATGAGTTATTGGATGTTACTTACCAAGTCATCTCCGCCGGCTTTATAAAGCTCGGCGGGAAGGCTGTCATTTCCGGCAGCCTTATTAAGCTTCAGTTTAGATATTGCTATCCTCACTTCATTCAGGTCGGGTGGTCGGCAGTTTTCGCTGTCGTTGCCAATATTGAATGGTTCGTTCTGCCTGACAGCGGAATGTTGTTCGTCATCGCCGTTTAACAGTCTGCAGAAGTGGTTCTTCCATATCCTCAGCATCGACTGTGTCTCAATTACGATATTTCCTTGTTCATCTCGACAGAATTCCGTTCGAGCCTTGTATCCTTTGCTTTGACGTTTTACACTTTGGTAAAACTTGCGAACATCGTTCCTGGAGTAGCACCTCTCATTTTCTTGCTCTTTTGTGTTCTTCCCTTCTTCTCTGCCTATAGAGCTCGACAATTTTATGCTCGTTCAAAATGGTTGAGTTGAGATAACAACGGTAATGAGAATTTATATGCAAAATGTCGTAAAATTTATGAGATAAAAAGAAGTTGTTTATTGTTTTCAACAATTCAATTGCAAGAAATTTCAAGATGCTGCATAATTTTAGGTATAACAACCGACCTTTTTTATTTCTTTTAAATAAAAGTTAAATGAATTTTGGCTGAGATTCCACTCAACAGGCGAAAACATTACCACTACATTGCGGCCACCCACAATTCAGATTCAGATTCAGATTTTTAGTGTGATTACCGAGCAAATCATCATGTATACCGTACGACACTCTTACATGTCTACTCCTCCACTGGTAAGGTTCGCCGATTTGAACTCGAAAGTCCTGAAGACTCAGGTTCAGGTTCATAGAGACTTTTTTCATAGAACTTCTTGACAAAAAAGGCATTTAAATTTATTTAAAAATTAAATGCAGACGGTAAGCCATTCGCATTAAAAAAAAAACACAAGGTTAAGACCCATCCAACAATACCAATTTTTTAGTTTTATCAATAACATAAAAATTCTTTTCGCATTCCTTTCATCGAGCGAATTAGCAATAATTATCCAGCCAGTAAAACCGTCGAATCCCAATCTTCACGTTCGAGGTGACAAGGAAGACAAAATTCCGGTATAAGCATCTCGCGATCGTGGATGCCAGGGCTCTTGGACTGAATAACCTTAAGCAACCTGCACAGGAAGAGGATGAAAAGCCGCCTTGTCTCAAGCAGAGACCCTCATGAGTCGGGAGAACTTTAAGTAAATAAAAAATGGTTTCGCAAGTAACAAATAGAAATTTTTGGAACAATTGGCTTATAGTACCTAGGTTATGTGTACTATAAGCCAACTGTTCCTCAACACCATTAATTTTGTATTTTACGATAAATAGATTGATGTCAGAACATAGCTTATAAATTGTGGAAACTTGTTTTGAAAACCATGGTTCGGTTCTCTAAGCTTATCGTCCATTTTATGGTAGGCATTATCGTCCATCTGAGCAAGTGCATAGTTCAACATGTCTTGGCGAAGTTACCCAAAGTACCAGAGGAGTCACGGGTCGAGGTGTAACAATCTTCAACAGCAGCCATGGTCAACAGCTTTTTGGGGACTATAGCCGATACGTGGATAATTTGCATCCCAAAGACGACCAAAAGTGCGAACAGAAGACGTTATTGCCATTGTGGAGCGCAGTGTTGTGGAGAAAAAGGCTTATTAGATCCAGCTTGTGCCAGAGTGAAACCGCCCATTATACGCGTCGTAGGTTGCGGTCAATGGGCTGAAACATGATTCAGCTTGGTCCTCACTTGTAAAGCAAAATTTTGTTCGGATGAGGCTTTTTTTTTGGTTAAACAAGCTTAACCCAGAAGCATTTGTGGAGACCCCTTACAACCATTAAAATACACTGATTGATGGGCTATATGGAGTAGTGGAACCATAGGCCAATGTTTTTTTAAAAGTACGATGCCGCCCAGAATGTTACCGTGAATGGAGAGCGCTACATTTCACGGTAACGTCTGAATATAAACATAAGGGTTTTGCATTCATCGCGTAGCGAGTATGGCGGTTGAATTCTTGAGAGGGCTAAAAGCAACGAGATATTTTAATGATGGTCGAACAAGAATAGAAAATGTTCTATTACCTTATCAGCTTTTTCGTACTCGTTTGAATTCTCTCTAGCAAGCGAAATATTGCTTTTGGTCCACCCGACCTAACGTAAGCGTTGAACTCAAATTTGGGGTGGATACCGATGTAAACGTTGGCTTGCAAAGTCAGGAGAAATGCAAAAGCATTACAAAGTAGATAGGTGAAGTGTGCCGTAAGCTCACTCTCGTAATGTACACGATATATGAGTTTCGGGATTGTCCATCAACCTCTGTCCATCAACCTCTTATATAAGTATCGGACTCGGACGTACTGCAAATGCTTCCTAATTGAGTATCAGTAGTACTGCAGATGCTTCAAAAGAACGAACTGTAAGTGGAATAGGTAGCAAAGCACACATGCGGTTTTGTTGATGTGGTCTGATCCCTTGATGGATGTGCCGTGTTTTAGTCGAATCATTCGCGGAATTTGTATTATACCAGCGCAAAAGTGTTTTTCGAGTCATACAGTACCTATGTTACAGATGGATGAGACAATGGTTTACATTTATGTATGGAATGATTCGGATGAAGTTAATTCAACTTCATGCGAAGTTGAATTATCAACAAACTGCATTCTCTTTGACTATTTCGACCTCTTTTGTATTGTTCGACCAATATAAGCAGATTTGCTAAAGCTTAGTAAGTTCAGCTATAGTAGTTATTCCTTTCGCAGGTTCCTGAACGATGAACAATAGCTTTGTTTACATGACTTTACTTAAGCAATGGTTCCTTCAGCAGGTTATTGGACGTTTTAGTAATTTAGCTGACTAAAGTTAGATTTATTTAAAGTCTGAACGTTATGGCTTGTCAACTCTAAACTATCAATCATTTTCATTTTTCCGAAGCAGTTACTTCTACACGGCTTCTATAATATTTATGCACTGAGTTGACTATTTTTATAACCCATTGCTTCTGCAGCCGCTATCAAAGATAACATAACCCATGCAATCGGCCAGAGTTATGGAATATTGGACATTTTGGCACGCCACCCATAGAAGCCGCGACTGACATTTGAACGATGTTATATTCCACACATAATTTCGTCGATTCTTCTTTCAAAGAATTAAAAAAAATCGATAACATCTCACATACACTTTGATTTGCATATTGAAATTTAAAAATAAATAGAGTTTCACGACAGACATTTTAGAAGAGGTGATGATGTAACCTCTTTATGATGGTATAACTTCTGTAAGCCTATTACATATTAAACTTCCGTATGTGTGTGAGCTTCCGCCAGTAATATTATAGAAACATAACATGTTATGAACTTTTATTATAGAAGCTACAACTACTTTATTTTCTATGCGATGAACTACTAATTTGTTTGCCGCCATTTTGGTAAATATTAGTCTTGATAGTTCATATTTTTGGAAATTTATCATGGAAAAATATTCGGTAAACCAACGTGTTTTAATCATCAATTACTGGGACGATGACGAAGTTACGTCAAATTTTTGAGAGAAACAACGTGCCAACAAAACGCACTATTTATCGTGTAGTGAATGATTTCGAAGAAAGAGGAACTGTAGGTGATAGGCCCAAGCATGGACCACAACGTACTGCAAGTTCGGCCGAAAACATTACTACTGCTCAAGGAAGTGTTCAAAACAATCCATTAACCTCAATTCGATGCCTTGGCCTTTAAAGAACAACTTTGGACACACTTTTGCACAAGGATTTGCATTTGTTTCTATTTAGATTCAGTTGACACAAGAGCTTCTTCCACAAGACCATTTACGCGGCTGTACATATGCCAATAGAATGTTACAGCTAGCCCATCACAACCCCGATTTTCATGAAAAAATCATAGTGAGGGACGAGGCACATTTTTATTGTGGATATGTGAATAAACAGAATGGTCGGTTCTGGGTACTGGAAAACAGTCAAATTATTCATCAGTCGACTTTGCAATCATTAAAAGTAACATTCTGGTGTGCCATTTGGTCAGGAGGAATCATTGGACCTTACTTCTTTGAAAATAAAAACGGCGTAACGGTAACTGTGAATGGGGAGCGATATCGTGATATAATTGAAAACTTTTTAATGTCACAACTGCATGCTTTGGGCTTGATAAACATGTTGTATCAACAAGACGGTACCACAGTCAGGATTACAACGGAATTACTGCGAGACCTCTTTCCACCACAAGTTATTTCAAATGGTGATGTTGATTGGCCTCCACAGTCGCCTGATTTGACTGCTCCGGGCTTCTTTTTGTGGGGATATCTTGAAAGCAAAGTTTATGCAAACAATCTAGAAACGCTTGAGCAACTCAAACAAAATATTCATGATGAAATTAATGAAATACCGCGAAATGTTTGAGAATGTAATGAAAAATGTGCTCAAAAGGGCTCGCATTTGTGAGACCGGCAGAGGCAGACATTTACCTGATATTTTATTCCATACATAATTGCCGACATTAAATAAAATATTTATCAATATAAGATCCATTCTCTTTTACTAAATCAAAAATTATAAACAAAAAAGGGGTATACCTTCCCGGCGGACACCCAGTACAATAATTTCAATTTTGTTAGAAGAGTCCTTGTAGAAGCCGGATATAGTGCACCACTTGTTTTCCATAAGAAGTTATTTCTCGAGCAGCCATGATGCTATCACTGCTATATCACTTAATAAATAATTTTCTAATTTCAAATATACCATTCTTTTTCTAACAATTTTTCTTCTATAAGGCAAAAATTTTCAATTTCAAAATAATAACTCTTTTAGGTAAATTCGCAGGCTTTATAGAAGATTAATTGCTATAGGGCTTCTAAAAGGTTTCCGGGGATGTATTTACATGTATTAGTTGAAAAGATATTTTGGTAGAGCTTCCACCGAAGTAATATAGAAGCATAATATTTGTAGAGCTTGTGACTTAAGTCTTATATAAGCTGTGACTATTTTTTTTGTTTTGCAATAAACTACCACGCATAAGGTTTGGTTTCGATTCAGAGTTTTGGCAACATCAACATGTTTTTGTATATCTTATCCCATCGGGGTATATACATTTTGATACATAGTTTGTAAAATGGAGAAATAATTTAGGTAGATATACCTCTATAATCGACAAGATCGTTAGCTTAGTCGATTGAGCCATGTCTGTATGTCCGTCAGTCTGTCCGTCTGTCTGTATGACACTGATTTTCAGGCCTTACATTTTGAGCTAGGAGAATGAAATTTGGTATATAGGATTCCTTTGAGTAACATAAAACTAAGTGTAAACATTTTTAAAATCCGCTTACTACCGTTCCCACTTTTCAGAGAAATGTTACTTTTGGTGAAACGGTGAGGAATTTTGTAAAGTTATCTAAACAACATATTTAGACAATCCCAATACACTTTAGCCCACGCCCGCTTTTTGGGAGTGTTTTCTTACAAAAACCATTTAATTACCCTACCCCATAGCATATGCCATAGAAAACCTCGTTTTTTGTCGAACCAAAACTACTTAGATACTTTCTGAACAAGATGTGGTGGCAATGCCTATTTTCTATATTTCATCCACATAAAGACCACATTTTGGGTACAACATAATTTTAATTATGGAATAGAATAGGGCAATAAACGTTTTACGCATCATATTTTAGCCTTCTCATATGTTTTTAATACACAATTTCAGTCTTGACGCTACCTTGAACGCATTTAGATCTAGGTACCTTGTACAAATTATAGGGTAACACAATAGCAAATTCATCTTTCCACACTTAATCACTAATTTAACCTCAAAACTCGACTCCACTTAACTCGAACTTGTCTGTCAGCGTTAAATATTCAAGACCATATCAATTGACGTATATTTTCACAATTTAAACTTAGCAGACAAACTTTCAAAGTCAGTAGGCGGTGCCGTCTTGCGTGTGCTTCTACTTGTTGGATTGAATCATTTTGATGTTAAACTGTATTCCTGTTCAATCGTTCCACAATGTCTCCATCCTCTGTCGCTATCAAAATACGACAAACCTACAAAACTACAACATACCTGGCATATACCATCATCCCTAAACAAACAACCGCCTTATAATTTAAACATACAAATAAGTCACGCCGCATCGAAAAACGTAACCCAATGTAGCTTTCAACGGAATTCAAGCCAGCCCATGTGAAAGCATGACTATTTATTAATTTGCAGGTATCATCAAAATTCAAGTGCGAGTGCCATCTACAATTTTCCAGTCCTAGCCTGTCCCGGTATTAGTTACGACGATGACATGCCTTCATTTTTTTTTATCAGCATACATGGAAATATTTCCAGGTGCAGAAACACTGCCACCCTCACGTGAATGCCTAAACTAGACGGTGCGGCGTAAGGACAAGGAATAAGTGATTTCTGTCGGGCTGACATGAAACCTTGTACTAACTCATCACTCATGTTGACATGCACAGCGCCTGAATGATTGTAGGTATGGTTTCATTTGCATGCAATTTTGTTTTGATACCAAGCGACGCGAGTCCATTGCGCCCCTCCCACATCCGCGATATGCTTTATAGATACGATGGAATAAATTTTAGTGGGAAGACAGTTGAATTCTCCGAAACGGACGACTATATCCTCATTTGAAAAAAAAAAAAAACAGAGATTCATACATCTAGCGGAGATGAAGGAATGCTCCAGAAGTACTATTAAAATTTAAACTTATTTCTCCGTATGCTTGGCTAACTATGACGTGGTGAAGGATGTATGACGACATTTATACCATTTTTATACTCATAAAGGTGCCTTGAATAAACAAAATGCATTCGACCCTCTTAACCACTCCACTGTATCCAGCGTATCAACTGCACTAGTCAGACATCTTTCTCCCTTTTAGTCATGGAAGATGTATCGTCAAGTTAGCAAATACTAACGAACACCTTTTTATGACCTTCAATACGCTTTTCATGGAAGGCAGATCCACCAGTCGGTGGTTTTATGTCACATCCATCCGGAAGGTCGCGTTGAAATCCATACGCACGATTCATGCTATTTGCATGAATTTTATCAGAGTTATATTCCGAGGCAAACCACGGCCTACAAATAAATTCTCTTACTCCCTCAATCTTTATCATCCCGACTCCCAGTTTCATTGTCCAACTTATCACCGTATTCTTAATGTGATATTCCCCTTTATCATCATCCCTCTGACGTGAAATCCGGGCTAAACGTCTCCAAGCTTAAGGCGATCTTGTGGCTTGTTTTGCCCACGACTTATGCTAATTGGTTTTGTTTGGTCCATTGTGATACCACGTGGATCTTGTCCATTCGCCTTGAATTCTGCGAAAAGAACATTCTGAGCTGTTAATGAAATGGATGAGACTTTTCACTTCCGTTTGTGTCAATTCGTTGAGATAAGTCGCATACTTAGTTGCAATACTAACGCAAAAAGGGTGGTGGTTTTAGTGGGTTAAAATCTCACACTATTTTGGGCACGTGCTCAACGTGTTTATCAAGATTTCCACCAGCCCACGGGAAAAAAAATCGCTGAGATTTAAAAAGTAGTAAAATCCAATATGAAGCTTTCTTTTGTTCGATAGGGCCGGGCAGTTACAAAGGTGATGAAATATTGTTTCTTCTTCCTCTTCGTCCATGCAGCTCCTACAGAAGTCATTTGAGTGGAGCCCTAGCAATTCCGCGTGTCTGCCTATTAAACAGTGTCTACTGGTGACACCTATAGGTGCGCAAATTTACGATCTATTAAGCGAAATCAGTCCCTTGGGTCTTCTCAAATCCAGCTTTGGCCAAATTTATTTGGTTATTTGACACGTCGTGCCAAGACTCCATCTGAGATTTGATTTGCTATTTGCTGTAAGCATGTTGCGCTAGTAAACTTTTACTTTTAGCCATAGGAATACCAAGTGCACCTGTGTCGGGTACAACTGGTAATTTAGTTCCATTTCTGGAGAGTTCATCAGGCTTATAGTTCCCTGATATGTCACTATGCCCAGGCAACCAGCATAGGTGAATGTTAAAATGCTTTGACATCTCCTGCAGAGATGATCGGCAATCTAGGGTTGTCTTAAAATTTGTTAAGACTGCTTCCAGGGATTTTATGGCCGCTTGGCTGTCCGAGAAAATACTAATATCCTTGGCAGATATTACATTTTCTTTCAGCCAGGATAAGGTTTCTTTGATCGCCATGAGTTCCGCCTGGAACACGCTGCAATGATTAGGTAGCCTAGACGGAAAGATAAACACAGATCTAGCCTGTGGGAGAAGACACCAGCACGCACTCCGTCATTTCTTTTAGAGCCATCGGTATAGAAACGGATCGAGTCATAATGCACATGTTCGTTCCTCTCCCAAGACGATCTGTCCGCGATGGTGACTTTAAAACTCTTATCAAAGTTTAATTTGGTGAGGGTGGTGTAGTCGGTGTTTTCAGGAATATTTTTATGTTCGTTTAGAATTTTTGAGTGACCAGTTTGTATGTTTGACCACTGTTGGATGGCTTTTAGACGTATGGCTGCATAAGCTGCCGAAAATATCTAGTAGGTGAAAAAGAATTTCTAGTGCTGCGGTCGAAATGAGCCTCATCGCACATTATGGTTTTGGTCTAAAAATCGTCCACTTCCTCCTCGAGATTGAGGATGGCTTGGGTTACACGTATTTCGCGGACTGGACTTTGTACGGGAACATGTGCAACTCTTAGCGACACGGCTGATATCTAATTGCGAGGCACGGCGTCTGGTCGATGTTTCCGTCGACATCCTCGGCAACAGCGGCGATATTCTCGGCACAACGGGCGCTCCGGGATCGGCCACTATTGGCAACGTCTCGTATCGTCCCATATTCTTCAAGGTTGGTGGACAAACGGCGCAGTGTTTGCGCAGTCGGTGTCGGACGGCCGGGGAATCGGCGACGGAATTCGCGCTGCGCCAGCACTACAGACGAATTGTTAGGCAAATAAATAGACACGATTATTTCGCGTTCTTGGGGGGTGTATCGCTCCATGGCTTGTTCAATTGTATTCTACATCTGTCTAGTCCACAAATGTCAAAACAGATTTGACATTGGCGCCCATTTGCAAAAATAAGAGCATCTTCCAATAGGGTGATTTCTTTTGGTCCACCTTGTACTACTCCATAAAGAAATATCGGTCTTATAACCGAGGTATAGAGCAAATGCGCGGTACGAGGTTTCATTCCCCATTTTATGCCTAGGCTTTCTTGTAGGAATAAAGTGTTACTGTCGTTTTCTTTGTTCTTTCTGTTATATTCAGCTTCCAGTTAGGCTTCCTGTCCAAAATGTGTCTTTGTCTGAGAGGGCTAGTTCGATTCCTTTTGGTGACGGCGGGTCAATGTGAGGAATTTTATATTTTCTAGTTCAGTTATGTGGAGGTTGTCACCCAGACCACAACTTACTGCCCATTTGGAAATTTTGCGTAGTACGGTTTGAAGAAGTTCCTTGAGTATATACGGGTGCTTCCTTGAGACAGCGATAGCAACGTCATCCTGCATATCATTACATGATTAGTAACTGAAAGATAAAGTCACTTACGACCCAGTCGTGTTTTTACCTGTTGGCAGCCGCCATTGCTGGTTATGGCTATGGCATTTCCATGGATTGTTCTGATGTTAAACTCAACTGATATCAGTCTTCTAAGTGTCTTTTCTACGTAGTCAAAGTCAAACGACTAATAATTAACATCATGCAGGGTTCGATACCTGTTACGAAATGTTACGGTGCATGCTCGCTCTTTTATAAAGTGCTACCCTCGTTTGGTTTCATAGGAATTGAATCACATTAACTCTGAAAAACTGGTTCCTTAGAACTTCGGGTGATTGGTTTTCCAACTGTTGGCAGACGTTTTTTTGGTGCGATTTGTGAGCTTGTGGCTTGTTCACATATACACATATAGGAGTTGTAAAGAGAACTCCATTATTTGTGCATTAAATTGAATGATTTATTTATCATATCCGATTTTGGTAAAAAAATGTCAGTTTTATTCGATAACTTGTTGGCATTTTTAATAAATTTCTATTGTGCTTTTTTCAAACAAGCCTTTCTGTAGACACATTTTTCTTCGCCATGAACAGAGCAGGTGGTCGATCACACAGTAATCATGTACAATGATGATTCCTTGCTAATCCCACTAAACACGAAGTAAAATCTTCCTGGCGTCAATCCTGTTTTAGCCACATTTTAAAACATTTCGGCCGCAACCGTTTTTATCTTGAGGTTGTTTGTTTATGATCAATCATCACCATCCATGTCATCAGTGAACAGTCACTTCAGAATTGGGATGATTTTGTTGATATTTGCAGATTGAAAATCAGTCCTTTTTGGATTAGCTCGTACATAAAGCTTTCTACCCAACGATTTTAAACGGCCATTGTGTAATATCTAGCTTCTGGGCAATCGGAACAGTCCTAATTCTATAGACACTTTCGGCAATTGTCCTTCCAGAGCGTGATGTATTTTTGTCATTGAAATTCCAGAAATAGACGAGACCAAAACTGACTTTTACAATATCATACAGTTGATAAACAATATTCACCACATCTCATATGTGTATAGATAAGCATCCTCTAGATGGATACAAAATCATTTTCTCTCTTTAATTCTTCTCACAGAATTCCAAACAATTATTTTTTTGCACTTGTTGCTGTTTGAATAAGTGCTCCATCCATTCCACGTTTCTTTTTCTTTTTTTTTGTATTTCAAAGTATATTTTTACTACTCCCATTTGCGTAATATAAAAACTTTTCAGTCACGTTGGGAACCTCCCTTGCCAGCACAACTATTACGTATTTTTAAAAATACAAACTGCCAAACAAAACACAAAGACTAAGGTGAGAATTTAATGCTTGCCTCTGGTATTACAATACGGCCAACGACAGGCAGAAATACTTTATGAAGGAAAGTGTCATTCTCTTTCTTGGAACTTAATAATTCATCAACAAAACGACAAGTTTTAGAGATCACGTACATCTATCCATCAACATTTTACGAGACACAGCGCTAATGGCTCTGTTGAAACGGGATGTTAAAGTGACGGGAAAGGAAATGTTTAGTTCAAATCCAAAAGTGATGCAATGGGTGATGGTATGTTTAAAGTGGTCAGTATAATTTTACAAAGCCCCATAAGACATGAACTGAAAGTTAATTTACACGTTAAAAGTTTATTATATACGTTACTTAAAAATTGAGTCAATTTGAGTTTATAAAGGCTGTGTTTTTTTAATTACGGCCATTTTGTCAGCTGTCAAGTGATTTATTTTTAGTTTTGTTTGGTATTTCAACATGAATAGACTGACGTCTAACCACGCTTCAAAATTGTGCAAATTTATTTTGAAAATCATGGTTCTGTTCGAAATACGAACCGCGCACTACGTCCGTTTTACGGTCAACATAATTGACCATCAGAGCAATTTATTCGATTAAGTGTGGAACGTTTTCGCATCACATTTTCTCTAATTATATGGATGCGTATTATATCCACAGAGAAGTCGTACAGTGCGTACAGAAGAATTTATTGTTGCTGTAGAGCGTAGCGTATAGAGCCAATTCCATCGTGCACAGGAATTGGATATATGTCCATATTATTTTCAATATCGTTTTTGGAAGCCTTCCCAGTTGGTTTTCCCGTTTGTTAGTCTGAGTGGGTTTTCATTTCTATCAGAGAAAAGATCAAAGTGTTCTTCAACTATGATTCGATTGGACGACACACCTTTTAATATGAAAAATTCGATCAAATCCGGTATTTCTGTAACATCAGTTGGTCAATAAGTTGGTTTTTCGTAGAAAGAAATTCGGTATTGCACTTCCTACCTACTTCATAAAGCATTCTAACTTTCTGTGATATGCATCTAGATCCCCAGAATGTATGTTTTACATTAAAGTCTCCTCCGATGACAAAACGTTGTCCAAGGCAATTAAGCAAGTTTCCAAAGTATATTTTCTCAATCTTGCATCGTGGTAGGCAGTAAACAGAAGATATCCTCAGAAAGGATTGTCTGCTTCTGACTTCTATATAGCTTACTTCATTGTTTCGAATTCAATTTAAGATCAATCGAATGTTTGATATACTCTTTTATATATAGTGAGGCTAAATATACGTTGATCCCATCTTTACTGACGGTGTGTAAACAATGAATAGGTCTGGCATCAATCAAACAATTGACTTGATTGGACATGTTTGAAAACGTTAATTTAGTACAAATTTAATAATGAATCGCTTTAAACAAATCAACTCATATCTTCAAAAACGTCAGCATTAAGATGGATTAACACAGTTTTCCTCAATGCAGTTCTCTTTTGGGTGATATGCTGTTGCCAGATTGAATTAAAAATTCTTGTTTTTTACGACTTTGCTATGTTGCATCTGACCAACAACATATCAAGGGATTGCATTATTCCTTAGCAAAACGCCCTTCTAATTAAACTTAATACATCCAGTCGGCTCGCCAATAGCTCATAATGAACCATCGCTGCTGAACACCTCTTCACAAAATCTCTATCCTGGTGTGATAAAAAGCAGCAATGTGCAGTTTCCAATTTTAAACCATACAAAGCTCCAGTATCAGCTGTCGTTACTCTTCCATGTACAACTTCTAGTGATTTTTTAAAGTTAAAAATAGTTTTCTAGAAATAGATCATTTTCATACAATCTTCCTATAAAGTTATTAAATTGAATGAAATTTTATTTAAAGCTAATTTTACTGTTTCTATGAATTCCACATGACTGGTTTTGGCCCAATAACACCTAAATGGAACTTTCAGTTTTGGCCAATAACAGAAAATCATTATTATTCACATGGACTTTCAATTAGGGAATAAACGTTCTTAAATTCGCATTTCGACATTTAAAGGCGGTCATCCCGCAAATTACCGCGGCTGCGAAATAGCTTAAGAGTTGCAAAAAAGACGGACGAAAGTTTCTTATAAAATTTCACAGAAATTAAATTTAAATAAGCAAAAGCCTAACAGTTTGCCAAAACTTATCTGAAAGCACAAGCAGGCAACAATCGAAAAAAAAACAAAATTAAACAAATACCTCGGCCAACGGAAATACGATTGGATCTTGTTCAAACCTTACCCCGTTTCCAACGTTTTTTCGATTATTCTTTGAAAACTTGAAGACAAAGCGAAACGAATAAACTTATTTTCAAAATGGCTAGTAAAGCTTGAAAAAAGTATCTGCCTTCAACATGAATAGATTTCTTAAGATGCTTACGTGGAATGCATCTGGCAGAAACTTGGAGAACTTGAATTTTTAATGTACATCACTGTGCAGTATTCAATTCTAAACCATAAAAAGCTCCAGTATCAGCTGGTCGCTTCTCTTTCATATAATATAACTTCTAGTAATTTTTTTAAGTTAAAAAACGTTTTCCATAGTTAGATCATTTTCACACACTCCTTTTTAAAAGATGTTAAGCTGATTAGCCCTAACATTCTTTTTGATTCAAAGAGTTTATGCATTCGTAAAGATAATCGTAGTTTGTAGCCATTTTTACTAATCGCAGGGTGTCTATCTAAAGGAAACAAATCTGTGGAAACGATTCTTCGCGATTTTATTCAACCCATAGAAACATTTATGTCATTTATTGCAGGCCTTTAAAAATGCAGGAATTGTTGCGATAAACGCTTTAAAAGAGATGCGCTTCACCCATTTATTCTGTTACCTCATACACCTCTGAAAAACATACTTTTACCGTCAGTTTAATCACCAGCTCAGCATCTTGAATAAACAGGCTACCGCTTGGAAGGATAAATAAAATATCAATTGAGAGAATTATAATTTATATCAAACGGCATTTCAACCTATAGATCTCTAATATACAAAACCCTAATTTATGTTAATGCTAAACTACGAGGCAGCCCGCATCACTTGACCACATCAGGAAACTATGCAGCTGATGAACTGGCAAGACAAGGCTTTTAGGGTTTGGATGAACAGACAAATAGGATAAATGAAAAATCTTACACTGCGGTTTTGCCACGTGGAAAAAGTTACCAGTACTGAATTGGTTCCTCAGAATGTTCTATATTTTCAAATACAGGAGGAGTCTGAGCACAATCTGACATCTTGCAATTAGCTGTAAAATTAGCAGGAAGAAGATTGGCTTGGTCGAGAGTGGTGACAGCCGAAATATTATTGTAAATATACGTTGGATGGAAGGATAAGTCGAATTCTTAAAGTTACAAGTGAAAGTTGTTTATACAATTGTTCAACAGAAGAGAATTGAACACTTTTAATTTGGTCTTACACTCATTTCTGTTGTCTTCAAATTCAACATAACAAATTTCATTCAGCAAATGCAGCCAGATTTGACCGAAAAAGTAATCAAAAATGTAAGCTTTATTCCATATTCCATACGTCCAGTTCTTGGACCTTCGATTTTGAGCTAAACAGACGAAATTTGATCCATGAACTATTTGTTGCTTCCAGCTTTATAAATATTTTTTAACATCGCCCACCCTGGTGGTTTTTTTTACCTTTGCAGAAAAAAGTTTTCTTGGTCTAACCAAAAGGCATTTTAAAATGATTATAAACAAGATATTTAGTCAATGTCACTGTCTTTATAGCGTTTTTCTTTTTTAAATCTAATAAAACACTCAAATTTGCATCATATATTAAATTTTAAATTTAATCGATAAATAGACCTTTGCCATTTACGTTTTAAAGACAACTTCATGTAAATGTTGTCCGCGGCTCCGTTTCAAATGGTCCAATTGGAAGATCCAATTCCACGAATTACACGTGTTATGTTATCCGGTAAGGCTTTAATCGTGTTCGGCTTGTCCACAAAGACTAACGACTTTACATAAAGAGAGGTTAAGTAGCATGATCTTGGCGGCCAACTGACAGAGCAACTTATAGATATAAGCTGCTCACCAAGTTCATCATTCAACATTTCCATTGTTTAACGAGCTGTGTGGCATGTGTCACGTCTTTCTGAAACCACAAGTCAACCAAGTTCAACTCAGCCAACTAGGGCAACAAAAAGTCACGTATTATGGCTCGATATCGTTCGCCGTTGACGGTAACGTTTCTTCCACGGTCGTCTTTGAAGAAAAATGGACCGATGATGTCAACATCCCATAAAACACACCAAACTGTCGTTTTTCGTGATGCATCGATAATTATTTTATGGCTTGTGGCTGTTCATTACTCCAGATGCGACAGTTTTGCTTATTTTATCCATTGAGCCAGAAATGAGCCTCATCACTGAACATATTTTTCCATGGAGCTGTTCTAAGGCCCATTCACCAAAAAGTGGACGTTGTGGTAGGTCATTCGGCTTCAATTCTTGCACGGTTGCTATAGTAATATATGGTAAGAATCAAAAGCTAAAATTTATTAATAATGCTTTTATAAAAACCTTTCAATTTGACCCAAAATTTTTGGTATAAAGTTTTATGGGCTTTTAAACCCAAATCGACACGTAACAATTTCCATGTGGTTGAGTAACACTTACCCAATTGCTGAGTACGGCGACGAATTGACATTTCACGATCTTCATTAACATTGGGCGCTAAGACTGCAATATTCTCTTCGATACGTACTGAACTCATGCGAGTCGATGGTTTAATTTCCAACCAAGTAAATTTGGTAATAACAGCACAAATTTTTGATTCACCAGGTCGATTATGATGACCATAATATGGTCGTAACAAACGGTGCACGTTTTTCACTGAGCAGGAATTTTGATAATATATTTTCATAATTTGCAATCGTTGCTCGTTTGTAAGTCTTTCCATGATTAAATGGCAGAGTATACTGAAAACTTTTCACTTTCACAGATGACATTTGGACGCCATTACTAACCAGTGCTGCCAACCGGAAAAACTTAACCCATAAAACATCACCTGGTTACTGGACTACCAGGCAACCCGCAATACTTGAACACATCAGGAAACTTTGCAGCTTTTGAGTTGGCAAGATAAGGCTATTAGGGTTTGGATGAACAGAAAAATAGGATAAATTGAAAAGCTTACACTGTGGTTTTCCCACATGGAAAAATGTATCAAAATTTAATAAATACGGACTTATATTTATTTCTGTTGTACTCAAATTCAACACAGCAAATTTCATTCAGCGAACGCAGCCAGATTTAACTGACAAAGACATCAAAATCGTACAGCTTTCGGAACTTCGATTTTGAGCTAGATAGATGAAATTTGGTGCATTTGTTGCTTCTAGCTGAATAAGTGTATTTTTTTTCAAAATACGCACTTTGTCCACCATACTTAGACATATTTAGACAATGCCACTGCCTTTATTTTATCCATAAAACATTTCTCATAATAATTTACACAAAATCTAGAAAAAGTTTTAAGCAATATATTTTGAAAATATTTCATGAACATTCTTCTCTATATCAGTCTGAACCATACCTATTTTAATACGCTTGCCATCGGCTAAACGGGGTATATCAGTCCGTCCGTATAACATAAATTAAAAAACTTAAACTGTAAATCTTTCAAAATCTATCGACTTTTAGGAAGATCGTCATTCTTCGTGAAATTATTATGAAATTTGAAAGTCTGAACGCATTTCTTAAACATAGACATTGTGTTCATACAGTTTTTTGAAGCTTAGCTCACTCTGAAAAGTTTAGCAGGTCTGACATTTAGACCACAAGGAATGTCCGTCGGGAGGTCTTAGTCTTGACAGTTCATATTTGGCAGTCGTGAAGTAGGCACGTGGCAAATTTATTTCTCATAATAAATTATAGAAAATCTAGAAAAAGTTGTAAGCAATATATTTTGAAAATATTTCATGAACATTCTTCTCTATATCAGTCTGAACAATACCCATTTTAATACCCTTGCCATAGGCTAAACGGGGTATATCAGCTCGTCCGTATAACATAAATTAAAAAACGGAAACTGTAAATCTTTCAAAATCTATCGACTTTTAGGAAGATAGTCGTTCTTCGCGAAATTAATATGAAATTTGAAAGTCTGAACACATTTTTTAAACATAGACATTGTGTTCATACAGTTTTTTTTAAAGTTTAGCTCACTTTGAAAAGTTTAGCAGCTCTCACATTTTAGACCACAAGTAATGTCCGTCAGGAGGTCTTAGTCTTGACAGTTCATATTTGGCAGTCGTTAAGTAGGCACGTGACAAATTTATTACTCATAATAACTTATAGAAAATCTAGAAAAAGTTGTAAGCAATATATTTTAAAAATATTTCAAGGACATTCTTCTCTATATCAGTCTGAACCATACCCATTTTAATACCCTTGCCATAGGCTTTACGGGGTATATCAGTCCGTCCGTATAACATAAATAAAAAAACGGAAACTGTAAATCTTTCAAAATCTATCGACTTTTAGGAAAATCGTCGTTCTTCGTAAAATTATTATGAAATTTAAAAGTCTGAACACATTTTTTAAACAAAGACATTGTGTTCATACAGTTTTTTTTAAAGTTTAGCCCACTTTTTAGGGATTTTGATTTTATTAATGGGATGGGATTTGCACAGCGGTTTCTATTTTTCTCATACTTTTTATTTAGATTTAAAATCAATCAAGAAAGTCTCTTTATTTTCTTAGAGCTTCATGATTTATTTCTTCGTTCACTCTAATGGGTGTAAAGAATATATGCTTGTAAAGCGAACTCGTCATTTCGCGGTTTTCGGAATTTTTATATAGAGTTTGAAATAAAAATTATTTAAATTAGTTTCTGGTAGTCATTTTGACTTGTCTTAGTATCAATTAAATTTTGTTTATCAAATAACACCACGCGAAATGTTATACGTGGTGTAGTGGCATTTTTATTCGATTAAATTTGTTGTTGCTTTCACTTAACTTGCAAAACAGTTGAAATATTTAGCACATTTCAGAGGAACGTGCACTGCTAACGTGATTTCTTCCTCTCAACTTTCCCCAGCTCGTGATGGCAGATGGCATAAAACTCGAAAAGGCTGCATAAATAAACAAAACCTTACACACACATGAAAACAAAGTTCAACATTTAAAAGTTCTCTAAACTATCTGTGAATGGTCTTTACGCCACATCGGTTAAGTTTGCTGCTGACATCTTTTTCTTAACATCCGCAGCAAAAAGGAGAAAACTAAATAAATAAACGGCTTAAATTTTTGCCCCAAACAACCAACATCCTTTATTCAAATTTGGTTTAATAATGATGAAATAATATTTACCCACTCGTACCATATATGCGTCGCGAACATTTTAATCATCTGCTTATGGTGGCACACCACATTTGAAGGAGAAACTTCTGCAAAACTGCAGAACAGATTTAAAATAATAGTCAAGGTAAATATTTTACAATTAGTAAAGTTTTCCGTTTCCGCAAAATGCCGCGCCACCTCAAACCACCACTCCACTCCATTTGCATAACAGTTAGTGGTATACTTGCTTCTTACTCATAACTAATTATACACATAATATAAGGACATTTTCCACGTTCATATACCACCACGAGTAAATGTGAACCTGAAACTAACCTTGCGATCAAAGAAAATAAAAATTTAGGGCGTGTGTTGGTGTGATAGCAGGATTGTGTGTGTTTCCATGTTTGAAATTGTTTGTCGGCGGTAAATCATGAAAATGGTTTTATGTAAATCGTACAAATGCGAACAACATTTGCCGTTTACATTTACCTGTGTTAGTGGTTTGATAGGAATTCACATGGTTGAATCTAAATGTCCCTCCATCCTTAAAGTGAACGAAAGCGTATACGTGACATTAACATGTCTGAAAATGACATTTAAAGGAAAGCTAGTGCAAGCTAGTCGCCAGTTCAAATCCAGAGGTTACTCACTAGCGCCACCTATAGGGATAGTCTTACAAATACCCAACCATTAAAGCATTGAGCATTAAACTCAAGGCCAAGTTCTTTGCGACAAAAATATAATTTCGAGAACACAATTGAATGAAGAAGACAGTTTGCAGGACCTTAATGCTAGACATTTCATGTTATATTATCTTAATGGTTGACAATGCGATTACATGCAAGCGCTCCAGCCTTTACACTTAGCTACTTACTAATAGCTCAGAATTTCTGCCCCCATTGTGGCTACCACTGGGGCTGAGTATATAAGTCTTGGCGGCAGAAAGCGGGGCAAATATGCCCTTTCAAGTAGGGATCAATTCCTATTTTCTGATGACAATCGAAGAATTCCCTAGATGAAATCTAGGTCTACAGACCCAGATATAGGTTGTATGAAATGTCTATATGAGCAGCTCTGACATTTTAGACCACAAGGAATGTCTGTCGGGAAGGTATACTACTTTGTTTTGCCGCCATTTTGGTAAACATTAGGCTTAACAGTTCATATCTGGCAGTCGTGAAGTAGACACGTGGCAAATTTATTATTTAAAAATAAATAAATCAATGTGTTTCAATCGTCATTACTATGACGATGAGAAAGTTACGTAAATTTTTTGGGAGAAACAATGTGCCAACAAAACGCAATATTTATCGTGTAGTGAATGATTATGAAGAAAGAGGGTCTGTAGGTGATAGGCCCAAGCATGCACCGCAACGTACTGCAAGATCGGCTGAAAACATTACTGCTGCTCAAGGAAGTGTTCAAAACAATCCATCAACTTCAATTCAACGCCCTGCTCAGGAGCTTGGTCTTCAAAGATCCACTTTGGCCACAATTTTGCACAAGGATTTGCATTTGTTTCCATTTAAGATTCAGTTGACACAAGAGCTTCTTCCACAAGACCATTTACGCCGCCGTACATATGCCAATAGGATGTTACAGCTAGCCCATGACAACCCCGATTTTCATGAAAAAATCATAATGAGTGACGAGGCACATTTCATTTGACTAGATATGTGAATAAACAGAATAGTCGGTTCAGGGCAATGGAAAACCCTCATATTATATATCAGTCACCTTTACATCCATTTAAAGTAACAGTGTGGTGTGCAATTTGGTCAGGAGGATTCATTGGACATTACTTCTTTGAAAATGAAAACGGCGTAAAAGGATTGTTTCGACGAGCACTCGAGCAAAACAAATGATCAACTGCCAAAGTAGGATGTCAAGATTATGATGAGAGATTTGAACGCAAACTTAGGAAAATACGACATTTTTAGCAGTAAATCCTTTAATCACATTATGATAGACAAAAAGCAAAGCGAACAATTCAATATTGGCGACGACAGCGAAAACTACCAGTCATTCGACCTAAACGAAGTAAAGATCGCAATATCTAAAGTAAACGAGGCCTTTGATAAGAAAATTCCCGACTATGGCTGGTTTTTCGGTCCAAAAAAGTAATTCTGTAATAAATTGAATTATAAACCCACCCGTACCATCCCGGCGCGCTCTACGGCGCAAATTCGTGTATCGAATCAAAAGAAGATAAAGAAACCATTGGTCGTTCTGAACTTTATTTTACCAAGAACTTTACGAGTTATACAGTGGCAAAGATCAAGTCGACAAACTCCGTTTTGAGCGAACGGATGTCAATTAATGAACTTTCAGGGTCTTCTGTTCCTAGCCAGAGGAAGGCCATAAGTTGAGCGCAAAACTAGAGACGCAACTTAAACAACTCAACTTAAAGGAAGTAACCTATGGACCGGGCTAATTGGAGAGCCATATAGGACCACTTAAAACAGTAAGATCAATTCCATATACATGGCATCCATGACTTGTTAACATTTTGAAAAGCAAATACATCGTGAAACATACTCTATATCCAAAATCCATTTAGAGATGGTGATGCATTATAATATGATTCTTGAAAATTGCTCTTGATGCTCCCAACTAACACCATGTGGTTCTATCCCACTTTTTCAAACTAAACAAGAAGGACTCACAACATCGTCAAATCCGACAGAACATCAAACCGATAACTGAAACCTTGAATTGTAAAGAAATTTGTATTCCTCGGCTTTGACAACGACATCTAGTTACAAATCAAGCGGGCTTGGGAGTCAAAACTCTCCTACTTGAAATACTAAGAAAAGCCTATATATGGCGCACCCTAAAGCATGAATGAGACGAGCAAGTTGTTCCATTCAAACCCATGTCAACCAAAAGGATAACTCTTGCGATAAAAAAATGCTTGCCTGTAACCAACCAAATGTTAAGCGTTAAGCTGCAAAAAATGAGGACATCTTTTCATATACCTGTAATTAATAAAGTGGTAACATAAATTACCTTTAAATTTTAAAACCAAATCTGGAAAATGTGGTAGCAAATACCAGTGTCTATTTCATGTCAAACCGTTGAGATCCATCAAGCCCTTTCACCTGAATTTACTAACAAACAGAAGAACTCCACCCTTTCAGAAGTTCAAGTAAGGATAAGGCTACCTATGCATTGTTTCCATGTACCTAGTTGAATGGAAAGTGCCTTTTTTGTTAATTTCCATGGTGTGCCATTGAAATGAATTAAAGCGATTCCCATTATTTAATTTGCATGCCGGCCCGACGAAGTCGTCATGCCAGGAGTGGCTTTTATCCTGCACTCAAGGTCTCATTACTGGCCTAATGCCTTAACCGTGTTGGAAATCGTTGTGCGGGGAGGCATTTAAAGTAAAACTTTAATTTTTCTTTCGCCTAACATTAACAAATTATTTAAATTGCGTTATCCTTGTGTATCCATAATTTAGTTCCTGTCTTCTTATGGTTCCATATTATCAAGGACAACTCGGCAGAGATATGATTAATTAGCATATTCACCTACAGATTGTCTGGGGATGGTGGACAAGTTTGGTACTGTGATTTGAAATTCACCTGTACGTGCGTTATCTGCAATAAATCATCAACACAACGTCAAGGCGGCGTGCCTACGCATGTGAAATCGTAAAACTCTCCTCTTTTCGGTCGTAATATTTTCGAATGCATAACACAAGTGTGTGTTTAATTTAGATTGAAATTCATATTCAAACAATAATTTCTAACAGCATTTTGGTAAATGTATAATTTTACGATTTTGTTTGCTTTCTTTTCAGACATTTCGACATGGGTTTCCGCATTCACCAACAGCCCTAGCGTTCGATCCAGTACAAAAGCTTTTGGTGATTGGAGACAAATCCGGCTCACTGAGGATGTATCCTTTTCAAAAACACAATAACAAACATACATGAAACAAGCACACAGATGGATGAGTAACGTTGTATCTGTATGTGCTCAAGGTAGGCAAATGTAGGTTGAAAATCGAGGTTGAGGTCGTAGCAGGGTACAGCCTTTAAAGCAACAGTGTAAAAATGTGTATTCAGGACTTTAATGTAAGAGTTTTTTTTTTGCATTTGCATGCACGTATGCTTGTAGGTGGCTATCAACTGATAAACGTTTTTGTAGGAGTTTGCAGAATTTTTTGAAATTGGCTGTGTACCTTTTAAATGTCGTGCCGTAAGACGAAATTATGTCGATAATGAAAATGGTTGAACATGAATAGCTACTGTTATCTATCTGTTTGGCTTTTGAGGCTCACCACGATGTATATTCAAAACTAACTTATCAATAAGTTCTATTTGGTACGGATTGATAAAATGTAAATTAATTCAGATAGAAGATTATAATCCGCAAATCGTATGCAATCATTTCCCATCCCAGATTAAATATAGACGTCCCCAAAAACTTACCGTGACTTTTCTAAGCGAAATTTAGTCGACAGCTTTGGCTTAAAAAGTTTTTTTTCAGGTATGATTAGGTTAGTTTGATGAGTTGAGGGGGTGAGATAAAGCTTTTCTATGTTCGGACTTAGATAAACAAAGATTCGTTGTAATGCCCTCCAGATGTGTACATTAAATATTTAAAAAAATGATGACAAATATTTTTTATGTCGAAGGCAAAAGCCTTTGGAATTTCAAGTCCAAAGATGTTGCTACTACCACGAAAAATAGGGCTAGGACGCATTTTTCGGGTGGATATGAGTCAATGATTTATAACCATTGGGATTCGTTCCCCCTTAGTTTAAAGTTTCGTTAACTATTTTGGTCAGTCGACATGATGCGATGATACAGTAAGGAACATGCGATTGCCGTCGATCATATGGATCAATGGTTCTCAACCCAGCGAGCTTTAATGTAGCCCAGTTGGGCAATGCCACGGACCGAAAACCATTTTTACATTAGTCAGTTCAGATAAATCTTGAGTTGTGACAAGACGAAAAGCTTGAGTGGATCACATCGGCCCATCAGATCATCTGAGGACATTAAGCTTGTTGCGCGGAAACATGCGTTTGATTCGATTAATAATTAGTTTCCAACAGGGTGATGGCTCTCTTGTCAAGGCATCGAAGACTGTTTTGAGACAAAACTTTTCGGAGCATCATATATCATAAAGCAATCCCGTTTGCGCGACTTATAATATTGCGATTTTGCGTGTTTTTAAACCCTGCGAAGGCCAACATCCGGGCGATAGTGGCAAACATACCGGTTCTATGCTAGTAAGTTTCATGACAAATCATTGGCATACCAGATACGATTTTCAAAACTGTTTCTACAATATTTATCAAAATAAACAAAACTGAATTGTTTGACCAGGGGCATGTCGCTGTACAGCTCGTATAGTTCATGATTGAATCTTTGTTTCCATAACCCATCAACGCAAACGGGAGCAAAGATTTTTCGAATAAATATCCTCTCGAATCGACCAAGGATTTCTTCATCCGCTTTTGATAGGGTCTTTTATAGGATCTCCTTAGTAGTTCGAGTGAGGGTTTTTCTACTAAATTGCCTTCTTAGCCCGAACAAACAGCGTTTGGCAGGAGTAATTCTTCGATTATTTTCTGACGAGATTTTGTTGTCAGAGTTAATAGCGGAGCCGAGGTAGACAAAGTCCCGTACTTCCTCAAATTTATTTCTGTCAATGATGACGTTCTGTCCAATTTGTCGATGTTGTGGGTTCTTTCGTGTTGACAGCATATATACTTCGTCTTACCCTCATTTACTGCTCAACCCATTTTTGCAGCTTCCCTCGCTATACTAGCAACGTGGCTATGACATAACGTTGACTCCTACCAATGATGTCAATATCCTCGGCTTATGCTAGTAGTTGCACTGATTTTTGGAAAATTGTGCCTCTGGTGTTGGCTCGGGAGTTTTGCACAATCCTCTCAAGAATCAGATTGAAGAAGTCACATGACAGCGCATCGCCTTGCCTTTTTTTGTATCGAATGTGTCAGTGAGGACGTTCCCAACCCTGATGGAGCAGCGTCATTCTACAGAAACGGACGAGTTTGGGCGGTATAACAAAACTATACACGTCTCTGTATAATTCGTTTCTATAAATGCTGTCGTATGCGGCTTTGAAATCGATGAAAAGGTGGTGAGTATCGATTTGGACTTCTTGGGTTCTTTCCAGGATCTGCCGTAATGTGAAAATTTAATCGGTTGTGGACTTTCCTCGCCGAAAACCACAATGATAAGGGCCGATCAGGTTGTTGGTAAACGGTTTCAGGCGTTCACATATTACTGCAAATAGGATCTTTTAGGCGATGTGGAGGAGACTAATGCCTTTGTAGTATGCGCAGTTCAGAGGGTTTCCATTTTTGTGGATGGGGCAAACAATGCTGAAGTTCTCTTCTTTAGGCATACTTTCATTCGACCAGATTTGGCTTATGAGTTGGTGGATGTCAGTTACCATGTCATCTCCGCCAACTTTATAAAGCTCAGCGGGTAGGCCGTCATTTCCGGCAGCCTTATTAAGCTTGAGTTTAGATATTGCTATCCTCACTTCACTCAGGTCGGGTGGTTGGCAGTTTTCTCTGTCGTTGCCAATATTAAATGGTTCCTTCTGCCTGAATAAGATACAAGGGCTAATTATAGAACCCGGAAACGAGTCTATATAAACAGGTGTTCCACGTATTGGACACAGTTTTAAGGCAGAGAAATATCGCATGACATCCCTTCGACTTGAGGGTTTTTGTGACTCAGTGTCAAACCGTTCGCACCTCACACCACTTCACGCATCCACACACCAGCGTTAACGATGTACCCTAAACAAATTACACATTATGCTCATTATCCTGTTTAAGTCGAACGTGATAAATCACCAGATCCCCGCAAGACGAATACAAGTTGGACATCGTATTTGCAAACTGGCATCATCTGTCCGTCAAATTTCCGCCTACACGCATAATGCTCGTATGTTTAGCTTTTATTAATTTTCCGCACTCAAATAAAAATGTAAATCAGTTTTTATCCATCTAACACTGGACAGCCCTGAGCTGTCGCTTTTGACGGACTGAATACGTTCAAAATTGAAAACATAATTTTGTGCGGTTGCAGGAGCATTTCTCTCTGTCAACAAGTCAAATATAAAATTGGGTTTTTGTCAAACATCCTTTGCACGCTTAAGCGTCCTTTTTAACCCACAGGGACCGACTGACATTGATGTAGTATTGTACGAATATTCAAATATTTCCTTCATCTTATTATTCTTTTTGTTGTGATGGTTTGCTCCCGTCTTCGTTTCAGGAAGATTTGTTGTCGGCTCTGAGGCAGGGAATACATTTGTTATACTTTGTGATGATATGACAGATCAACACGAAGGGGGAAGTAACACCAATTTATCGGTTAGATATGTATGTGGCGTTTTTATAAAATGATGTGGATACTATGGAAATATTTCCCTTTATATATAGATACACATCGGATTATGTGTGTGGATACACATCGCATTATGTGTGTGGATGCTTGGCGATATCAGTCATAGTGGCTGATTTCCGTACACACCGGGGCGGAAAGGTTTTTTAAATAGAAAATCATGTGGGTGAAACGACCATCATTCAACATTAAAAGATGTTTCACATGATAAATACAGAATCCTATTGCAAGTTGTTTAAATAGCCCTCAGTATCTGTATGCTGGTCATAGAATTACCAAACATCGGTTAATAGAAACGGAAATTGCTTTGAATAGACCATGCGTTACGATGAAATCCCCGGATATGATATATCTGCCATCATGAAAAACAGGTGTTCAGCTCCCAATATCAATTGGCGCAAGGACGATAAAATAATAAACTCCATAAAGAAGAATAATGATGATTGAACAAAATGTTTCTGAATATCAAATAGATATCCTTTATCATCATTTATCTATGACACTGAAAATTCGTATATTTTTACCCTTTATATGTTTGTTTATTCACTGATTTCAATTGCTTATGTATTTGTATATATTTTTTGAAATATTTAACATTATTATCATTGCACGTAGATAGTCGTAAATTACTTTTAGGGTTAAATTAATTACGCTTAACGGAATAAAAATGCGAAAACAATTTTAATTGAATACAAACAACTGTTGATGTGTGTTTGTGTAAAATATTAATTTATTTTTCATTTCCGAAATTGTTGTTATTAATGTTTTGTCAGGCGTTTAGTCCTTGTAATTACATCACGAAATATTTTAAAATCGTTTATAACCCGCATCTGGTGATTAATTAATTTCTTTGCGAATTCATTTGAAAGTTTGGTTTTTCATGAAAATGCGAAATATCTGATTCATTTTTGAAAGATTTTTTTAGGGGTTCCTGGAAATTAAATTTAAAAAAATTAGGTAACGGACTTTTTTTTTTTTAATCTTTTGGAAAATCTTGTATTCTGCTTGCCAATGGCAGTATCGTAGGCAGCAGTCGTCTTCACCTGTCCTGCAACAAGCTTCAATTTTGGCTGCGAGCATCTTTTGTCATTTTTCGTCAAACCAGGGGTTTCTGACTGGTGGGCGGGAGAAACCTTGCAGTTGCGGGAGATTTTATTACTTATTGAGATCTTCACCATTAGTACGGTCGAAGAATAGATAATTTCGATATGGTTCAATTGTTTCACAGTATTTGCGATTTGTTGGGCGTGGGGTATACTTGCATCCTTGTCTCAAAACTAAGTATTGGTCCGATTCGATTGTAGCCTATCGAAATGTTCGAACACCCAACATACTGGATACTTGCCTCTTGTTTTTCTCAGAGTAACCAATTTGATTGTTGATTATTGAACCAGAGACGGCGGATATCGAGGTAAGACAATGTTGCTAGCTATAGTTATAGTTCGTGCAGTTTCGAAATATATTAGCCATTGTCCATTGCAAGATATAGTGTCATGAATTTTGTGTTTTCGGATAATACTGCTAAAGATGTTCTCTCTTATACCTTTGCGTTTAAATCTCCCGTAGAAACATTATTTTCTTCCATCCATAATGCTTATGTTGTCGAATTTGGTCTTGATGCGGATTATTATAATGCGTTCAAAGGTTGGTTTTTCGAATAGAGATAAAACTGGCACTTTGTCTTCAAATCAGGCAACTCTAATGCCATTTATGTTCAGTTTGGATCGTTTTCGCACTACGTTTACTCTATGTGATAATTCGCATCAGCAGAGACGTCGAGCAGTGTGCACCGAAGAATCAATTTCCGCTGTAGACCAAGAATTAAAGCCGCGAGACCACGCAATGCGTTGTGATTTTGGTGTATGGGCCGAAAATGAGATTGATTTCGATGCTGATTTTCATCGCAAAATTTTATTCAGTGATGAGGCTCATTTTTGGTTGAATGGCTACGTCAACAAGCAATATTACCGCATTTGGAGTAAAGAGAATCCACATGAGACCCTTGACACGACATTAAATCCACAAAAACTGACTGTTTGGTGTGCTCTATGGGCTGTTGGAGTCATTGCGCAATATTTCTTCCGAAATGATGCTGGAGAGTCAGTTACCATTTATAGAGGCCGGTATAGAGCCATGATAACCGACTATTTTTTCCGTGCCGTTCTGACCTGGCTGTTTATAGTGTTGCTGTTTTTCGTCGTGTTATCAACACTCGAGCTTATCGTTTAGCAAGTCAAATCCGGTTGGATGAGACCAGTACCCGATGGTTACCACTCAGAGGTTAAAAATAAGCACTTGATGTGCAGTCAGAGTTACAACCACAGGGCATTGCCAAGTTAAAGCCAATCAGAGTCTAACCTCGTTCTACAACACCTAAACCATAGAGAGTTGTACTTTGGATTTCAGATTATCAAAGCTCCCTGTATCGCCCTTTGTCTTTTCAATCGGAATAAGTTTATATACCTTCATTTGGTTGAATATTGCTCCACCCTTTATAAGTTTGAGATGTTCGGAACCCATCGTGGCTTTTATTTAGTTCCCCAACCACTTCTCGAAAATACCTCAGATGATAATCATATCGATCAGAACAGATGTCATTACAGGTCCCTTTGTCTCATTTTTGTCTACTTTTACAATTATTAGTTCGACATCCTTCACAAATCCTAATCTGAACATCAATCCAAGGCTTAGGGACAAACTTATACACGGATATCCCCTTGAAACTGTACTTTAATGGATGTAATCCCACTGATATAAGGATAACCGCCCCAATACCAACGCAATCCTTCAAATGTACCTTACTAAAAAATAAAAAAACAACTATTCCGTACAAAAAGCTTCCTAATGTCATAATTCTGCTGAATGTTTCATAAAACTGCTGAACAGGCAGGATACCACGCTGTTCCTGCAACATAGTGCCTCACATAAACACTCCCACAATCACCAACCAACACCACGCACAGTGGCACGTAACTCCCCTGTCGACTTTCTGTCAGTCCACTGTTAGTTTTATCAATGCTTGCTCATGTGTGTTAACGCTCCGGAAGCATCATCAATGGCTCATTTTCCGAACGCTTTCAACGGGATACCGAATCCTGGCTCCAAGGAAATACTTAATCTGCTTTTGGTTCACTGGAATGAGGCAAATTTAATCTATAAGGTTGCGCAGATCAAGCATAAATGAATTGATATCCGGTTTGTCAATTGCGTTTAGCATACGTGTATATATGTAATGTAACTACGTGCAGGCGGAGCAGGAGACTCCTCAGAGCAATATTCCCTTCGGTGAATGGACATATTCAATGGAGCAAATGATTTCTTCAGGGCTTAGTGCTAAATACGTTTGGCCGTCCCTCCACTGTCGTAATCGTGGACGACGAAAATTTATGTGGAAATAGATAGACGAAAACAATTTCCGAATTTAATTGAAGATGTATACATGCTTAGCGAAAATTGAAGGGTAGATATATGCCAAAATGACGTAATATATGTCAAATTTGTTAAAATATGCATGGGAGGTGGTAGTCAAATGTGCATATGACAAGTTGTTTCGTTATGCAGTGCCCATATATGTAGTAACATTTAGCCCTCTATCCTGAAAACATGAAATTTCATCAAAAAACTTCGATTTCGGTGAATGGACTTACGTTTTTGTTTACTCATTTTGTTCTTCTACTGTTTTAGTTTTTTTGCACACGCTGTGTGTAAATTACTCTTTAAGGAAAATTCCTGGATTTCAGTTTGAGATCTACTTGTTCCTTTTCATTTTATTGATATGATGTCCAGCAGAGCTTGCTTTTAACTTTTGTGCATCATAATTCCAATAGTTTGGAAAATAAAAAAGAAGACTACTGTAAGGGATGTTTTGTTTAGAGGTATAAAACTTTGAAATGGAATAAAACAAAGATGATTTTTTTAAATTGACATGAAATTTACTTTATTCGAGTAGGACCAATTATTCCGCCCATAAAGCACAGCAAACAGTCAGTTTTTTTGTGAAAGTAACGGTCATCACTCCGAATACGGCAATTTTGTTTATTGACATATCCATTCAAGATAAACTGAGCTACATCGCTAAACAAAGTTCGCTTATGAAAATTGCGATCAACAGGAACCTTGTTTTGGGACCGTTAACCGAATCTACGCCTTGCCAGGTGATTCTGTGGCTTCAATTCTAACACGAGTTGGATTTTGTAAGCACGCAAACCAAGATCTTTCAGCAAAATCTTTCATAAAGTGGATGGACACATATCCGATTCCTGTGCACGAGGGCGGATAGACTAATTCGGGTCTTACTCTACGCTACGCTCTACAGCACCATTAACTTATTCTGTACGCACTGTACGATGCCTCTGTGGATGCTCTTCATCAATTAGAGTAAACGTGGCGCGAAAGCATTCCACACTTAATCGAAATAATTGCTCTGATGGACGTTTATGTTGACCGTAAAATGGTCGTAGTGCGCGATACGTATTTTGAACGGAACCGTGGTTTTCAAAATAAATTTTCTCAACTTGGAAGCGTTGTTCAGACGTCAGTCTACTTATGCTGAAATGCCAAATCACACTAAAAATAAATCACTTGACAGCTGACAAAATAGCCCCCAGTTAAAATAGTGCTGTTCTATACCTATAAGACTTTACACTGACTTTTTCAAAGCTTTTGACCAGTTATCACACACATCATGACTTTTAAACTTAAGATATATGGATTCCTTCCAGGCTTCATAAATTGGTTTCAATCATCTCTTATTGAGAACTTACCAAGTAAAATTTAGAGGTTTAAAGTCTAATCCTTCTGCTGCTCAATCTGAGGTACATCAAGGAATTCATTTAGGGCCAATTTTATCTATACTTGCAATTAACGATGTAAGAGCATGTATTCGAGATAGCAAAATATTGAAATTTGTTGATGACATCAAATTTTTTAAATGTGTAAGAGATTTTAACGATTTTCTTTCACTACAAACTGATTTGAATAGTGGTGCCTTAAAAACGGTTTGAATCTGAACCCTATTAAGTGCCATTATATGTTATTTTCACGGAAACGTGCTCCATCCAATTTAAGTATACATTGTCCGGACACACTCTCTGTCGTGTTAAAAATTTTAAAGATCAAGGTGTTTATTTTATCCTAAAATTGATTTTAATAAACACATTAAAGTTATCTTCAATAAATTCAACTTTATGTTAAAATTTATAAAAATAAGGTCAAAAGAGTTTAATGACCCCTATGTCACTCTTTTGCTCTATAATTGTCTAGTTTGGGTCGCCCTCACTTGGAGTATGCCTTACATGTTTGGACACCCTTCTATGTAGTTCGTGTAAATAGATTATTTATATTTAATAAGTTCAACGTAAATTCATAAGGTTTGCTCTGAGAGGACTTCCATGGGATGATCTACTTCTACACGATTTGCCTCCGTATTATAGGTGTCGAATAAAGCTGCTGCAAATTTTGCATTTGTCTCAACGTAGACTTAACATTGACATGGTTTTCTTACACCAATTATTATCAGGACAGAGGTTCCTATAACCTGCGGAGATCGAATATATTAGATATAAAGGGTTTTTCAATAAGAGCGCTACAAATTTTTTTTCTTAAATAAAACAAAAACGGTTTGGATATCAATTAAATTCTTTATTCCTGTGAAAGTACGTTCGATGCCATTATGTATGGAACTCGATTTTTTTTGCATGGCCACCACGGGTACGCTTGCAGAAGCCCAGACGCTGAACCCAATTTTCGACGGTTTTCAAGCATAAATCGGTCGATACTGCTGCAATTTCACGTTCGATATTCGTACGAAGTCCATCAATCGTCGCTGGCTTGTTGGCATAGACCATAGACTTGACGTAGCCCCACAGGAAATAGTCTAGTCGTGAGATAACACGTTCTCCAAACTTGGTTTCCAATAAATTGATTGTGGCATTCGCTGTGTGGCTTGTGTCCTATTGGAACCACATGTCCTCCAAGTCCATATCATCCAATTGGGGCTTAAAATATTCGGTTATCATTGAACGGTAGCGATTCCCATTCACAGTGACGTGCCGGTCTTGATCATCACGGAAGAAGTACCGCCCAATGATGCCGCCGGCCCATAAACCACACCAAACCGTAATTTTTTCGGGATGCAATGATGACTCATGGAGTACGTGTGGATTGCTGCCTGACCAATACCGCATATTTTGTTTATTGACGAAGCCATTCAGCCAGAAATGAGCCGTATCGATGAAGATGATTTTTCGATGAAAATCCGAATCATTTTCAAGTTGTTGCTCAGCCCAATTCACGAACATACGACGCTTCTGGTGGTCAAGCGGCTTCAGTTCTTGCGTCAATTTAATCTTGTAAGGATGTACGCCAAGATCTTTTGGCAAAATTCGCCACAACGACATCACAGAGATGCCCAACGCTTGAGAACGAACTGTGAGGGACACATTTGGGCTTTCTTCAACTGAAGCCTCAGCGGCAGCAATATTCTCGACACTACGGGCACTTCTTTGTCTCACTGGCACGGGAACATTTTTTTACTGGGCCTGTGGATTCAAATTTGTCCACTAGACGCTCAATTGTTGATCTGCTAGGAGGATTATGACGACCATAAATTTGACGTTGCGCTCTTAACGTTTAGGCCACTGACTCCGAATTTCGGTTGTAAATTTAAATAATTTCGACTCGTTGTTGGATCGTATATCTTTCCATCGTGAAATGGCAAACTTTACTGAAGAGAAATGTCAAAAGAGCGGCAAGAAATATGGAGTCGTTTGCTGTCCCTATCGATCAACTTTTGTAGCGTCCCTGTTGAAAAACCCGATACCTAGCCATAAACACAACGATCGTATGCATTACTCTGAGCAATTGTATGCCAGAGTCGTAATAAGTAAGAAGTTTTGTTTATAATTTATACAACTAAATGTAATTTCATTGTTTATTGATTTTGTTAGTAGTCAAACTAAAAACGTCTAAGTTCTAACAAATGCACTAAATGCATATTATAAGCTGTGGCAAATCTCTGCTCGTAGATGCTGCTGTGTAATATGTAAATGTCAAAAATGAGCCTGCCTCTCAAGACCTACAAGTAAAAGTTGACCTGCTACAGGCTAATCGGCAATTGCAATTAAGCTCAGCTTACTGTTTACTCACTCAGTTTATCTAGTACAAAAATACTAAACGTCAGTCAATTAAAAATAAAAACCTCGCATATGAACACTCACCGAATTGAGCTTTGTCTTACTACAAGAACCTCACAAAAAATAATTAAAATCGATTCGTACAGCTTACTGTTTGCAGTTAGCACCACTAGTAATTTGAATCGCATTTTCGACCTTTGACAGATAAATGCACACCGAAGCGCAAGTTTCCATGTTTGATCCCAACACTGTATAACATACAGCGTATGGTGAAAAAAGCAATTAATATAAAACGGTTTATTTTATCACCCCCAGTTTGGCATAGCAATTAAATTAAATTGTTTTCTGATACAATAATTTAAAATGGCATTCGATTTTCGATTTCTGCGTAGCCTAGTCATTTTGTGAGAATTACGTTCATTTTTGTGTACACAGACTTGGTGCTATAAATATATGGCGGATATTTCAGAAATCAATCGGCTGTCCAACATAAAGATACTCTCCACAGTAGGTATGCTTGTATAAAGTTTAATTTCGAGCGATTTACCCTGGATGGATCAAAAATATTAAACATTTACTTGCCAATATGTATTTTGTACTTTTCTAGTTTATTTCAATGTAAATATCAGTATTGCCAAATCAGCGGTTTCGATTTCGATTTGGGAGGCAGAAATTTCGTATCAGAGTAGGTACGAACCGTCAGACATGTCGATTAGGAGTGATATTTATTATAAAATATCATAACGGGTGATCCAAGTAGAGATACTATTTTCAATAGCCTTTTTTGACAGACCACGTGTGAGTCGTGTCATGCTGTCATGTTATTTTTGTTTAGTATTGTTTGGCATTTCATAATGGAAAGACTTACGCGTGAACAACGTTTACAAATTGTTCAACTTTATTATGAAAATTCACGTTCTGTGAGGAATGTGTTTCGTGCACTTCGCTCAACTTATGGTCAACATAATCGGCCTACTGAGCGTACTATTCGCAACACCATCACCCATTTTGAGACCCAGCATTCATTATTGGATAATATTCGACCGAATAGACCACGTCCAGCACGCTGTGAAGAAAATATAGCGGCCGTAGCTGAGAGTGTACACGAAGACCGTAGAGAGTCGATTCGGCGCCGTTCGCAGTAACTCGGACTGAGTTATGGAACGACTTGGCGCATTTTACGTCAAGATCTTAAATTGAAAGCGTACAAAATACAGCTTGTGCAAAAACTGAAGCCGCTCGACCTTCCCAAACGACATCGCTTCGCTCTATGGGCTCTTGAAAAGTTCCAAGAAGATCCGACGTTTTCGAGGCAAATTTTGTTTAGCGATGAGGCCCATTTCTGGCTCAATGGGTATGTAAACAAACAAAATTGCCGCATTTGGGACGAAGAGCAACCTGAAGAGATTGAAGAACTGCCACTTCATCCAGAAAAAACAACGGTTTGGTGTGGTTTGTGGGCCGGTGGAATCATCGGTCCATATTTCTTTAAAAATTATGCCGGTGTGAATGTAACCGTCAATGGCGACCGTTATCGTGTTATGACAACCGACTATTTGATGCCTGAAATTGAAGCTCGTGATCTCGGCGACATTTGGTTTCAGCAAGACGGCGCCACTTCCCACACATCGCATCAATCAATGAACTTATTTAGAGAACATTTCGGTGAGCACATAACTTCACGTTTTGGGCCGATCGATTGGACACCAAGATCGTGTGATATCACACCGTTAGACTGTTTCCTGTGGGGATATGTAAAGTCATAAGCTTATGCCGACAAACCCGCTTCGATTCAGGCCTTGGAGGAAAACATCACGCGTGTCATTCGCCAATTACCAGTCGAAATGCTCGAACGAGTGATCGAAAATTGGACTTAACGGATGGACCATCTGCGACGTAGCAACGGCCAACATTTGATAGACATAATCTTCAAAAAATAAATGCCAAAGAATGTTCTTTCAAATGATAATAAACATTCTCCATTAAATTTGAATTTTCTGTGTTTTTTTCTTTAAAAAAGTAGGGATCCTCGAAATGGATCACCCTTTAAATATATTGAAAACACATTGATGTTTTATTGTGTATGTTGTTAAAACAGAATTTACAATGATTTTCGGACATGTTTTTGGCCTTAACTCAAAATATGTCCGTCTTAGGAGAATTTCAACATTTGTTTCTATAGAGAATAGCTTCCTTATTCATTAGAACTTTCTGCACCCTTTTAACACATTTTCTCAACATACAGGGTGGCGCACCAATTGTGCTACAATAAGAAATTCAAATAACTTTTTTTTTAATCGATGTATTTCTTTTTTTTTTTATTGGTTAGAAAATTAAATTTTATTTTAAATAGTTAGTTGTTTTTAAAGATTATAGATCGCAATTGACCTCCACGCTCTCCCACGCATATGCGGCACCTGATCAAAAAATTATTCATTGCGGCCTGAAGAGTTGAAGTTGGGATCGCCTCAATTATTGTCGTTATGGACTGCTTTAATTCAGTTAAATTCCTGGGCTTCGTTTTATACACCTCTTGCTTGACATAACCCCATAAAAAGAAGTCTGGTGCAGTCAGGTCAGGTGACCTTGGGGGCCAGCGAAGAGTAGAGTTCCTAGAAATTAATTTGTTTGCGAATTTTTTGTTGAGCTCCGCCATAACTGGTCTGGCTATATGTGCAGTTGCTTCATCTTGCTGAAACCAAACGCTGTTGAATGGTATACGTCTTCGGCGCAGTTCTGGGTAAAAAAAACTCCTTCAACATCTTTAAATAACGGTCCCCATTGACAGTAACGGTTACACCGTTTTCATCAAAGAAGTACGGCCCGACAATACACCTTGATGAAACTGCGCACCACACAGTGACTCATTCTGGGTGCAGTTCCGTCTCATGGAGCATTTCTGGATTAGACTCTTACCAAATACGGCAATTTTGCTTGTTTACATTGCCGTTAAGATCAAAATGGGCCTCATCAGACATGAACAAACAATTGATCAATGTGTTGTCTTCTTCGGCCATTGATATCATTTTTTTGGCAAAATTCCAGGCGAACAGGCAAATCCTGGGGGTTTAACTTGCTAGTAATTTGGACTTTGTACGGAAACACGTTTAAATCGTCATGAAGTATCCGTTGTAATGATCGTCTACTAACTCCAATTTGCCCCGATAAGTTTCGGGTCGAAACGCTCGGATTGGCCTGTATTGCAGATGCTACTGCTGCGATTGTATCCTGAACCCAAACATTGGCATCTCGATGGTACGGCCTTCGTGTGATGCTTCCAGATTCGGCAGACATGTTTACAAACCTCATAATGGTCCATCTACTCGGGGGATTACCGCCAAACTCCCGCCTAAATTCCCTTTCGACGGAAATGACGGACTGCAAAGCATGGTACCGTTGCACTATCCAAATTCTTTTCTCCGTATCCCAAGCATCCATTTTTATAAATCTAAATAGTAACCTACAAAATAAAAAAAAAATAAGCCGATTACTCACACAGAAAAAAAGTTATTACGTTTTATTTTTGTAGCACGATTCGTGCGCCACCCTGTATTATTAAAAAAACGTTTGCAATACAAAAAAATACCAAAAATAAATTACAATTAGCTGTTCCACAACTCAGCACAGTTACCAACGAACAATTTTTATGGTTGCGAAACTTATGGAGACCACTCTGTTTTCTACATTTGATAACATTTTGCTGAGTTATATTGGCTCAATAACATTGTTTACACATCGTCAAAGAACAAACACACATTTTTGGCGCAACAGGCTCGTTAGTACCCAGGGTCTAGCTTTCTCACAACCATTCCCACCATCGTGCAAGAAGTACGAATTCGCCGAATGCGAGTTAAGCTTTTTTTTACAATTGATACTGCTCGGATTAATTGTCAGATCGGGAGAGGTCCAGTGAAAAATCATTTAGGTGTTGCTACGGCTGGGAATCGAGCCCGGACCTTCTGCTGGCAGTTCAACACACTAATCATCGCGCCACTAAGCCCTCAGTAAGACACAACTGCAAAAATACAAAATGACCCTCTCTTAGCGCCTGGACGATTTTTTTGTGACTTAAATTTGTTTCAATTGCAACCGTTTTTGTGAGCCGTTTTCGAGAAACAGAACATAAATACCTTATTCACAGGCACTATTTTTTAAATGTTGTATAAGTTCTATGAATAAGGGTTTTGCACTTAGAGGTATTTTAATAAGTGCCTTACTTTAAAAACTCCTTATAATGAGTTTATGAACAAGAGCATATGTGTTGACAGAAGAATTTTAAAAATTTTGTCTGTAAAAATTTGGTAGAAATTTGGTTGACATTGACACGTAAACCGCCGAACAACGAATAAAGGTAATCCAAACCAGTTGTAAACAAATGAGAAGACTACAATCCACTGTGTGGATCGTTTAGTATCCTATCCCATTCCATCTCTAAAATTAAATCACCAAAATATTGGCTAAGTGGCAATGGAATATTGAAAATGACATTTTCACAGCATATTGATCTAACAGATTGCCAAATTCTTATATGTTTCGACAACAAACAATGTTTATCTATGGCATATGCCTCGGGGTGTGTTATACATATGGTTTTCCTAAGAAAAATGTCGAAATCGGGACGAAATGTTCACATCATCATTACTAATGAATGAACATTTTTTTTCGAATATTTTATACTGAAAACGCACACAAAAAGTGTACGTGGCAAAAAAATGTTGTATAGACAAAATATAAATATTGACATTCTCTAAAAAAAAAATTTTCCATGGGCTGGTGGAAATCTCGATAGACACGGTGAGCACGTGCCCAAAGTAGTGTGCGTCTTTTACCCACCAAAACCACCACCCCTTTTTGTATTTGTATTGCAACTAAATGTGCGACTTATATAGCAATTTTTTTAGCACTAATAATGAATGTTTGGCAGGTAACTTTCCTTTGAGATTTCCTGATTTTTCCGCACTTTATAGCGTGGTTTGTTTGTATCGGGCAAAATCTAAGGGCTTAGTTCATTGAAGATAAAACTTCGTGGCTCATAGCTAAAAAAAAAAAAATATATGGCATTAACCCAAATCCAGCCTTTATGTTCAATTATATGCTCGTAATCTTATTTTTGCCACATTAGTCTAACTGACTTGAACTTCTTGACGAACTGTTTGAACTTTTTTGGTTTTTTATTGAGGATCTGTTAAAGCATGAGGATTTGATCTGTTCTTGGGCAGATTCTTAAAAAATGGATCATTTACGTACAAAACAATTTTTTTTGGTGCTCTAAAAAAAATTTATAATTGTAGAATGCGGTTATATTAGTCCGTAATAAAATGTTGATCAAGGAGGATAATCACATTTGTTCATGCCACCAATACAAACCGCCTACTATATTTTTTAATAAAACGTTGTTTTATGTCAAACTCTAGGAATTTTGAAAACTTGTTCAAACAAGATATATAAACGATGTAGTTTGCTATATTTCATGCATTTGATAATTTTGGTTGCGCTTCTAGTTTATGCGTTTTCTTTAAAAAAAAATCTTTTTCTGGTATGTATTTGAAAAAATCAGAAAAAAAACTAAATACCTAGCAATGATGTTACATGTTTATTTTAAAACTGGGATGGATGGTACCCTTCTCATATATTTTTTTAATGAACACATAAAATAAAACGTACACTTTTTTTCGCAAATTGTATTCTTTTCGTATAATCACAACAATTTCCGTTGTTTTTCCTTATCGCGTACTAGCTACATTCTGCGCAACCGGATTTTTTTAAATTCACTCTAACGGAAGTTACTGAATCTTCCTGCTTCCGAGGACTTGCAAAACTAAAAACACATACATACGGAATAAGTGTGCATAATTGATTCTTCTTCGTATGAATATAGCCTCAGCGGATTCTTCGTTCGCTTACTGCTTATGCTAAGGCATACGTGAACTTGTAGAAAGCAAATTTCCCCAAACGTTGGCACAAATCCAAGCATGAATGCGAACAAAATCTGAAAATTTACAAACACATACATTCACGCACCATGCCATTAACTCTTGCACAAACATTCTCCCAGTGAATTTAAATGTTTTTTTTCCTATTTGCTATGCAAAGAGACAGAGCGAGAGAGAAACAGATAAGATAAGCCCGTAATGTGTAATGTGCATTGTAAGCGGTATCTATTCATGTTTGCAAATCCGAATCTAACCGCACTTCTAAGTTCGCTGAACAAAAAGGAACAAACTAAAAAAACGGAAAGAAGGAAAATACTAACTTAATACATCCCGAGGGATTATGTGGAGTACACAATCGGTCGGATGTGTATAACAAAGGGATTAAACACGGCCCGATGGCAACATGATTTTCATCTCCCACTCCTATACTCGACCACTATATACGGTGCAGACGTAACAGCTCGTCCTTCTGGCCATTAAATATTTTATTAGGCTCTGGAATCAGTGGCAAACAACTGAATGGATAATTGTACCGAAGCAACAGGGCATAATAGGCTTAATTTGCAAAAGTCCTTGTATATTCATTTGTACATACATGTACACGTACCTATTTTATATAAAACACACATATATGTAACTGTGTTGAGGGAGAAGTGGGCGAACATTTTTGTATGTCACCATTTGGGTGCTATTTGAAAATCCTTTCCCAAAAGTTATTTTAATATCCCAGGATTCTATCCCCAGCCGCACTTGAAAAAAAAGTTGGCTTTTGCATTTAAAACCATTTGACTATATGCGGCATATCGTACGTTACGATACGATACGAATAACGGTGCACTTCTTTTGAAGAGGCCCATTTTCCATCTCTCTATTTCCATTTGCTGCACACACTCATGTGTACTGCCGAGTGGAATGAATGGCAGTAATTCCATTTAGAAATCGCTGCATTAGAAATCATTAACTGGTGTTGATGGTGTTACGGCTTGCAGCCCGTTCGGGACAATTCCTGCTGGAGATGGGTGTTTATTTTTTCTTCGCATTCTATGGATGACTCACTTGGACTCTGCCAAGAGGGAAACGATTACGAGCTTTGGCAATTTTGTGGTCCGACCATTAATTGAGTTCCATTTCGGTGAATTATTCGTAAAGGGTAATTCAGATTTAACGTCAAAGCAATGGATTAGCCAAGGATATGCAATGGATGCATAGAGAGTTATGTACATGTCGGAAATGAATAAAACTATTAAAGGGTTATGACGAAATTAGTTATAACTCTGCAACGCGGTTTCATAGTCAGTACATTCTGTATGAAGCTGTTTTAAGTTAAAAGCCATCTTCGGTTGTAAAGCGTGAAACATAAACATAGATGGTTAATGACCTCTTCTTTCTTCAATTATTACATCGGGTATTATCTTTTCTTACGGCGTCTCGGATTTAGGTAAGGAGACCAGTTGAGAATCTTAGTCAAAAGCAAAACTGAACCAATGTTACCCACTTGGCAAATTTAGTATGTGTCCGGGATACATTTTTCAACATGGTTGACTTTTTGACCACATACACAACTTTAATGTCGCTCGAGGAATTAATGTTGTATGCCACTTGTCAAATCGCCCAAATCTGATAAATATTTCGCAGCTTTACTTACTTTTCTGAGTTGTCTAGTACATGACACTTTTATATCGAAAATCAACCAGTTTTCGTTGCCGTTTACTTACATACTTACTTAAGTGGCGCTACAGTCCGGAATGAACCTGGGCCCCAACCAACATGCCTGTCCAATTGGCCCGGTCCTTAGCTAACTGCCTCTATTTGCGCACTCCAAGTTGGTTCGGGTCGGTTTTTATCAACACAAATTTGTGCGCGTCACTTCAGGCGAGGTATTCCTCTCCTGCGTCCGACGTCTGGCTGGGAATCGAAGACTCTGCGAGCCGGAGTATTGGTGTCCATTCGTTCTACATGTCCTAGCCATCTTAAGCGTTCTATGCGGAGTTTTTTTTTACCAAAAGCATTTCGCTGTACAGCTCGTATAGTTCTTGGTTGAATCTTCGTCTCTATAGCCCGTAAACGCAAACGGGAATGAAGATTTTTCGAACAATTTTCCTTTGAACTCGACCAAGGATTTCTTCATCCGCCTTTGAGACGGTCCATGCTTCAGCGGCGTAGAGCCGGACTGGAATAATCAGGATTTTATATAGGATCTCCTTAGTAGTTCGAGTGAGGGCTTTACTACTAAATTGCCTTCTTAGCCCGAAGAAACAGCCGTTGGCAAGTGTAATCCTTCGTTAAATTTCTGACGAGATGTTGTTATCAGAGTTAATTGCAGAGCAGAGATAGATAAAGCCCCGTACTACCGCAAAGTTATATCTGTCAATGGTGACGTTAGTCCTGCTCTCATTTTTTGCTAAACTCATTTTTGCAGCTTCCTTTGCTACACTAAACGTGGCAATGACATCACGTTGGTCCTACCAATGATGTCAATATCGTCGGCGTATGCTAGTAATTGTACCGATTTTTTAAAATCGGTCTGATTTGCCTTCTGAGTCTAGCTTAATCCTCTCAAAAATCAATTTTAAGAAGTCACCTAATAGCGCATCGCCTTGCCTAAATACTTTTTTGGTATCGAATGTGTCGGTGAGGACGTTTCCGACGCTTTGTATCCTTGGCTTTGACGTTTTACACATTGGTAAAACTTGCGAACATTTTTCCTGGAGCGGCACCTCTCTATATCCTTTTGCTCCCTTTTCTTCTTTCTGAAAAGCCGGTGTTCTTCCCTTCTTCTCTGCCTATAGAGCTCAACGGCAGCTCTCGTCTTCACCTGCAGCTTAGCCTTTTAGGCCTCGTTCTTGGCTGCGAGCATCTGTCGGCATTCCTCATCAAACCAGGGGTTTCTTGCTGGTGGGCGCGAGAAACCTAGCACATGAGTTGCGGCTGATCTAATGGCTTGTTGGCATCATTCCCATTGTTCTTCGACATTCGATGCTGGTGGTAAGGTGTTAATCGATAGGATAAGGGAAGCGTTGCGCGAAGGTCTTGGCGGTCTCTTGCGATTGCAGTCTTTCGACATTAATTTTTTTCACAGTATTTCTGGATTGTTGTGGCGTGGTGGATATCCGCATTCTTGCCTTGGCTGCAGCAAGGTGGTGGTCCGAGGCGATATTAGATCCTCGGAATGTTCGGACATCCAAAATACTGAATGCGTGAGGTTTAAAAAAACAAAAACAAACAGATTGTACAGATTGATGAACTCATTTTATCACAATTAAAAGCATAATCCACGAATTACCTCTTAAGAACTTTTAATACCCATACAGAATTATCAATTTTCTAAATATTTGTGTCGCAAATATGAAAAACAAAATTGAGTCTGAAATTTTTCTTATAAAACAAAATTAATTTGTTTTGATAGGCAGTATTGCAGCTGCGCTCTGGGACGTGTGGAACAGAGTTGTGGAATGCACCATAAAATGTGTTTAATCCAACATTCAATAATGTGGCGTCTGCGAAGCGTTTTTGGGATGAATACTTCGTAACCCATAATTTTTCTTAAACTGCACTTGTATGGGAAAAATATTTCAGTCAAGATTTCAGTTGTTATATCGGAAAATCAGTTTTTAGAAAATCCGTATAAAAAAAAATGTCAATTGACCAAACAAAAGTTTGTGAATTCTGAAGGACCACAATTCATTAATGGCCCGGTGTTAATCGCTTAAAACGCAAATATTGTTAAGTCTCCAAAAAATATTGTTGGTGATCTTACGTTTATGTTACATCCAGTCCGGGTGATTAGACCAATCAGTGAAAGTTGGATTTTCAACCCTCGATTTGGCTGCTCGACTTGCACCGAACAAACTTTGGACTTACAGGAAATTACTCCATGTGAGTTAATGTTCGGTAATACACCAACCAATCAGTACCTGCATATTGAAATGAGCGAAGCGTGGCTCGCTATATTCGCATTTTGGGGTCTTAACCCTTGATTTGATCGCTTGACTTGAAACAGACAGATTTTGTCTTCAAATGCAGGTGCGCAAGGCCCCCGTAACCCGAGGTGTTACTCAGTAATCCAGAAATCCACTAAACAACCATATTATCTTCTTCTGTTTGGATAGTCGAAATCTGAACATAATTGAGGGATCATCCCAGTTTGGGTAAGTCGAAAAATCTCACAACAACAACAAAACCTTTAGAAATCTGCAAGAAAGACCAGCAACTGGCTGCTGGCTGCTGGCTTCAAAATGTCAAATGCAGGCTCCACAAATTCAGGCAGACAACCTAGCGATTGAAGCTCATGAAATTATATACGTTTTTGAGGTTTTTTTTCTAAGCTGTGAAATAGGAATTATGTCGGGAGAGTGGTAATAAAGAAACCGCTCTCCTTAAGTCAATAAAAATATGATGGATTACCAGCAAAGCTCTTCGAAAACGAATGTGTTGCATTGTTAGTATGCATGCACCATACTATCAATCAAAGTGTGGATAGATTGGAAAGAATTCCCGACTACTGAAATATTTTCTCCTTTTACCCTATCTACAAAAAAACGACCGCAAGCATTGCCTCAACGTCAATATGTGATATATAGATCATCACCTTCCTGGTTAATAAATAAAATGTCAGTTATACCCTATAGATAGCTAACCCATCTAAGCATTTGGCATATGAATAATAAAAACAATAATCAAACCAAATAAGTTTTATCCAACTCATTTAATTACCAAACTATTTTTTCGCGATTTTTCCATAATTTTCCAATTACAATTTGTAAGGGAATCCTGCGGCTAACAATTGCATAAAATTAGATACATCATTTCATAAACAATAGAACATGAGATTCCATCATTATCTTTCTAATTACCAAAGGAATTATCATGCTCGAAACAGGCAGGCTTCTTTATATAATTAACCTTAGTCCATTTTTCTGCAACGATGAAGTCTGTTATCTGACAAACAGCTGCCAGCAATGAATGTCTTTGAAAATCTTCACACACTGACAGGATAATGAACAGTTTTTGCTTTTTCCTATTTTTTTTTCAATTAACGATATCTTCAGGGGAATTCAATTAATTTTCTATATACTTATAAGCGAACCGCTCCTCTAGCTAGTTAACCATTTTTGTATGTCAAGAAGTGGTTAGGTGGATGAAACTTTTAAAAGCTGGACGTCTCAAACACTCACTGCAATTATGTTATAAAAGAAATTATTTATATCGTATACAATTAAAATTGTATACGATAAATTCAGAAGCCTAGGGAGATGGTTGCGTGTAATTTCCTGATGGTGGGGCGCTAAAAGTGGTATCCAATTTGGTTGAACTTTAATCTGTCAACGATCACACTCCCGACTGACATAAGAAATTGGATGCAGTGGCCTAGTGATTTTTACATTGTACTACATAGTACGGGGTCCTTCGTTTAAACTGCGAAAGTCTTATAAATTTGCCGTTCGAAATTCAGCGTTTGGGGGCATCAAGATGTTTCTAAATAAAATTATTGTCTGGGTTGGTTCCAAAAAATAGTTGAATAATTTCCCATACCATTACGACCATAAGGAATAATATATTCTTATCAGTTTTAAATGAGATCCATGTTAGAAGTGGGCGAGGTAATGATTGACAATCTTGTTATCATTGTTGATCTTTAGATCATGGCACGATGTTTCGTGTATCATATGTGATTCAAAGCCTAATCACATATACCTCGAAAGGCTTCAATTATAAACTTAGTTCTTATTACTCAAATGAGATCCTTGATAGACATAGTAGTTCCCAGTATAATCTATTAAAAAGCCTTTATTCCCCAACTTGAGTTTGAACACCAACACTGTGCCTGGTAAGCAAAGTATCTAGCTGTCATTCCTGCACCCATTTTTTATAGAGACAGTGATGTTAGATCTCCCAACAAAAGCATCATAATTCAGATTGTAGGCATCAAGAAACACCTTGAGAATGAGAGGCTCAAAAAGGATTACAGAATATTGCATTACCCACTTTCACTGTTCATGTCTAACTTAGGTGATCCTAAGTCCTTATTACCCAGGGCCTAGCTTTTTTCTTACAACCACATATGTGTTCGTGTGTACTTCTTACACGATGGCGAAACCTCCTGTTTTAGCGGAACCCGAATGGATAGCTTAAGATATGTTTTTCTGGGCAAATAATCGGATGATTTGTCAGATCATCACAGAGGGGAGCCCGTGGAAAAATAGTTAATTTATTGCTACGGCTGGAAATCGAACCCAGACCTTCTGCGCGGATGCACTAAATGCAGTCATAGGTGCAGTGAACTAACCCCCACGGAAATAAGCCCCATGGGGCTTAATTCCGAACAAAAAAGAAATAGCCCCCGAGGGGCTTATATCTTTTTGGAAATTGAAATTTGTCCTGCGGGTATTAATGCCTTTTGCTTATGGATTTTATTTCCTTTTCATGCATCCAAACTCGCACACATCCCAAATCCAACAGTACGCCCAAGCAGGGTGGTCGCAGGGAAGCAGCATGCCCTCAAATTCACATTCAAACTTCTTATACACCAAACTTGAATCGAATTCCAATTTCAAATGGCAATAACACCCGCAGGGGTTAATGCTTTTTCGTGGCAAGGCTTGTTTCCCTTTCCGTGGGGAGTCATCACATAAACCATTCGCCACTGAGCCCGTCATGTCTATTGCCGGCAGTTAAGGAATAGCGATATTCCCACATGATACATTCCTGGCTTAAGTGTGCATGCATCTAGCCACCTTGAACTAACGAATGGGCATTGTTTGATCTTGAAAATAAGCAAAACACAGCTCTGCCATACAATTCTTTATAAGTCGCAAACTTTTAAAAACGAAGGCATTCTTTTTGAAAAATTCAGCTCTATGATTCATACTTCAGCACCGGATGCACTAAAGGATCTACTTATTGATTATAGTTGCTCCTAAACTACTTAGCTGCCTCATTATTCTGAAAAATCAGCGTTTGGTAAGATCAACTCTTTAAAACATATACCAAGGTATCTAGGCCACGGCAATCATGTAAAGTACTTTAGTAAAAAAATCGGCAGTATGCCAAAACAGTAGATAAGCACTGTGAGTTACATAGGTAATGTTGTTGGCAATGGAGCCTTGACTTTTCTGCTTGGTTCTGTCCTTTCTAACAAATCGCCTAGCGTTTTCAAATTCATATCAAAGTCAATAGAAAATCCGAGTCTACCTCCCCAAGGATTTCCAAATAGCGATATAAGAACATGCATACATCAAGCTCAACAAAGTCAACTCCTCTCAATATCCAACCTCGATCCGGCCCTGCCTACAAACTATACTTCGCAACTTTACAAATTAATCATAGACATAATATTGTCGTGTTAGTTCAGTTCGTCTTGGTGCTGCTGCTCCCTTTTCGAAGCCCTCGAGTTACGTGTCAACAAGGACAACGATAATTATTTATTCTTTTTTAATGTCTTGGATTTTTAAAAAGGAGATAGTGGCCGTCAGCAAAGATACCGCGACAGTAATTTGAAATATTTTCTCTAATCATGAAAGAAAATAATTGCTTTGGTATTCTTCTGCATTTCCTTTCACTCTGTGTTTCTAATTAGGGTAAACCGTAAAAGGAAGCCGTCTAACAATATCCGTTCTCTTAGTTTACTTCCTTGTGCTACAACTCAAAGAAAATGAATATCCCGCTCGAAGCACCACTTGATTTAAAAACTTTTAAAAATTTTAATAACTTTTCGTTGCTTCCTAAGATATCTGACTTGTTGAAGACCTACTCAAAAGTATCTTTTGTCAATCGAGGTTGGATACCTCACATCGCAGAGAACTCCCATCCAACCTTGTAATTTAAATTGTCACTGAGTGATGGCTCACTTTATCCATAGATGCTTATAAATGTTTAAATGTGTATGCGTTAATCCCGAAATAGTGCACACCTACATAGCTGAAGTACTAAATAAGAGAGATAACATCTTGTAATTGCGCAGTTCCCGTCGCCGCAATATAAAGGAATTAGTACCATACAGCACTCTGCTTTACGCTACACGTCCTTACACACGCATTAGTGTAATGTAATTTTCATGTCTATTCTCTGAATCTTGGGGGAAAGGCACACGTTTTCATTATGACACAAGAGTGGGAGCAGGGGGAATGCAATAAAAATGTGTCACTTGTCTTGTTAATTCGTCCAAGGCAATAAATTTAGTTCATGTCCACCTGGTTTATGCATCGAGATTATTTTCCAGGACATCCATGAAAGATACAACCGGTAAAGAACGATACAAAAGAAACACTCAAACTGTATTTTTCCTTAACTCTAGATATTTGCATTAATTACAAACAGACTTGGACGGCCCGGCGTAGATACACATGTGAGACATGAAGGTGATTCGGCATGTGCTGTCATCCATATTGAGTTTCTGGTAAACGAGGGTGCTATAGTAACTGCCACAGCAGACGATACACTACATTTATGGAATATACGCCAAAAGTGTCCACAAGTAGTACAAAGTTTAAAATTTCAAAGGGAGAGGTATGTATCTTCGTATGCAGCGATTGAGTGGAAAATGCATATTTCTGTGTTGACATTCGGTTTATGCATATCGATTTAAATGCAACGTTGTGTCATTTGATATTTAACTTTGTCTCGTTTCAGGATAACATGCATTCATTTGCCCGTCGGAAGCAAGTGGCTCTATGTTGGCACAGAGAAGGGAAACATTCATGTTGTACATATTGAGACGTTCGCTCTAAGTGGATATATTATTAACTGGAATAAAGCGATTGAAGTGTAAGTATTTGACCTTTTGTTTTTTTAACTTTTTTGTGAATGAATGAAATCTGATAAAAAAGACAAGGTACTAAAATCTTAATGGTTTGTTAAGGTTCTTTTCAGTTTCATCATCAATCAGTATGATTGTAATATACAAAAATAGTGGTTTTCATTTTTGGCAGATCATGCAGAGATTTTTTCCTCAATTTTCTTGGTTTACCATAAAACTAAGCTTGTAGCTTAAGCACTATAAAAGTGTCCTACGGCTATTATCTCTGTCATGAAATTGAGAAGATCTTACTATTTAGTAAGTTCACAACCTAATTTTACAAACAAGACCAGTGACCACTGACCAGTGACTGTATAATCCTCGACTTTAGTGTTGCGAATTCCTAATCGCAAATTTCTATTCATCTTTGCATACCGTCTGTCTCTGTAAAGTTCGTCTCTATAAATGCTGTCGTACGCGGCTTTGAAATCGATGAATAGGTGGTCGGTATCGATTTGGACTTCTTGAGTTTTTTCCAGAATCTGCCGAAGTGTGAAGATTTGATTGGTTGTGGACTTTCCTGGCCTAAAACCACACTGATAAGAGCCGATCAGGTTCTTGGTAAACGGTTTCGGGGTTCACATATTACTACAGATAGAATTTTGTAGGAGATGTTGAGGAGACTTATGCCTCTGTAGTTGGCGCAGTTTAGATGGTCTCCTTTTCTGTAGATCGGGCAAACGATGCTGAGGTTTAATTCTTCAGGCATACTTTCTTCCGACCAGATTCGGCTTATTAGTTGATGGATCCTGCTTACCAAGTCATCTCCACTGGCTTTATAAAGCTCGGCGGGAAGGCCGTCAATCCCGGCAGCCTTATTAAGCTTCAGTTTAGATATTGCTGTTCTCACTTCAGTCAGGTCGGGTGGTTGGTAGTTTTCGCTGTCGTTGCCAATATTGAATGGTTCGTTCTGCCTTACAGCGGAATGTTGTTCGTCATCGCCGTTTAACAGTCTGCAGAAGGGGTTCTTCCATATCCTCAGCATCGACTGTGTCTCAACTACGATATTTCCTTGTTCATCTCTACAGGATTCTGTTCTGAACTTTGTATCCTTGGATTTGACGTTTTACACTTTGGTGAAACTTGCGAACATCTTTCCTGGATTGGCACCTCTCTATATCCTCGATCCCGCGCTTTTCTTGCTCTTTTTTCTTCTTTCTGAAAAGCCGGTGTTCTTCCCTTCTTCTCTGCCTATAGAGCTCAACGGCAGCTCTCGTCTTCACACGCAGCCTAGCCTTGTAGGCCTCGTTCTTGGCTGCGAGCATCTGTCGGCGTTCCTCATCAAACCAATGTTTTTTCGCTGGCGGGCGCGAGAGCACATCAATTGCGGCTGATCTAATGGCTTGTTGGCATCGTTGCCAATGTTCTTCGACTTTCGATGCTGGTAGTATGGTGTTAAGCGAGAGGAGGGATACGCGTTACGCGAATGTCTTGGCGGTCTCTTGCGATTACAGTCTTTCGACATTACATTTTTTCACAGTATTTATGGATTGTTGTGGCGTGGTGGATATCGGCATTCTTACCATTCTTACCAACAAGGTAGTGGTCCGAATCGATGTTAGCTCCTCGGAATGTTTGGACATCCAAAATACTGGATGCATGACTCTTGTCTATCGCAATATGATCAATTTATTTGCCCGTTCGTTGATCTGGAGACTGGCATGTCCCCTTATGGATATCGAGGTGAGGAAATCGTGTGATGGCTATAGTGGCATACCGCTCCAAATCCAATTCAATTATCCTGAGCCCGTTACCAGACATGTTGTCGTGAAGGCTATGTTTTCCAACAATACTTCTAAAGATGTCACAGTTTTTCATCCTCTTTTTACCCGGCCCATCCCATCGTTTTTCCTGGATGGCAGTTATGTCTGCTTTGTAGCAGTTCAGGGCTTCCGCTAGTTGTTCGCTTGCACCTGTTTAATGTTCTCACATTCCAGGTGCAGATACGAACGTCGTTGTCCTTTTTTCGTCATCAGTCCTTTCCGAGGCTATTGGTTGCTTCGTAACATGATTTTTTTTATGGTTGGGTAGTTTACCCATAGCACAACCCCTAACCTAGAGGGCCAGTTTCAATTCAGTATCCGCTACGGGATTGAGCGCTGCCGTTGGCCTTTCGGTTTATCTGCCGCCATCTCTGTTCAAGGGGCCTGACTGACTAACCCTTGAAATTCCTAGACAGCCTGTTGTCTTAATATGTCGAAGCAACTTGTCTAGGTTCGCTGGGATAGCAGGCCGGGTGTTCATTCCGTGCAATTCTGACCTGGCTGTTTATAGTGTTGCTGTTCTTCGTCGTATTATCAACACTCGCGCTTATCGTTTAGCAAGTTAAGTCCGGTTGGATGAGACCAGTACCCGATGGTTACCACTTGGAGGTAAAAAAATAAGCACTTGATGTGTAGTCGGAGTTACAACACTGGGCATTGCCAAGTTAAAGCCAATCAGAGTGTAGGGAGCTACTTTCTTGTAATAAAACGGTGTTTCACCTAATAGGCTTTTTTGAGAAAATGGATTTTTTCTAAAGTACTAATTATTTTTCTTAGAATCTGAGCATGTTGGTCCGTGTCATGTTGTACATATTTTTTTCGTGTTGTATCCCAGCTTTACTATTGTTAACATTTCTGAGCATCTCTCGATCCTCTATATCGCTTTTTTCCCTTCGTTCTTCTTTCTGGAGTTATTCTCTTCCCTTTTGACTACAAAACTCGACTGAAACTTTTTCACTTTCATTGCATTGTAGACCTCATTTTAAGCTGTGAACATATGTCAATATTAGTCGTTAATTGTAAAAAAAAAAAACACCACACGCCACCAGTATTTAACAATAGATACTGATGATACAGTTGTGGCCTGTATGGGACATTGACCCACACTGTCCACATTGCGGTGGATTAGCCTCAAACAAACTCTCTGCGGTCATCATATTATTTTTATTCGACGTCCTGCTCAACGAACTTCATGGTGTATCACATCAGCTTAAAACAGCGGCGTATAGAACTTCGCAGACTAAAGTTAGAAGGCGCTATTTGAGATGTTCTCCGTTCATTTAGAATTCTCTCGCTCTACTATCTCCTAGGTTTTCATGAAGTCCTGTGGAGAGTTTTTTTTAGCGAGCGAATTTCCTTGGAGAATTCCTTTTCTCATCTCGTTCATATGCAATTGTTCTTAATTATTTGCTTGAATTTGATGCACTACTTCTTCGTGAGACCTTTGAAATGTCTGTATTTTAATTCAAAGCGGTCTTCTCCATCTCCATACGGTAGCACTTTGACCTGCTTACAAGCAGTCTGTTCAATGCCATTGTACTTTGTGTTGCTGCAAGTGACCTTTTGATTATCCCTTGTTAAGCTGGTGATTGAAATTCCTCATGTCTTGTATTCTACATTCCATATGCACAATTTTACTAATGATTTTGTAAAGGTTGCCAAGAAATCTTCACCCTCCGTTTTTTCCTCCGTTGTCTTTGTCGAAACTATGCTATTGCAATGAGAAGGACATTAAAGATCAAAAGATATACTCAGTCTATATCGAATTTATGTACTTTGCGCCGTTCTTCGAAAACGACGTCAAAAAGGTTACGATGGTAAATTTCAAGTTGCTATTAATCAAAGTCCATAAGCCTTTCCTCAATCAAGGTAACTTTATCTGTAATTGAATACGTACATCCCAAATCAAAGCATCGCTCCACAAAGTACAAAACAAGTGCTTCACTGTGTCAACACGTGCACATCACTCTGATACGGACCTACCACTCAAAACCTCATCGAGTATAGAGGAAGCAGGGCCAACCCCAACCTGTAACCCTGACAAAGATTTATTCATAATTAATAGGAATTCCTCGTGCGAACACAGGCGGAATTAATTGAAATTCCTGTTGAAATGGTAGCCATACCGTAAAAAGGACAACGATGACCAGATACTGCTATCTCTGTCCTACTGAAGTGCCACTTGGGACCAACAAAGCCATCTCAACTCTATATCTACCAAGCACCACCGCCGCTGACTGCTTTTTAATTTACATTTTATTTCGGCAAAAACACAAAGCGATATTCAAGGGCTGTCAAAACCTTTCGACAATAACTTGTCCTCGGCTGACTGTTGGCTATCCGGTGAGCGAACTCTCCGCATCCGGTTCGCACACAATACGTGTTTGTTTGTGACTCGATTTTGTACACCTTTTCCCTGTCTGCCAACGAAGTGGAATAATGGAATCTGGGCGTTCTAGGATTAGTGGAAGGGGATTTTTGTGTCTCCTTGTAGTGAAATAAATGGCATACTTCTCCCAGCCCCATCTTCGTGTGAAACTGAACATTTGACCCTTCCAAAGGGGCTGTAGATGCGGATAAGTACTTCATAAAAACCCATTTCTGACTCAGTGCGTTGAATAAATTTCGAAAATGTTTACATGTTACCGTGTTCGTATGTGTTTGACCTTGTGTGCCTGTGTTGGGGAAGCTCTTTTCGCCTCAATATTATTCTAATTGTTGTTGAGCCTTACGCAATAATGGCACCTGTCTTGCTGGCGGAGTGTAAAAAAGTTGTATAGTACAATAATATTTGCATGCAATGGCACATGTGTACCTGTACATCCTACGTGACTGTAATACTATCATGTACAAATGAGGGGATATGCTGTTAAAGTATTGTTACCATGTAAGCGCCTACGAGTGGCTTTCAAACGCATATGCTGGGACATGGTTTTACTGTTTTTTTTATATGGTTTGGCCAATAAACATCTAAAATGCAGTAAACAATGTCCTCGAACTATTGTTGAGAAGAGATGACAGGCTTGAAAAAAAACAACATAAAAACTATAAAAAAAGGGATACATCGTAACATCGTGGTAAATATTTAATCAGGCATTCAAGAGTGCGGTGCTAAAAGTTTTATGTTACCTAACGAATAAAAAAAGTTTTAGAAGGCCTTTTTTTCAAATTTCGGTTTTTGTGTAGCCATAACACGTTTAAAAAGTGTGGTGAGTGGACATTTAAAACCAGAGATTTGGATCTGTAGCTGGGGAGAATTTGGCGATGACAATCTTTGTTGAGACTTTTGTTAGAATGGATATTTCGAAGAATAAAAAAGTGTTGACATCTAAATATCTCCTTACGTTAGTTTCGCTCAAGTTGGACTTGTGCATCAATGTGAGGCTATAGTTTCCATAGAAAACTGGCTCCGCCATTATACAAATCGATTTATGCTATTTTTTGATTGATCCAAACAACTCGGACAGGGTGCTTCCTTCACTGCGTTTGGTTCACTATATATGGCTGGATATAGCAAGAATATAATATATATTTCAAAACTTCATTGAACTCAATTGAAGTATCCGTGTTGTAAAAGCAAAGGTAAGGAAATTAAAGCGCGAATATTCTCCCGTCCCCGACGGCATATCCTTTATAGCTCTGAAAAAGTGTATTCACTACTCAACGACTCAACGACTTGCTGTTTTTTTCCAACTCTCAATATAAATGGGAGTCTTTCCTTCTATTTGGAAGTCCCCATTCATAAAAAAAGGCCCTGAGAACGAAATTTCTAACTACCGACCAATTGTTAAACTCTCCTGCATACCAAAGCTATTTGACAGCATCGTTTATGATACATTATTTGTAAATCCATTTTTTCTCCAAACCAACACGGATTTATTAAAGGTAGTTTGGTACAACCACCAACAACCTAACAGAGTTTGTATCTAACACTCTGTACGCATTAAAGAATGGCGTTAAGTCGATAATTGCCACTGAATTTAGTAAAGCATTCGATAAAATTTCACAGGAAATCATTATTTTTAAACTTAAAGCAGTAGGTTTTCAACCGGGTTTAATTGCTTGGATTAAATCATATATTTTTGAACGCCAATACAAAGTTGTGTTCAGATACTCTGTATCGGAGCTCTTTTAGCCACATCCGGAGCTCTGACCGGGATGTTTCACATCAGGAGTGCCTTAATGTAGCCATCTGGGTCCGTTGATATTTATTTTGTATATCACTGACGTTGACCTGTCATTGAAAACTCATATTTATCTGTTTATGCCGATGACATGAAAACCTTTAGGCGCGTTTCCTCCTCCGCTGACTATTACCGGCTTCAATCAGATTTAAATAACTTTTTAAGCTGGTGCCAAAAAAAACTCCCTGGAGCTCAATATCATTAAATGCCAGACCGTGACATACCCCCGTAAGCGTCTCCCGATAGTCGCGAATTCAATCTTTGGTGAGCCAGTACCTAATGTGCTAATGTGCTAACGTTATCTGTGAGATAGAACTTAACTGTCCATTTCATATTGATAATATCATCAGCGCCAGCGGAGCCAACTCCGCACTTAGGTTTATAAAACGGTGGTCTAAGGAATTCTTAAACTTTTTTTTTACTATTAACCACAACTTATTTTTCATAATATACATTTTTACAAGTTATAACAGAGTTTTCTACGAAGCTGAAGGCTTTTCTGCAGAAGATTATGTGACAAGAATTATGACATAATAAGTACCAACTTTTTGGCTTAGCATTTTTTTTAGATTGAAACTTACGTATGTAATTAATTTTATGTTTTTAATTAATTTGAGTTCAATAATTTGCAGTTTATTGGCTTTCTAATAGATCTAAGGGTTCATTTAAAAAAAAATTCTTGTTTTGTAATTTGTTATGTTAGAAAATTCTTGAGCTAGTTCGTTGATTGAAGACGGAACGCTGAACTGGAGTTGTCTTCTTCCATAGCAGTTGTAGCTTTTCGGGACTTTCAGCATACCTTGAGCACATCGTTTTGTATTCTTGTTGTGATTGAGGGGATGTATAAAGAGGTTGTCATCCGATAATTCTAAAATAATAGCCATCTTGAATAGCTGCTTTACATTCAGTACTTTAAAATGTGGATAGCCTTGTTGTGAATTTCTGCCGTTCATTTGCTTTAAAGCCGCATTTTGTATTTTTTGAAGCCTTTAAATGTGGGTGTTCACTACATCGACCACAGCAAGTACACCATACCCAAGCTTAGATTTAACAAGAGCATAGTACACGTGCTTCAAAACTGGAGCTGTTGCAGGATACTTCAAGTGGTTTATTGCGAATAAAGCCTTCCTCAAATCCATGCGCAGTTTATCGACGTGCTTGTCCCAGAGGAAATAAATAAATATTTGTAGCTTTCTACTAGTGCTGTTCGGTCAATGATCATTTATTATTGTAATTGGAATGTGCGTCGCTTTGAAACTTGGGTTTCGTATGTGCATCAATTTTGTTTTATTTGCGTTTATAACCAAGCCATTGTCTTGTCATCATTTTACAGCAGCATCAAATTCGTCCTGCATTATTGATGTCGCCATCTCCAGGGATCTATATCGCACCACAATCGATGTTTCGTTAGCTAAAGCAAAAGGAGTGGCTTTCTTGAAGACGTATAAAAGTTCGTTCGTATAGAGGATGAAAAGGATTGGACCAAGTTTTGATCCCTGAGGGACTCCGTATTCAATCTTTTTCCTTTCACTCTATGCATTCCTGATTTTTACACAGAACAGTCCGTCGTGCAGATATTCCCATAGCCATTCCGCCATAACACGGCGTCCCCACGAGCAATATTTCATAGAACGCAATGTGACATTATATGGAAATTGCTTGTGGAGACTTCAAATAGTAATCTATGAAAAATTTCTTTTTATGTATTGCTCAGTCCATTGCTTTCTATGGATAGTATTCTATGGGCTGTCATTTCTGTTTGACATTGTAAGATTGTTTGAGATAGTAAGCAATTGAAATGCCTACTTTTCATAGCATTCTATCATTATTTCTTTCTATAAAAAGTGACAGATAGTATGCTATCAGATATTGCTCGTGGAGACGCGGTGTTAACCACCTTATGCCAATGCGTCATAGAGATCCTAGTAAGTTGGAATGATTCAGAGTGTCATAAGTTTTACTGAAGTTCATGAATAGTACTAGTACATGGTGGCTTCTGTTCAAGCTTTGGTTAACCAAATTTGTAAAGCCAGAAGTTTAACTGTGCTTTTACATTTTTGGAAGCCGTACTGACTAGTATGTATGAGAGAGTGCTTGGATATACAATTCTGCAATCGTTCCATAACATTTTTCGATAACCGGTAGGATTTAAATTGGTCTATAATTGTTCATATCATTTATTACTCCTCCTTTGTAGATATGGTCGCCATTCGATTCGTATTGAGATTGTCATCCGTTTTGCTCTACGCGGTCTCCCCTGGGTAGACTGTTTTAATTTACCCTCCTACGAGGATCGTTTGAAATTAATAAACCCTTAATCCCTTCAAAAGCGCCGTGAAATAGCCGACATTCTTTTTGCAAATCAGCTTCTAGCAGGAAATATTGATTGCTACGCTCTGTTAGAAATGATATAACTCAACGCCAACTCTTGAAATCTAAGATCGTTTCCCCTCCTTCGACTCAATAATCCCCCGAACCAACTATGGCTATAACGAGCCAATGATAAGAATACTGCACATGGCTAATGAGCATCACTCCTTTGATTTTCATTGTAGCAAACTTGCCCTACGAAACTTCCTTATATCCCCCCTCATCTACCACTACTCCTCAACCCCATTTCTAATATATAAATTAAGCTAGGTTAGTTTAGTCTTAAGTTCAGCTTGTACTAAGCTTAAATAAACAAAGAAATAAATATAGCAAGATAGCAAGAATTACTATGTTCGGCAACATCACCTAACATATTGCAACAATCCGCATCAAGGCCAAATTCGCATTATCTGCGCCAATGTTGAAAGAGACGATATTTCGATGTCGATATCTCTAATTTGTTCTCGATTTCCAAAGACTGTCAGAATTTCCCCTGACAGCTGACACTACTCGGACAGTGAAAGTCATTTTAGTGTTGGGAATTCTTTAATGGAGTTTATTTGTGCCTTGGACAACTGCGATCCGGGACGTCTTACATCAATAGTTTGACAATTCCTATAAAAAGTCAAATAACTAATTTAAAATCTCTAAACGTTTCAATTTCATTAATTTAAAGCCTAATCCTATGGAAAAATTATAAATGCTTGAAAAAATATATTTTTCACACGACTTCATCTCATGACCCATCCATATCTCTCAAAGAATTTCTCTCACAGCCCTTTTCCTCCACTTCCCAACATTAATTTCAAATCGTGCACGAAATTGTTTTTTTTTAACATTAAAAAAGTCTTTAGCTCTCAATGTTTTTTTGCCAACCTTTCACAAATGCGGATTATGGCCTACATACATGTGTGTAAGCGCCATCATAACGTTTATTTATTTAGCGCAAGATAAACCTTTTAAAGCTCTCTGGCACTGGTATTTTTACGTTAAATCAAACATTGATTTACTATGCCTCCCTATTTTACATGGAAATCGCATTTGTGTAAATAAAAGCAAAAAGCATTTACACTCCTTTTTTGAAAAAAAGCTATAAAAGCCAATTATCTGACGTATGAGGGCGCACCATAACAACCGAATTGTGAATAATTCGACCAGGAATACCTCAGCTGTGAGCAATGTTATCCTTTTTGAGTTTACATAAAGAGAACACCATAACTCGAACCAAACAAGTAACAGGTCCCTTCTACTACACTCTTAGAAGAATGGTGAACCGTTTTTAATGCGTATGTGCTTCTTTTTTTTCCTAGTCAAGTATGGCTTTATACGGACGTGGGATTGTTTTAACGTTTGGTAACTTTTATGTCTACCTAGGGATTCATAAAATGTTATGAGGACTATCAGCATTTGGAGGTGACTGATGATGATTACAAAATGACAGCTTCTTAAAAAGTTACCTTTTTTTATTTTTATTTTTATATCAGTGGATCTACAAACACAATTGTGTAAAGAGACTTTCTTGTAGCATATATATATTCGGCCTGAAATGTGAATACTATTATGTACCTAGTACTAATTGCCTTCCAAGCCCTGGGACAAACTTCGATTGGTGATAGAAATCATTCCTATAATCCGAGGTAGATAAAGTGTTTTAATAAAAAAAAGTTATAGCTGTACCTTCTGGTTGACACCACAATCTTGACCTTGCTTTAATTTTCTGTAAAAGGGGTTTTTGCCATTTTCTCTTCTGTAACCGCTGCAGTGACATCTCATGGAGTCCGGAAAATGATGTCAACATATTGTCAAGATTGTCAATTACGTACTTTCGTGAGTGGCGCTACAGTTCTGAATTAGCTTGGGACTCAACAAATGTCTAAATCCTTATTTTGGTGTGTTTCGGCGAGGTCATTGCCAACCTTAATTGACCACCAAGACTGCTATGTAAAAACTAGACATTGCTCTATATAGTTTGTCTGTAAAAATGCTGGTATCAGTTTTGATTTCTAGGGTTTTTTGTCAGGAATATATCCAAGTGTAAAAGTCTATTCAGTTGTAGACTTTCGGGCTTAAAACCACACTGCCATCCTTAGAAAATCTATCTGAAGAGACACCTTTCACGGAATCATGAAAATACCAAATACGCACGTGGGGTATGAAACATCGCATTAATATTCAGCTTGCGCTAGGCAGCTAATTGTCGGTACTCTAATATTTGTTCTTCAACTACAAATAAGTAAATTTAATGAGTTTCACAGTTTTCAATGGTGGAGTGTTGTGAGCAGGGTAGTGTGGTGTAAAAGACATACCTATGTGTATATTCGTTTTGTTTAATTTATTCCAATATAGTTAAATGCAATTTAAAAATATAAATTTCACAATTCATTTTTTTTTTCTCTCGCAAAAACTTTTTTATTTTCGTCGACAAAACTCAACCGTATTGGTTTCCAAATTCGAGTAGAACACAGCAGTGGATTTTTCCAAAAAAATAAAAGTGTTTGAGATTTCTATCCGTTTTCGATGTTATCTGCTATTGGTAGCGACTATGTCTAGGGCTGCCGTCGAAACCCCATTTCAATATTAACTTTAAATTCTGAGGCTGATTTGTTGTTTATCAAAATGCAACCTAATTTTGCATTTCTAGTAAGCGGCTCACAGTCTAACCTTAAAGTCGCAGTTTTTAACAGCATGGAAATTTCAATTTACCTTTTTTCTAAATACATAACTGAATTATACTTGTGCCTTGTAAGCCTAGCTTCGATTAAAAGAGATAATGCTTCTTCACGAGACAGTTTTGTGACTAATTACTTGCACGTTTCATTACTTCTCTCTATTCAGGGGCGCGTGTGGATTCCAAAGTTGCCACTTCCTTTACCAAATTGGATGCTTCCGAATTCCCCACAGATCTCAATGACATCTAACTGGCATTATCAAGCACTGGTAGTGGAACTTTAGCTCGACTGCAATTTATCATTTGGTCAGCTCAAAACATTTGGCAAATTCCAACTCATGTCTACCGCTCTGTTTGGGTGACGAATATTTGTTGAATAATTGCGTTGCATTAAGCCACTCTTTATTTTTTCGTAAGAAAATATTGCATGCGAGCCATTTCAGTTTTACTTGAGATGCGAAACGAGATAAAGCTTTGTGCAAAATTGGTAAAGAGTTTTAAATGTCACTGTATACCATGGTATACAAAATTTGCACTCCTCATAATTTCGGACATGCAGATATGACTCACAGGCCGCTTATCACAATATTCTAACAAAATCATAAATTTAGGATTAAACCTTAAATTCTTAACTTTCTCTTACAAAGAGAAAGATATTGTATTTGTGAAAATTTTGGACCTCGAGATTTTGATTGATTCTAACATTATGATGATAGCGAAACCGAAAAAAATTGGTTTTTGGTTTGTCGGTCCGTACTAGTGGTCTCTACAGCCTAAACGACTTGACAGATTTTCTTAACATTTCGACATGTTTTCTTCAAACTTCGTAGCGTTATTTTGGTCATAATTCTAGGCCATTTTTTTGTTTGCTAAAAAATTATACATACCCTCAATTTTCTCGAAAACGGCTCTAACGATTTTGATTAAACTGAATACATACTGAAATCATATAAGTGTCAACAAAACTGCATACCCAGTTTTTTTTCTAAAAAATCCATAAACCGGATTTTTGCGTTTATGCCTTATAAAGAAAATTTTCAATTTCCCGCAAAATATTTCGTCAAATTGAATCAAATTTAATTTATATACTACTCTCCTATTCTCTATACTATTCTTTTTTTTTCTAATATTAGCAATGGTACGTGTACCTTTAACAATGCTCAACTTTGCAATTTCCTGTTGACAAATGGTTTAAATAATTCGCATGGTGTTATGCTTTTCTTAAAGATACAGTATTTTCGTTGAAGTTTGCATTGTCTTTTGTTTTTTTTTTTAAACCAACACAAAAATATACTACTATGCCATGTTTTATAGCCCAAAACCCCACTGTCCGGCATTGCTGATTATCGCACAATTGAGGATCCCATTTGTAAGATTATGTTTGATATCTCAGTTAACCAAAACGGAGTTGCTAAGCAAACTTGGAATAATCTGCAAATCCTGATAATAATCGCAAGTTAAGTCGATCTAGCCATGTCTGCTTGTCCGCCCACCTGTGCGTCAACACTTGTATGCCACAAATAACATATTACCGCTAAATTAAATTATCTTTTGAGGTTGGATGTTGAAATTCGGTACATGAACTCTCTGTTAAATAAAGCTAAAGAATTGTAAACATATTTCGAAAACTCACTTTGTTTTTTTTTCGGCAAAACCATTACAATCATTTAATAACCACTTTTGGGAGCAATTTCTTCAAATAAAAAACATTTTTAATAACCTATTCAATATTATAGTAAAAATCGGTCCACTTAATAAAAAAAAAGGGTTGTGAGGTAAAATTTTGGCCAACTAACGCACGCATTCGCATTCACAGCTAACAGTTTAGGGTTAGGAAAAATGGAACACTATACAAGTGCCCACCGCATTTTCGTTGTATATAGATTTTAGAAGCGTGTGAAAAAAAACTTAAGGAGACATAGGCATAGCGAACTCCCTAGTTTCAATCGAACAACGTATAAATGTCTTTTGCTTTACTTTGCTTTACCTAAGCCCAGCAACGCAAATGTGGAATACTCTGCATATATCTACTTTTATCTTCCATTACAGTATACGATTGTTTGAAACTTATGTGCATCGATACCTACCTCAGTTTTTCTTTGTACTTTCTTTTTTTATTTTATTTTCTTTTCTTATATTTGTTTGCGCAGGCATAAAGGGAATTGACTCAATGCCTTCACTATGCAAAAACAAATAAATGATATTCATAGCTCGCCTGATGCACCCCGATCCACGAGTTCTTAATTTCCATAAATAGTGATTTCTACTGGCCTCCATTCACCCAAATAATAATACGTACTTTCTGTAGCGTTATTTGAAATCTCAAGCTTATGGAAACAAACACGGATAATAATATTCTTGGAGGACAATATACGAATAGAAATAACCAGTACCTAAACACTTCCAAAAATTATGTAAAAACGAGCACATAGCAACATTCGTTCTGGCGGCGGTCCTTTGCACAAAAAGTGTACAAAATATCCCAAAGATTTAAAAAGACCTATACGAGTTGCCTGAATTCTTAATTTTATAAAGAATTAGTTGTAACCCGCCGCGGTCCGCTACACACCCAAGCTGGGATAAAAAAAGGGTGTTTTTTTAGAGGTAAAGAACTTTGAATTGAAATAAATCACAAGAAAATCGTTTTAATGTCCATCCATTCGGCTTTATTGGAAGCATAAATTTATGCTAATATTGTTTAAATATAATTTCGGGCATGTGGCCGCCGCGTTCAAACAAAGCCAAGTAGCATTCTGGGCCGTATGTCGGCAATAACGCCACGAATGTTGACTTCCAAGTCTCCTAACGTTTCTGGTTTGTTGGCGTAGACGAGCAACTTCACATATCCCCAAAAAAAATAATCCAATGGTGTCAAATCACACGATCTTGGTGGCCAATTGACAGGTCCATTCCCCGAAATTATGCGCTCATCGTTTCCTACAATAAATCGATTGTGACGTGCGCTGTGTGGCATGTAGCGCCGTCTTGTTGATCCACATCTCATCCACATTCATGCCATCCAATTCGGGAACAAAATAGTCTCTCCAGCATCATTTCGGAAGAAGTATGGTCCAATGAATCCACCAGCCCATAGAGCACACCAAACAGTCAGATTTTGTATATGTTGTGGCGTCTCAAGGGTCTCCTGTGGATTCTCTTCACTCAAAATGCGGCAATTTTGCTCGTTGACGTAGCCATTCAACCAAAAATGAGCCTCATCGACATCAATCTCATTTTCGGGCCATACACCGAAATCACGACTTAAATTCTTGCACAAGCTGGATCTTGTAAGGTCGTAAGCCAAGATCTTAACGCAAAATCTTTCATAAAGTTGATGGACAAAGCTCAATTTGCTGTGCACGGTGGCGAATCGATTTATTCGGGTCCTTTTCAATACTTTGCTCTACAGCGGCAATTGTTTCTTCGGTGCGCACTGTTCGAAATCTCTGCTGATGCGTATTATCACATAGAGTAAACGTAGTGCGAAAACGATCCATGGTTATCCGAATTAATTGCTCTTTCGGTAAAGTTCGCGAACTGAACTATTATTTTCGAAATAAATTTGCTCGATTTGAAAGCGTTATTAATTTGCCAACCTGTTCATGATGAAATGGCTAACCAAGCTGAACATAAATGACATTAGAGTTGCCCGATTTGACCACAAAATGTCAGTTTTATCTCCATTCGAAAAACCAACCTCTAAAAAACACCCGTTATTGTAGCTATAGTATAATTTCATAGCACTTTATATTTAAACACTCCCATTTTTAAAACGACTAAACAAAAACAAGTTGACAAATATTAAATGTAAAAAAAACGCGATTAAAAAAATGACCTTTTATTGGATTACCCGTGATAAGGATATTTCCCGAAACTCACGCAAGTTTTGAATTACCAGAAATTTGTGCACAAAACTTTATGGCAACAAAAAAAAAGTTTGAAAAGTTTTGTGAAATTTTAGGCGTAGCAAAAAGCAATGACTATTACGCACTATTGTTCAATTAACAGAATAATTTAAGCCTAATGATCATGCACAGCGAATAGAGTTATCTGAATAGAAGTAAATCCCGATATTTCGACCAAAATCATTGTATGAGTTTGAGATCATTTTTTATGGCTTTCGTCAAAATTGGCGGATTTAAGGTACCCACATTTTATTGGCGAAAAATAAATTCATCCATAACATGTAACTTTTAGATATGGATATTGGGTTGCACTAAGACCATACTTCTTTAAAAATGAGCCAGGCAAGTAGTGACTGATACCCGTTATCGCGACATGATAATTGAGTTTTTTTTTGCTGCCAAAATTGCATGATATTGATGTGGAAGACATGTATTTTCAACAAGACAGTGCCGTAGAACAAATCAATTACTGCATAAGACATTTCCTGATCATGTACTCTCTCGTTTCGGGTGATCAGAATCGGTTCCATTAATCATGTGATATCTCTGGATTTCTTTCAGTGGAGTTATTTATAAAACAGTGCATATGAGCCAGCAAAGCCGTGGAGGCATGAAGATTAAGTTTTTATTGCTTAATTTAGTGCGCCCGCATGGGGCCAGGAAGTTAGTTAAATAGTTGATGAGTCGTCGGCTAGTTGGTATTAATTTTTTACAATCATTTAAGTTAGTTTTAAGATGCAGCAAAAAAAATGAATTAAAAAAGGCGTGGAGCCCATTGGGTCGGTGTGCCATTACCCAAAGTGTGACCTATGCTTATGATTTTGGAGAAATGTCCGATATAAGCAAAGATTTATGAAAACGAACCTCAAAAGCCTCACACGTGATCCTACTTCATTAGTCTACACTTCGATAACAGCCATCGATGGAATTGTTGCCATTGTATTAAATTAGGCTCCATATGTCAATCGCATTAATTTATGGTCCTATTTTTCGAAATTTGTTGTAAACAGTGGATCTTAGGATATTTTCGAAATTGATATAAGTATGTATTGGTTCCTTTACAAGGTGTGTCGAGCTGATAGAAATGACTGACGCATTGGCTCATCTTCTTTTGCTATTTGCTATTAAGTCGAAATTAGTAAATAGCATGATCTTATATATTAAGCAACAACTAGCTTAAATCTATTGATCGCTCTTCGCAACAGATTTAAAGGAAATGAGTTCCGAGTAACTATCATGGGAATAAATGATTCCTTATCCTGCCGCTAAAACCCTTTTTATAGTTTCCTTCTTTCCATTATGTGTTTCTTTAACATTTTTTTTTCTTGTTTTTGGACTCGCTAAATTAGTCCACCACAGCTATAGTACTATAAATTTCCTTCTGATATTCTAAAGGACCCCACTTATGGGTAAATAAACGAAGTACTAAGTGAAAATCTCTCTTACTTAACTTTATTAAAATAAACCAAATATTTTATTCCGCATTTTGGTTTTGCATAAAGAAACTTCAACTGAAAACTATGTAAAGAAGGTTCTTGCAACCCAATTACATAGCCAATCAACCCGATTAATGCAAGTCTAACATTGAATAAGTTATCCAAGTAGTTTCTCCACATTATTGATATTAATTTCAAAGCATCCTTTGCAAGGACGTCTTTATAAATATATAAATTTTACAAATTTAATGATAGAGTTTGCATAAAATTACTTAAAATCATGAAAGGACTAGCGAAATTCTATTAGTTCTCAGTTGATACGTTACCCGCATAGTCATGGCTATTACGATTACCCTTGCCATGGCTTTATCGATTTGTCCTTTTTGTGCGCTCTCATTTCCAACTACTCCTGGACCCATTTAAATTGCCACTTCAGCAAGTCGTCCTTTTTTTTGTGTAAATTAAAACAAATTTCTCTTGCAACCTTTCGTTTTACGAGGACATACTTTTCGAATGTAACTGAAGTTATGTCGCACACACTCATACACCCACCACCGTTATCTTCAATGTGCCACAAAGTAAGACCATTAATTAGAAAGAATATATTCAGAAGCAAAAACGCGTTAGTTTATGCCGCATGGAGTGAAAACAAAAACCCTTTAAATCCTCGTAGAACATCTCTTTCTACTGACTACCGGTTTATAAATAGCACCTTTGCAAGAAGTGGGGCAAAATCGTTCTTCAAAGGTCGAGTGGAATTGATTTTTTTTTATTTTTTTCAGGGTTAATACTTTGCAAATAATGTCGACCTATTTTTTTTTTGCACCGCCGCCATTGCAATAGATAATATTCTTGTAGAACCTATCCTGTGTGTGTGTGTGTGTGTGTGAACTATACTCTGAAGGGTATAGCTTTATACAATAAAGCTGAACATGAATCTGAATCGCAGGAGCATTGGCGGCTGGCTTTTGTGTCTTCGCTCCTCACTCACAAGCACTCATTCGCCATCGCTCTTTCACACTCCAGGGGGGGAAGCTAGAGTGGGCATTGTTATGTTGGACAAAGAGATTTTAATTACCGAGCTTTTAACTCGATTTATTGTTGCGTTAAATGAGTGCAAATCGTATCCAGGCGAGCATTTTCAAACAAATCTAGGTACTCCAAATAGCAGTTGTGTACTGGATGTATATTTACTGTTTGTTTTTATAACAGGAGTTTTTGTGATTTACACAGATCCTCGAATTGCGTTTGTTTATAATGTATTGGGTATGTTTTTAACACTCATTTTTGTTGAAATATTTTGAAAATGCGTTTTTGAACTAAAGTAACACAAGCGAAAGTCTGACTTTGCCTCAAGTCGAGTATGTCATGCAGGTATATTCGAGTTGCTCATATGTATAGGATGCGCTATCTTTCGCGTCAGTATGTGAATATTGAATAAATTTTAATAAAACAGCCGATTTCAACACATAAGGTCTTTTACAATTTATTTGGAGTAATTTTTTAATTGCTGCGTTTTGCAGCGTTTTTGAGCATAAAAGGCGTTATAGCAATTATTTCTGCACTAATGATTGCTTCGAGCTTGTAAATGATCTGAGGCTTACTGGCGTATACTTTGCTTTTCAAATAATACCTCAAAGAGAATTCCGGAGATGTCAAATCTGGAGATCTGGGTGGCCAGTCATTTTCGCCATTTTTTTGTGGGGCAGAAGCAACGATTTGTTAAAACCTGTAACCGTACAGACTTTTTTCACATATATGAGGTATCTACCGATATCGATTTACCATCAAATGTTTCACGTTCTCTGAAGAAAAATGGTCCAATGATATATTTAGCGCTAACTCATTCATGTTTTTTCCCCTAAATGCGGCAATTTTGCTTTTTAACGGCCCAAAAAGTGTGAAACGGACACCGTCGGTCTTCCAAATGTTCTTTCAAAAATCAAGTTCAGTTTCAACCATTGGAACGTATAGGCCGTATTCCAAGCGACGCGACGTGGGCGGTCTGTCATCATTATTCTTTGAGTCAATTGCACTTCGTATTAAAGCAAATGCAAATCATCCTTAAAATGCGAAGCAAGGTTGTTACAATGCCATTAAAATGCTGAGCGCGGTGACGATACCAACTAATGTCTATCGCTTACTGCTTTAACCAGTTCATTGGCCTTGATGAACAGCATTTCGACGATCATCCACTGTCCTATACTCAGCTAATTTCGACACTAAACGACTTGTTGTTTTGTCTGGCGATGCTTGTAAGCCACGATATTTTCAATGTTATGCTTACTTACTTCCTTAAGTGACGCTACAGTCCGGAATAAACCTGAGCCTCAACCAACATGCCTCTCCAATTAGCCCGGTCCTAAGCTAACAGCCTATAGTTGCGCACTCCAAGATGGTTGAGGTCGGTTTCTAATAGTGCGCCCCACTTAAGGCGAGGTCTTCCTGTACTGCGTCCTGGTTGGGAATCGAACCGGAGTATTGGTGTCCATTCGTTCAGTCATGTCCTAGCCATCTTAAACGTTCAATGCGGAGTTTTTGGACCAGGGGCATGTCCTTGTATAGCTCATATAGTTCTTGGTTGAATCTTCGTCTCCATAGCCCATCAACGCAACCGGGACCGTAGATTTTTCGAAGAATTTTCCTCTCGAATCGACCAAGGATTTCTTCATCTGGTTTTGAGACGGTCCATGCTTCGGCACCGTAGAGCAGGACTAGGATGATCAGGGTCTTATATAGGATCTCCTTAGTAGTTCGAGTGAGGCCATACTATATATACTAGCCCGAAGACAAAGCAAACGTGGCTATGATATCACGTTGGGTCCTACTAATGATGTCAATATCGTCGGCGTATACTAGTAGTTGTACCGATTTTTGGAAAATTGTGTCTCTGGAGTTGGCTCGTGAGTTTTGCACAATCCTCCCAAGAATCAAATTGAAGAAGTCACATGACAGCGCTTCTCCTGGCCTAAATCCTTTTTTGGTATTGAATGTGTCGGTGAGGTCTTTTCCGACCCTGATGGAACAGCGAGAATTCTCCATCGTCATCCTAGACAAACGGGCGAGATTATAGTTCGTCTCTATAAATGCTGTTGTATGCGGCTTTGAAATCGATGATTAAGTGGTGGGTATCGATTTGGACTTCTTGGTTTTTTCCAGGATCTGCTAATGTTTGAAAATTTTATCGGTTGTGGACTTTCCTGGCCTAAACCACACTGATATGGGCCGATCAGGTTGTTGGTAAACGGTTTCAGACATTCGCATATTACGGCGCTTTTCTGGCTCTTTTTTCTTCTCTCTGAAAAGCCGGTGTTCTTCCCTTCTTCTCTGCCTATAGAGCCCAACAACAGTTCTCGTCCTTACCTGCAGCTTGCGTTGTCGGCATTCCTCATCAAACCAGGGATTTATTGTTGGTGGGTGCGAGAAACCTAGCACATCAGTTGCGGCTGATCTAATGGCTTGTTCGCACCGTTGCCATTGTTCTTCGACATTCGATGCTGGTGGTATGGTGTTAATCGAGAGGTTGAAGGTTACGCGTTTCGCAAAGGTCTTGACAGTCTCTTGCGATTGCAGTTTTCACAGTATTTCCGGATTGTTGTGGCGTGGTGGATATCCGCATTCTTACCTTACAAGTTAGTGGTCCGAGTCGATGTTAGCTCCTCGGAATGTTCGAACATCCAAAATACTAAATGCTTGCCTCTTATTTATCGCAATGTGATAAATTTGGTTGACCGTTCGTTGATCTGGAGACCTATATGTCCACTAATGGATATCGAGGCGAGGAAACCGTGTGCTGGCTATAGTGGCAGTAAAGTTTGACTTTTACCCAAATGACTTCTGCTGGAGTTGCATTAAAGAGAACCAGAAGACAACTTTTCATCGTCTTTGGGCCTGATTTCTCACGGTAAATTGGCAATAATTTTATAAGATATAAAAAATTTTTTTTAGGATAGATTATTTGAAGGTGTAAAATTAAACATATAAAAATTATATCGGTTAAATTACTTCATTCTGAATTTACTAACACTTGTGCTAGGTTACGCCATTTTGAATTATTGTTCGCAAAACGTTTGGCGGCAAATTGGTGATTTCTTCTTCAATGTTTACTTGTTACTTGCTATATTTCAAGACTTCCGAGATTTGTGCCATTTTGTGCAAGCCCCAATGAAAGAAGTCTGCCGCCCTCAAATCGCTCAAACGGGAAATCACACGGCTGGGAGATTAATGCAACTCGCAATCGTTTTCCGAGCTGTGGAAGTGGATGCCACAAATTATTGAAACTATTGAGACATAATTCAACATTTTTTTTAGATCCTCAAAAATATTTTATCACATAGTTTATGGCATTTTATCATCAAAGGAATTTTTATATAAACAAATTGTTTTTTTGTCAACATAAAGAACTCCCACAGAACAAATTGTCAATGCAAAGCAAACAAATGTTCACATAGACTTCCTGCTTCAATCATTGCGAACATATATCAAATTGATAAAGGAACACCCAAAACAAATCAAATTTTAATTTACGGTTTTCCAGGAACGAGTTTTTCCGTTTTTTTCTTAATCCCGCTCGGACAACTTTTGTATGACTTTAATCCATCAAAGGTATTAATCTGCCTGTCAAAACCCAAATTCAATATCATAGGAACAAAGCGAATTTATAATGCTGTCCAACCTGGAAGGCTTATGGGCACTGACTGCCCACATGCATCCGTTGGGTGATAAAGAACACCTCCTTTAATCAATACCCAAATGGTTTTCAGCTTTGAGTACGCAGGATGATGACGAGTCCTTAGCAAAGCAGAGTGTGACGGTGCTGTGTAATTGATTAAGTCATATCGGTGATGGGTTGACGGTGTAGGTATGTGACAAGCCACATCAGGTTTATCCCTCCATTAACTTTTAACGGATGCAACCACATATACGTGCATACTTGTGTACGGGTTTAAGAGGTTGGAAAGGGTATTTCTTGACACTTACTGTGAACATATAATCCGATTGTCGAGGAGTATTCTACAGTAATGTGGTACTTGGAGAATGTGATTAGAAAGGATTGCGATTGTTATGCAAAATTAATTAGTTTAATTGTACACAATGAGTCTCATACACTAATGCATCCTCGTTTTTCTTGTCTTGTATCGGAATGATAGTTTTTTGGTAAACGCCATTCATATGGAATTTCCTACCAAGGCACGTTCGAGGATTATTCTTTAGCTCGAATGCATGTGTTTTTAAATTTTCAGAACCTAATAAGAATATCAGTATCTTACTATGAATTTTCTAAATGGGATAAATAAGGCAAAATGTGAGATGAAATCACATTACGCGAAGTGATCGCTTGCATTACGTAGACAACAGCGCAATAATCGGACGTTATTGTGATCTGTAAATACATGGTGTACGCCGGGAAGGTATACTACTTTGTTTGTGTATAATTTTTGATTAAATGAAAGAGAACGGATCTTATATTGATAAATGTTTCATTTAATGTCGACAACTATGTATGGAATAAAATAAAAGGTAAATTTCCGCCTCTGTTAGTCTCCCAAATGCGAGCCTTCTGAGCACATTTTTCATTACATTCTCACACTTTTCACGCGGTATTTCATTGATTTCATCACGAAAATTTTACTTGAGTTGCTCAAGCATTTCTGGTTTGTTTGCATAAACCTTGCTTTTCAGATATCCCCACAAAAATAAGTCCGGAGCAGTCAAATCAGGCGACCGTAGAGGCCAATCAACATCACCATTTATTGAAATAACTTGTTGTGGAAATAGGTCTCACAGTAATTCCATTGCAATCCTGGCTGTATGCGATGTGGAACCGTCTTGTTGATACGACATGTTAATCAAGCCCAAAGCAAGCAGTTTGTGGCGTTAAAAAATGTTCAATCATATCATGATATCATGGGGAGCGACCCATTAACAGTTACCGTTACGCCGTTTTTATTTTCAATGAAGTAAGATCCAATGATTCCTCCTGACCAAATTTAATGGATGTAAAGGTGACTGATGAATAATTTGAGGGTTCTCCATTGTCCAGAACCGACTATTCTGTTTATTCACATATCCATTCAAATAAAAATGTGCCCGTCACTCATTATGATTTTTTCATGAAAATCGGGGTTGTCATGGGCTAGCTGTAACATCCTATTGGCATATGTACGTCGGAGTAAATGGTCTTGTGGAAGAAGCTCTTGTTTCAACTGAATATTAAATGGAAACAAATGCAAATCCTTGTGCAAAATTGTGGCCAAAGTTGTTTTTTGAAGGCCAAGCTCCTGAGCACGGCGTCGAATTGAGGTTGATGGATTGTTTCGAACACTTCCTTGAGCAGCATTAATGTTTTCAGCCGATCTTGCAGTATGTTGTGGTCCATGCTTGGGCCTATTACCTACAGACCCTCTTTCTTCGAAATCATTCACTACACGATAAATAGTGCGTTTTGTTGGCACGTTGTTTTCCCCAAAAATTTCGTCTAACTTTCTCATTCTCATCTCACAGTAATCGATGATTGATTTTTATAAAATCTTTTATTTACCGAAATGGCGGCAAAACAAAGTAGTATACCTTCCCGGCGGACACCCTGTAAAATATAAACGACAGTTTTGTCTTAAGTGATTTTGGAAGATTTTGTCAAAAGTTTTCAGTTTCAGTTTCATTTAGAAAGTATAAATGCCGAGCAGTCCTTGTTTGATTCCCAGCCGTAGCAACACATGATTTTACCCTAGCTCTCCTCTCGCGATGATTTGTCAAATCATTCGAGTATTATCGGTTATCCAGAAAAGCTTATCTTAACATAGCCTTTCATATTCGGCGTAAGACAGAAGGTCCGGGTATCGTTGAAAAAGTACACACACAAATGAAGCAAAATCGATGATCCCATGTCATGTCAACTCTGAATATAAGGAGGACACACAACTGTTTATATATCACTGATCAGGTATGATTTAACGTTGTTGGATAATACAGTGCGTGGGGTTAATGTTAAATGGGAGGTAGATGAACCCTTAACCACCTCAAATCTTTTGCTACAGGACATGTTGTCTATGTTTATCGCTTATTTTGGTGAGATATACTTTGTCTTCTTCTTGACAACTAGATGACCATCGCTGTTAGCCTGCTCATCAATTACCATAAATTCTCCTAACTTCTACCAATGATGTCGATATCGTCTGCATATCCCATTAGCTGGGCAGATTTGTTGAAGATAGTGCTTTTCGTGATTACACCTGCCCATCCATCGTAACTTTCTTTGGCTATCTCCGGTTATATGACGCGACCAACGTGAAGTCTCTATTTCGTTTACCATGTTCTTCTTGTTAAAAAGTCGAGCTCCGAATTTGTCTGCGATGAGAAAAACGTTAGAAAAAGGGACCAACTAAGACCTATCAATGTTAAACACATATATAACTTTTGTAATAATCATTTTGTTTGTTTATACCTACATTGTTTGGTTTTGTTATATTCTGTCGCTTTTTTTTATTACACTATCACGAATACTCTGCCTTAGCTGTCTTATTTAAATATTTTTGCCTTTTAAATATCGGCATACAAAAAAGTTGGGCGCAATAATATTTGATGAACAAGGTGGCCTAAGAAATCTGACTTTTTTTTTAAATCAAAAGTTCGATATAAGTTAACGCATCGGGTTCATAACGGGTAATTTGTTAAGTGTAGTTTTTTTAAATGGAATAAAACAATCAAATTTGCATCAAATATTCAAATTTGTTATTGTAGTCGATAAATAGACCTTTGCCGTTTATGTTTTTAAGGCAACTTCATGTAAATGTTGTCCATGACTCCGTTTTAAATGTTCCATTCGGAAGGTCCAATTTTCGTCACTTTTTCGAGCATTTCTTCCTGTATTCCACGAGCTGCGCGTGTTATGTTATCATGTAAGGCTCCAATCGTGCACGGCTTGTCAACATAGACTAACGACTTAACGTAACCCCACAAGATTATGACGATCATAATATGGTCGTAACAAACGGTGCATATTTTTCACAGTGCACGAATTGTGATAATAAATTTCAATAATTTGCAATCGTTGCTCGTTTGAAAATCTCTCCATGATTAAATGGCAGAGTATACTGAAAACTTTTCACTTTGTCAGATGACGTTGCGATTACTAAATTACATTACTTACATTACTAAACATTACTTAACTCTTAAAAATCACCCGTAAGTTTGCAGCAGTATTCGATCGCGATCGCTCCATTTTGTTGGAACCACAAATTAAAATGCTTCTTCGCCATTGGCCTAAAAAAGTTGTTGATCATTGTTCTGTAAGAAGTCCGGAAATCGTTTCTGGTGGGTCATCCTCAAAAATATGGACCGATAACTTTTTCAGTCATAAAACCGCACCAAACAGTGCAGCTTAATGGGTGCAACTGATGCTGGTGCTATAAATTTCCAAGAACTCAATTATAACCTGCAAAAAGAAATAAAAAAAACAATTACTTTGGAAAATAAAAAATTTATTCGAGGTCTTACTTTATTATTAAAATTATTTATTGTTGTTTTTTTTTTGTCTTTTTAGCATATTTTTACATCTAGGATGTTGGGAGCATAGTGCTTATAATCACAGTACTACAGGGACTGTAGTATCTGTTCTCCTTCTGTGATGTCTGTGCTTTATAATTATCCCACTAAGTATATTTTGAACCGACTCGTGTGTTGAAATTCCCAAGTGCAATTTGTACATCGTACTCCGAATGCGATATACAGACATGTTTTTTATAGTTCTATACTTTTAAGTTTAGAATATATTGTGTTATCTTTATTTTTTATATTATTTATTTATTTATAACTCACCGACTTAACTTAACGTCAAACGCTCTAGACCTGAGTCGACTCCCAAAAATGTATCCACATGGCAACATGTACAACCTCTGGTTGCAACTGTAATAAAAGTCGCACGTTTTTTTCTACTTTCCAATCCTATTCTTCGTATTTTCTAAATCACTTAAATATCTTTCCTCTATCGAGCTAGAAAATATTTAATACTTAAGACCTTGAGATTCTTTTGGTAATTAAAAATTGTATTTCGGGTTATTAGAATGACAAGCGGATGTTGTCAATGTCAATAAAATATTTTAATAAAGAGCCCGGATAACGTAAACTATAAAACGGAGAGTTCAGAAATTGTTCATCAGATCTTAGGCAACACATTATTGATTCTGGAAAGTGAAAAAAAATTAGCTTATTACTAGCTTATTACAAAATATCACCAAGAGTATATGTTGCGACAATAACGCAACGCTTAAAATTTGTCAAGGCGACTCAATTTTAGTTCTTACTTTTTTTACGTCCCGCATGGTCAATTGTCAAAGGGAAAAGAATGATTTTTTTCGTAGTTGTCGTTGACATAAGACAGATGGCTTTTTTCAGCTGTCATTGGGTGCGTTAGCAACAGTATATACATACACTATGCAGCGTTTATATTTTAAAGGTGTTACTCTTAAGTAGCTTTTAATGGCCATTCGGGGTCCTTTGTTGGTAATTGACGCCTTCGTTGATTCCATCTTAAAAATTGGTATGCTTTTGTCGAAGAACGGTTCTTTCAGAATGAGTTGATTTTCCTATTGTAATTTACAAATCTCAAGCTAAATATAATAAGTCATGTTCGATTTTGAAATCATCCTTCCCAGTGTATTGCATCTGTCAAACAATGACATCAGTCCATTTTTGTTTGTAAACTCGCTACATACCTCATTATCCTTTACCTTGGGTTAACAAAAACGAAACAACTTTAAAGAAATGTCTACTATTTCAAATGTATGCCTCTTTGGCAAATTATGTATTGTATCCTGATAAATAATAAAAAAAAATCACACAATTGCAGGCAAGAACTCGACGTTGGAGCGCTTTTGAGGTTTCCTCATGAATAAGCCGCAGAGACGAAAAGAGTCTTCATTGACGTCTCCAAATGATAAAAGCACAATATCTCAGACAATTCAATGCATTCATTCATTGTCACGGAACAAGACCAGTTGCCAGTTGAATTGACGTCTCCTTCTGATGGAGACGTCAACATTAGTATGCAAATGAGAAATACCGATCGTATTACGAATTCAAATGCAAATTTGTATTCACTCGAGAGTATCTGTATTAAAATCTGTGTACGCGCACCCTTCCCTCCCTCGGAACGGGGGAAAAGTGCTGACTTTACAGGGCGAATCAATAATCCTCTTAGGGAAGATAAGCTGCTCAGGAATAAATAGCAAAATAATGCAAAAAATCAAACAGTTCGATTTACGACTTTTCATAGAGATAAACGTCAATTGCAAAATAAGGATATACTCCTATTCTAAATGTCCTACTCATAGAATAGCGAAAGCAAAAAACATTTGTCCCCCGAAATTGACAATTGATTTGGAGATAATAAGAGTGCTGCCGAATGAGAATGCGCTGTATATTTACTTTGCGTATTTCGTAAAGTGATTTGCTGCAGAAAAGATTGACATAAAAGAGTTCGGTATTTGCAGGATAAAATGTTAATTTAATGGGATATTTATTTTAATAAGGAATCTACTTTGTAAGAAATCAACATTGATAATCCTATATTTTGACAGCCATTACATTTAAGTTGTATACGTTAGCAAAGATTTGTGCTATTTATTAAATCATCTCTTCATCTTTGGATGAACAACTTGCTACTTGAAACTCCAGATGACTCACACAAACATTTGGAACTTTTCTTCATCTCTAGATGAATTCGAAAATTCTTAATAAGTATGAGCGAACTATCAAAACTCCAGATCACTCACACGAAAATTCGGAACTTGGAGCGTTTTTCCATCCAAGCAAACCGACTTTTGGACGTCTATTGAATTTTTCTTGGATAAATTACGAAATCAGAAATCCTGAAAAACCAAAAACAAATAAAGAAAATATTCTAAGGTAAAGGGAGGGGTGCGCCCAATTGCATTTTTAGTTTGACGAATGAAATCCAGTGTCAATAAGTTGAACTCCAAAATGGCTCCCGAAAGAATTTTTTCTCCATTATTTTTTTTCACAAAAAAGCATTCGAAAAGTGTTGTGAGGAACTTCTTTTCTCGGAAGTAAACGATCCCGAAACAACCATTACATAAAAGGTAATGAATTGTAAGACCCACCTTAAACATTTGACGCCGACAAGGAAAACTGCGGCAATCGGGAATGGCATTCTACACTAGATCCATGAAACCCCATTGCATGATCAAAAAGTGACGGTTTGGGCTGGCGTTTACGCAAAACCATCATTGAGCCATTTTTTTTCAGAAAAGGGTACTCTATCCAAAAGCTAGTCCAATAAGTTGTAAAGAGCCACATTAGAGGAAAGTTTTTCGGGTTGGCAGCACTGGTTAGTAATGGCATCCAAACGTCACCTGTCAAAGTGAAAAGTTTTCAGTATACTCTGCCATTTAATCATTGAAATACTTACAAACCAACAGCGATTTATAGATTACAATTAAAATTTTGAATATGTGATGCCAATTTAAATAAAAAACTGCGCTTAAAAAATCACCCATTATATGGTTCTTTTTTTTAAGTTATTCAATATTCACATACCGACGTAGAAGATTGTGCATCCTCTCCACTTTCATATGGCAATGCTAGGAGTTCTTCATATTGGGCTTTAATTAAGTATCGATTGAACTACGGCCATTGAAATCAATTGTCATCTGTGGTTCCAAGTTCCATTTTTTTGCGAAGGCTTTTGTATAGGCATAGGTATGTTTTTTATTTAAGTTGAAAAACTCCATTATGTGGTAGTACTCTAAAAGTATTTATTGATTTAAGATCTTAACATAGATGAACGCTATTGGCTAGATGCATATAACCTTCAGTTAGGGATAGGGCTTATAGTCTGCCCAAGGGAGGGATCCGTCGGAGCGGACCAATTTCCGCAACTTCGTCGGAGGTTAAAACTCCATTCCAGGTATGTGTCATCGGAAAAAAAAACACTGCACTACAATTCGAAAATAAAATTCCGCTAATAATTTGTGACTGGTGAAATCGAAAAAAGAATTGCATTTAGCTGTCAAAAATTGCACGATAAATGTACCTTATCGCATTTCAACGAAATTCACCGGGATGCGTTACAAAATGTCGGAGAAATATTCCGAACAGCTTTTCGGAAGAATACATTCTCCAAACATCTCCAAATCGTACAAAATCGGAGATTTTTCCGCTCCAACGGATACCTCACTATGGCTGAGTATTAAATTTGTTTGTAAGTTTGTTATTGAATGTCCGTTCTATATTAAGGAATGTGGCTAAGGTGTAGTCATTATAGCAAGTGGGTTTTCCGAGAGTCTAATTAAGTAATTGTTGTATACGAATATGACATGCTACTCATACGCCATTACACTCATGGGAGGGTAAAACTTAGTTTGCATTGTCAACTTCCATGGTATCTCTCTCTCTCTCTCTCTCTCTCTCTCTCTCTCTCTCTCTCTCTCTCTCTCTAATTCTTCTTTTTTTCTTCAAATGAACTAGCTGCTCGGTGCTGAAAATCTTTTAAAAAGCACTTAAAGAGTATTAGCACCATTTTGAACAAATGCATATTATAAAATCAAAAATGTTATACACAAACGAAACATTCCCTTCCTCATTCCACGCAAGACATGTCTCTGGCATTTTTCTTAATGTAAAGAGATTGGGTAGTAAAGGGTGATCCATTTCGAGGTTCCCTATTTTTTTGAAGAAAAAAACACAGAAAATTCAAATTTAATGGAGAATGTTTATTATCATTTGAAAGAACATTCTTTGGCATTTATTTTTTGAAGATTATGTCTATCAAATGTTGGCCGTTGTCACGTCGCAGATGGTCCATCCGTTGAGTCCAATTTTCGATCACTCGTTCGAGCATTTCGACTGGTAACTGGCGAATGACACGCGTGATATTTTCCTCCAAGGCCTGAATCGAAGCGGGTTTGTCGGCATAAGCTTTTGACTTTACATATCCCCACAGGAAAAAGTCTAACGGTGTGATATCACACGATCTTGGTGGCCAATCGACCGGCCCAAAACGTAAAATTATGTGCTCACCGAAATGTTCTCTCAATAAGTTCGTTGATTGATGCGATGTGTGGGAAGTGGCGCCGTCTTGCTGAAACCAAATCTCGCCGAGATCACGAGCTTCAATTTCAGGCATCAAATAGTCGGTTATCATAACACGATAACGGTCGCCATTGACGGTTACGTTCACACCGGCATAATTTTTAAAGAAATATGGACCGATGATTCCACCGGCCCACAAACCACACCAAACCGTTGTTTTTTCTGGATGAAGTGGCAGTTCTTCAATCTCTTCAGGTTGCTCTTCGTCCCAAATGCGGCAATTTTGTTTGTTTACATACCCATTGAGCCAGAAATGGGCCTCATCGCTAAACAAAATTTGCCTCGAAAACGTCGGATCTTCTTGGAACTTTTCAAGACCCCATAGAGCGAAGCGATGTCGTTTGGGAAGGTCGAGCGGCTTAAGTTTTTGCACAAGCTGTATTTTGTACGCTTTCAATTTAAGATCTTGACGTAAAATGCGCCAAGTCGTTCCATACGTCAGTCCGAGTTACTGCGAACGGCGCCGAATCGACTCTCTACGGTCTTCGTGTACACTCTCAGCTACGGCCGCTATATTTTCTTCACAGCGTGCTGGACGTGGTCTATTCGGTCGAATATTATCCAATAATGAATGCTGGGTCTCAAAATGGATGATGGTGTTGCGAATAGTACGCTCAGTAGGCCGATTATGTTGACCATAAATTGAGCGAAGTGCACGAAACACATTCCTCACAGAACGTGAATTTTCATAATAAAGTTGAACCATTTGTAAACGTTGTTCACGCGTAAGTCTTTCCATTATGAAATGCCCAACAATACTAAACAAAAATAACATGACAGCATGACACGACTCACACGTGATCTGTCAAAAAAGGCTATTGAAAAAAGTATCTCTACTTGGATCACCCGTTAGTAGACGCCCGTGTTCTTCCATACTTCACAAACATAATAGACGTCAAAAATAGTAGCTGAGATCTGAAAATGTGTAAGCTTACATTGTTAACTTCCAATGTTATGCAGCTTTGCGTTCAGTAATGGAAAAAATGCCAACGAAAACCATATCATAAATCCATTTCAACATGTCATGCAATTTTTAATTTTTTGTTAGCTTTTAACAACCTTATCAAAACCATAAAATGTTTGTCAGTTTTTTTTTTCAATGAACGAAGAATTTAATTGATTTGTTGCTATAAAATAAAATACCCCTGGCTGATGAACACGACGCTGTCCAACACCATATAATAATTCAATTTTATTTCCATCGTTTCTTTTCAGTATTCGAACCACTCACCCCGGGCCTGTGATAGGATTATCTGATAATCCGTTGGATGCCAATAAAGTAAAATGAACAAACACAAAAACTGGGTAATTTGCGTTGAGCGCTTTTTTCAAAAAGGTATTTCCCCTCTCTCTCCACAGCTACTAATTGCTTTCGAAAGTGGACTTATCGTACAATGGGATTTGAAAAGTAAATGTGCTGAAATCCGATGGCAATCTCCCGAACCATTGAGATCGATCGCCTGGCACCACGAGGGAAAGCATTTTGTATCATCTCACACCGACGGTTCGCTGTGTACGTGGCCGCTAAGGCCGTGTCCCAAACCACAGATACACTCGTTTCCACACGGTAACACCTTCTCTTTTATTTAACTTGCCATTACAAACATAAAAATCCCCACACAACATACGAGTACTCGTATAGCGAGAGATTAATTAACTTTTAACATTATTTGGTTTTTTTTTTTCATGACTATATATCTGGTGCGGCATTGACTACCACAGCGAAAACAAACAAAGATGGAAAACCGGAAGCATGCAAACCAATACATAAGGTCGACTTGAAAACGACGCGTTTGGGGTAAGTTGAAAAGGGAGTAGTAGGATACTTTTAGGCATAGCTCACGTATATCTATTTTCTTACAGGTAGGTACAAAAGAATTTTTTTTATAAATTTCGCAGAATTAGAACAATGTTAAGACTTTGTCTTTGCCCGTTTTTACGCCGCTACAGTCCGAAATGAACCTTACCCTCAACCGACATGCCTCTCTAATCAGCACCATTCCATTATAACTGGCCCTCTTCAAGTTTGAGGTCGATTTCTTCTTGTGCGCGCCATATAAGGCAAGGTCTATCTCTACTGCGTCCGATGAAAATATATTCGCTTTACATGATTATGACATTTTACATGTCCAAAGCTGTTTTTTTTGACTATGTCTGTCTATGTCATAAAGTTCTTTGTTGAATATTCCTCGTAAAAGGCCGTCCTCGCAAACGGTACCGAAGATTTTCCATGCCATTAGGATGATCAGGTTCTTATAGTTCGAGTGAGGGCTTTGTTACAAAATTGATTTCCTAGCCCAAGAAACAGCACTTGCCAAGAGTAATTCTTTTTCATTACCTTGTCTACCTGTCCCTTACTACCTACGTCGCTGTGTAGTTCGTATCTAAAAATAATGTCAGCTATGTCTCGAAAGATAGGTGGTGGAAGTCTTAGATTTGGACTTCTTGGTTTTTTTTTTGTCAGGATCTTAGGAATTGTGACGATTTGGTCAGTTGTGAACTTTTTTGCCTAAAACCACTCTGCTAAGTGCCGATCAGGCTGTTGGTGAATAGTTTTGAGCGTTCACATATTACGGCAGATAAAGTCTTGTAGAAGGTGTCAAGGAGACTACACAGTTGACGTAGTTAAAATAGTCCACATTTTTGTGTATCGGGTTAAATGATGTTAATGTTCAATTCTTCACGCATACACTCATCATTTTATATAGCTCAACTGCAAGGCCTTTATTTCCAGCGGGCTTTTTGCTATTCTTACTTCGTCTAGTTTTAGTCTGTCGCCGCCATCATGGTTTATGCTGCTTGAAAAGGGGGACTGTTCTTCATCGCTGTTTATCTTAGTCTACAGAAATGGTTTTTCATTATTCTCAGCATCCAATATGATATTGATACGATTTTAGCTTGTTCATCCCGCCAGGACTTTTATCGAGCCTTGTAGACCTAGCTTTGACGTTTTATGCTTTTTTTTATAATATCCGTTATCGTTTCTTACTTCTTTAACTATGAACCTCAATTACAGATATTGAGATATTGATATTTCTTCACCTGGCTCTATTTAACTCGTAGGTACTTAGATATCTTAGTACCTACGAGTCATAAGTTTTTTTCCAGAAGCTCGTAGAAACAATCCTTTATCATAACATCCTTTTCATCGATAAGCGCGTGATCGCAGACTCGTATAAGGCTTATAACTGATCTTTCATTGTGCGCTTCCCAGCTTTAAATTTCAATAAAACAAAGTATGTGTGAGATATCATCCCCATTTTTTGTTTTCTTTGAAAGGCCTACCGATGTTATTATGTATGGAATATTATAACATCGTTGGAATTGCGCCCATACGAAATGTCCAATTTTCCATGACCGAATTTGACCGAGCAGAACAAAGTGGACCGATGGCTGCGGTATGTTGGCTTTGAGGTCCGCCTAAGATTGTGGCTTATTCGCATAGATGCTCGATTTTAGAATACCCTACAAGAAAAAATCGATCAGGATCAAATCGCATGATCTCGGTGGGCAGTTCACATCACATCCACGTGAGATGACCATGCCCTCGAATCGCAGGATTTACAATGTGGCGTGAGTTGTGTAGCACGTGGCGCCGCGCCGTCTTATTTAAGCCACATATCGTTGGTCTGCATATCATCCAATTCAGGAAAACAGAAATTGGTAATCATCGACCTATAGCGCTCGCCGTTGATGGTGATAGCCTAGCCAACGTTGTTCTTAAAGAAATATGAGCCGATGACACCGCCAGCCCAAAATCCACACCAAACAGTGACTTTTTCTGCATTGGACGCTCTCGGATCTTATGTGTATCGGTTTCTTCCCAAGTTCGACGATTTTGTTTGTTGACCTATAAATTCATTCAGAAATGGACCTAATCGCTGAAGATGATTTTTCGATAAAAATTAGGGTCAGTTTCCAACTGCCCCATAGCCCATTCAGCGAACAGACGCCACTGTCTTTAGATTTTGTACGGATGCAGGCTCAAGTCGTGACAAGCTATGATCTGCGAAGTCTGAGTTCTTGTGAGCGACACGAATCCGACTGTTTCGGATTCGTCTGCACACTCTCACGGACAGTTGCGTTGGTCCGCTTTATCCCATCATGTTTTCCTGAATGGCAGTAATATCTGCTTTTAGAAACTTTGGGCTTCCACTAATTGTTCGGTTCCACATTTTTTGTTAGGCGTTCTACGATTCCATGTGCAGGTACATTGTACTTTTTTCGCTTAGCATGGTCTTCAACAAAAAAGTAAATCCTTTACGAGGTTTTGGTTGCTTCGTAACAATAGGTTTGTGTTTGAATAGTTAACCTAGAGCACAACATTCAACATGAAGGACAGTTTCACTGCAGTTAGTTACTGCGACTACTGGGTCACATATTATGGACCGTTTTTTACATCTTTATAAACGATAATCCCAAAAGCTTCATAGATTTTGCATATATGGCCTTTAGGAAGTTAAATAGTTAGATGGGTAATTTTTCACTGTACATGACAGTAGTCAATTAATATCGACAAAATTATCCTACTTTGACGATAAATACTTATTTTCCCTCAGCTCATTGCATAAGTATAACGATAAAAGGATTTATTTGGGGGAGAAAAAATAAATTTCTAAATTCCTCTTTATCGCCGGCATTGAATGCCAGCTGTTGAATTTCATTTACTACACAGTGAGAAGATTTTTCACTTTTTGTGGATACAAGCAAACCTTGAAGGGCTATATTGAGTCGGGTAGTAAACATACACTCATTCAGTGTTTTTGAACATTTCAATTTACTTATAGACACATTCACCCCGAGTTTACAAAGAAAATATTTCGTTCCACCCATAGTGAGCAAACATTGAGCACTTAATTGAATCGCTTAAAAGTGTTGAAGTAGAACAGAATTTTCTTCAACATTTGCTTGGAGGCAGCACTATACTGCAACAATTAAGTAAATGTGTTCATTGCTGGCAGGAGGTTTCTTAACAGTACCGCAGATAGTGCGAGAGCCGATTTTTTGTGCAGCGTGGAATGCGCATCGAGACTAACTAAATAAAATGCGTTGAAAAATGGATAAGATGTTTTGGGAAACAAATTTGCGGAATATAAAAAGTTATATTAATTGTATCAAGGATCAAGTAAGTACGAACTATTACGCTGGTGGTTAAAAATGATTTCAGGTCCTTAGATTCGACCTTCTACAAGAATAAGTAAAAGATTTTGTTCATTTTTTCCACTAAAGTCCGACGAGCTTAGGTAGAGTATTGCTCATTCATACTGACATTTTAGCTGTCAGGTTTTACAATATTCCAGTAAAATCACTGCGTAAGCTTTTCTATCTGTGAGGACTCTTTTCGAGTAGATGCATAACTACATTTATTTAGCACTTACTTATAAAAAGGAAAATCCTATTCTCCCTTCAGATACCGACCATTTGTACTTCTTTTCATGGTCATAGAAATGTCAATTATTCCCGAATTTAAAAAATGTAACCATCAAATTATCTTTTCCATAGATGAAGGTCTTCATAGATTCTATATGGTTGATGCCAAACATTGTCAAATGTTTTTGAAGCAACATGTCCACTGGTGATTAAAAATTCTGTTTAATCCAAAGGTGACGAGGTCTTCCTCTACTGCGTCTGACGTCTGGCTGGGAATTGAAGACTACGTTCGTTCTACATGTAAACGTGGCGTATGCTAGTAGTTGCACCGATTTTTGGAAAATTGTGCCTCTGGTGTTGGTTCGGCAGTTTTGCACAATCCTCTCAAGAAAGTTTGCGAGGCTATTGTTTGCTTCGTAACAAAAAATTGTTTGCATGGTTGGGTGGTTAACCCAAAGCACAACCCCCAACCTGGGCCAGTTCGAATTTATTATATACCCCTAGGACATGGGGCCCCAGTATCGGGATTAAGCGCTGCCGTTCGCCTTTTGGTTCATCAGCCACCTTCTCTATTCAAGGGGCCTGACTAACCCATGAAATTCCTAGATAACCTGTTGTCCGGATATTTCCTAGCAGCTTGTCTATGTTCGCCTGGGGCAGTAGGCCGGATATTCATTCCGTGTCATTCTGACGTGGCTGTTTAGAGTGTTGCTGTTTTTCGTCGTGTTTTCAACACTCGCGCTTATCGTTTATGAAGTAAAATCCGGTTGGATGAGACCAGTACCCGATTGTTACCACTTGGAGGTTAAAAATAAGCTCTTGATGTGTAGTCAGAGCTACAACTACTGGGCATTGCCAAGTTAAAGCCAATCAGAGTCTACAACACTCTGTTTTGCCTTCGCATTATAGCTTATAACGGGTGGGCCAAAAAAAAGTTCCTTTTATAAAATTTATTAAATGGGCCATTTAAATTTTCCATTTGATTAAAGCCATAATAAACGGAGATTTAAATTTTGTTCATATAATTTTATAAGAGAAAACATTCCCAATAATCAAATTAACATAAAGTCGGTCGTTCAAGTGGCTGCCTTGGCTAGCTTCGCAGTAGCAAATTCTGTCACTTCAATTTTTCAAGACCTTGTTGATGGTTTCGGGCTGTAGCTCACGGATTGCTTGATGATATTGGACTTAAGTGCTTGAATCGTTTTGGGATTGTTGGCATAATTTCGGTGCTTCAAGGTTCAACCAATTGACATCGCCAAGATGGCTGATAACAAGATTTTTTTAATTTCGTGTGCAAAAGATCGACTGCGGGCTGTGTAACAAGTCGTCCAAATTCATGTTATCAATTTCAGTAAAACAAAAAGTTTGCTTACATGGCTCTGTAACGCCCACCGTTGACCGAAAAGTTGTACCCAGCCTAATTTTCGATGGTCTGATGATGTCACCACTATACAATCCGCACCAAACGGACACTCTATTTGGATGCATCGGCTAATTGAGAACAACGTGCGGGTTTTCCGAGCCGGAAATTTTGTTTGTAAACGTATCCGCGGGCCAAGATGAAAATAGGCCTCGTCAGAAAAGAATATTTCGTCCAAAATTATTGTCCAATTCAAGCTGCTCTATGGCCCAAACTGCGGAGCGATAACGAAGCGGATGATCGTACGTGTTCAATTGCTGAGTCAATTGGACCTTTTAAGTGAATAATCCGACATCTTCAGGCTAGTGAGTGAAATGTTGAGCTGTTGCGATCTATGACGAGTTGATGTTCGTGAATTGAGTCTAACACTCTCGGCCACAGCAGCCACATTCTCGTCTAAGCGCAACGTACGACAATGATGACAATTAGCGTTGCCCACTAGCATACCAGTCTCACGAACTTTTTGCACAAACTTGCGTACAGCTGGTTTTCAATATTTCCCAATGTTGTTCAGACGTAAAGCGAAAAATTTCCTTCCGCGAAGGTATGAAACTGACTTTCTGTCAAGATTTCGAGTGGGAAACAGCTGTCAGTGTCAAACTTATGATTTAAAAAGTAACCACTAGACTCTGTAGTTATTTAAAACTAATGTGCATCGGTCCCTCCTTTCTTATTCACCCCAAATTCTTTAAAGCCCACAATGTGCTATAACGTATAAAGGGTATTCATGTTCTCTTGACTGCGCAAAACTTATAAAAACGAGGGAGGGACGGTATTTTTTCAAGAAATAAATTCCCAAATTGTTTACATTAATAATTATAAAAAGTTTTTCAATAATGGCTTGTGTTTTTTTAATCGATCCACTAAATATAAACTTTCATTCGAGACACCTTGTTATAAATGGTTAAACATGATTTTTACTGTCTTGCACGATAAACAACCTACCAGCACTCGAATTCGTGCGAAAAAGTTTATAGAAGTCATAGGCATAGTCGTACCGTTTCCAGCGGTTGCAGTTCTCTTTAATTCTCATTATGGTCACGCTAGGATTTGTTAAGATTAAACCTTACAGTTGTTTCTTGCCGATCTATATAGACGAAGGTCAGAAGGTCGTCGCATAAGTTAAATCGAATTCAAGGGAATATCCAACTGGTGGCTTATTAATTATCAAAAGCTGAAACCCTTATCCAATATGAATTGATCAGATATATGGTTATTCACTCCAACTTGACCGTCCTAATACACTGCACATATTTTAAGGATATTCATAGTTGAGATAGTCCCAAAACTATGTAGATACTCCAGAGAATGTTCAGCTTCATATTTATATCTCACTATGGTATCTCCAAAAAATAATATTAGACACCAAGTTTATACAACGGAATATGAAGTTCCCTATAACCCAAGTATATACACTTTAATGTCAGGCACATTCCATGTGTATGTACATCCCATACCTTCTGTTTTGCAATCCCTGTGCACCAAGAAATGTAGGTCACGCTTACCGAAACACCATCTCAATTGATTTTAATTTAATTGCAGTGAGACGTACACGATATTTTCGGGCGGTTTGTCAATGGAGAAGGGTGGCAAATCCCCCTGTATTACTGTTATGCAAGGAAAATCGACTACAGTTTTGGAAATGGAGCATCCCGTTGTAGATTTTGTTACCCTTTGTGAGAGTCCTTGGACGAGTGGTAAGATCGATGAATACCAAGTTGGAGGAAACTATTTTATACACATCTCCCTAATGGAATGTTATATTTGATTGTTGCAGATATGCAGGAACCATATGCCATAGCAGTACTGCTGCAACACGACTTAGTTTTAATAGATTTACTAACACCCGGTTTTCCATGTTTCGAATCGCCTTATCCTATGGACTTACATGAATCACCTGTTACATGTTGCACTTATTTAGCTGACTGTCCATCAGACTTAGTTCCGGCTTTCTATTCCGTAAGTGGTCTGAGTATGTTTCTGACTTGAAGTTATACTAATTTCTTGGTTATTATATCCTTTACAGGTTGGTCGAAGTACTGCAAATAGAAGAACGGGATTCTCGGATCGTGAATGGCCTGTATCAGGAGGAGAATGGTCACCGGCGTCTTGTAGTTATTCGGAAATAGTGATAACCGGCCATCAGGATGGAACTGTAAAATTTTGGGACGCTGGAGCTGGTTCACTACAGGTATGTTCAATTTTTGTAAAGTCTTGAGGTCGTTTAAAAATGTTATCGTAGGATGTTTGTAGGGGTAATTTGTAAAGGAATTAATTTATAGTTAATCTCGATATGTTTCCCGAAAAATGTATTAAGCTAATTTTTTAAAATTTTACAAGAGGCAACAAAAAATCTTTCTATGTAGGTAATTATTTGTGCATTTTGTAGTGTACTGTAAATTTTATTTTTCAATAGTTCTTTTTGTATTATAGGTAGAAACCTCAAAGACCTCAACGTGGCGCTTGCATAAATTATAAGGGCAAGTCGAAAAGTAATTTCCTGAAAAATTGTCGCTCATTACATTTTTTCGGGATGATATCGATATGGTTTAGCATTGCATGAATAACTTTGGTGCAAGGTCTGTTAGTAAATGGGAAAATGAATTGCAAACGTAAAAAAAGGTTCAATTATTTAATGGAAGGCTATTTTTGACTTAAGCCATGACTAAAATATTGCATCCAATTTCGTCTCAAGGTAGTTGCTACCACTAGCAACCAATTCGCTTTCTCCCTTAAGGGTTGACTGAATGTTTAATTAATCACAATATTCTAGGAGAAAGAACAAACCTATAACACTCCAGGAGCGCCTTCAGATGGTGATTGCAGATTTTTGTTAACTCTGCCCTTAAAATGTTGTAGATTGTGTATTGGTGGAAATGCTTTTTCTTAATTGTAATCTTAATATATTTTGTCATTATAGAAGGATCTGTATCTAACAATTATGTGTGAAACGAAATATCGACCAAATGTCAAATCAAAGAATCGTGGCGTTAAATTAATATCGCCACGAAGTGAGATAACACGGCCAATGAATTTCTCGCACAAAAGAGCCAGTGTTTCGTTGGCTGTGTGGCAAGTGGCACCATTCTGTTTGAAGCACATATCGCCCAGTCCATATCCTCTATATCTGGTCACAAGAAGTCCCTTAATATAATCTCTCAAGATGATTTTCTTTGTAAAGTCACCATTCACTTCTGTCTCTGAATCAGTCGTCGTATTGACGACGCTTGAAATGGTCAGTAGGCTTCAGCTCTTGATTCAACTAAACCTTATAAGCGTTGAATTCAACCTTATTCAAAATTCTCATCAGTGATGTTCGTGAGATGTTCAATTGTTAGGCACGACGACGAGTCGAAGTTGACGGCTCTTCTGCCAAACTATCGCGAACAACAGCAATGTTTTCCGCAGTATAAACTGGGCGAGCGTGCACAGGTATTTTCACATTTCCTACAGATCAGGTTTGCCGAAATTTTTGCACAGTTCTCCCAATTATGTACACATTTAGTCCATTTTCATAAGAGGCTTCAACAATATTAACGCGCTACTCAATTGTGTACGTTTCCATGGTTAAATTTTTCAAACATTGAAACAATGAAATGTCAAATTAAGTTGGGCAAAAAACTTGACGTTAAGGTGTGACTCACAATTAACATCGTGCATTATGGTTGGACGACCCTTTATATCAACTGGAGACCTGGTTAGGTATGTATCGAAACTATGGACATCTGCGATGGAAAATCATGGAGATTTTCATTTTGCATTGCGGTTAATTTTACGTCTCAACTTCTTCCTCAATGAGTCATTTACCTATATCTATTCATCTTGATGTCCTCAGAAACCTGTAAAGAGATGTTAGTGTGATTTTGGAAAGCTCCTGGATATCTTTGAAGAATTAACTTTCAATTTTTTTATTCCTCTTGTGATATATATGGAGAATGTGAGGAGTTTTTTCGTGTCTGTCTACGTCTCCACAATTTTGGTGTGATTTCATAGGAGGGTATGGCCCAATCATCTTATAGGGCGATGTTCTGTCATACTGTATACTGTCGATTCTGTTCTTGGTGTAATTTAGTCATACAATCCGTGTTATGTCACTGGTTTTAAAATATTTTCATCAATTGGTGACTTAATTTTAAAATTTTACTCCACTGGGAAAGATTACAGAACGGTGGTTACCGTATAAAGTGTTTGATCATGATAGTTCTTTCTTGGCAGTTCATAGGCCATCTTGTTCCCGGATATAAAGAGGAGACCTAAAACCCAGCAATTTCGACCTTTTATTGAAAGCCAAGTCTAATCCGAATTAGCTTCGATTTTATTTTAGAAGCAGTAACTCATTTAATGTCTGCTTGGCTGTCGATTGATATGTTAACATCAGCGAATTGTGTTGCCATCATTGACATAGTACAGGCAGCTTCTGTGATTGCTAGCGCTCCGCTTGGATTACACTACAACGACCACACAGCCTGACTGATCTGTGTTTTACCAATTTTCTTGAGAAAATGGCAGCACCGTTTCCGCAACGTTTCTTTGATACATCTGTGTAAATCCCACCTCTGCTCGAATACGGAATGGCTGTTTAAAGTCCAAGGAAATCCGCGTTTACGCTGTGATTTCGTAGGATTTGTGCATGCCCAGAGAGACTTTGGATCCTACTGTTTGTTTTGCTGTTTATATTGGGTGGCAATTCCTGCATTTATTGATCCAGAGGTAGCAATTTCTAAATATAAGCACTTGTTGCCCTTATATACGCTAGTTTTTGTATTTTTGTCATTTCCCTTAGATTTTTTACTTTTTTGTTATATGCCACCAGTACTGGTCATTCACATTATCAGGACTATTTTGAAGTTAAGTTTGGGCTTACCTGCATAGAACGCATTTGCTAGAATTATAATATCTACATGAATTAAATATTTTGATATAATTGAGGCACTTTTAAATCTGTACCTTCGATATAGCTGGCGGCTCGAAAAGTGGTATACATCTATCATTTCTGAACAGCACAAGTTCTTTATTTTAGGTATTAACTATAAGGCCGCATTTTTTAAAAACAAAACAAGCAGAAGATTAGAGCTTATTCTTCCAAGTGGCCACCATATTTTCGATTTTGCAACCCTCCAGTATTGACAGATATTGTATGCCGATCAAGATATTAAAGTTTTTATGGTCCAAAAGAGGTTGGGGATTAATTCCGATATTCTCCATCCGTTTGCTTCGACAGAGATCAGACCAATCAATGCCTACATTTTAAATAAATTTTTTTTCCCGTACAAATTTCTTAAAAATGGGCCCGGTACAAAGGGCACTATCTTGTTGAAACCACGTGGTTTCTACCGACATACCTCACTCAAGCGTGATTTCAATGGAATGCATTTGATTTAATAGATTTTTCGCAAGTTTTCCGAACCACAAGAGTAAGAAAGAACTTCGTCCCCCAAGTTTTCCAAAAAGATGTTTATTTTCATTTTTTGTCTTTCAAAAGCGACATCTAGGGCCTTTGAAAATTTTGTACATACAACTATACAAACTCGTAAGTTTGCCCTGTAATGTTTATCAGAGGTGATTCCCGCATGGTCGATGTCCTTTACCATCAGATGCCTCTACAAGACTTGTGCCTGGATCGTTCGTAAGTAGGTTCTCCAGTTTGATTGATCACAGTTCGTTCCTGCCAAAACCTGGATCCAAAACATTCGATAATACATATATAAAAAATGAAACACTTATTACAAAGCTCTCGTGTGTTTAGTTGTATCTAATGTAAGATTCGACGAGATTTTATTTCAGAATAATCAAGTGCAACACTTTTTTTAAAAATTGGAATACATATTCGTCGAAGGCGATACAAGTAATTGTAAAATATTACTTCACATAGTTATACATTTAAAATAGACTGGAATCGGATGCATATCTGCCTGCCTAAAGATATCCCTTCGAGTTCAAATAAAAACAAAATCTTTACAATAAATAATAACAATAAATCGTAATTTGTTGTTTAAAACCATTTTTAGAAGTCATCCCATAATAAATCAATCAAAAATTAAATCATTACATCGTTTTGTCTTTTCATAGATTTTATACAAACTAAAAACGGGTAAAATTTTCGAACGACCGAAAGCCCGTTCAATAGACAATGCGGACGATGATCCATTGGGTATACAAATTATAACGCTTTGTGCTGAATCAAGAAGGTTGTGCATCGCCGGTGCGAGTGGCCACGTGATACTATTTAAGTTTAGAAAGTTAGAAAGTACCTCAGAAATATTGGTCCTGGAAATACCAATAAAATATGAAAGTTTCGATGACGGCGATGGTGGAAGTCCTGAATGTGAATTTGTTCCTCGTCAAGCCCCAAAAACCGCAGATGCCGTCGATAATGAGAGAAAGGTAAATATCAATTGATTGACACTATTCCAGATAGCTAACAATCACGACAAAATTGCTTAGACCGATGGCATGCTGAGGGTAAGACCCGGAGCGCAAAGAAAACCCCCTGGTTTTCAGGCGCAACTCATTTGTTTAACCCCATGGACTCAGGGTTGTCATCCTGGACAAATAACATCACTTTGTATAAATTCCAGCTATGGCCTGTAAGTACAAGATACGCATTTACAAACCAAAAAAAAAAATAATCGTTCATGTTATGAGGTCATAGATTGTTTGCATATATCGAATAAATAGAATCTCCTGCCCCATGTAGTGACTATATAATTAAAAAAAAACCTGTAGTAATAATATTTAGTAAAAAATACCTTATTATTATTTTCCTTAAAAAAAAAAAAAATGGGATAAAATTGCTTTCACAGCTTTATATTGGAAAAATTAATGTATTTCTAGAATGGCTTATGGCAATGAATACGGTTTAGCTGTTGTCGATACCGTTCAAAAAGTCTGTCTCCTTAGTGTTGCTAGTCCCGATTTATATGGAGCGCAGGATCCATATTCTCGGGTGCCTAAGAGCCCAAAACGTGGTGATAATAACAAAGATGAACACGCCCGTTCACCTAGCATAGACCAGGTAAGTGTGTTATAACCGTAAGCCCCCGACTATCACATTACATATGATCAGAATATAGTTTCGATAAAAAATATTCTTTTTTTTCTGTTGTATCGGATTTATTTTGTTTTAGTTTTTACTTAAGTTTTTAATTAATTTTTTTTTAAATTTAATTGATTTTTATTAACGATGTAGCTTTAAGTTTGTTTACATTTTTTGTTCGGTACTTAATTTACAATTAATTTTGATTATTTTATTTTTTAAACCGATAAGTTGGACACATATACAAAATAGTAAATTTTTAACGAGCTATTGTCCACATTGAGTTACATATTTGCAGTTACATTTTTAAGTGAGTGCATTTTTTAAGCGAAAGTCATAGCATAACCAGAAGAATAAAAATCGGATTTTATCATAGCAATCAAATAATAAAAAAAAGAAATATATACTACACTTTCTAGAGCAATGTGGTCTCACGACAAATGCATTAGAATCAGCAAATCCATTGTAGTACTTTCCAATTATAAACAAACATAAAAAAATGCTAACAAGCACTTGAAATAATTATTAGATTTGCAGTAGAGTTTGTGCAGAACATGCTTTTATGATTTATCTTAGTCAATTTAAAACCATTGTACACATGAAATTCGCTATTTAATTTAATAAGAATCAAATTGTAGAAAAAAAAATTGTTTTAAATCGTAAAGTTTTTGTTTTTATAAAGCCTTACTGATGTTCTGAAATAAATTTAGTCATTTTTGGAGCTTGGTGGAACTACCGTAATAGTGCTTCATAGGTACCTAGTATTTTTTATAAATGTATAGTTTTTACTTGCTACTACATATTAAGAGTTTGATAAAATCAAAATTTCATAAAAACGGTTTTAAAAATGTGCATTGAACTTTACACGATTATTAAGGTTATCATATAAAAAAAGTAAATCTGCATTGCCAGTCTATTCTATCAAATAGAAATTACGGATTTTTATATCTAGGCCAATTTTCGAAAATCATCTATAACTAGAAAACTATATGGTCAAGTTGTAACAATGCCTTATGATTAATTTAAACCTGAATACCTACTAAGAGAATTTTAAGTTTTGGCCAATACCCGAAAATCACTATTATCTGCCGCATGAACGCCATTACCGACTTTTATCAAATTCGTTTTAAAAAGTCCTGATAATCACGTACTTACTTAAGTGGCGCTGTAGTCCGATATGAACATATGCCTCAAATAGCATGACTCTCTAGTAAGACCGGTCCCTAGCTAACTGTCTCGAGTTGCGCACTTCAATGTGTTTGAGTTCCGTTTCTACTTGTGCGCATCACTTAAGGCTAGATCTTCCTCTGCAGCGTCCGACTTCTAGCTAGGAATCGAAGACTCTGAGCCTGAAGTATTTGTATCCATTTGCCTTTTTTATTCCATTCATGTTAAGCGACGGTCTCAGTGGCGCGATGGTGCCATGAACTGCCGCGCAGAAGGTCTGGGTTCGATTCCCAGTCTCAGCAACACCCTCCTCTCGTGATGATCTGATAAATCATCGGAGTACTATCAATTGTCATGAAAAGCTTATCTCAACTTAGCCGTTCGGATTCGGCATAAAACAGGAGGTCCCGCCATCTTGCTAAGAAGTACACACGCACACATGAATGGTTTTTTTTTTATAATTTACACGTACTCAAGGGGTTATGAATACCCTTTATATGTTACCATAGTACGAGCGTTAGAGAAGGGGAAGAAAGAGAGGATAGGAAAGATTTTGGATGTAGTGGAGACTTAAACTCCATGGGTGGTGTCCGAACTAACTTCGGGGAGTCACTTTTTCTTGTGTTTGTTAAATTTGAAGAAATTCAAGATGGTGTGCATACTTTTAGGTATTACACCGACCTTTTATTTCTTTTAGATAAAAGTGAAATGGATTTTGGTTAGGATTGAACGCGCAACCTTCCACTCAACAGCTAGGCCCTGGGTGCTAACGAGCCTGTTGCACCATATTTTTTTTATATTTAACGTCCAATACGGAGTTTTTTTTATGCCGCTGTACAGCTCGTAAAGTTGATCTTCGTCTCTCTAGTCCGTCAACGCCGATCTCTATAGTCCGGACCAAGCATTTCTCAGTCTGCTTTTGTCCTTGAACACCGTAGAAGAGGACTCATCTCAGCCCTCTTCTACGGTGTTCATAGACAAAAGCAGACTGAGAAATGCTTGGTCGTTTTAAGACTACAATTCTGATGGTCTTTGATAGGTCAAATATAGGATCTTATTCCTTAGTTGGTTGAATGAGGGATTTGTTACTAAATCGTCGTTATCTCGAAGTTGTATCTGTCAATAGTCACTTTCTGTCCGATTCGTCGATGTTGTGTTCGTAAATCCTAAAACTATTTTTGCCCTTCCTTCTCTATACAAGCAAACTGATACATGATGTAAATATCGTGTGTGTATGCTAATAGTTGTATAGATTTATGGATGATTATCAACCTTGTACTGGGTCAGTCTTTTTGTTCAATCCTCTCAAGAAATATTTTAAAGAAGTCACACGACAAAGTGTCACCTGTGTCCAAATATTTGTCGGTATCGAATGTGTGTTTCGGTGCGTCATTGCCGGTTCCAATGAAGTAGCGAGCATCGGCATTCTTCACAGACGGGTTGATCTGTTTTAGGAATGTTCGGATACCCAGAATTCTGGGAGCGTACTTTTGGTCTGTTGCGATGTGGCAAACATATTTGATCATTTTATAGGCCGTGGAGCACCATGTCCGCGTATGTTTGGCATGGAGAGGCAATTGTGTACTTGCTAATCTGGCATTTCGTTCCGCTCCGAAGTGAATTACCCTCAGTCTGTATATTTCATCTCTTCAACGTTTGCATTAAAATCTTTCAAAACGATTATAACATCATTCTTCTGTAGTCGCTCATAAGTTTTGTCGAAGAGCTTGTAGAAAGAAACATAAATGCGTATAAATTCAAAGAATGAATCCATCAATTGCATTGAGGGTAATTCCAAACCTACTACTGACATGTTTTGTTCTGTGAAAAAGACTCAAACATGCCTATTTACTACAATCGAAGACTACTGACGGTAGTCTTCTAAGCTCTCAGAAATATGCACTGATATTGAAATATTCATTTTCGGATATTTTTTCCAAAAAAAAAAAATTAAGAAAAAGTTTCACAATTTTCTTATAAATTTTTTTTTTTTTTCGAACGATGCGATTTTTCATGTGTACTTGAGTGTAAAATATTAATATAAAGGTTACTTTAAAGTTAAAACTAAAACAAAACATTTTCCGCTTGCTTTATTTAGTATTAAAAAAGAAATAAAAAATATATAACTAGTTAAACTAATTAAGATAAACAAAAATCAATCACATATTTGAAAACGCATTTGACTTAGAATTTTATTTTTTGCAAGCATTCTGTTTCATTCGTTAACTATTCGCTCAAAGGATAACATATTTAACAAAACAATTATTCAGAATTCATTCTTACAAAATGTTGGCAACAACACAATTTTTTCAATTCATTTTCCTTGATTTGCTTCATTCGTTTTTTTTTTTTTGTATTTGTATTTAATTCTTTTAATTTAATAAAAAAAAAACAATCGTGACTTAAATGTCAAGTAACTATAGCTTTACCCGTATGTGCACATCAGTGTTTGATATGAGTTAAAGAAGCAGCGGTATATAGATGTTACGTATACAATTGCTCGCGATGTTTCGTAAAAATAGTTTGTCGCTAATCGCTAAAATTTAGAAGTACTTACACATATGCTGATTTAAAGTAATTTAGCGTTTCCCAAAATTCAGTAGACAATGGAACTATTTTTTAAATTATATTTTAAGTTAAGAAATCATTTTTTTTTAAGAATGTATACATTTTTTGAAAAAGAAAAAAAGCCGTCAGTTTGTTTATAAATTTTAATGTCAATACTTAAATAAATACACACATATAACATGACGTTTATTTCCACTCATTAAGACGAATGAACTTAAGAACTTTCCACATATTTTTTATTTTATTTACTCACCGAGTCCGAGCACACAACCATTATAGAAGAAAAACCAGATACATGTCTGTCTTTCATTATTTTCGGTACCAAGCATGTTGTTGCCAGATTTCTGTACCCAGTGCTTTGACATCTGCGTTCTTCAAAATCTCTTGATCCCGGTGGTTAATTATTTCCAATAGCTAAATGTATTTGGTGTATTTCGACACTCTGAACTAGGCTTAATTTTTCATAGCCTTCACGATTGTGTTTGTCTCCTCTTCTCTATGCACCTTCCTCATATAAAGGTTCAAATATGTGACAGAGAATTTTCCTTTCGAAGAGTTAAATGTTTTTAAAGTCCAACACTGGAATTTATTTAACAAGACTGGGCTTTTAGTAAGACTAGTATGTTTGCTTGAAGATGCGGTTTATTGTCAGACTTTGGCAAATCTGCGTAGGAATATAATATAAAGGGTGGTTAAATTTTAAGGGCCGATGTTGATTTTGAATAAAACATATTATTTAGGAAATCATTCTCATTTCTTTGTATTATGATAATATTGGTATGATTCAATTCTGTATGGAATAACATATCGGCCAAATGGCACACCTCCATCCGATGGTCTAAATGTTCGATGACGCTGATTCATAATTAAGGTTCTATGCTGTAAATGTTCCGAATTATCTCATCCTTTAGCTCTCGAATTGTTGATGGCTTATCGACATACACCTTTTCTTTCAAATAACCCCAATTGGTATAACGGCCAATTGACATCGCCACCAGGTGAGATAACACGCCCATTGAATATGTGGCGCAAAAGAGCCATTGTTTCGTTAGCTGTGTGGCAAGTGGCACATTTTCTTCGAAAATTGATCATCCACTGCCACCATTCTTGATCATCCACTTGCCACCATTCTGACCATTGGCGACGATGTTTGAAATGGTCCAGACACTTTAGTTCTTGAGTCAATTGCACCTTGTAAGCCTGTAAATGCAAGACTTTATGCAAGTCTCTCAACGACGAGCGTGAGAGGTGCAATTTTTGGGCACGACGACGAGTTGAGGTGGACGGCCCTTCAGCCATACTATCGCGTACAGCAGTACGAGCTGTACGAACATACACTGCTGTTTTGACATCTCCCACAGACCCGGTTTGCTCAAATTTTTGCACGATTTTTCCGATTTTACGAACATTTGGACGATTAAATTGACTAGCGATTTTTAGTTTTAGTTGAGGTATATCAAGCGAAATTATTTCACTATGTTACAAACTTAATGTCAAAACGAATATACCCCTATGTGATAAGGTATAATCACGAAGTGTACGATATGCATTTTTATTTTAATGCCCATTTTCATAATTGAAATTGAGAAATGCCAAAGGAAATGCGGAAAAAAACTTGACTTTTAGGTTTACATTCAACATCGGCCCTAAAAATTAACTATCCGTTATAAACAATTTGTAACTTCTTTAACCATTGGCCTGTGGAAAGTGTAATTTCCTGCACAAATTAACGAACTAACACCGAACCAAAAACTGAGTGTTCATTGAAACACTCGAAAATTCATTCATTTTCCGTTTTGTCAGACTTCGCATATAAAATTTCGTTAGAATTTACTGATACATTCCTCACGTTTATTTTAAAACGTTCCACAGAAAAGCTGATTTACTAGCCACCAAAACAAATTATTTTTTTTCGGGAAAACTTCGGTGGCAGTTCATATTTTTTGATAAATTTAATTAGAAAATATTTTTTTATTATGACAAGCTTCGACCAACTTGAGAAGCTTGTCAGACAGTAGTCTAACTTGTTTTGGTACTAAAATTATATAAATTTCTAAATTATGACAAAAGAATCTGAATTAATAAAAGCCTAAGAGTCGTGTAAAACTTTGATAAACAGGTTCAAACCTCAAAAGTGACAGTACTTGAGTATTTTTCACTGGTGCATCTCTTGCGAAAGTGTGACAAACATCCAACAGTAACACTGTCGTGGTTTGATTCACAAATTTCCCGTTTGTGTTCAGCGTTAAGCAGGAGGTCCTCTTGATTTTTGCAGGAATTATAACTTAGCACACATCTCCAAAACATCTACCCATACACCAAGCGTAATTTGGAGGGACTATTCTAGAGATCCATTCATAGTTATCAATAAATAATTGAGGCATCTTAGAGTTCTTCAAGCTGGAAGTATAAAAATCAAAGACTTAAGACGCATTGCTTGCATAAACTTACTTTTATTATGAATTGTTCGGTGACTCTACAAGGACATGTTACTCCTTGCTGTCTTTGCAGTTTTATAACTACAACCCTCTGGATGTTTTTTTGAGCGTTCACGTTTGTTCTGATTACTTTTTGAATGTGATATCGCTGTTATATGATTTTCTTAATGGATCGAATTTCATTATTGTTTTAACCTTACTGAGCGGATATTTCAAGCTGATAATTTATTATAAAATTTGTCTTTCATAAGCCGTATCAAGAGCCAATATATTTATTTCCTCCGACTACCAATACAAACCTTCCCAGTGCTTTGAGTAAATTTGGTTTCGATTTCTCTTCGCTAGCGGAATTATTTAATCGACATAAGTATGTGTTTTCTTTCGAAATTTTAACAAAGAGTATGATTTTAAAAATATGTAATTCCGCAATTATATTTTTATTTTTGAATTAGTTGTGACATATCCAATTGTAAATTTTACCAAAAATTCTACAATAATCCTTTAAATTATTATTTCCCCTATTAAATAACAATCTCAAGGTAACTTAGAGTTTCGTAAAGTATATTGTTTTGGGAATCGCTAAATAAACAAATGCGTTATCAAGTAGAACAATTTTAGTAGCACCAATCACAAGTATTTAAACCAAAGCTCTAACACAAAGAAACAAAAAATATATATATATACTACCAACCAAACCAACCAAACACTTGCTTTAGTTAAACGACGTGTCAAGTAGCCCGCAAAAAGTGACCCAGATGCCGTCCTCCTTACCTCACGAGACAATCACCGCTACAATAGTTACCCAAACAGCACAATCATCATCATCATCGTCATCAACTGTCGCTAGAGAACAATCAACCTCACCCTCCCGTCCAATATCGCCCGCTAGTGAAGCACTCGAAAATCCTCAAAGCAATACCACTAATAGTAACAGTCCTACCTCAGAGGACCAGCCTGCGCTCCCATGCGAAGCACTAGGTCGCCGCAAGTCAATTCCATGGAAAGCCTTCAATCTAAAGCGTCAATTGTCGAAGGTCAATATGAAAATGTCGAAAACCGCAGCAACACCAACAAACGGTGATCCATTTGCCCCGTCTACTTCGAAGGGTATGTCGGTGTTCTATTGTGCCCCCACTGAAGGTACACCTCTATCGCCCGTTGAAATATCGCCCGATTCAACTTCTGGATCGTCACCAACAGACACCGAACAAGATAAATCCGATTACATGGAGCAAATTGAAAAGGACATCGTCTCCAGTCTCAATGAGATGGACAACAAAGAGATCCTTTTGGAGGGTGGTAGCATTGAAAATACCCTCGATCGGATGTATGGCAGCAATTCGGATATCTCCGAACCGGCCAGCCTCTCGGCATCGCAATCGAATTCAATTCAAAATATCGCTCAGAGTGTACCAAAGATCAGTATTCACGATCGGATTGTTATAGTGCGTGGTAAAAAGGAGCGCACAATGTCACAGCCACAAGCTGTGCCGTCTTATTCGTCGAAACGTGTTGACTTTGCCGACGAACAGATAATAACAAAATCTCTAGCATCCACCATGGAAGGAGCTCATGTATCGCGTCCCGTCGATCTACCCCTATTCGACAATGAAGGCGGTCAACATCCAGTCGCACCTCCACGATATAAAAAAAAAGACAAACGCGATCAACGCTTGCTCTCCGTACCCAATATCAAGTATCAAGTGCGCGATCTGCGATCACGTAGCGGTAAAGGCGATCCCTCGCCCTCATTTGCTGGGAATCTTATGCGCAGGTTCAGTAAGTATCAACTTCGCGCTTAATCAAAAGGTAAGCGATCGTTACAGATCCTTGCCAACATTTAAAATACAAAATTTATTAAAAAAAAAAACAATTTTATCAAATAGCAAAACGGAAAGCTTTTGTGAAAAACATCGAGAAATTATCATCAGCTAACCAATAATTATATTATTTGCCTTAATATTTCCACTTTGGTTCGATATATTTATAATTTTATTTATTTAAATTTTATTTTTAGTTTTATTCACTTTAAAATAAAAAAAAAGTCGTATCTATTTTTTAACTGCAGTCGGCTTTTTATATTTTTTCCTATTTTTCGTATGTTTTTTTTTTAGATTAATATTTTGCAAAGTCGTTCAATTACTAATTTAAAATCAGTAGGTAGCGTTTTTTCAATAGAATTTTTAATAGAATTTTTTAATAAAAAAATACATCAGATGCGTTTAATTTAAGTAGTGCAATGCAATAGAACTAACATTAACAACAAATTTAAATTCGAAATGAAAAAGAAATAAACAAAAACATTTGAAGTAGATAACATTTTTTTGCAACTTTAGAATTTTTTGAAGATACATATTTGTTGTTAAACATTTTTTTTAGAGTATCAAAAGTTCTTTCTATTTTGGCATACGTTATTTTTTCAAATAGTGCGTAACCAAAGTTTAACTAGCACACATTTTTTCAATAGAAAACATTTAATTATTTTAGTAGATAAACAAAAAAAAATTAACTTAAGTTTTGGTAAGATTTATAGCGGTTGAATCAAGACGATAAATAATTTTTATTTTAACATTCAAATCATACCACATGTGTATAGGTAAGTAAATAAACAAAAAATATATATATCGCGAAAGTATCATATTGCACTTGCACTAAGAAACAACATGTTTATAGGTACCTAACCATTTATGCTGCTTATTCCAAATGCCAACAATTTTTTTAATAGAAAAAAAAAAACAGAACAATGCAAACAAAACACAACCCTACACGAAACAAATGAATCTTCTGGTCATGGTTTGACTTGATATATATATTTATATATACAATTTTTTAAAGTTATAGTTATTGAAGATTATGTTCTTGTGTCGATGAAGACGTTCACTTACCACTTTTTTATCTTCATTTTTTACATTGTTTTCTTAGTAGGTATTTATGTTTTTTTTTTTGTGTATAATTTTTATTATAACGAAGATAAATAAAAAAAATTGTGTAAGTCCATTTAGCGATATTTAATTTTAGAATGTATGCTAACAGACTGAAAACATTTTTTTGTATAACATTTTAAACAAATTTGTGTTGTTTTGTTGAGGCAAATATAACTATAGCCCGTCCTCGTGATTAATACTCCCTGAAACATTTATAAATTTAAATCCGTGCTAAGAACCAACATATATCAAGATATGCAATATTGTACATCGACCAACGTTTTTTGTTTCATTTTGTAAATGTCAATGAAAAAAGTTCAATGCTAACGGTTTTTGACGTTTTATATGCACTTGTTGTAGAAGCTTTGTATGATCACAACCCCTTACCATTCATTAGATCATTTCACAATCGTATCACTGTCCAGGGTTTTTTCATTTGTAGAATTGACAAGTAAACATTGTTGGGATACACTCGTTATTGTGTGCAGTGGGTATTAGCATTAAGCATTGTAACTCACTGGATTGCAATAAACATTAGGTTCACATGAATGTCAGCAATTAACAAATTAAATTGTTTATTTATAAATAAGAACAAATTTCTAGTTTATAAAAATATGTTGTCCTGCTGAATTATTTTAAAATTTTAAACGTGTGTCCATTTTCTGTGCTTATAGATTTTATTATTTTGATACTCCTGACCCAATTCGATATCCGAATAAATTCATAAAAATCGGCTTTGGCAGCATAGATTTCTTAAGATCATCATAAATATTTCGATAGACAAGGGGTGTATAACTACATAAATATGTCGGCATCGAGCAGATTGCGCAATTTGAATAATATTATTATTTGGGAAAATTATAGGTATTTAAATATTTTAATTATGTCGTTGTGCGATTATCATTCATTTTTGTAAGTTTTTTTTTTACGATTTTAACATAAAAAATTGTACGTACGCCTGACAGAATTTTCAATGCACATATTCAGCGTAGTTGAGCGTTAAAAAACGCATACAAGGTGAGCTAAAAGAAGTCATCCGATGTCGTTTGGTTCTCATTTATTTCTAAATGAAAAACTTCGATTCTGTTTTTCGATTATGTTTATTTAAACCTTTATTTTATTGGTCAAGTTGAGAGGATGATATCGGCCAAATGGACGCCGTCACAATTGATTGCTCGTTGACGGGCTCGTTTTATGATCTTTTTCATCACTTCGGCGAGAACTTCGGGCGACAAATTCGCGCATTCGTGTCGAATGTTGTCCTTAAGGGCTTCTAGGGGGTCAGGCCTGTTTACGTTAACACGGGACATCAAAAAAAGCTCCGTCCTGTTGGAACCACATATCCTCCAGTCCTAATCCGTCCAATTGCGTTAGAAAAAACTCGGCTTACATGTCCCTATAGCGAGCACTTCCACTTCGTCCTCGAGATTGATGATGGCTTGGGCGTAGGTTACACGCGTTTGGTGGTCGACAGGCAGCTAATGCAAGGACTGGGCAGGGACTAAAATTCGCCTAAGGGACGACTGGCTGATGGCTAATTGCGAGGCAATGCGCCTGGTCGATGTTTCCGGCGACAGCTCGACATCCTCGGTAACAGCGGCGATATTCTCGGCACAACAGGGGCTCCGTGGCCGTCTACTCTTGGCAACGTCTCGTGTGGTCAAATACTCAAGGTTGGTGACCAAACTGCACAGTGTTTGCGCATTCGTTGTCGGACGGCCAGGGAATCGGCGACGGAATTCGCGCTACGCCAACACTACAGAATTGTTACGCAAAAAAATAGACACGCTTATTTCGCGTTCACTTGTATTCGACATCTGTCTAGTCCACAAATATCAAAACAGATTTGACATTGGCGGCCATTTGCAAAATTTGCATCTTCCAATAAGGTGTTCTCTTTTGGCCCTCCTTGTATATATTTTTATTTATTAAAGTATGGAACTTTAATCCACTAAAAACACCGCGAGAAAAACTAGGTTTTTCTAAAAATGGTTCGTGGCAGTGTTCGGATTTCAAAAATGTTTGCACTTGTTCAGCTGGGAGCAACAAAGACTACGTGTACCGAATTTTATCGTTCTAGCTCAAAATTTTAGGCCCAAAAACTGGTGACATATGGACGAACAGACAAAGCTTAGTCGACTCAGCTAGCGATTATGAATCGATTCATATACTCTAAGGTATATATCTAGCTAAATTATTTTTCTATGTTACAAACTATGTACAAAACTTATATCCCCCTACGGGATAGGGTATAACAAAGTGTGTGTGAGATAGAATCGACACTTTTTATTCGTTTGAAAGTCATATCGATGCCATCATGTCTGGAATTCAAACCGTTCAAATGCCCATTGTAGGTTCTTTCTCTGGTTGACGTGCATCTAAAATGTCAAATTTGCCATGACAGAATTTTAACGATGGCATTGGTAGTGTTGGCCTTGAAAGACTCAGTGGTTTGTGGCTAAGTTGCATAGATTTCCTACCTCAGAAAACAATGGACGATATAGCCGACAATTGACGATTTTGTATGAACTAAGTAAGTGGAAATGGATGATATTACCGTCAATCAGCCGTCTTGACAGTTTTGTATGAACTTAGTATGTGGAAATTATCAAAGCTTTCCTTTTTTCATACCAATACAAGCTATATCACAGATCAAACTTTTAATTTCAAATATTTTTGGATTAATCTCAAAACATGATGTTTTATTGGGTCTTTTTCCATAACATATTTAGTAAGATTTTAGAAAAGTTGGTAAACAGCTTTAATTTATATTCTTGCAAACCAACTTCTAGGTCTGTTCCTTCTCCGATTCATCTGAATTTTATCAAGTTATACTTTTTAAGTCGTTGGAATATAGTCTCTCATAGGACAGTGAAATTACAGAAAAAGAACACATATTGCCGGTCGCTTATTAAACTATTAATTCAATTAACACCAAGACTGTCGATTTCCTGACAATCTCGGTGTTAATTGATTTTTCCGTTACCTTTGAAAATATGTAAAAATATGCTTCTGTAGATTTTCTTCATTTTTTTTTTTTTTTTTGAATCGGTCCGGTTTGTGAATTCGAGAAATTTTCCAACAACTCGAGACAACCCGTTCAGCATATGACACAGAAAATAACCTGCAAAGAACCGATCCAACTTGGGTGCTCATTTTTTAAGTACAAAAAGTGGAATTCCGTAAATTTTTCAAATTTGTTAGGATGATCTTAATTTCCGACGTCGAAATATTACTTCATCCATCTTTCTCAGTTTAATGTTGAATTTCCAAAAAAACATCGCAAATAATTCGACCTTTTTGAGTTGTTACTAGCGATACATCAGTTCTGATTAATGGATGAAATGAAGAATGTCTAAAATTATTTCTGACTACTTTTGCCATTGATCAAAATATCCTTGACCTTCCGAAACATGCCAGAAGTTTGTTAGTTACTCTTTCGTTGTAGCTATTCTTTGTGACTTCTATTGTATGGTTGGCTATGTTCCGCTTGTGAATGGAAACTAATATTTTGTCTTTAGTTGGATCTGCCAGTTATTATCAAAACGCTTTCATTATTGTAGCTACAACTTGCTCCCATTGCTTATTGAACCTTGGTTAGTTGGATCCTATTTTGTTGTTGAGTGAGAAATGAATAGCTCCATACCCAGAAGAACGATCTCTGTTACTGCCTCCGCTAATTATTTACATCATTTTTTCTGAAACAAAGGTCTTCCCAATAACCTTGAAAGTCACGCAGATTATCCCAGTTAGTTTTTTGGTGGTTTCATAAAACTCGTTTATGGTGTTCACTGTTATTAATGTGCAATCTGAATTTTCTAATGGAACAGAAAGTGAGATCTTGTAGTTGCCCGGATACGCATATCATCGACATCGAAAACACATTCAAACGTTCTTAAATGATTGTCCTATCTTGCATTTATACAAACAAATTAGACCCAGATATGCATTCGACTTCTATAAATGGAAAAATATATGAAGAAGTTAAATCTGGCTAAAACAAATTACAAGAACAACAATTTAATTTAAATGCTTAATAATTCAGATTCTTCTGATTAAAATGGATTTGTGTTAAGTTCCCTGGTTATAATATAAGAATTACAGATTGCGGAATTGATAAAACGATAAAATTAGGACACGGAAAATTCACTCAACCATATTACATAATCTCATTAACTCCAATAGTCCTAAATACGTTCATATACCCTAATTAAAATATATTTACCCACAGCTATAATTCCAGCACTTATATCTAATTATGTTGGATTTAAGAGCGGATATTTTTTTGTTAGAATAACCAATTAGAGGGGCAACGTGGTCGAAGAAATAAAAAAATGTATGAAGCTGAACTATTATTAATTACGCTAGCTTAACAGCAATGCTTTCAAATATTACATGGATTTACATTTTTTACATCTTTATAAGTAAATTATTTCCATAATATAGTTGCTCCTAAAAATCGGTACAATATCACAACGATGGCATTAAAGTAACTAAATGTTTGTATAAATACCCTGCAAAGTTCTCATCAATTACTCAACTAGACCAATACCCACTGTACACTTATCTAATTACAAATCAAATCAATTACATAATTATAATGCAAAATCCAAAATCATTTGCAACCCTATCGATTGCTCAGCAGACCAAGCATGTTTGCACAATTGCCTTAAGCCACATCAAACAAACGCTTAGCCCAAAGCCTGCCGAAACCCCCATGTTGCAATCACAATAAGTATTAATTTCCATGCAATCTCATTGATTAAACTTAGTGGAATGCACCACGTTGATGAATACCAACGCATTATTTTTTTATCTAAATTATTGTATTTATTTAATTAATTTAAAATAAACAAATTAAAAAATTATTGGCAATAAAATTGGTTTACTAAAATAGTTTGTTTTTTAAATCTATTCTGATTATGCGTATCATTGTAACGTCATCAGTCACAAAAATTGTATTTTTTTTAAATCGCCACTTTTGCGCTGGTTCCTTCAAGTTATTAATTTGTATCCTTATCTGTTCTTTTTACGCATTCAAACCAAAAAAAAAAAATAAACAAAAACTCAAAAATGAATCTAAGGATTCGTCCGAATCTGATGAAGAAAACCATAGCTGCCTTAAATTAATTTTCGGAGATTTATTTGGTAATTTCAAAAATGTGTATATAAAAATATCTTGTTTTTCAATATCAGCATTATATTAGTATTTTTCAAATTAGCATATAACAAAAAAAAATATAGCTGAAGAAATGCATATAGAATATTATTTGACTGGTAGTTTTACGTTTTGCATTTAATATTTATTGCAGTATATCATGTTTTTTCGATTAAATTTGTAAATTTTTGCAAACAAGTAGAAGCAGATAAAAGCCGCCTCAAGTGCAAAAACCTATTTTAGTATAACCAATTTTATTTATTGTAGAAATCATAAAGTATGTAATTAAAATTATTAAATTAATTTTTTTTTAAATATCAGGATAGTTTTGGTTATGAAGTTTATTTTTTGTTTTAGATTTCATGAGTCATATTTATGAGTTGTTTTGTTGCGTTGATTTGCTGTTAATTTGCTGTCGCATATTTTATGGCTTTTATAAATTATATTTAACAAAGAGTCGATGTGCAAGTATTGTAAAATAAAATAAAATATTGCGTATTAATTCGCTTCCATAACATTAAAATTAGAATAGTCACATGGATCATTTTTGATCGCAGTATATTTACGGATCTAAACTGAATAATTTTGGAAATAAAACGAAACACTTAGGCACGCAGGTTAGATGAAGCTATGAATTTATTCAGTATGTCGTACAGACTTATTATTTCTTGCTTGTAAGACTATCATCGAAATGAAATGATCAGAGGACATTTTAAATTTCAATAACTATTTCAGAGGAAATTCGAACAAAAGAACGAAAACTAAAACTCTCAACCCGGGTAATATTGAAATGTAAGTAGAACACAAAATTATTACTGTTGATGACATGTTCTGGGATTATCAAAGTTTTATTCAAATAACAATAATTGTTATTCTATAATCGTTTGGCTTTATATAACAAGACTCGAGTCTTAAAATAACACACGTCAAATCTGATTGACAATCGGTAACACTATACTAAGCGGAGAATAATGAACCCGTATGCAAAGCAGTTTTTATGCATTTTTTCATTTTATTTGGACTTATTTACTTTTTTCTCAATAACGGCGTTGGATAGTTTACCAATCTGTAACACAACTGCAGCGGACAAATTCTAAACCTTAAGATACCTTAATTTGGCATACTATACTTCTATTCGACACCAGCGGAAAGCCATAGCAGGTTAGGTAATCTACCAAAAGTCAGTATATCTACAGCCTTATACATAAGCACATTAACGTGAATAAAGCTATGCACTCCTTGAAAGTTAGGAACTTATTGATCAAATTAAAAAAAGAGATTTATAGAGGCTGCATAAGATAAACGCGTCTGATGGTTAAATAATGACTGCTTAAGGATGTTTTGAGTAGCGCCTCAGTTGCAGGGACACCAGTGTCAAATTTTTAAAAGACATACAAAAAAGTAAAAAGTTAAAAAATGGTACATGTTTATTACAATTTTGTTAATAAAACCTTTCAAATGCAAATTCTGTGGTAAAACTTTGTCCAAAGGACGACGTACTGTCGTATCCTAGCGCTGCAGCGTACCACTCTGGTTTGTAGGCTCCTTTAACGATATTATTAAATCAATATAAATCACCAAAATGTCTTCCATGTTAGGTTAGGTTAGAGTGGCTGCCAGCGTTCACCAGCACACTTAGATCATTTCGGTCCATGGGAAAACCATTCTGAGCTTTTAATTAAGCGGAGGAGCCTTTTCACTTCCGTTTTTGTTAAATCACAGAGATTTTGTAAATAGAGTGATCTAAGATGTAGATTCCTTTTATTTGATAGGGCCGGGCAGTTACAAAGGAGATGAAGTATTGTTTCTTCTTCCTCTTGGTCAATGCAGCTCATACAGAAGTCGTTTGAGTAGAGGCTTATAGCCTTTCTGCGTGCCTGCCTATTAAACGGTCTCCCGTGATGACACCTATGGTGGCGCTAATATACGGTCTATCGATCGAATTCCGTCCCAAACTGCTTTGGTTATTTAGCACGTCGTGCCAAGGTTCCACCTGAATTTGGATTTGCTATTAGCTATAACAGATGGTTCTCTGAGGCAGCGATAGCAACGTCATCACGTGGCATCCCTCTGCTTCCAGGATAGGTAAAAGCGCGTTTACCACTAAGCTCAAGTTCCAGAGAACTTGTGGGGCCCCTCAACTGACATGTCTTCTGGTAGAAGCACCCTGGTCGAAGCACCACCCAGTGTTGTATTGATAGTCCGACTATTTAATAGCGAATTAATCAACATTCCAAGTGAGTGATCGACTTTCAGACATGTTAGCGCCTTAATGATCGCTCCCGAATCACCGTCGTTAAAAGCACCTTCAATGTCCAGGAATTCAACCATAGTATATTCCTATCGAAAAGTCACTATGCTGACTTTTCGATAGTACGCACTTATATGTGCAGAGCTTGTTTCTACAGATTTTCACTTGCAGTACGCATGTTGGGATGTAGATAGCTGATTTACTTCAATGCTACTGCGATGTCAATCTTTCCATGGTTTTCGGATTGACTAATACATTCATTTCTCTCCAAACCTTGGGAATGTTAATCAGCTCAATGCAGGCCCTAAGGATGGCTTCCAACCAAGGTAGGATGAGATCCAAAGTGCGCCGTAGGTTTTCTGGTACAATGCCGTTAGGCCCTGCGGATTTAATGGGTTGGAAGCTGTGTATTGCCCAAAGTATTTAATCTTTTGTAATAAGATCTTGTAAGTTGCCTTTCAATAGATTGGTTCTATTTATGTCAGCATTTGGCTTAGCAGTCAACTACTCATTCCTCTGAGCCATGGCCACCTGCCGTCAGAGGTCTCTTCTATTTTATCGCAAAGAAGTCTCCAGGATTTGTGCTTGGACTTCCTCAGTTCCTTTTTGTATATAAATAGGGTCTCTTTGAGCACGAACCGAGTTAGGTCTATTTGACGTTTGAAAAGAAAAGATACAAAAACAAAAGGATTAAGATATTTGCGGGCGTTTCTGGTTTAGAAGTAAAACTATTAATACATAATTTTGTTTATAATATTTAACTAAATCTTTTTGTGATATTCTAAATTTTGTATTTTTGATATTTCAATATAATGACATCCAACTAAACTCCGACTGCTCCAAGACTAGTTCAGTGCTCTATTCTGAGCGTAGTTGTTTTCTATTTATGATCAATGCTTTAATTACCGGTTTTATGTTTGTCGTGGTCTTCTTATTCACAGAAATGATACAGTATGCCGTCAATTAAAACTTTGTTGCAATTGGTACACGTAAAACAAATTCATCCTAAAGTATCAAATGCAAATATAATACCCACCAAAATTCTGAAACTTACTACATATTTCCGCCACCATTTTCCTAAGGACATGTGCCACTTGCGGTATAATCAAGGCTAACTTTTATCCGTTGACAGATGTTTGACGTTTTTGAAGTAGTAAAAGAAAGTTCGCTTTTCACAGTGTCAATTGTATTAATACAACCTAGGCTCACCTCTCTCGTCTTTCATTTATTTTGATTGCTACTTATGGCAGAGCCCCTCTAACCGTTACCGTGCTGCTGAATTATGTGGAGTTTCAGCTTTGTCAGTTGCATTTAAGTGCTGCTTTATTATTGTAAAGCTAAAAAAAATTAATAATTGTAAATTATCGTTGTGTTTAAAGATGCTGCAAGTGGCTCTTAGATATATTATCAACTTTTTTGATCACTTTCCTAAAATTTGTTTATAAAAATACAACATAAACTTGACTGTTAATACGAAATAAACATGTGAGATGTTATATAACATTGAAAATGAAATTATTTTACCAATATAATTTAAATTTAAAAGTTTTGTTATATTAATGATTTATTGGTTAAGACTGGTTCAAAAATAAACTTCGTCGATTGACGAAAAAATAATTTTTGTATAAAAATAAGATGTGCCTTCTAGGGTTTAAAAAAAAATATTTTCATTAATATCCATTAGTTTAAGAAAACGTTTTTTCTTTGTATAAGGTGCAATAAAAATAAGTCCATTATTTTTGTATGAAATTATTTCTCTTTCATAGAAGTGCATCTTTATTGCCAAACATCTAAGGCAGACGAATTTTTCACCACCAAATCGGTCGCCATGGACTGGAACAGTGGTAATCACTTGATGGATGCAAACAAACCTCCCAAACCAAGCTCCCGGAACTTTTGTCACAATCGATGTATGTGTCCATTCTTTGTCAAAATTTTAACAGAATATTGGCCAAAGCTGGACGCTTTTGAGCGAGTGATTACTTCAGACTTTCAAATTAAATACTACAGCAAAACCTTACTGGGCACTAATTCTGGCATGTACACTATTTGCGTCGGCTCACCACGATTCGACCAAGTTATCAGGTGATGAAAATCCAGTTTTCATCACCAGTTACCATTCTCTCTAGAAACGGGTAGATTTTCTTGCGATTTAGCAACAATTCGCTAATGGAAATTCGAAATTCGTTAATTCGCGTGATACCTCACATCAATCTTTTTTGATGGTTTTTTTGTGCAATGGTTAGCTTTTTGAATAATCGAAACAGTGCTACCCTAATCGATTTTTGTATATGTACCCTATGTGATAGGTATATTTGTTTTGACATTAAATTTGTAACATAGAGAAATAATTTCGACAAATATACCTTGAAAGTATATAGATCGAGTCAGAATCGCTAGCTGAGTCGATATAGCCATGCCTGTCCGTCCGTCTGTGTGTCACCGATTTTTAGGCCTTAACTTTTGAGGTAGAGTGATGAAATTTGGTACGACGAAGTAGAACAATTGTAATCATTTTTTACAATCCGGCCACTGCAACGCCTTTCTTTTTAGTAAAACATTGTTTTTGGAAAAAAGGTTTAGAATTTTGAAAAGGTTTAATAGCAATCCTACTTACTTACTTAAGTCACACTACAGTCCGTAATGAACCTGGTCCTCATATATATCTTCTGTCCTTATAAAGCTGTTGGCAACGTCCACTTTTTAGGGGAGTTTTTCGTTAAAAAAAAGGTTTCGGTAAACTTAAAATCAAAAAAACCTTTTATTTCAAAAATAATACTGTAAACATTTTGTCTATAGATCACTTTTACTCGCGTCCAACTTTTAGGGCGTTTTTCTATAAAAAAAACATTTGTAATCCCTATCCCATAGAAAAACGTGTTTTTTTGTCTAACCATAAGAGATTAAGGTAAACTTTCTGAAGATGTGTGATGTGGTCAGAACGTCATTTTCCATATTTCATCGCTGTGCAGTTTTAGGCACGCCCACTTATTGGGGATGTTTAGTTTAAGGATGGAATGGGATATGGTATTCAAAGAATAGCACAGCGGATTGTAGCCTATTTACATTTATATGTTTTTAGACAATTGCACTTTTAGAGTGAATAGTGAATCTTTGTCATCGAAATTATCGGAATGAAATCGACAAAACCAAAACTGCACGTGATTGGCTGCAACAGTATAAGGACTATGAAAACCTTTTACATTTTCTGCCGCCTGGGTTACGTTTTTTGTTCGCCTTTACCGAAGAAAAACTATGAAATATGTCGTCTTTCCACTTTTCGGTCTCTAACCCGCTCGAGGTCAAATAAATCTATGTTTACCAATCAAAAACTTTAAGAGAAGTTTGACAACATCCAAACGTCAGTTTAAAATTTTTATTTCGATTCCCATTCGGTGCAAAATTTTATTGAATTATAAAATTGAATTAGTGGGTGCAAATTGTGTTTTTGTATATCAAGTAAATATTTACGTTGATAGTTTTGTAATTATTTATGAATTAATCCCAAACTAAAACCGACTAATAAAAAAATACAAATTATGTTCGATTGTGACAATCATAAATCTGAAAAAACCAATCGGAAATTCTAAGAGTTTCTGTATCTCTCTTTGCCCACTTTTATCTCGGTGCAGTGAAAAAACCCCCATGGAAACTTAAAGACACACCTGCGGGTGTTAATGCTTTTTAATAGGATTAATTCCATGGGGGGTTTTTCACTGCACCTATTACCTCAATTTAATCATATAATCAATGGTATTTATCAAGACCAAACTAAAATTAAAATTAGACAAAAAAAATTATATAGATCGCAACTAAAAACTCAAATAAAGTCGTTTGTTGTTTACACGTATTTCCCACAAATTTAGGAGCAATTGCCTTAATTTGAACTACGAAATTGTATTGGAAATGGGATTTTTCAAATAAGCATTTGGGAAAGTGCAACCTTCACGAAAACTTCGTACAACAGAATTTGGCAGTTATATTCATACCACATTGCAACTGATCTGTTCGTAGAAATGAAATTTATCGGATCCGAATTTCTGTTTTCCCATCAGAATTTCGTTTGTTTAACTACGTACGGAAATATTCAGCCGGATTTAGGTGCATTATGAGATGATCAAGTCATATGTGTTGCATCTTATAGTGGTGGTAAATTTGTAACACCACGCGTGAGTCAGTGTATATTTACAATGGGTAATAGGTATTCAAAACTTCTTTTTTCAAGTACACATTTCTGCAATCAGGCTTCTTAGCTTAACGAATTTATCTACTAAAACATTTACTCGCTCAAAAATGCTACTTCCAGTTTTTTTTTTTCAAAAACCCATCAGTCAACCTCAACGATGATAAAGATTTATTTATTTTCCAATGAAACGACCATTTTCTCTTATAAAAAATTCACCTTTCGTCCTCGCTATTCCGCTCAGCCTTTATCAAAATAACACAAATCTGTCTGGTGAATAAAGATCAACGGTAATAATAAATAACGACAAACAAATATCTGTTTTTGTTCGTTTTTGATTTAGTTAATTGTTTTTTTTTAAATTCACATTAACATTTATTTTGTTATCCTAATTTTGTTTGTTACAATTTTATCTTGTGTTCGGTGTTTTCCTCCCAAGGATTGCACATTCTGATAAAAAAAATATCAAAACAAAATTCGTCGCTCAGTTTCAGACAAAATAAAAATATATACAAACATATCAAAATTCTTATCTCAGATGAATGGTGTTTGCGGAGGAACAACCTCTGGATCCGGCGGTGTTTATAGTGGCAGTAATACAGCAATCGGTACGGGTGGTAGCTCCAGTAACCGTCGTATGGTTATGACGGGTGGTGGAACTGGTGTTGGTGTGGGTTCAATTAGTGGTAGTAGTGGTGGTAATATTGGTGGTAATAATATGGCTAGTGGTGGCAACATTATTGGTGCTGGTGGTGTTGGTGGCAGTTGTATTGGAATCGGCCCAAGCACATCACTTATTGGACTGCCAACTACGTCAAATCTGCCCGCTTCCGCTTCGGCCGGTCTTGTCGGTGGCGCTGGCGCTGGCAGTAGTCACAATATAAATATGTTGAATAATTTCGGTTCTTCTAGTGCAGCTTCCACACACCAATCGCAATTATTACTAACACAACAACAAATGCAACAGCTACAACAGCAACAGCCACACCAGTTAGCTCAGCAACAGACATTAGCGCCCGACTTTGTTCGACGATCAAGATCACAAGGTGGGAAAAAATTGCAAAAATGTTTATCCACAGCATCGTATGGGGAGGAGTTGTCAATTAGTCGACCGCAGATGGCATCCATGCCACACAGTCTACTTATGACCCGACAATATTGCAGTTTTGGTAGTACCACATCTTATTTAAAAAAAAAATATATATATAATATTACAAAAAAGCATAATGCTTTTTCACACATACGTTTCTCTCTATCTATCTATCTTTCTACCTTTTTCGATATTATTTTGACTTTCCCGCCTTCCAATCTATCTTTTAAGAAACAAAAAAAAAACTTTAAGCGATTTCCTCTATCTATTTTTTGCGAAAGTTGTTTTAGTTTTGTCGCGGCTTGGTACATTTTTTCCGCTTTCATTAAGCTCAAATTTTTCTCTTACCCTATCTTCCTCTGATCATTAGTCTGCATTCTTGCAGACACGCTCATTTCAATCACATCACATCAAACGGGGGCTCTTCAATCTGTATACTGTATGGATAGAGGTTAAAGAGCCCCAACTTAGAGGGTTGTCTCGCCGATAGATCGTTGCCAAGTTACATCGATCGTAACTATCTGTCGACTGGTCAGCCAGTCCAAATTTATTTTATCAGTTTTATTAATTAATTCAAAATTTTTTGTATGCCTTATAAAACAACTAAACAATTGGAACAAAAATAAATCAAATTTACAACTTTAGACCGAGCTCAACTTATAGGTAATCAAGTAGATTATTCGAAACCTAGTTTTACATTCTCACGTAGTTACTATGTAGCGTTTTCTGTTGTTTTTTTTTTTGTTGTATATTTGCTGGCTACATATCTTTTTAGTTGATTTGTATGATTTATTTCATTTCACGTTCACTTTCACTCACCGAAGATTCCGGACTTGATGTTCATCTTCATCTGTCAAATTGAGTTTTTTGTTAACTTCTTTTCTGATATCATTTTCGACTCTTCATGTAACTCTTTCTCGTAGAAAAATCTATATTTGAAGTGAATGGAATTGAGAATAAAGTCTTTCTTGCTTATTATGTGGATCCTATTTGAGTTGAAAACTTGTGAGCGTTGAGCCGATCGTTTCCTATTTTATTATCCTTTTCGCACTATCTCTTCATGTAGCACTGGATTAATCGATTTTAAATGCACTTCGAAACTTATTTTCTCGAAGGTAAAGTGAGTTTGCAAGTTTATTCCTCTCAATATATATTTTCAACTTTCTTTGTTTCGGAAAGTATTTTTTCTTTGAATGAAACCGCGAAATGAGCATGATCACGAATACTCGTGGTGTTGAATTTTCTTTTTGTTTTGTAGAAGTATTGATAAATTAATTAATATATGTGTAAGTATAAGTTAACTGAATGTGTGACAAGAAATGTGTGCATTCAAATTTTTATTAAAGTGCGTAATATGTCAGTGTGTCAGAAAGTTTATTTGAAATATTTATATAATTAACGTGCGATCAGTGAACAAATTGCGTAACTTTCAAGCCGATTATCATCCAAATGGTAGACTTGAAAGGAATTGTCATAAATTTGCTCAACGTATTTCTATACTTACCCGATATTATTCTGAAAATGTAGCTTTTGAAACAACTCACTCACTTTGTTTATTTTTTTTTAATCCACTCATTAAATTATGTAAAAAAAATCGTAGCTCTCGATTACTTTAAAAGTTATTAAACAATAAAAATTACAAAATTCTCCATACAAATCAACCATTTTTTTCGACAGTCCACACATAGCGGACTGATAAATAAGTTCCAATGGAGCATTGCCAGATAAAAAACTAAAAAATGACTTATATCCCAAAGGATTTTAACTCTCTTTCTGGGGACAGTTATTAGGCAGGCGCCTAATGTTTTTGTTAACGGTATTTTGGTTGGCCCGTTTCGCGGGAAAGAAGACTCTCTTTCTGGGGACAGTCCACGCTCACGCAACTTCATTGCTCCGCTCAGGGTATGTAAATTCGTCAGGCAGGCGCCTTAGTTAACCGTTTTTTTATTGATCTATTTTTATTTAGTATGTTTTTTTCAACATGGCAATGCTGCGTACACCGCAGCAAAAAGAAAAAATAAATGTCAAACAAGACACAATTTGTATGGAATTATAACCAAAAAAAGGGCAATTTTTTTTTATATAACTTTTAAACTAAATTTTACTAATCAACACGCAATGACGAATCGGTTAACATAAAAAAAGTGCTAAAAGCGCGCTGAAGTAAATTTATGCCGAATATAACTTTATTATGTTGAATGATCACAATTCATTTTACTAAAGAAATGCCAGAATTTTCTAATAGTTGCCATAACTACCTTGTCAAATAAATGGCAATTCACGATTGATTTGTGTTTTTTTTAATAGCTACACATAGCGTCATAAACTTGTAAGAAAAATGAAACAAAATGAAAATAATTTAAATTTTTAATTTTAAAAAAGACCAACTTCCAATAATATATTTTTTTGGGAAGATAATTATTCATCGTAAACGGTTTTCACACCAAACAAACGAAAGCTTTATCAAAAACGGGAGTTTTCCCATACATTTTAATTTTGCAAAAACTTGGTGGTAACAACAAAAGAGTTTTGAAACCGCTTTGCAGACGTCATGTTGTTGAAGGCTACTTAACCCTTTCCAACGGAAAATCTGGTAAAATAAAAACTACATATGTCTAATGTTTTTTTTTTTGGACACCAGTATGGGTGGAAATGATTTATCACTTTGAAATTAAAAAAGTACCGTATTTTTTGTATGATACAAATGGTGTAGTTATTCAAAATTAAAACGTCTTATTTTATACAAAAGAATAGATTTTATATATGTTTCACTAAACATTAGTTTAGCATTGAAAGAAATCAAAAGTTCATAGATCATAGTAACTGAAAATTAATTAATGGAATATTATAAATATGTTTCCAACCAACTAAAATATTTTAGTCGACGTTTTTGTTCTCCTCCTGCGATTTTATTCGGTTTACTATGACTGCCTTTCTATAACAAATTAATAATTTTTTTACTGTTCCAAATGTTTTCTATCGCTATTACTTCGATGCTAAACTTTACCTAAGGAGGCTATAAATGGCTTGTTTTAAATGTCTTCGATTTAATATCACTTATATCTGTCGATGCAATAAAACTTATAGTATTTTCACAAAACAAAACTTAAAATTTTTGACGCAACAGGCTCGTCGTTAGTACCCAGGGCCGAGCTTTCTGACAACCATTCATGTGTGCGTGTGTAATCTAGCACGATGGCGGGACCTCCTGTTTTATGCCGACTCCGAACGGCGAATTTGAGATAAGCTTATCTTGACAATTGATACTACTTGGATGATTTGTCAGATCATCACGAGAGAGTTCATCGCACGGACCATCGCGCCATTGAGCCCATATTTTCACACCGAACCGAAAACTGTGTTTTCGCAAAAATACCTGAAACAAGTAGGTTAAGCCATAACCGTCTCGAAAACACTTCGCAGACGTCATCTCGTTGAAGGTTGTTGGAACGAACGTTTGACATGTGTTCCACACGTCCCACAAAACAGCTGATGAACCCGCTGCCAAAACAAGTGTATTTTTTTTTTTTCATTTCACTTCAACTGCGGCTCTGGCTTCTTAAACTATACTTATAATGGAAATTGCAAAAAATCGCAAAAAGAAGAAGATTTGGTTTGTGGAACTATGGGCATAAGCATCTGTTTACCTTTGTAGCGGCGGGCTTGAGATTCCAAAAATTGTTGCCAAAATCTCCATTTTTTTTCCTTTTCAGTTTCAAATGCTAATATTATTATCAAAATATTTGAATTCATTTTATTCAATCAATATAATTTCACACACAAATTTTGCAGCTAGTATCACAGCTGATTGAAATGTCAAACGGAACCTGGTCAGAATTCGGTCTGAAAGCACAAGTGGTTTCCGAAAACTTTTTACCAAATTTCGATGCGGCGTGTAGGTACTATAATCCCTTTAAAAAAAAAACGAAATACGTAGCAAGCAGACAAGTAAAAATCTTAAGTAAAAATCCCAACTCGAACAAACCAAAAAAAAATCATGAGGACTGTAATAAAAAACTTTTCGTATGTTTTAGAAAATATTTGTAATTTTTTTTTTAAATATTCATTCGTCACGAATAAGAGTAAACAGTATCTAAAAAATGTAAAATTCCCAAGCCGAATTGATTAAACTTTAAACTGTAAATGAAAAATGTACTGAAGTTAATTTTATCATTAGTCAAATGGCGTATACGCAATATTTGTTTTATGGTTTCTTATTGTTTTAAAAACCCAATTTAATTTCATTCAATCCAAATGTTTCGTTTAAAGTGAACGACTACGAAACATAATCTATATTTTTGTATATGAATTATTTATGTGTAACAAGGATATTTGCACCTCAGCCCTGTTGTTGAAATCCCTTTAAAGAATGATTTATGGTTACCGGCCAAGTTCATAACTATCAACCGAGAAAATGTATAAGAAAAGTTTTACACCTCATGCGGTGAAGATTTATTTTATCTAAAAAAGTACTTGTGGTTGACTATAATCTGTGAAGGGAATGCTGAACTCCATTTTCGAGATACCACGCTGCTCTTATGGCAAGACCAACTTTATTTCATTGATGTGGAATACACTCGTTATTATGGATATTTCTTTTATTGCTAAGAGTTTTTTTTTGAAAGTAAACAAATATTTAACTCTTTTAAAAAAATTCATGAAAATAGTTTTGTTTGTGGTTAGTATAAAAAGTTCTTTTAGATTAATATATCGATGCAAATGTTTGGGATGGTCCTATTTCCTTTCCGGAGCTTATTATACAAAATAAATATTTTTGGTTTATGGCTTAAAACTTTTAATCTACTACTGAGCAAGATTTGCACTTCCATAATGGATGAGTCCGTCCGCACTAGTTTTTTCTATAAAGAGTTATCAAAGTGAAACTTATCGCATTTAATTCTTTTTATCTTAACGCCAAAATCTCACAGATTTCTGTCATTTGGGGGTTTACTTTGATGTATGTTAACATCTGATAGTATCTTTTTTACCCCTGTTGCCCTCCCTTTCATTGGAATTTATGCAAATCACGTCCAAATCAGATTTGACTTCTTTGTACGTTCTGCTATAAATGAAGTTTAGAGGCAGAAGTCCTTGTTCATATGGGAGAGAATCCTTCCATAAAAAGATTTTCTTTACAATGTTATACCGCAAAAGATTTATCGAGCTAATCATTCCGTTCTGAGGATAGATTTTAAAGACTTATTGTTTTTATAAACATTAAGCCGATCTACTTATCTTAATATCTACATTAAACTCAAACGGGCCTTTGTTCTTGGTTCAACTGATGATGCCATGAATACTTAAAATGTCTACACTGTGGGTGGCCGCGAAAATATGATCGCCCATAGTTTTACATATATTGCGAAAGCCTATGACTGTTGTAATCGTCATCCAAAAGAAATTCTACCTAAAAAAAATGGCGTAAGTGTATGATTTCTTACTCGAAAAGGTTATCTCCTACTTTTTTATGTCCTTCACTCTATATTTCCAAAAAGAAAATTCATCTGTGGAGTCGAATGTCCATATAGCTCCGACTAAAAAAAGGTCATCATTTTATCAGTATGCCATAACTACAGAAAAATGGATCCAATATATATAAATTGTGTAAATTTTCGATTTTGATTCGACAATAGATCTGTTCAGATACTTTTGTAAGAAGAGAACTGAAAACTGTCAAATCTCCAATAGAAAGAGGGAATTCTCTCATTTGAACATAAAGTATCCGTATCCGTAAGCATTCATAAAGAGAAAATTTATGAAAGAGACCACTTTACAGTTTTACCTATCAAGCCTAATATTATTTTTACGTACTTAAACATTTAAATAAATCTAAAAAAAAATATACCAACTTTAATTCTGCGTTTAAAAAAAAAGAACACAAAATGTAATTTAATTGCTTACAACTTTCTTAGTACGCGATGGGTTTCAGGATTTTGCCCTATTAATTTGTTTTTTTTAAATTAACACTAGAACAAGAGTAGGCGAACGAACTTTATAAAATTCTCCAAAAAGTCATTGCCAGGCACTCATTTTTTATTTACAAGTAGAAGTTTTCAGATATCAGATAAGATACAAATTTTGCTTTTTGAGTCTTAAATTGAAATGCCATCCATTTCGATTGAATGTATTAAGAGTTATTTTTGGCAATAAGCAGATGTGTTGCAGGTTGCTTTCGAATGATTTTGTTTTTATCAGTTTGTGCAACGAGTGGTGTATGGAACATGTATACAATTGGTGAGTTTCACAAACGAATATTGAAGTTTTTCAGAAAATTCCAGAGTTTTTGTAAGTTTGGCTGCAGTCTTTTTTATACGTATATGTTGGCAAATTGAAGTAATTTTTGTGTGAAACGTGTTCTTAAATGTTATAAACATAACTGTACGTGTTTTCAACATCTCTGGAATATTTATTTATATGTTCTATAGATTTATGGTTAGTTATAAGATTATTATTTCACATTGAAATGTTCAGTCTATTGTATTCACCGATCTATAAAACTAGTCTTCGCTATTTGAAATTAATCAATTTAATTTTTGAATACGTGTATTGGGTTTCAGCATTGTGTAATAATATCTCCTTTTCGAACAGAAGATATTTTTGCTAACCTATTGCTGCATTAATATCCACTAGTATTTAAAAACAGCCACAGTTTTTCAGTGCGAGATCATTCTAGTTTCGGGATTAAATAAGAGTTAAGTCTAAAATGTAGTTTCTCTTTCCATTTTAATCGAGAGTTCATTTCGAGTTAACCCACCAAGTTTGATGAGTTATCTCTGGCATTAAATGATTACATGTTGTTGTCAGATCATAAAATACCAAGCAAACCATTATTTTCAATTCCATTTGTGTGGACATTTTAATACATTTTCAGAAACTAAATACGTTGTAACAAGTATTTAGTACCACATCTCAGCAGCTCCAATTTTTTTTAAATAATCAGTTTTACTTTAATTGTAAGATTGCGACAAAGGCATTTTATTTGTTTGGGCAAAAGGAAACCAGACAGCTGATAACTATGCTGTTGCAGATTCTATACATTATGATAAGTTTTTGTCATCAAAATCGACAAAACATGAGTGCTTCGAAATGAAATCACCACACACGGATTCAAATTTAATCCTGCACTGAAAAAAAAAATGTACATTAAATTTATTCTCGGTTTGGTTAACTTTGGTTTAACACCGAGTTAACTCAGCACCGAAAAACTGGGCCTTTATGTTGCGGTTTTACAGTGTGTGTTTTTTCTTGTGGATTAAACAAATGTATGTGATAAAAAATATATTTGAAATAATTTTAATAGCCATTCATTACCGTAAAATCCATTAAAACAAATATCATTTTTACTTCCTTACATTATTGACTGTTTTTGATTCAATATCATGTGGAACGAGTATTTAATGTGTGGAACGAGTATTTCGATGTGTGGAACTCGAGCTCATGACTTAGAATATTATTTTTCCAGTTGGATGTCAAGGGTTTTGCTCTTGATCCCCAACAAAAATGGGGATCAAATCTTTTTCAACTTAACAAATAAAAATGTAATATTTACAGAGTGCGTTGAATGTTCCAGATCGTTTTTATTTTTAATAAAATTTTAAATAAATACAATTTTCTAATTTATATTTTATATGGTCAACATTATGTATGGTGGCGAGCTCTTTTAAGCGCATCTTCCATTACAATTTCGCAGATTTCTTGGGTAATTTTAGCGATTTCGATTCTAGTTTGTCCTTAAGCACCAAGGTTGGGATTAGTTTGTTGATGTACGCCTTTCCTCCAAGTACCCCCATAAGAAGATATCGGAACACAATAGGTGATCTTGGGAGCCAGTCGATATTACCACTTGTTGGCATTATGTATTCGGTCAGAAAATTTTTTTGTATAATTCGCATCGTAGCACGAGCTGTGTTTGATGTGACACCAAATCCAGCCAAATTCTTTGACAAAATTGAACAATTAATTAAATAAAATATTTTAACAAATCCACAACTTTTGTTCAAACAAAAATGGCAAATAAAATCGACTAGAAACATTAAACGCATTCTGTAGGTCGAGTGACAACAATTTAGAACATTTCTTTTTCAATAAACAAAAAAAAACTTAAAACAATAGCCCATTAAAATACTAAAAAATAACGTTTTTAAATCAAACACCATATGCAAACCACAGAAGTGCAATCTCAATTTATTTTTCTGACTCAGTATACAAAGTTGTGTAGTCCCTTAAAGTATTGAAACTTTTTTTTTAATTCCAATTTAACATAAGTGTTTTCGTTATTTTTTTTTCATATTATAGAGTGTCCTGTTGTTGAGCATTAATAATTTCATCAAATCATTTTAGTTAGAGTCTAAGTAATAATCACCACATGTGCATCACATTGTCTCACCAACCATATCCCAACCTAACCACCCTAACCAATCCAAAAAAAAAAATGTGTTCGTGATGTGGTACTATCCAAACAAAGTGTTGTTTTGGTTTTATTCTGTACTATATTTGTGTTTGTCTTTCAATTCTATAAATCTTCTGTCAGCGAAAAATATAAACACACAACTATTCCTAAACAATATTGTCAATGTTTTTAGAGACACAAACGCAAGTAACAATAAATAATGAAAAAGTAAAAACACAAAATTGTGCCTGATGTCAAACATAAAGTAGAAGCAAATAAAAAATTTGAAAATAATTTTATTTAAGCGACTGTTACACTTAGTGGTTTATATAAATGTCATTTTTTATTTTCTATACTATAGTACAATCAAACTGTGTTGTTGAACTCCTTGATTGATTCCTCTCCGGCAATTTATACTCGTATAGCTACTCTTTTGAAAACTACTTTTTCCTATTTTTGGTTTTTTTTTTCTTTTTTCTATAAGGCAACAAAACACAATTTTTTAATTTGATTTTTGTAATGAATTTAACGCAATTCTTTAAATTTTTATACTTTTTCTTAATTTTCTAACTCAAACTATTAAAACTTTTTATATACGTCCATTATCAGCAATAAAAAAACACAAACAATTTAAACTCACACGACATTTATAAATACCATATTTTTTAGCCGTTAAAACAAAATAAATTTATTTATTTTTTTATTTATTTGTACAAACAAAGGAGCGTAATAATTATATACTGGCATGTGCACAAAACGACTCCATTTAAGCCACCAATAGCTTAAATGATGACGAGCAATAATAAAAAACTTAACAAAACCAAATTTTTCAACTAATGTAAATATTTTTAAAACCAAAATTAAACAAAAAAACATTAGAAATCCTTAAAAAAAAATTATATAAGGTTAAAGGAACTTACGTAAACCACCACTACACCAACTGATGCCTACATCTAAAACGTATTTTTCCGATGTTATTTTTATAATTTTATTCAAAAAATTTTGTTTTCATATATGTGTGTTCAAAACTCTATGTGACTTATGAAAATAATAATTTTTTCTTTGTCTCATTTTAAAACAATTTTGTATAAAAAAACTAGTCTGCACGAATCAAACTATCGCTTTAAGTGTTGAAACATTTTATTTAAATAATTGTTTTAGGTGGATTTTTAGTAATTTATCGCGCATGTTTATGTTGAGATCAGTGTCTAAGCCTAGTGTTAGTGTAAAGGCACTGTCTTTAAGGCAACATCAAAGACAACGTAAAAGATTTCTGTTTCAGGAACGAGAACGAGATGTGTATTTATTCACCGATATGTTATGTAGATTTAAGTAAAATTGCGCGCCAAAGTGGAAATTGTTTTAATCCGTAAAAAATAAAATAAATAAAAAATGCATGTAATGACACCGACATTTTTTTTCATTTTTTTGCATTTTGTGCATGACTGTTTTTAGTTTTCAAATCAAATATATATATATGAGTGTATAGCATCACAGTTTTACAACAGAAAGTTGGAATGTTTCTTTATTTCTTGACTGATTTATCACAAAAAGCATTTCTTTCTGCTATTAAAATAAAATAATATTACATTTTATCTATTGTACTATACTTTAAAATTTAAAACGTGAACTTAAAGCCAGCTGGCTTCTTATCCAATTGGCTACTTTTGTATATAAATATTTCCAAATACAAGCTATATTTGTTAATATGTTTGAAATGAAACACTTGACACATTTTTTTAATAAAACAAAAAAAAAATAATCAATGTAAATTTATTTCTATATAAATATGTATATGTTACTTTATATTGGCTATGCCTTATTTTTTCTACTGTGCTACTTTTTCGGCGTTACGTTTTCTAATTTAATTTTGTTTGTTTACCATTTTCTTTCTGTTCAACTTTTTTTGTATCTAAACTTGAACGATGAATCAAAACAAAAATCGCACTCTTCCTTTGGATTTGAACACTACGGGTCGTGTAGATAAGTTGGATAGTTCATTCTCGAGATCAAGGTCATCGTCTATGTCGAGTCTTGAGAATATCACATCGGAATCCATTACGTGTTTAGCTTTTACCGATAGCTATACAAAAAAAAGTGGTGAGTATTTATTAGAATAAATTATTTTATATGTATTTTTAAAATTATATTGAGTTTTTAACAAATTTTTAAAAATTTCGGGTCGTCCTGAATTTAAAAAAAAAAATTTAAATTTTGCGTGAGCACAGATTCGTTTTTTATTTTAATTTTTTTAAAATGCAAAAAAAAGGTGGTGATCGCTAAATACCTACCTTTAAAAAGATTCTGCGAATTACAAACATAAATAAGAAGTCTGTTAACTACTCCACAGTAGTTTGGACACAATCCGTCTATCTTTTTTTTTTCTCTTGCCAAACGCAAGAGCTATGCCATCTTGTTGGTCCATCATGGGTGAGATGGTAAAACAAATTATGCAGAATATATTGCTTCTTCGATGGATTTTGAAATGCAATTCAGAGTAAATTCATCTTCTGGGAAGTATCGGAAAAATTTATTTTGCTGCCAATTAAACAGTTTCGGATGCCGCTGAACACTTCTATTTAACCAATAAAAAGCCCCATGAGAATTGGCGGAACACCTAGTTTTGCTGCCAATGGAAAGATTTTAGAAGAGTTCCTTCGAATCAAGGTACTTTCGAATGATTTTTTTACCAATCGAATATGCCAAAAGATTTATTTCCCACGATTCTTAAACTGTCATCATACAATTATGATTGCGAGGACATTTCACATTTAAAAAAACTATGAGAATACACTCGCACTAAAAGAAAGTGGGTGGTGCAATTGATGGATTCTGAAAATGTTTTCACTTATTCACGATGCAAAAAAATCGATGAAGCCCAGAGAACAAAAAAAACGAGTGGTGGGTGCACGACTGGGTCGTACCAAAGATTATAATGCCATACAGATGATGCATTGAGAACAAAAAGCAGAAACTTTTGCTCACCAGCTTCAGTGCGTTATCTGTATGGCTTTATAATCTTTTTCTTTCACAGCGAGTTGGGCGTTAGATCAAATCGCAAGTCTGAGAGAATTTCATAGTTTGGCCAAAATACACAACAAAATTCATTTTCATTATTAATGTTAAAAATTATATAAATAATGTCAGATTTTTTATTTCGAAATTCGCAGGAATCGTTGCCTATGTGAATTATAATGATTTTGCGTTATTGGCCAAAACTGAAAATTCCGTTTAGGGATAGTTGGACCGAAACAAATTATGTGGAATTGTTGCAAACGGTAATCGTAGTATATAAATGAAATTTCATTTAATTTTGCAAAAGAGTTTGCTAGAAATTTACTATATTCTATATATGGCTTATTTCCAAAAATCCGTTTTATGGATCTTCTCGAAAAAACTGTGTATGTAATTTTGTTGGAACCTATATGTTATATATTTAGAACCGCAAAAAAATCGCCTAGAATTATGACCAAAAAACCGCTGCCGTTTAGGCTAGAGGTCTCTCCAGACAGTCGAACCAACTGACGGAATTGCAAAAATCACTTTATTGGGTTCTGCTATCATGTTAATATAAGAATCAATAAAAACTCGAGGTCAAAAATTTCCACGAAAACCATACATAACTCTTTGTAAGAGAAAGTTAAAAAGTATTCCTCCTCTTAAGCTATTCTTACGACCAAATGGAACTACATCTGGCATCCCTATACATGAAGTCGATCAGCTTAATGCTCATTTTACAGCAAGTTAGAAACCGCTGGAACTGTTGGTAGGTGTGTTCTTTTGTGCTGGTAAAATCGTTAGCTTTTCGATCTATACAATTCCTAGGGACTCCTTCCGAGTAGATGAAAAGATGAATCTTCATCCCTTACTTAATACCCACTTATTGCACGTATGTCTGTAAATAGTCAGATTATGAAATATTTTGTAAGGGGAGTTTTTTTTAGAGGTGTAGAACTTCGAATTGAAATAAAACACAATAAAATAATTTTAATGTCGATCAATTTGGCTTAATTGGAAAGATAATTTTATGCCATTTATATATGTTGTCGGGCATGTGGCCGCCGCGGCTGTTTCAAATAAGGCCAAGTCTAGAGGTAAAATTTTCAACCACTTTTTTGAGCATTTGGGGCCTTATGTCGGCAACAACACCACGAATGTTGCCTTCCAAGTCCCCTAACGTTTCTCGTTTGTTGGCGGAGACGAGCGATTTTACATATCCCCAAAGAAAACAATCCAATGTTTTCAAATCACACGATCTTGGTGGCCAATCGATAGGTCCATTCCGCGAAATTATGCGCTAACGAATGTTTCCTTGAATTAATCGATTGTGACGTGTGCTGTGTAGCATGTAATGAAGTTTTGTTGAAACCACATCTCATACACATTCATGCCTTCCAATTCGGGAATAAAATATTCGTTTATCATGGCTCTATACCGGTCTCCATTAACGGTAACTGACTCTCCAGCTTCATTTCGGAAGAAATATGACCCAATGAATCCACCAGCCTATAGAACACACCAAGCAGCCATTTTTTGTGGATGTAATGGTGTCTCAAGAGTCTCATGTGGATTCTCTTCACTCCAAATGCGGCAATTTTGCTTGTAGCCATTCAACCAAAAATGATCCTCATCACTGAACAAAATTTTGCGATGACAATCAGCATCGAAATCAATCTCATTTTCGGCCCATACACCAAAATCACGAGGCATTGCATGGTCTCGCGGCTTTAATTCTTGCACAAACTGGATCTTGTAAGGTTGTAAGATAAGATCTTTGCGCAAAATCTTCCATAAAGTTGATGGACAAAGCTGCAATTGCTGTGCACGGTGGCAAATCGATTCATTCTGGTCCTCTTTAACACTTTGCTCTACAGCGGCATTGCATTAAACCTGCTTACTACGATAAAAACATGCAATAAACGAAGAGGAGACTCAACCGTAGCGAAATTCATAGTCTTGTTCGAACGCATATATTTAATTAAAGAGGTTTTAGTTTTTATCATTCCTCCGGAATTTTTATAAAAGAAAGTGTTGGTTATAAGCGTTACCCACGAATGAAATTTGATTTTAAAAATAATTATGCTTTGGTTGCCAACTATGAACTATCTTGTGTGGTCATTATTTGTATTTCGTTAAATTTTAGCCAGTTTTAAAAATAATTCTTTAAATATTTTGTTTTATTTTTTTTAATTTTTACCAGATCCATCAGTATTATTGCCCACTTTATGGGTCGGAACCAGTTTAGGATCCGTTCTGACAGTATCAATAACATTACCTGAGTCAGATACAAGGAAATCACAACCTGTTCTCGTGTCAATATTAGGTAAAAATATTTTTCTACGAACCATTTCATGTTCACAATTAATTTATATTTTTTAGGAGGACCGATTTTTCGGCTAAAGGGGTCAATTCTATCGATGTCATTTCTGGATTGCAATGGTGCACTCATACCATACTCATTTGAGCCTTGGAGAGATGAAAAACGGGATCGTAAGTTAAATAGAAATAATTAAATATAAAATGAGTTGCTTTTTTAATCCTTAAATGTCTAGAATTCCTCATATATTAAAACATAAGACCACCTCTAAATGTAGAAATTATCCTTTCTCGAATCACTGCTGTTAATGTAATGTAATTTGCATGTGAAGGCTTTTTGCTGTGTTACCAGCAATGTTGTCAAAAGACGGAAGGTAGCATTAGGATTTCATATTCAATTCCATATCATTAATCAAATTATGTTCACGTAATGGTATCTTGACAACCTTATGTGGAAGCAATCATTTTAACGTTTTCAATCGAAACCTTTCGGCCATCTTGGCCGTGTCCCTTCACTAAAGCACCAATTTAATTTCCAGTGGAAGAACTCCCAAGATCGAAAAAATAGTATTGTCTAGAGTCCCAGTTTGGTTTGACAAAGTAAACAACCTACACGAGCAGTTCTGATATATTCGGAAAGGAAGTCATATAAAAATTTGGTGGCCGAAAGCTCAAGACAACTCTAAATCCCATAATTAATATGAAATTAATGCAACTGAATATGTCGTAGGGGCTCCATCGTGTCGACTACACGACTGGTAATCAATTGGTCATCATACGTTCGTCTCTACAACGCCTTTTAGTAAAGACTTGAAGATGTTTACTCAAAAAGCGCTAAAGCCCTGGACTCAAGCAATACGTCACTTCAATTAGAATGGTTTCTAACGGATGATTGATACAGAATCTCCTCCGCCGTTCGAGTGAGGGCTGTATTACTTAATTCTCTTCATATCCTTAAAAACAAGCGGTTTGTAATATAAAGTCCTTATTTCATTTCTGAACTCCTTGTCAGAGTCTATTGCGGAGCCGAGGTAGACAAAGTCCTTTACTACCTTAACGTTGTATCTGTTGATGGTGACGTTGTCCAATTTGTCGATGTTGTATGTCCTTTATTGCTGATGGAAAATACCATTTTTGCTATTCCCTGCTCTATACCGGGTCTTTTAATTTCCAAGTTGATGTTTTTTTTATAATTTTTAAATAAAATAAACTTGTAAAATTTATATTTTATTGATTGATTGATTATATGGTCTTCAACAAGGTGGACGCTTCTGTCGTAAGTGCAATGGCGAGCTCTTTTAAGCGCATTTTCCATAACAAATTATGTAATTTAAATTTTAGCAATTTTGTTTCTAATGTTGTCCTTAAGCATCTAGGTTGTTATTATTTTTGATGAATACACCCTTTCCTTCAAAAATCTCCATAAGAAGAAATCGGCAGGCGTCAAAAGAGGATCATGGAAGAAAGTCGATATCACCACTTTTTGAGATTATTCGGCGGGGAACATTTGTTTGTGAAATTCGCACCTAGCATGAGCGTCGTGTGATTTGGCACCGTCATGTTGGAACCACATTTTCTATAGGCCTAAATTCCAACTGACAAATTTCTTTCACACTATGGCAGACAAAAAAAATCGAAGGGGAACATAAGCGCACCCTGTATTAGCAAATCTACTGTGACATCTCATTGAGTCCGATGAGAAGTCCAATGAAGTCAATCGTCGGCGGATGCTAGTAAATGCACACATTTATGGAAGGTTGTGCCTTTATTCTTGGTTCGGGATTTGTCACATCGGGTAATTGTATTTAAATTTCACTGTTTGCAGCAGCATCTTTCAGATAGTTAAGATGCCCATTTAAGTCGTAGTCAACTTTACCCCCAAATAAAACAATGTTTGACTCTAGGAAACCAATGCTACTTTAGTTTGGTAGAAAAATGGGTTCAAAACTCCTATATCAGCTAAAAGTTTGTTGAACTCTAATCCTACCTTATGGCGCCAAGTTCTGGAGAATAAAACAGAAATGCTTTAGTTTAAAGAATCTCGAATCGCCTACTTGCCGCCTCGAACGTCCGGTTTTAAAAATCAATCGATCGCTATAAGGGTATCAGGCAGAGACAATCAACGGTTCGAAAGCACGCAAAACCTATCAAAACATGTTTAGACCATCAAAACATGTTTTAACCATAATAATATCTTCTATACAAGAATTTAAAAAAAAAACACTTTTTTTTTATTTTAGGTACGCCGACAAAGAATACGAATCGAATGAGCCCCACATTGAGTGGAGCAACAGCAACTTCTACTACAAGTGGTGTCGGTGGTAGTACTAGTGTCAGCACAAGCAGCAGCATGACAGTTGCAACAAACCCTGCCAACGACGGTTGTTCAGATAGGCAATTTATTGTGATTGCCAGTGAGAAACAAGCTCGAGTAGTAGCGCTTCCCAGTCAATACTGTGTCTATCGGCATCAAATCACGGAAACAGATTTTGTAGTCAAGGCTGAGATTGTCAGCATGAGAGGTAAGTTTTAAAACAGGGTACGGAAATGCATGCCCATGAGCTCCTCCTGAGTGAGCGTTATCAAATGTGCACTTCAAAAACGCGATCGTGAATTATTAGATGTCGCGAACATAAGTGGATGAACCTTAGATGGGTGAGCCTCATAATTATATGTGCTTTCAGATATGAACATTTTTAAGTATCTGTACCAGTCATATAAAATTTAAACTACCGATGCTTGTCAACTACCCAATAACTTGCACTTGTGCATAAATCATGAGTGAGTCAAAGTTCCCTTCGGCTATTTTTCTGTGAAAAAATTGAAATCTTTCAAATCTTTAATGTCGAGAGAGAATTCTCTCATTTTAAGGAAAGTACGCGTACACTTTTGTAAAGGATAATTAAAAACATCAAACGCGACCCTTAAAGCGAAACGAATAAATTTACTGTGTCTTACTTTTTCGTAGATTTGTCTGTCTCTGATAGAATTTACCCCCACTCTAAAAAATGTAAGAATTAACTCATTTCTACTGCAAAAGAAAGTTAACAGACCTAATATTTTGCCTTTCAAACTTACATAAAGGTGAGGTAAAAATAAATCCATTATTATTCCACGAAACCGAAGGCTTTATTTAGAATAATTTGATTTATGTAAAATATGCACCCTTAGGTTTGATTTCTTGTTCCCATTTTGAAGGTAATTCCTTTATCCCTCTCTCAAAGAAGTCCACATCCCTATTAGCAAAAACCTTAAACAGAAGATTTTCACAAGCCTCACTTCTGGAAACGTTCTGCCAAACGCTTTTTGTGCAATGTTTAACACTTGGCCAAAAGAACACAGTGCTTACATGACGATCGGGCTTGCCAATTTACATGGTTTTTTTTCGATATTTTCGACAAATAACTTCTATGTTCTGTTATGCTATGTTCTGCACTAAATGATGATCCTGTGGATGCATATTTTGTGCTGTGGCAAATCTCTGCTCATAGGTGCTGCTTGTATTAAGCTCGCAACGACCCTTCAGTGCATAATCCATCATTGATATTAAAAATTATCGCAATGGAATTGATGAAACCTAAATTACGCATGATTGATATCGGAGAATTTCGTGCCGAGATATCCTTTCGGATTTGCATTTTGAGCAGATCTTCCAATGAAATGCATCGCATATGATCGAACGACGACATCTTAATGCGTTAAGTCAACAACAACGGATACTTTGATGGTAAACTGATTTCCAATCGGAACAGCCTTTCGTTTCGGAAATTCTTTCAACGGATACCTAGATAGGGCTGACTATTCATATTTTCAGCCGCCTGGCTTATGTTTTCTTCTTTATCGAAGTAAAACTGTAATATATGGCGTATTTTAGTTTTGCTGGTGTACATCTTTTACGCACACCCAAACAAAACTGAGTCAACCAATGCTAGAACTGCCTAAGAAGTTTTTTAATACGAATGCTCATCTTTTATATATAATTACAGCTCTCTCGAGATATACGTCCGGAAGAATTTCCAAAACGAATGTCAGTTCAAAAAAAACTCAGTTTGCTTTGGGGTTGCAAATTTGCAATCCAGTTCGATGGATTCAGTAGCAAGAGTTCGTCGGACATCTTCGGAAGAAATTAAACGCGTAACTATCAAAAATTCTAGACTTATTGCATTAAAGCGCTGCATAATATGTAGAAGATCGGTTCGAAATGATAATCGGAACCTAAGCACCGCTAAAGAATTTTCCGATTTCCGTTAAATAGTAGAAAATCTTCTTTCGAACTAACAACTCGGTAGGCCTGACAGATTACTGTTGAAATCATTGATTTATTATACATATTATATGGATTGAAAATATATTTCAAAACAGCACAGGCGCCGTTTTTTCACTGCGGATAAGCAAAGAAACACATGCCGTCGTCAAACTTAAATACCCATAGTGCCATGCTAACAAAAGAGCGACATCTTGTACCAAGAGATTAATTTCTACATCGACATGTACCGCCATCTATTCAAAAATTGGAAAAAAATTGATTTCAAATAAAATCTGCAATAACAACTTTTCTTTACCCATAAACTGAACAAGTTTTTTAATTTAATTTCTTACTTATGTTTTATGATCATTTACATAAATTTTTTTACCATAATGTGATGAAGCAAACGATTTTTTTTTGCTTAGTTATATTTTTGCAGTAAAACAGTGGCATGTATGTAGTTTTGGAACATACGCGAGCTTGGCTACTAGCAGTCCATATTACGGGTGATTCTTTAAGTGTAGTTTTTTTTTAAATCGAATAAAAAATAAAATTTGCATCAAATATTCAAGGTTATTGTTGCAATCGATAAATAGGCCTTTGCCATTTACGTTTTAAAGACAACTTCATGTAAATATTGTCCGTGGCTCCGTTTCAAATGGTCCATTCGGAAGGTCCAATTTTGCGTCACCTTTTCGAGCATTTTGACTAGTATTCCACGAATGACGCGTGTTATGTTGTCCTGTAAGGCTTCAATCGTGTTCGCCTTGTCCACATAGACTAACGACGTTAAATCGCATGTTCTTGGCGCCGAGCTCACAGGGCAATTTCGAGAGATACGCTGCTCACCAAATTCATTTCATCTTTTCACGAGCTTTATGGCATGTATCACTGTCTTGATGTAACCACATTTCAACCAAGTACAACTCAGCCAAGTGGGGCAAAAATAATTCATGGCTCGATATTGTTCGCCGTTGACGGTAACTTTTCGTCCACGGTCGTCTTTGAAAAAAATGGACCGATGATGCCACCAGACCATAAACCATAAACCATTACCGGGACGCTTCGGTAATTCTTGTATGGCATGTAGCTGTTCATCGCTCCAGATGCGACAGTTTTGCTTATTTACATATCCGTTGAGCCAGAAATGAGCCTCATCGCTGAACACAATTTTTCGATAAAACAGCGAATTTTCATGGAGGAGCTGTTCTAAGGCCCATTCACCAAAAATTAGACGTTGTGGTAGGTCATTCAGCGTCAATTCTTGCACAAGTTGAATTTTATAGGCTTTCAAACCCAAATCGACATGTAAAATTTTCTATGTGGTTGAGCAACACTTGCCTAACTGCTGAGAACGGCGACGAATTGACATTTCACGATCTTCATTAGCATTGGACTCTACGACTGTAATATTCTCTTCGGTACGTACTGTACGCATGCAAGTCGATGGTTTAAAGTAAATTTGGTGATAACAGCACGAATTCTTGATTCACCAGGTCGATTATGACGACCATAATATGATCGTAACAAACGGTTTACATTTTTCACAGAGCAAGAATTTTGATAACAAATTTCAATAACTTGCAATTCGTTCTCATTTGTCAGTCTTCCCATGATTAAGTGGCAGAGTATACTGAAAACTTTTCATTTTAACAGATGACGTTTGGACGCCATTACTAACCAGTGCTGCCAACCTGAAAAAAATCATCGGTTATAATAAGTCAATGGTTAAAATAATAATGGATTTCTTTTACCTTTTATTGTACGTATATTTTGAATGAAATAAATAAAAATTTTGTTGGAAAAAATCCTGGGCTGTCATCTATTACCGGTTTTCCTTTGACTGTTTTCCTTTTCAGTCTGAAAAAATGCATATAATTTTCTTAGTACAGGAACGTTTTCAAAATGTTTGTAATATTTATTTAATTTACACTTGAAGATGACTGAAGATGACACCACTATGATATGAACAATACACTGCACACGTTTCCGTATCCTGGTTTTAATAATTTCACTAACATTTACTTATCTCATTAATTTTAAATTTTTCATTTTCCAGATAGTGTATGCCTAATAACGTACGTGTCAAATGGCCATTTAATGGCATATAGTCTTCCTAGCTTAAGGCCCTTGTTGGATGTAGACTTTCTTCCGCTAATCGATCTAAGGTAACTATATTGCATACAAATTCCAAGCAAAAAAAAAGTGTTTTCCTTATTGTGTGCATACACCACTTGCCCTCTATCGTGGTTCCTCCAAACAAATGCAATACTTCTAGCGAAATTAAATGTTTAATCGAATTAAAAAGACTGTCTCAGTATTGAACCTAAACAATAGCAAAAGTATGCAATTAAATGTTTACCGCACCACAACTATTTGATGTAGTAATCACACAAACTAAATAAGAACAAATTAACAAAAAAAAACTAAATTGATAAAAAGCAAATGGTCATCCTATTCCAAATTGTGTATGTATGAACATTTGAAACCAATATCCATCCTACTCTGATCTTCTTTCTTTTTCCTTTTTTTTTGTTTTGTGAACAATTGAATATTATATGCCTCCAATGATGAGTTATTTTTCCAATCAGTTGGTTTTAACTTTCATTTGATCTTTTAATGTTAGTTTGCACTATTACTTTACTTTGCCCTTCATTAATTGTTTGACTAAATGAAATAAATTATATTATATACTCGTATGCATATAGGTATTCCAAACTGTCAGTACTTAATTTAGACATGTTTAAATGAACGATGCTCATGATTATATGGTGGTGGTTATATGAAATTTTAGTGTGTAATTTGCATACATTAACTTCCTTTTCATTATTGAATCATTTCGGCCAATTCGTACGGATGCTCTGAGGACTGTTTTGATCAGCTTAAACCTTGAATTATACTCGTATCAATATATTTGCAGCAAGCCTTTATCAAACACGAATACACATATTCTTATTAATATTATATAGCTTACATAATAAACACGTAGGTTTATGTATTTATTTATTTACTTTTTTTTATTTAACATTATTAATTTTTTTCAAACGATTGCAATTGCGAGTAGAGAATGAGTTTGAAAGTAACTTTATGTTATGTAACTTTCCTTGTGGTATAGTAGGGTTCCTTTTTGAAAGTTACGTATTGTACTAGTAGATATCCATTGTACAAGTTGTTTTCATATAAATAGAAGTTCACGATTCATAATATATATCGGTACATATGGTAGCTACATACAAACCAGACCGAGAAGACATAATACTCGTTCATGTGTTTGGGGTTTTCAATAGGGACATAACCATTTTGTGATTAAATTTAAAGCAGAATAATTGAGATAGCAGGCTAAAATGTATTCCAAGTGTAGTACACATGTTAAGTTTAAGTATGGAATTCGACATCATTCATACGATGGATCATTTGCCAATATTTCAGCACTCTTCCACGTGTCCATATCTCTTGGATCGTTGGTAATTTCACATTCGATATTGTGCCCGAGCTCTTATAACGTTTTTAGCATAAGCAAATAATTAAACTTAACTCGATAAAACTAAATCTAAGAACATAAATTCCCAAGAGTGAGATGGGCATTTGAACGAATCATTTCGAGATTACACTTTTATAGAACTTCGCCCTCAATAGATCAGCTTTGACTAGCTGACTTGCATGTGACCACCATTTTGTTGGAATCACATATCACTGATTACAACTCCAATCGTTTCTGGATAAAAGTAGTCTTCCAACATGGGAACATTGGCAACTCCATTAACTTTTTTGTAAGATATTTTTAATACTGCTGAAACCTTATTTACTAAAGTGCCTAAAGTGAGACCGGAGAGACTGAGACCGGAACCAACTTGCCTCTTCAAATGCCTCCAGCTTTCCAGCAACTGCCTTTAGATCGTACGACTTGGAAAATAATTTGCAGCGAATGAGCAAACGTTTGGATGCACATTCTTAAAGCACAATAGGTTGAACTCCTTCAGGACCAGTGGATTCCATACAGTCTTTCTCGGGATTACACTATTACCCAAATTCTCCTTTAGCAGATCAATTGCTTGACCAGATGAGTTGCATGTGACACCATCTTGTACCCCATACCACTGATGTTAAGGATTTCTTCATTTGCTTTTGAAACGGTCCCTCCTTCGGAGTAATGAAACATTGGACATTGGACATCACAGTACTACGCACATGAATGCAACGAACTACAGACACGTAACAGCACTGGCGACTGAGGCCATCGGCTGGGACAGATAAGGACATTAATACAACAGAGAGAGACAGATAGATACAAAGAAGGAAAGACATATAACATACACCTACGTGGCACAGAGGAGGAGACATAGATTAATATTGTCTCATATTATCGCACAGGTGGCCTCAGATAAGCTGGCGATTTTCGTAGAAAACAAATGCTGCCGAAGCTGGGGCTTGAACCCGCAACGTTTGGCTTAGCAGTCAACTACGCATTCCTCTGAGCCATGGCCACCTGAGTAATGAAACATGACTGTGATGATAAGGGTCTTCTATAAGATCTCCTTAGTATCGGGTGTTTTTTTTCTTTTTAAGGTATAGAACTTCGAATTGAAATGAAACACAAGAAAATCGTTTTAATGTCCATCAGTTTGGCTTTATGCCATTAATGTTTGGACATGTGGCCACCGCGGCTGGTTTGAATAAAGCCAACTCTAGAGATCCAATTTTCAACCACTGTTTCAAGCATTTTGGGCCGTATGTCGGCAATAACGCCATGAATGTTGGCTCCCAAGTCCCCTGACATTTCTGGTTTGTTGGCGTAGACGAGCGACTTTACATATCCCCAAAGAAAACAATCCAATTGTGTCAAATCACATGATCTTGGTGGTCCATTGACAGGTCCACTCCCTGAAATTTTGCGCTCATCGAATGTTAGCACGTTTAGAGTTATGCGGTGCACTCCTGCTAGCCCACCTACTTGTGCACACTGTTAACACAATAGATATTCGACAGGCAAAACCATTTGCGTGGTTTGATTCACAAATCACGCTGGCGTGGATCAAATCGATTCCACACATCAGGAACACCTTTGTTGCCAACCGAGTAGCCGAAATTCAGGAGCTAACGTATAAAAACTGCTGGAAATACGTTGCTTCAAAAGACAACCCAGTAGTCGCAGCTTCGAGAGGAGTGTATCCCGAGGATCTCCTGAGCCATAAGCAATGGTGGTATGGACCAGAGTTTTTGAAATCATTCGACGAACTCTGTCTTCCACCATTCACAGTTCAAAGCACGGAGCTTGAAATGAAAACAGCTGAACGTTCAAAATTCAAAAATGAATTTATAAGAAAAAAGTGTCCCCTAACGACTATTTTCCACATTAGCTTTCATCACAACGTGTGTGAACCGAATATGCTTCTTTAAAGATTTTCTTTTTAACAGCGATTAGTTAGAGCTACAGCTTATTGGCTACGCTTCATCACCAATGCTCGTAAACCATCTCTGCTGGCTTATCAGGACCGCTGTCCGTACCAGAATTTACAGCTGCCCGAATGCGATTGATTTCCATCGTGCAGCAAGAGTGTTTTCGCTGAAGAAATTTCCAAACTACAAAAAGGCGAAACGGTATTTAAAGGCAGTAAATTAGCAAGGTTGTCAACCATGATTGACGAAAATGGAATAGTTCGAGTCGGCACGTCACAATCGATCGTGACGTGCGCTGTGTGGCATGTAGCGCCGTCTTGTTGGCGTCTCAAGGGTCTCATGTGGATTCACTTCTTTCAAAATGCGGCAATTTTGCTTGTTGAAGTAGCCATTCAACCAGAAATGAGCCTCATTACTGAACAAAATTTTTCGATGAAAATCTGCATCGAGATCAATCTCATTTTCGGCCCATACACCAAAATCACGAGGCATTGCATGGCCTCGCGACTTTAATTCTTGCACAAGCTGGATCTTGTAAGTTCGTAAGCCAAGATCTTTGTGCAAATTCGTCCATTAAGTCGAAAGACTAAGATCCAATTGCTGTACAGCTTCAATTGTTTCTGCGGTGCGCACTGTTCGATGTCTCTACGGATGCGTATTATCACATAGAGTAAACGTAGTGCGAAATCGATCCATGGTTAACCGAAATTATTGCGCTGATAGACGTTTATGTTGACCATAAAATGGACGGAGCTTGCGGTAAACTTCGCGAACTGAACCATTATTTTCGAAGTAAATTTACACGATTTGCAAGCGTTTTATCTCTATTCGAAAAACCAACCCCTAAAAAAACAACCGATATGTGCGCAAAAGTTGCATATACTTTGACTATCTTTTCAATGAATTCTGGCAATTTTTTGGATGCTGCCGAAGCACATTGATGTAAAGAACGACAAGTCAGCCATGGAAAAATAAAGCAATATTACCGGACATTATTATCTGTTATTATCTTGCGAGTTCTACAGTTGGAGCTCAAATAATACAAAGAAATATTCAGTCATTTTATTTGTCACAATCAGAGAAGGATGGGCATGAAATAGATATATTGCGTTTTATAATTACAAAACATTACACAGTAAGTTCCGCTTTCTAAACTTTCGGAATCGCGGACACTTACATGTTGAAATAAATGCACTTGCATTCCTATGAACATGGTTGCGCATTTCAAATTTGTATGGACGAGTTTAGTGCTAACTTTGGATAACGGTCAACATTCTCAAAAGAGGAGTAGATTCGTTTTGCTACGCAGTAGATTTTTATTTGGAATTCAGCGGAGTAGATCGAATGCACTGTACGTATTACGAGAGAACTCATCATAATTATAAGCTGCAAAGTAAGGAAACTGTTGTTTAACAGAAAAAGTCCCCTCTGATGTTCCACTGAATCAAATAATGTCAGCGGAAGAAAGTCTCTGAGGGAACATGCCTATTGTTATGACATTTTAGCATTTCGTTAATGAATTACCAATTGGAGAAGTTTTTCTACGCAATATGGTAGAAATATTTTTACTAAACCACTTAAATAAATATCTCGCTTCTTTTTTTTTGGAAATAACGATATTCCGCTCTAAGGTTAACATTGTGATCTCACATTTTTTCTGTTCCCCTTTCAGAATTATATAGTTATTATGCTACTCAGATTTGCAAAAAAAAAATTATATTTCAGTCGTCAAATTGCCGTTTTTTAGTTTTCACAATCTGCCCCAGCGAGGTTTTCCGCAACGTATACTTCGTCGGAGGTTAAATTCCATCCGAGGTATGTGTCATCGAAAAACAAAAATCACTTGACTACAATTCGTAAATAAATTCCGCAAAGAATTTGCGTCTGAGGAAATCGTAAAAAGAATTGCATTTAGCTATCAAAAATTAAACGAAATATGCACCTGAACGTACTTAAACGCAATTCCCCGGGACGCGTTTCAAAATGTCGGAGAAATATTTCGAAAGAATACCTCGAAGCCTCCTCCAAATCGTACAAATTCGGAGATTTTTCCGCTCATACGGATACCTCGCTAGGGCTGAATATTTTTCAAGGGCATATTCTTCGTTCAGGTTACAAACGTGGTAAATTTACATCAGGGGTATTCATGCAACGTCGAGAAGTCGTCGTAAGCGTATTAAACATGCGACGTAGTAAATACACAGTCAAAATTTGTATGAGAAGTATAATTACAACAATATCGCAAATTCAACTCTTGAACTGCATGTGTAAACAAAAATGAGAAACGTCGTTAACTTTTCAAACGTCGCATTGGTCTCCTCAACAAATCAAATAAATGGTATATTCAGGAAATTATCGAAAACCGAAAGAGAACACAAAGAAAAATGGCTATTGATTAAGAATGACTAAAATGAAATTGAATTGAGTGGTTTACCAAACCATTTACGCATGCAGTTTTATGGCCGTTCATGTAACTTTCGTCGTAAACTTCCAATTGTTCGAAAATTGTAAATTTCAAACAAAAGTGCCAACAAAATAAACAGGGAAGTATCGGAAGATTTTTTAACCGAAGCTTTTTTCCAAAGCAGTTGTGTATGATAGAATGTACAGAATGTGACAAAACAACGAAGACTTCTATATTTCTATTTTTCGATGTAATTCTGGCTTTTAACTAGAAATAATATTTAAAAAATATCTTCCTTATCTACATGTTTAGTTTTAGGGCTCAGCATAATTGCATTCATATTTTTGCACACACCAGCCAAATCACATTTATCACAATCACGTGCGCTTTGATTGCAAAATTCAACTCAAATCCATTACAACAACCATTTTGCGGTTGAACATCATGCGCCTGCGGTAAAAGTTAAACCTAAAATTATTTGTTCTTGTAAATTGCACCGCATCGTTTTTATTATCTTATTGTTTTTTTTTTACAAGCGTTATCACAATAACCATGGATATTATTATGCTTAAACACATTTAAAAAAAAAAGTACATCATTAAAAATTAGGTGAACGACTTCAACAACATACAATATCGCTTTTATTTGGAACGTTATACATTAACATAAAACAAAATTAGGTTTTTGTAGCAAACGCTAGTATGTATCCCAAAATGCAAGCCTAGCAACTCTAGCAAATTGATAACATATTTTTAAAAGTTTATTATATTGGCTTCATCAAAAATAAAAAAAAAATAAAAAAAACTCAAAACAAAATCCGGTATTTTTTGACGAATGTTCCCAAATGTTTTATAAATTGTTTTATGTAATTATACCATTAGCTTTCAGACAAAATGTAAGCAAGGAATTGTAGATCCAATGCTTTCAATTTGGGGCCAACAACTAATTGTTCACGAGGATACTAACCAGTAAGTTTGAGTTAATTCATAAAAAAAGCATTATACATTACCTATTATATAACATAGTACAGTAATTTATTTGATATAATTAATCGTGTATTAGTTTTGTTGATAATTTCATAACTACATTATAAATAAAAACAAATAACATCGTTCACCTTGATTCAGACTGATTCAAATATTGATATCATTCATCATTACTGTAAATATTTTCATTAGATCTCATCTACATGTGAACAGGTTAACATAATAAAATTGTAGATTTATGTAAATAAAATTGGTAAAAGGAGTAAAAAATAATTTAAAAAAAATGTAAATATCGTTCAACAATAATTATTGTATATATGAATTTCTTGTGTGTCGTCTCGGTGGGGTTTGGGAATTGTACATTTGACTAGGATTACAAGTATATTTTATTTTATTAGTTAAAAAAACAATTTTTTGAAAAAAAAAAAATCAAACACCTTTACAATACATCACACCTACCAATATTCAAAACAAAAATCGAATTAAATATTTTTTTTTTGCTTTTCGACTTAATGTTTTTCCCTTTATTTAGCTTGCACAATTTTTCTTAAATATGTATGTCTTATAGATATGTACTACAAAAAAAAAACAATTGCATGAGACCTAGACGAATATTTTCTGCATGCTCGATAAGTGCCTGCCCTTGTATATTTAATACCTTCTTCTCAAATAGATTATACTTTATAAATGTGTACGTATTATAATATCTGCAGTTATCGTATAGTAGATACGAACCTTAAATTAACTGGCATTATAATAAATATATATAAAAAAATATATTCCACCGCAACGATAAGTATTTATAAAATAACACAGTGAAGCAAATGTGAATTTGAATTGCTTTGTCAAATGAAAAAAAAAATACTTGTTACATAAATGTATTTATTTTGTGATATTCTCTGTTGTGATAATGATTTGATTATTCTAAACTACAGGATCTCGAAAGCATTCTGTTTTAGCAACAAAGGACATGGATTGTATCTCGCCTCACCCACCGAGCTTCAAAAATTCACACTGTGCTCAGATTTTTGGTAAGAATTAAATTTTTAATAATTATTTCAGACTTTATTGTATATAGGATCTGCCGAAGTGTACAAATTTTGTGAGCTATAATTTTCAGTGTCGTCGCAAATATTGAATGGCTCGTTCCGTCTAACGCCGGAATATTGTCCGTCTTCGCCGTTTAGCAGTCTATAGAAGTGGTTTTGAAATATTCTCTGATCTTTCCCTGTTAATCTCGAAAGGATTCTGTTCTCTCCTTTTATCCCTTTTGTTTACGTTTTGCTCTTTGATTAAAATTACAAATATTCAGCCCTATCGAAATATCCGTTCAAAGAATTTCCGACACAAAAGTCAGTTCCGATCGGATCTCAGTTTACCATCGAAGTAGATGTCAAATATTGTTAAATTAACTCATTAGGCCGTCGCGATGCATTTCGTCGAAAGATCCACTCGAAATGCAATTCGGAACGGATATCTCAGTAAAAAAAATTCTCCGATATCGAATAATTCGGAGAAAATTTTGTTCCGAACAGATACCGTGATAGGGTTGATTATCCCTTGTGTGACACCTCTCGATATCTTTGATTACGCGCTTTTTTTACTCATTTTCCTTCTTTCTAAAAAGCCGGACATTTGCAGATGAAATTGGAGAGGGTTTCTCTCTCATTTGTGTTCCCACAATTGCGGCATTGAGGGTTGTATGGGTTCCCTAGTTTGGCCGCATGGTCTCCATTGGCCAGTGCCCCGTGGTTATCCCCGTTGTTCGTACGATATTTGGGCGGGTTCTAAAAAGTAGATCGTTTGTTTAGTTTTTGTCGTAGGAGGGCAATATCGTATAACCTTATCCGTTTGGAGTCGGCCTTTTTCAGAAAGTATGAGTGTATTGTATTTGTCCCTTAACCGCACATAGCGGTATACGGATATTTGCCGTAAGTGAACCGTTAAGAGCTGAGCCTTGCCTGGCCAGCTAGTCTGCACGCTTGTTTCCTTCAATGCCACTGTGCCCTGGAACCCAGAGAAGTCTGACCCTGGATCGTTTGCCAAGGTGGGCAAGTTCGTTCCGGCATTCTTATATGTACCAGTTTGTAGGATATGGTAGCCAAGTTGGTGGCCTTTATGGCCACTTGGCTATCTGTGAGAATAGCAATATTTTGCTTTCCCGCAGTGTCACGCTCTAGTAGCGTACAAACCTCTCGGATAGCTAGTAGTTCCGCCTGGAATACGCTGGCAAAATCCGGTAGACTTTATGAAACTGATAATTACGGTGATTCCGAGCAGACTCCGGACCCCACACCACAGTTCATCTTAGATCCGTCGGTGTAGACGACCGTGTCGAAATCTCTTACTGCTTCGTTTCTCTTCCACTGAGCTCTATTACGAAATCCTACGTGGAAGTCTTTTTTGAAGCTTAGTATAGGTGTTATGAAGTCTGTTGGAAACGTGACCACGCGTTTTGGTAACGAGTCCAGGATATTACTGTGGCCTCGCATTACAGCATCCCGACTGCTTGAATCATACTGAGCTGCATAAAGCGGTATCTTTAATGTGTAGGTTGAGAGGCAAAAGGCCTCAGCGCGCCCGTGGTGCCTATGCTTTTTAGTTATGTGAGGTTGTACCCTTTACTCAATGCGGGCCACCATATTAGTGAGCCGTATGTAAGAATTGGACGTACCACTGCTGTGTACATCCACAAGGTCATCTTTGGTTGAAGTCCTTACATCTTTCCAAATGTTTTGCTACAAGCATAGAAGGCAACACACGCATTCCTTAATCTATGTTCGATGTTGTGTTTCCAGTTAAGATTTGGGCCAAGCATGGTACCCAAATACCTAGCGCTGGAGGATAGTGGTTGGTCATTAAGACGGGTGAGGGTGAAGTCGGTAATTTTTGTTTTGGTTAGTTTAAGTCCGTTACTTGACGTGGTTTCTTGTGGGCTGTGTTTTTCGCCAATACTGCTAAAGATGTCTTTTCTTCCTACGACCCTAAATAAAAAGATACGAATCGCTTGTAGGTTTTCCCTTACCAATGTCATTATTTTCTCGCGATGATCGGACAAATCACCCGAGTAGTGAAAGCTTATCCCAACTCAGATGTTTTGGAACAGAATGTCCTGCCGCCGTAAAAGAAGTTAAACTTAGAGAAAGTACAAGTAAGGAAAAGTTGTTTTGTTCTTTCGGAGCGTGGGCGCATATAAATCTAATATTGGAGAATTCGGATTTGATGCGGATATGAAAATGCTTTCGCTTATGTCTTCGAAGCTTAAGATAACTCTGTCGCTTTTAATAATTCCTTTGTATTAGTACATACTAACTAAAACAACACCGTAGCAATGTTTTACATCCTCCTTTTGCTTTGTACCAGCATATATATTTGGTCGCGAAATAATTACTGTCAGGCGGCTTCTATTTTCCGTGTCCCAAAACCAAGAGGACGCTTTCTTCTAACCTCTTGGTTGGTTGATGTTTCGCGGTTTTTTCTTGCCCGTTGATGATTAGCTGCCGGCAGTCGACTTCTATCATCTGTCAAGTTGTCGTTGTCCCCTGTCATTAATGCTGTGGATCGAGCACACCTCGCTGACAGGTTTTCTAATTAATTATATGCCTCTACGGCAGGATTATATACTACGGGATTGTGCGGTGCCGTTGGCCGTTGGCCTTTCGACTTTTCCACCAACATCCTGTCTCACTCTTGACACTCATAAGATGGCTTGTTTATGACCATGTCAGAACAGCTTATGCTGGTTATTCACTTGATTTAATCAATAACTCGAATAGTGTTAATGGGTATTAACAGCTTATTTTAACTCAGCTATCCGGATTCGTGCATTTATTTGCGTTTTCACTTTAAAAACGCTTGAACAGTTGAAAAGCGATCAAAGGATAATCCATCAGCTACCCTACTGTTTGCTGCGATTTTACCTCAATGCATATCTTCAAAAATGAAAATGAAATATATCCAATAATGACTCCCCTTGGATAAGATTTTTTTTTTTCCAAAAGTGCTTTACCGCATTATCTGTAGGACACATCATGAACGGTTCCAAATCATAATGTCACAAACAAATTATTAAAGGAGTAGTCCTCCAAGAGTTTCTTATTTGATGCAGCTAAGCTATGATATGTGGCGTAGTTAAAGTCGTTGGTCTATGTAGAGAAGAAACAATGATTTGAGCCACATCAAACCTCAAAGGCTTGAGGCTAAAATTTGAAATGCAAGATTTATTTCCTAGTATTCCAAATTGATGCTATTTGCAAATAACCCTTGTAACCCTTGAAAAATAAAACAGCTTAAGGGTAATTAATATTTGTCACTAACATTTCTATATTTCTATTATCTTTTCAGTCAATTTACAACCGAAATGATGGGTGAACTCTTTGTACCCCACGAAATGCCTGAACAACCAAAAGAGAGCTTCTTCAAAGGGCTGTTTGGCGGTGGAAATCGTAGTTTGGATCGAGAGGAATTATGTAAATCGCATCATCAATCAAATCAATATCCGTACTACATTTAAACTTTACCCTTACAGTTGGTGAACAAAGTGGAAAGGCAAACCGTTCAGTTGCGAAACACATCCCTGGTCCAAGTTTAGAACAGCTCGGTCAGAGAGCATCCACAGCTTCATCCGAAATCAGTAGAGCGCATCAATTAGCAATGGAACGTGGCGATAAGCTCAACTTGTTAGAAGAGCGCGCCGAACGCATGGCGAATCAAGCGCAGGACTTCACTGGTACAGCTCATCAATTAATGCTTAAATACAAAGACAAAAAATGGTATCAATTGTAAAATAACACACAAACATACACAAATAATTAGATTAATTAAATAAATAACAAAAAATGACAAATATTTGTTACAAGAAAAAAAAAACTAATCTCATCAACTACTACTTATGTATAATATCAAATGCCTGGATTGTGACTACAAACTTAGGTGAATGCATCATTTTGTTAGTCACCTTATATTTTTTAAACAAAGAAAAACTATAAATATATATATATATATTTAATAATTTTAAATCAATAATCAAAGTCTTATATAGAAGTTATTATTTTATTTTATTATTTCTGTTGAACTGGTTTAACATTTTCCAAATCAAAATATTTAAAAACCTTGTTTTCCTTTGTTAGTTGTGAGCTGTTAAATGTGTTATTCCTATAAAAAAAATTTGTTTGCTCTGTAATAATGAAACACGCACAGAATAAAAACACTAGAATAGTAATATTGCTGTTATTTTTCTTCAGATGGTATTTATGTATATCAATGTATTTATGGAAATACATTTAAAAAAACGACTCTTTTTATTAAACGAACAATTAAGATAATATAAAAAATTAAAAAAAAAAGAATAAGTGAAATTTCGACAAAATGGAGAATGCTATGATTGCCTAGGATTAAAGACCTTTTATTAAAAAAAAAATTAGACATGTTACTTGAGTTAACTATAAATCTTTCTGTTAAAACTTGTTAAAGAATAATTTTATACCTATATTTCTAATGTAGAGTCTAGAGTCTCAAAACTTTACTTGTCTTAATAATTGTTGTGCGTTGTTCAACAACTATCTGAGATTAATTTAGCGTATTTGTAAATAGAAACGAAAATTGTTTATTATCGGTAGGTACTGCAACGTTTCCCCCAATTTTTTTTTTTTCAAATAATTTCCAACGAATTGGTAATTGAAATACGGATACTGCTGCGAAATTGAAGATAAATGAAAAATGAAATATCCATATATATAAATATATAAATGAATTAAAAAAAATTCAAATATTAATAAGATATTTGACGACAAACATTTTGTGCTTAGAAATTTTAACACATACATACTGTTTGGCGAAATTATATATAATATATAAAAAGAAAAATACGATTTAAAAGAATGAAAGGTACGTAAGTATATAAAAACTATTCAAACAATTAAAATAAAAAGGTATACTCATCCTTCATATATGTGTATCAGAAATTGTTAAAATATTTGTAAACAAATTCACACGTATTTTTTTAATGGAAAAGGATAAAAGCAATTTATGACAACAAGAGATAATTCTAAATTTAATAGTTACTTTGATTTTAAAGACACGAGGCAGACTGTACCTAACTTTACTAACACTTCCTATCATTTCTTAAAACAAGACATGGTATCACCTTTCTTTAGAGCCAGCCGATGGCCTCAGTCGCCAGTGCTGTTACGTGTCTGTAGTTCGTTGCATTCTTCTGCGAAATACTGTGATGTCAATGTCAATGTCAAAACCTTTCTTTAGTCACTCTTTCAACAGTCACTTCCGCATTCGAAGAGCTCTATTTTTAATCCCTGAGAACGGGACCTACCTTGTTGTTCTTCATCTTTCTGATGGCTGCAATAACTTCTTAAAGAGCTTAACATATTCGTTGACCGGAGGTGGGTGGGTTTCTTAACCATTCAGTATCTCCACATTATGCAAATTAAGTAGTTTGCTGGAAGGTACTGGGTGAATACATCTACAATTCGCCTGTGATTAGATAGGTTGTCTACAAGTCGTTGTCTAAAGAAGCTTTAGCTCATTGCAGATGTTGCAACAATTGGTTTTTGATTGATATAGTAGTAGTAGTAAAGTTGTTCCTTGCAGACCAAGCTCCTGAGCACGGCTTCGAATTTGTGTTGATGGGTTGTTTTGAAAACTTCCTTGTGCAGCTGTAATGTTTTCAACCAATCTTGCAGTACGTTGTGGTTCATGTTTGGGCCCATCACTTACAGACCCTCTGTCTTCGAAATCATTCACTACACGATAAATAGTGCGTTTTGGCACGTTGTTTCTCCCAAAATTTTCACATAACTTTCTCATCGTCACAGTAATCGATGATTGATTTTGACAATTAATCTTACGCGACCAATTATGCGAATATATGTAGATATTAAATTTGGCTCCATCCTAGGGATTTTATGTGTTACATAACAAGTGTGTCATTTATTTTTTGGCGCAAAAGACTCGTTAGTATTTCATGCCTAGGCCTTTTCTCAGAACCATTCATGTAGAGGGATCTCAGTTTTATGCCAACCACGAACATCTGAGTTGACATAAGCTTTTCTTGACAATTGACACAGTTCGGCTGATTTGTCAGATCATCGCGAGTGGAGGAGCCAAGAAAATGCAGTTAGGTGTTGCTACGGCTGGGAATAAAACTCAGACCTTCTGCGCGGCAGTTCATCGCATAAACCATAGCGCTACTTAAGCCGCTATTATCTGGAAAAAGAAAGAGTCCCTGATTAAAGAAAAACGCAATCAGCCCCGTTCATTCCGTGTTTGATTTGAACAAAAGTAATCTCTTGAAGTCCTTCGAAGGTATTTTCTAGTCTCGTTAGACTAGTATCCATTATTTTGATAATTTGCGTGGGTATTAATAATGCACTGCGATAAATTAAATCCACGCGAGATATGAAAACAGATTTATGACAAATCCAGTGTCAGGGCCAAATTGGTCTGTAATATTGACGACTGGAAAAGTTTGTCTTTGCCTGTCTGGTGGTATTTTTTTGAACTTAATCACTCACATACCACTGACTCCAATAAAAAAAGATTAGTATAACACATGTGCTGAATATTTTCTGCAGAAAATATAGAACACAGCACATGTTAAATTTGCATGCATTGCAGTTGTGCAAGTTGTCTCTTTTTAAAATCCTGTACCAAAACAAGGACAACATCCATGTAAAAAACAGTTGCAATTTACATAAAGGGTGTTTTTTTTAGAGATCTCCGAATTATAATAAAACACAAGAAAATCACAAGAAAACGTCCATCAATTTGGCTTTATTGAAAGGATAATTTTATGCCGTAAATTTTTAAATATGATTTTAGACATGTGGCTGGTTCGAATAAAGCCAAGTCTAGAGGTCAAATTTTCAACCAGTTTTTCGAGCATTTGGGGCAATAACGCCACGAATGTTGCCTTCCAAGTCCTCTACCGTTTCTGGTTTGTTGGCGTAGACGAGCGACTTCACATATCGCCAAAGAAAATAATCCAATGGTGTCAAATCACAAGATTTTGGTGGACAATTGACAGGTCCATTCCGGGCAATTCTGCGCTCATCGAATGTTTCTGATGTGAGCTGTACGGCATGTAGCGCCGTCTTGTTGGAACCACATCTCATCCACATTCATGCCATCCAATTCGGGAACAAAATAGTCGGTTTTTGTGGATGTAATGGCGTCTTAAGGGTCTCATGTAGATTCTCTTCACTCCAAATTTTGCTTGTTGACGTAGCCCTTCAACCAAAAATGAGCCTCATCACTGAACAAAATTTGCGATGAAAATCAGCATCGAGTTCAATCTCATTTTCGGCCCATACACCAAAAGCACGGCGCATTGCATGGTCTCGCGGCTTTAATTCTTGCACAAGCTGGATCTTGTAAGGTCGTAAGCCAAGATCTTTGCGCAAAATCTTCCATAAAGTTGATGACAATGCTCCGATTGGTGTGCACTGTGGCGAATCGATTTGTTCGGGTCCTCTTCAACACTTTGCTCTACAGCGGCAACTGTTTCTTCGGTGCGCTCTGTTCGACTTCTCTGCGGATGCGTATTATCACATAGAGTAAACGTAGTGCGAAAACGATCCATGGTTAACGGAATTAATTGCTCTGATGGACGTTTATGTCGACCATAAAATATACGGAGCTTGCGGTAAACTTCGCGAACTGAACCAATATTTTGGAAAATAAAAAATGACACAATTTGCAAGCGTTATTAATTTGTTAACCTGTTCATAATGAAATGGCAAATCAAACTAAACATAAATGACATTAGAGTTGCCCGATTTGACCACAAAATGTCAGTTTTATCTCTATTCAAAAAACCAACCTCAACACGCGATACAAACATTTCCAATGCGACGTGAAGGAAGATAGCAACAAAATAAGCATGTTCCCGTATCATACAGTGTTTTACTAATTTTTACTTATTGTTGTTCCCGTACACGCAACAAGAAAAATATTTTACTGCTGATACTTCTGTTGGTAAGTATCAGTAAACTATCAATTGGTATCACAGAGTTACCCTGTTCTTGATTTCAGGTTTAGTAAGATAACTTTATTGCAGCTCTGTTCTCATTGGTCAAAATGGTCGTTTGGCCAATGAAAACAGAGCTTAATTTAAGATATCTAACTAAATTTGAAATCCGAAACACAGCCAGTGGCAAGAAATTTGTTTGGGTATGTATCTTGTCTCATTTGTTCTTTAAGAGTCACAGGAAACGAATTCCAACACTCTAAGGAATTGCACAACTTACTTTTTTTAAGTACGGGAACAGACCTAATAGATTGGAGACATATTTCTTTTCTGTCACATGTTTTTTCTGTTCCACTTCGTTCTATATTAATATTCTCATTTCTGATTGGAGTATAACACAATTATTTTCGTGTACTGTTATTTGCATGAAGAATGAACATGAATTCAGGATGTAGTATATATATATACCACAGTAATTTTTTGGTCTTCATTTTATTTATTCATTTGTTGAAGTTGTAAATTTTTTTTATAAAATTTGTATTTTCTATTTTATTTCCTACTGTACCATATCAGCATAATTTCTTTGTATGACAATTTGGCGTTTAAAATAATTAATCTGCACAAAATGTTTAACAAAATCCCATTAAGATCTACAAATAAGTACATATCTTTACAATAATCCCAACAGAGCTTTATACGTTGCAATACAAATTCATAAGTCACTTCAATTAATAAACATACAAATCTGTAACAAAATGTCTTTGTGCCGGCCACGTTTACGATGTCTCGCCTTAAATTTTAATTTAACATAAAACTACAACCAAAATAATTAATAAAATATTGCTCAAAGGCCTTAGCGTTGCTTTTATGTAACCCTATCCAATACAAATTCAATGCTTTAATAATAACGACATTAAAATGAAAATTTAAAAAACTAATAGAAAAAAAACGGCGGGCCGTGTTTAAAATAACTAAACCAATAAATATATACAACAAAAAATATTTACATAAATGTATATGAAAATTATTACCTCATCATATTTGTTTTTAATTTTCAGTAAATGTTGTTAACTTCTATCATATAAAAATCAAAAATAAAAGTTGCAGGTTATGTTTAGTGCATTTATATGTAGAAATATTAAAAATCACTAAAATAAATCGTTTGAATGTATATAAATTGTAAATGAAATGCAATAGAAGAAATTTAACCACTCTTTTAAATGTATGTCTTCCTTTCGTATGCAGAAAAAAATGTTAAGGATCTAATTTTCAAACTTTCTTAACTGATACTTTAAAATGTAGGCAGGAGCAAACTAAGTCAGTATAAATGTATTTACTTTCGATGGTGATAGATGAACTTGACGGCCTTTCCAGATTTGTAAACTGAATCTGTTTCAACTTATATCAACTTGGTATATTTTCCTATTAAGTGTAAAACTTATAAATTAATAATAATTTCGTTATGTTAAAAAAAACAATCTGTTTTGCGAAGAAAATGTTTGCCAAATGTTTGCAGCTTTGCATATTTTTTCACAGAAAAAATGTTACATACGAATATTGTAAAATGTAAACAAAAGCTATTGTACCTTATCGGCAGCTCATATCAGGTATCAGCTTAAAATTTGTTTCAAACTATCAAACAAAAAACGTTAAAACGTGAGCATTTTAAATTTATTTTTTTCTTTATAAATTTGTTTGTTTGAAAAAAAAAAGTTATTTTCTGTTCATTCAACAATATTGGTAGCGTAACATTAGTTTGTTTAAATAAAAATTTTGTAAGCTGAAATCATTCTATTTGTGGTCAAATTACAGTAGACACAAATATGTATGTATATATATAATGTATATACATATATATCATCGTATAAGACATAAATATATTTGTTTACATTGTTAAACATTTCAAAACATATAACATTGTATTGGTATAATATTATTGTGTACGTATATTTACAAGAAAAAAAAAATATTTTGAGAGAACCAAAATCAGAGCAAAACAAAATAATATTCATTACAATTATAATACATGGTAATACTATTAATATGTATGATAAGAAATCATGTTTTAACTGTGTCATAGACATTTATTTAAAATAATCAGTTGAACAATAGTATAAATGAAAGAAATAAAAGCGATTACACTGAAAGAACTTGTTTTATTATTTCAAACATTTTCGAGAGCTCTACATGGAGATTTGGATTAGACATTGACATTAGACATGTAGCTAACTAGTGCGTGGATAACACCATTACGCACATTTGCATTGTTAGTTTAAAAAAATAGCTGTGTACAGTCTAATAACCGAGTTTCTAGCTAAATGTCCAAGCATCAATCGTCCAATTCTGCATACCAAAAAACAAGTTTAAAAAATATCGATTTTTTGAGTCCAAAAAACTATAAGGGGTACCCCTAGTTTAAAAAATATCGATTTTTTGAGACAAAAAAACTATAAGGGGTACCCCTTGTATTTTTTTTTGACTCAAAAAATCGATATTTTTTTAACTTTTTTTTTTATGCACAATTGAAGAGGGTATTAAAAATAGTTAAAAAAAAAACTAAACATTTTTTAAAAAAAAAATAGAGACAAATGCGTGCACCGTTCTTAACGATATACCGCTTTAATTGAAGCTGAAGACATCTAGTTCTATAGTAATATATTAAACATATTAATTCCAAGACATTTGTGCCAATTCGATGACATGAACTGCTAAAATCAAATATCTCCATTTATTTCTTCCCAAAATACCTATAAAATGCGTTTAAAAAATCAGAACTACTTTTTTTAAACTATTTATAATACCCTCTTCAATTGTGAATTCCAAAAAAAAGTTAAAAAAATATCGATTTTTTGAGTCGAAAAAAAAAATATAGGGGTACCCCTTATAGTTTTTTTCACTCAAAAAATCGATATTTTTTAAACTTGTTTTTTGGTATGCAGAATTGAAGAGGGTTATGAGAAAAGTTTATAAAAACTATTTCTGAATTTTTAAACATATTTTTAGGTGTTTTATGGACATTTTGAAAGAATATTTGGTTTTAGCGGTTCATGTCATCATATTGAGACACATGCGTGCACCGTTCTTAACGCTATACCGCTTTAATTGAAGCTGAAGACATCTAGTTGTATAATAAAATATTAAAGATATTAATTCAAAGACATTTGTGCCAATTCGATGACATGAACTGCTAAAATCAAATATTTCCATTTATTTCTTCCCAAAATACATATAAAATGCGTTTAAAAAATCAGAACTACTTTTTTTAAACTATTTATAATACCCTCTTCAATTGTGCATTCCAAAAAAAAGTTAAAAAAATATCGATTTTTTGAGTCGAAAAAAAAAATACAAGGGGTACCCCTTATAGTTTTTTTCACTCAAAAAATCGATATTTTTTAAACTTGTTTTTTGGTATGCAGAATTGAAGAGGGTTATGAGAAAAGTTTATAAAAACTATTTCTGAATTTTTAAACATATTTTTAGGTGTTCTATGGACATTTTGAAAGAATATTTGGTTTTAGCGGTTCATGTCATCATATTGAGACAAATGCGTGCACCGTTCTTAACGATATACCGCTTTAATTGAAGCTGAAGACATCTAGTTGTATAATAAAATATTAAACATATTAATTCAAAGACATTTGTGCCAATTCGATGACATGAACTGCTAAAATCAAATATTTCCATTTATTTCTTCCCAAAATACCTATAAAATGCGTTTAAAAAATCAGAACTACTTTTTTTAAACTATTTATAATACCCTCTTCAATTGTGCATTCCAAAAAAAAGTTAAAAAAATATCGATTTTTTGAGTCGAAAAAAAAAATACAAGGGGTACCCCTTATAGTTTTTTTCACTCAAAAAATCGATATTTTTTAAACTTGTTTTTTGGTATGCAGAATTGAAGAGGGTTATGAGAAAAGTTTATAAAAACTATTTCTGAATTTTTAAACATATTTTTAGGTGTTTTATGGACATTTTGAAAGAATATTTGGTTTTAGCGGTTCATGTCATCATTTTGAGACAAATGCGTGCACCGTTCTTAACGATATACCGCTTTAATTGAAGCTGAAGACATCTAGTTGTATAATAAAATATTAAAGATATTAATTCAAAGACATTTGTGCCAATTCGATGACATGAACTGCTAAAATCAAATATTTCCATTTATTTCTTCCCAAAATACATATAAAATGCGTTTAAAAAATCAGAACTACTTTTTTTAAACTATTTATAATACCCTCTTCAATTGTGCATTCCAAAAAAAAGTTAAAAAAATATCGATTTTTTGAGTCGAAAAAAAAAATACAAGGGGTACCCCTTATAGTTTTTTTCACTCAAAAAATCGATATTTTTTAAACTTGTTTTTTGGTATGCAGAATTGAAGAGGGTTATGAGAAAAGTTTATAAAAACTATTTCTGAATTTTTAAACATATTTTTAGGTGTTCTATGGACATTTTGAAAGAATATTTGGTTTTAGCGGTTCATGTCATCATATTGAGACAAATGCGTGCACCGTTCTTAACGATATACCGCTTTAATTGAAGCTGAAGACATCTAGTTGTATAATAAAATATTAAACATATTAATTCAAAGACATTTGTGCCAATTCGATGACATGAACTGCTAAAATCAAATATTTCCATTTATTTCTTCCCAAAATACCTATAAAATGCGTTTAAAAAATCAGAACTAGTTTTTTTTTAACTATTTTTAATATGACAAGGGGTACGTACTATCTATAGTTTTTTTTTGACTCAAAAAATCGATATTTTTTAAACTTGTTTTTTGGTATGCAGAATTGAAGAGGGTATTGGAAAACGTTTATAAAAAATATTTCTGAATTTTTAAACATATTTTTTAGGTGTTTTATGGACATTTTAAAAAAATGTTTGATTTTAGCGGTTCATGCTTTTAGGAATCACTGGAAATTCCGTTTCATTTCGGTGGAATCGCAATCATTCCTTCACAAAAATGAAAAATTAATTTCTGAGAAGCTTTAGTTAATAAATTAAAATATATTTGGATAGCTTTGTTTTGACACCAACTCGACAATGATTGAATTCATAAAAAAGCCGCATGAAATATTTAATAGAAAATTTCCAATAAGGGTTTTCATTGATAGCTATGACTGGGCCCTTAGTCCCGCTATTTAAATTCACGTTTTTATATTAAAATGATAATCGCACTTCATTTCAAATACTTATATTGTATATGTATTGTATAATAGTAAAATGTTTGGAAATGAGTGTTTGCATTTTCATCTTAACATAGTTCTCTTATGGCAATCCTGCCTGAATAATTAACAATTTCCAAACTGTTTCACTCGTTTACTGTTTCAGTAATATTCGATCATATTTAAAAACTTAATACCGAAATGACCGTATCTTCTCATTGACAACGTATGTTGCCTATTTTTGGAACACGCCCAAAACAGCACTCACACTGTTTCCCTGAATACAAATACGACAGAGTCCAAATGTCAAAATAGAAAATATTGAATATCTATTTTTAATAAACAAATTTATTTTGCTATTATGCAAAATAAGGTGAAATATAAATAATAATTGATGTTCCAATTGATTTATATGAAATCTCGTTTCAGTAAATCAAATGGACGTTAATTTAGACACAGAGAGCTATTGGAATAGGTCTGCCAGCAAGGCTTTCAGCTTTGATGATGACGATGAGAAGGAGGATATCGTTGGATTTAATAGTTCCAGTAACGATGACAATATTTTAGGTGATGATAATGTGTCTGAAGCAAGTTTTGACAACACCGCTAACACCTTGAACCTAACAATTCGATCTGTAATATCAGAAGCTGATTTGAAACTTGTTCTGGACGAGCAATCACTGGAAAGTAACATAATTCCGAAGGTATGTCAAATAATATGTGTAGATAGATTTAATCAACCATTTGCATCGTCCTAGGGTATCGCACCAGACGAAGAACTGAAGCTGTTGCGACGTAAACTCCAGTATATGATGCACGTTCCTTCTCTTAAAGTTACTGCTAGTAAACTTTTACATGGAAAGGGATGCCCTTTGGAAGTTTACAAGTCGCTCAATGACAAGGAAGAACTTTTAGACGAAGTGCTTCGTAATGGTGATGGAGATGCTGCTGTTGGTGTAATACTTTTTCTGCACAGAACATTGAATAAGAAACAGTTTCATAGAATACTTCGAAGCCGTCCAAAGGCATGCGATCACTACATTAATTTTCTGATACAAACAAAGAACAAAGACGCAATAGAAATACTCACAGTTTTTGGTAGACATCAAGAGTCAGCTATTCTTCAGTTCAAGGCTGCTGTTCACAGACACAGCGACATTCACAACAAGAAACAAAAGTTGAAGCAATTCATTGGATCGTATTTTGCAGACCCCGGAATGGTACCAATATTTAATCAAATATTTACAAATTCTTTGAATCTCATTCAACTGATCGAAAGCGCACCGGGAAGTCTTGACGGTGATTTAACCGTAGACTCATCGGCATTGGAGGTGATGTATTCATGTTGTGCTAAGCACAAGTGGAAAGATACTGATATGATGAATCCACTAAGTCCGTTTAAGATAGCCGTCGACCATCAGATATCACCGGCACAGTTGGAATGGACATTACTAAACGAACGAGCAAAGTCACAGTCGTACCTCGATTTGGGTGGAATCTTCGAAAAGTCCTCATGGCATTCAATAACTAAGCAAAAACAATTTCACATTAGCTTCTCTTTAGAGACGGCAGTGCAACGTTTGGCAGATTTAAATGCTCCGCCACCGGTACTGCATCTATTCCTTTCGAAGATGAACAATCTTAATCAGAGATTGGCGCTTTCGAAAAAAGTCAAGTGCGCAAAGGGAACAATCGATGCACTTGTGGCGATGAAAGACGTTCAAGAGCTGGAGAGCTTTAAAGAAACCCTCGCCGATGGCAGTGAAGAGCGCTTTTATTGTGAACAAGCGATGAAAAATATGACAAAAAAGTGGTCTACCGATAATCTTAAGCTTATACGCTAGTGTCCTTCTTTTTCTATATGTAGCCTCTCCTTCATTAACCGTATATATTTTTTTACAGAAAGCAAATATAAAGTAATGTTACAACGAGCGATGATGACGGTATATTTTTGTATAAGATTTTTAGCTCCAACTCTAGGGAGTACATAGCTTTGTCCTAGATATAAAGTGAACGCTATCGATTTTTTAAATGAAAATAGGATATAGGATTCCCTTAAATGTCAACCACTTACTACTCAAAATCTTGAATCTGCCCTCACGCGGAAGGGAGGGCTGCATTCTATTGCAGCGATCTAGCAAATAGAGTGGATATGATCAGAAGTACAAAAAATAAAAACATGAGAGATTTTCTATAGCTGCCACCGAAGGCTCCAGATAGAAGGATTCGTTGAAGGGAACCAACCCAGTCCAAAAGCGATTAATTTTCTGCAGGTTTGTTGAAAAGCACAGCTTTCACGAAACAACTACTACAGATAGCAGCGTGTAATATTGTGATTAGCAGCACTAGGTTTCCTTGAGTCCGAATTCATAAATTCAAATGGTAATATACAGACCGCTCATGTGCTAATGGAAGCAAGGCACACATCCAACACTCTGGATGTGCATGTATATAGTGAGGCAACTTCGACATAAACCACTTTATCGTCGCAGTCAAATTCAGTGTTCGATTGTCTAACGAGAACTAGCTGCGAATGGTATTTAACAAGAGATTTAACGTTGGTCGCCTTTGAGTACCTGGGATACCCAGAGTTAATTATTTAGAGACTCATCGCTGTGACCCACTTAGTGAATGCAGTATTGCAAAATGTTATTAAAGAGGTTGGATCCACCATGGGCTACCAGCCAGGTAGCAAAACGAGGTGACAGAAGAGGTACGTACAAGGGCAATGCAACACTAAATCGAACAAGAATAAGGAAAGAGAGGAGAAAACGAAGCCTCTCAGGTTAGGGAAATCGAAGAGTCTCTTGAAAGGAAAAATATCAATTTTGCAATGATTACAAAAACCTGGCAGCTGGCTTCGAAGTAGAAACACAGCCTCTACGAAAAGCAACGACAACCTAGTCACAAGAACGCAGGCATTTGTAAGTGTATTCTGGTACAATTTATATGGTAAATGAACATATACTGTCAAGTGGACTACGAGGTAACTAACTCCAAATTGTTGCTATCAACACTCTCCCTTTATCACTGTGGGTCGATACTCGATAGTACTTTGCAAATGCCTCTACAACCACACCATGTAGATATCGTCTTTGCATACCAGAAGTTGGAGATATTTATATCTGTTCCAGCACGAGGTTAAAGAAATCATATGACAGCGCATCTCCTTGTCGCAATTCGGTGCACCTTTAAACAAAATTTAAAACCAAACTGATAAGGGCCGATCAGGTTGTTGGTAAACGGTTTCGGGCGTTCACATATTAAGGCAGATAGGATCTTGTAGGCGATGTTGAGGAGACTTATGCCTCTGTAGTTGGCGCAGTTTAGAGGGTCTCCTTTTTTTGTGGATCGGGCAAACGATGCTGATGTTCCATTCTTCAGGCATAGTTTCTTCAGATCAGATTTGGCTAATGAATTGATGGATGTTACTTACCAAGTCTTCTCCGCCTCCTTTATAAAACTCAGCAGGCAGGCAGATTAATTAAGCTTGAGTTTAGATATTGATATCCTCGCTTCACTCAGGTCGGGTGGTTGGCAGTTTTCGCTGTCGTTGCCAATATTAAATGGTTCGTTCTGCCTGACAGCGGAAGGTTGTTCGTCATTGCCCAGTCTGCAGAAGTAGTTTTTCCATATCCTCAGCATCGACTGTGTCTCAACTAGGATATTTCCTTGTTTATCTCGACAGGATTCTGTTCGAGCATTGTGTCCTTGGCTTTGACATTTTACACTTTGGTAAAACTTGCGAACATCTTGTCTGGAGTGGCACCTCTCTACCGCGCGCTTTTCTTGATCTTTTTTCTTCTTTCTTAAAAGCCGGTGTGCTTCCCTCCTTTTCTGCCCATAGAGCTCAATAGCAGCTCTCGTCTTCACCTGCAGCTTAGCATTGTAGACCTCTTTCTTGGCTGAGAGCATATGTCGGCATTCCTCATCAAACCAGGGGTCTCTTCCTGGTGGGAGTGAGAAACCTAGCACATAAGTTGCGGCTGATCTAATGGCTTGTTGGCATCGTTGCCATTGTTCTTCGACATTCGATGCTGGTGGTATGGTGTTAATCGAGAGGATAAGGGGTACGCGTTGGGCAAAGGTCTTAGCGACTGCAGTCATTCCACATTAATTTTTTTCACAATATTTCTGGATTATTGTGGCATGGTGGATATCCGCATTTTTAGTGGTCCGAGTCGATGTTAGCTTCTTGAAATGTTCGAACATCCAGAATACTGGATGCGTGACTCTTGTCTATCGCAATGTTATCAATTTGGTTCGTTGATTTGGAGACTGCTATGTCCCCTTATGGATATCGAGGTTGGAAATCGTGTGCTGGCTATAGTGGCATTTCGTACCGCAGCGAATTCAATTAGCCTAAGTTCGTTACCAGACTTTTTGTCGTGTAGGCTATGTTTTCCGACAATACTGCTAAAGTTGTCTTCGCGTTAAAATCTCCCAGCACGATTTTAACATCGTACTTCGGTAGTCGCTCATAGGTTTTCTCAAGGACCTCGTGACACCAATTCAAACTTTGGCCCCACATAACTAAAGAAGAAAGTTCCACCAAAGACCAACACATTCTGTAATTCTGCTTTATTAAATTAAAAATAGAAACGTCTACAGAATATACAATAAAATCCACTTATAGTTATTTACATTCATATTACTGTGTATTATGTAAAAAAAATAAACAAAACAAAAAAAAACTGAGACACTCAGGCAAGAAAATCCTCGTCGTCCTATTCTTCTATGAAAACATGATCAGTCTGTGTTAAGAGAAATAAACTTACAGGTATGACGCGTTATGAATATATGAAATAAAATGTAAATGTATTTTCTGTATATATACAGCTATGTATATACACCTATGTAATATATTAGTGCAACATAAGGTTTATTTTAAATTAAGGCGGAGCATTGTCCATCATGATATTTTAAATAAATACGCGACTTATGCTAAATTGTACAAGTAATCAGTTAATTTAAAAAATAAAATTTGCTTTTTGACAAAACAAAGAATCGAGCATTATTTTTGCATAACCTGGGAGCCGGAGGATATTCGACCGTTAGGATCAATGTAGGAGATTATACTGCCCTGACTGCTGTCGTCTTCCAGTGTCTCTACGGTGGTGTCCCTTGGGTAGTTGTCACCCGATTTATGGGACACTTTCTCCTCGCTTTCGGTGCACGGGCGATTGTTAATGAACGAGCTGCATTCGGCGTTATCCTCCATGTCGGATGTGTGTGATGTGGATCGCCTTGTTATTCGCTCATACAGCTCATCCAAGGAGGCATGACTTCCGTTGCGGTCGTGTTCAGCGACTTCTGATGGCAGTAGGCAGTCATTTGAACAATTGTTGAAGTCATCGAAATCATTGTCATCATCAAAGTCGTTGTCGGCTTCGTCTATTTCGCTCACCTCCGACGACTGGTAGGGGTAGTAAATATCTCCGGTTAGGGTTAAATTTAAATCGTTGTCTGGTTGAGGGGCATACAATCCATGACTGCGTATGCTAAGCTCTGAGTTTTGGTAGTTGAGATCGCTCTCGCAGGCGGGACTTGATGCGAATGTTCGTCGAATGCTCTGAGCGAACATGTTTAACGAATCGGAGTTGACATTACTGCCACGACTATAGGCCGCCGCATCGCTAAAGGCATCCTCCAGCGACATTGATTCATCGTCGGCAAGAACAAGGGGTTTCCTTCTGTCCTTGGGCGACGGCAGATCACTGATCTCACAAAGGCTGGGTGAAAACAAAACAGGACTACTCATCATCGACCTGTTTTCGGCAATTTGCCGTACAGGCAGTGGATTGGCAATCGCGCCGAGAAACTCGTCTCCCGTCTGCGATATATTACTGCACGATATAGAGCGCACCTGATTATCAATGTAATTGACGATACGTTTTTTCCCACTACCGTTCCTGTACAGAACCAGGTCTGCATTGAGGCTCAGCATCGACTGGGACTTCTTCTGACAGGTTATCCTGATGGGAGCGTCATCTCCCGTCGGATACACCCTGTCGGTTATTTGTAACGACTCTGAGACATACGCCTCGTTTCTATCCAAGTCCAGAGTGTTTTCCTCGCTACTTGTATTCAAGGTGTCAATGCTGCTCTCTATTGGAGGAATGGGCGCTTGCATTGACGGTAATCCGATTGTATTCATTGCATCTATGGGAGTAAGGTTAGCTTGGTCATTATTCTTCGAATCTAGCATCCTGTTACCAGGGCTGCAACTAGTGTTTACACTGCTCACACCGCTGGATTCGGCCGTTTGAATGGTAATGATGTTTCGAATGTTGCCATTAACATAAAGCGGTGTACTGGTGCGCTCATTTTGCGAATTTAAATCGTTGTGCTCCATATCGATCTCATCTTGCTCTAGAAACTTTTCAACGTTCAGTGACTTTCTGAATTTATCATCAGCGCGCATGGTGACGATTTCATGTTGCGGCTGTGCCGTTTCTGGAACATTCGTATAGATGTTCGCAACCATTTCGTTGTTGTTCATTTTGTTTCGGTTCGAAAGAACTCGCATTCCTTCAGCACCCAAAACTAAACGTTCTGCATCGACGATCATGTCGCTCTCGTTGCAACTATCCGAGAGAATGTTTGGATTCAAGCTTTGATGGCGCGCTTCCTTGGAAAAATTGCATACGTCGCCCCTTACGTGAATGTTTGTGTTGTTCACCTTACTCCCTGTGCTAAAAATCGACATGTTTCGTCTATTGGGATGGTACGGACCAATGCCCACTGTCGATGAAATATCACTCATGCCGTCGCCGTAGTCGCAGCGTTCCATTTGCCGCTGCAACTCGAAATTGTTCCGTTTGGCGAGGCGTTTCTGTTTTTTGAAGAACTTTCGCGCCACGTTAATTTGGTTGGGGTTGTAGAAAATGTCTGCATTGGGAATTTCCTGTGTAAGAATCACCGGATTATGAACATACTGTTGGCGATTTAATTGCACTATGCTGGTCGAGCCCGACTGGGTCATTAATTTGCTAGGACTGTCCACTCGTGTTATACCCATGGCTTCTCCTTTTAGTTGATTACTGCGCGAACTGGGTGGTCGGTTTTTTGAACACTGACTGTTCGAACGAGAGGCTGAATGTATAGTTTCACAGGCTTGATGATACGTGACCGTTGTGTTCACTTCCTTTGTATTGTCGCTTATGTTTCGCGTTCGACAGCAGCAAAAATTACGACAACTTAGCTGACTCCACTGATACCGCACATCGCTACGGGAAATCGAATAGAAGACAAGCAGGAATATACCCAAGATGGATGATGTAATGGCAAAAATTATGCTAAAGGCTTCCTCTTCGTAGACAACCGTATCTTTGAAGGGTGTTGCTACACTCGATGCCGCACTGACCCACGACACAATGTAAAGGAATAGAAATACAAAATGCGCACGTAGTTGGGCCAAATTAGTATGTTCTACATCCTCAAGCATACTCGTAGATGGATTACTCAAAGTTAAGCTTCGATATCTGTCCGATTGGTTGTATGGATGTGCGTTGTTAGTCGATTCGAGAAGCTCAAGGTCTACGTTTTCTGTGCCCTGTGTGTTTTCAGAGAAATGACCGTTGTGGTCGACGCACGTTTGGATGTGGCAACGTACGCAAATGAACAAAATCGCAAGGAAAACCAATAAAATGATTGATGGTACGAAAATCGCACTTAACGAGGGCCCATTCTCTAGGAAGCAGTGCGAGTAAGAAGCATACTCTCGCATATTAACAGCACCACTTATTCCGCAAATTATCATCCCGATTCCCCAGCCGACTAAGTAGATTCCCAAAATTGGTTTGCTTCCGACGTTCTCCTTTGGCAAATCATCCATCGGTATCCGATTTCGCTTCGACAATCGTTTGTACATGTTGCTGACGCTAACGCAGACCCACAGAATCACACACAAGCTCAGGTAGTGAATGCTGATACCAATGATCTGGCATACTCTGTAGTCCTCAGTCTGGTAAATGCCCATTGCAAAGATGAAGCTCAACGCAGATATTGCCAACCAGGTGTTGACAAGCGAGTGCCGGTGTCTGCGGGCCATTTGAATCGAACTGCCAAATGTAATGTACGTTACAATATTGATCCAAACACATACAAACAGCACCGAACAACCTATGTAGAATCCCATGGGCGATAATCGAAAGCGAGCACCGGCGTTTTCATCAACAAAGTCATTCAAATACTTTCGGTTCTGCAGCAGACTGTAGTAGCCGAGTTTGTTGCAGGAGAACACAAGTAGACCTCGGTAATAGTAGGAGTTTTGGCACACCTCACTTATCCACGAATTCTTCTCAGGATCCCACCACGCCGGAACGGGTGCACTGATTTTATTATGATGTGCTCGTACTCGAAGCGTCAATGATATCGGTTCACTGACATTACGAATATTCTCAGAGTCAGATATAATCTTCGCTCCGATCACGACCGATGTGACAACCATGTTCGACTGGTTGTTCTGATGAGGCAAGAAGTTGCCGTTTTCATACACTGCCACCATGAGTTTTTGCGACATGAACTGATGCGCAAAGTTGGGATGCAAAAAGTTCGGTGGTATTTGAATGGACGCATCCATATGCTGGCCAAAATTGTCGAGCGTTTGATTGACTGCGTTACACTGGAAGATTCGTTTACCAACACTTATTTCAGATCGCATCCAGGAGCAAGACATCCCCGAGAACGAGTCCGAGCGTATATTAAAAAAGTCAATAGACAAATGAGGCTTATGTGTAGTTTGATGTATATCGTTGCTCTGTACCAACGCTGAGTGTTGAATATACGGCGTAAACTGAGCGGCGAGTTCCACGGCATTGATTAATTTCACTCCACAAGTGTCCATTGCATGTGCTGCATGCAAAACTCGCTCCGGTAATATCAGAAGCTGCGACACAATATCCAACAGCATGGAACCTAAATCTTTCTCTTGTCGCACAAACGCCAGGTAATTCCTGAGAGTTTTCGTAATGAAAACGATATCAATTGGATCCCGGAGTTTACGGAGATTGTGATCAAATTGTGTGTAGTTTCGTAGTCGTTTGGCACTTTCAAGGACACTACCTTTCGCTATGGAAAGGTTAACTTTGGCAAATTGTTCAAAAATACGAGTCGTTTCACTTATAAACGGGCAGAGTGACGTGTTGAGATCGATCCATTCACCGTTGTCGTTGCAGAGGTATGTAGCATAAACTTCCGGTGGAGCTTCTCCAGAGCAGGGCTGGCGCACAGACTTGCCACGGATTGTGCGTGGCCAAAAATACTTTCCTTTGTTATTGTGCACCTCGAGGGCCGGGCAGTACTTTGTCTTTTCCGAAATCACCATCACAGCTATAGTGCGTGACAAATTAGCCTGCTGTGACCTCAAGCGACAGTCCCAAAGTCCAGTGTGGTTGCGAGTTAGCGACGGAATTCGCAATATTGAGTCCAACAAGCCGCTATCGGAAAGATGTTTGGCGTCAATTTGAATGGCGGGGAAATATTTAGTGGGATCTTTGTAGACAATATCGTCGGTGGAGTTGGGCTCGACAATTTTATCAGACCAACCCCAGAAGACATGTGCTCTCGCTGGAAGATCTTCGGAATCTCTTGGTGCGCCAACAGCGACTCTTGGCGCTCGACATCGCAGCACTATTTCATCCCCCTCGAAGACAAGCTGTGTATATACAACAAAAAAATTATTTAGACAATGCCATTGAGAAGTGGAATAAAAACATACTTGATCTGCGTCCGGCTTAAGTTCCAAAAGGGGTTGCAGTGGTGATTCACAATGCAAGTCTGAACCGACTCTCAGTTTCTTTAGAGGCGAACCTTTAAAATCTATCGGCGTCTCACACTTGGGTGGTGGCAATAACTTTACGCTCATGGCATTGGACCAAGCGACCAGCCATATCAGATCACAGTCACAAGCCAATGGATTGCTTGAAATATCACTGAAAGGAAAGATTATTAATTTCGGTAAAAAAAAAAACGTAGACTTGGAATTTGTTGCTATTCGCTGTTAATTAACCGTTTACTTTACGAAATCTATAGCCAGGCTTTTGTTGTAAAACTGAACAGCCCACAGCTCAAAGAATTTTATGTTTCAAACTTCGCTATGCTTTGTTAATTTTTATATGTACACCCAATAGCTTTGAAAAACTTACAGTGACTTGAGCGTTTTTAGCTGTTCGAATGATCCTTGAAAGATGTGCACAATTACATTGGATGATAGCTTTAATTTCTCAAGATTCGGCATATCACCGAACATCATCTCGTCGACTTGTCGCAGTGAGTTGTTCGACAAATCCAGCCGCCTAAGATTGGTATAGTTGGCAAAGTCATCCTTTATAATATGCGCAATTTGATTTTTACTCAAATCCCTAGATATAGAATATGTTTATTGCTTTACATCGAAATCGTTTACACCATTGATCATCTTACAATTGTACGATATTTTCCGTGTCCTCCTCAAAGTCCAACTCCTTCAAGCTGGTCACTTTTGTTGCAATAGTTCCACCACATTTCACCTTTAAACTTTCCGAATTTTCGTTGATTTTTTTACAACTACATCTTTCGGGGCACAAAGCTTGCGTTCCAATTATAAAAATCACTACACCAAATATCCTAAATAACAATAATAGACCCTTCATTGCATTGCTTATAATATTTTTGTGAAAATTTCCAGTCATATACAATTTATTCGTTCATATTTTAATGGTATAAAGCTGAGGCAGCTATTGTTCATCGTCATCATTTTAAATACATTTTCCACCAGCACCGAGAGCAAATGCAGAAACAATTTATAAACACACACTTAGTACCGGTACTAAACTTTGATTTAACGATAACATATTAACAATATTAAGTTAGATTTATAGTAAATTTTATAAAAATATGATGAGAAAACAAAAAGTCCACCCTATGATAACAAATAAAAATGGCAGTTGTTAAAATAATTGTCCCAATGTTCAGTGCAGCCAAATTTAGATAAAATTTTCTTAATTCGGTTTGTAAGAAATAAAGATATGCTTACACTAGGCTAGTTGAAATTACCGATCCGTCAGATTTTTTTTTGACAAACTGTTCAATATTCGGCCCTATCGCGGTATACGTTCGGAGAGTAATTTTCTACGCAGTCGGAGATTGAATTTACGTTCTTAGTGTCCGTTTTCCAAAGATGGATCAGCGCATTCATTTGACATCAGCAAAAATCAGCAGCCTTTTCTGGTGAAATTCCGAGCTACGTCGGGTTTCTCATGCATCAACTCAAAACCAAGCGGTAATATTGTTTGGTGCTTGTTTTTTTCAATCGAATTTCGCCTAAAATATTATTTTTCAACAAAAACTTAACTAAAACTATTTTATTACTTACATTTTGCTAATTTAAAGATATTTCCGCGATGAGCAGATGTTGGAGACCATCGGAGAGAAATTGACTGTGGCTATGTGGCTGTCAAAAACAGATGCAAAAAATGCAACCCATCGCAATGACACGTAGACTGCCGATGTGCGTTGCACTTTGTTGGAGGAATGTTCCAAACAGACCGAAACGATTACATAAAGCAAAATTTTACTTTCGGAACGAGGACCATGATAGGGCTTTGAATTATAACTGATACTTGATTTTCTTTTGTTGTTCAATTAACGAAAAAAAACTCAACAATTTCCCTGACTTATAGCGTTTCGATTGGGACAAAACAATTACTCTTATTTTATATGGACCGTCTGTCAGTTGCATTAAAATGGGTGAGATATGTTATATACCGCCCTATTTTTGATACCTGCGGATATTATTTGTATTAAATGGGATATTATTTTAGAATTATTTTGAATAATTTTCCTACTGAATTACAAAAAAATTCATTCTTTACATCTTCTTGTAATAAAAAAAAATACATGTAGATTTCAGAGAGATACTGACAAAAAAAAATTATATTTGTTGTCAGTAAATAAAATCATTTTGTACTATTTGTTCATAACGGAAGATTTCCATTTTGGTTTGTTCAAGTTATATAAGAAATTAAAGATTAAAGAAATCTAAATGCTACCATCCTATATCAAAAAGTTTCCTATTATGTCATTATATATTGGCACCCAGATTGTTTGGACCTTCTTCGTCCAACAACACGAGATTTAACTACATTTGATACCAGTACATTTGTGGTCGAATTAATGTAGATGTATACATCCATCTGTGATATTTTTAGTCCCATGGTAAGAGCACAGTTACAGCTACCATTAAACAACACCATTGGAACAAAAAATATGATGGAATTGAAATTTTAACTTCATAGATTGCTACAGGAATCACTGGAATGGCAATCATTACTTCACAAAAAAAAATCTTGATCAGTGAAAAATAAGAAATTATTTTATATGAAAACTATAACTAAAAATTTTAAATATATTGGATAATCATGTTCTAAAATTCATAAGCTTTGTTTTGACACCAACTCGCCAATGATTGAATTTATAAAAAAAGCCGCAAGAAGTTAAAGAAATTTTCCAATGAGGGTTTTCACTGACAGCTATAACTTGGCCATAAACCTCAAAGCCTACTCTGATATCCATTCCTGATCTTAGTTTAGAGCTAGATAACACATTATTTGACGGCCATTCAATAATGCGTGGCATTCGAATTGATTTTTTTATAATAGAATTCCAATGTGATGTGGTTAAAAGTTTGAATGAATAGGTTTCCAGCTTGGCTGAGTCGTGCTGGCCTTTGTGCTGCTGTATTCATGATATGGGGATCGACTGTTGTAAATTAATTGGGATTGGCATATAGTTGGACTGGTACGCATTCTCCTGTTCATTTATTCACCTACTTTATTGAATTAGTTAAGTTAATGCTAATTAAAAAAAAAAGAGATTTCTCAAAAAAATCATTGACTTAAAATAATTTATCCTAATAATTTAGTACTACGGCTGTATTTTATTTTGTTTCAGAAAAAAACTCAAAATAAAAAACAAACCAAACTAAGAAATGCAAGCTTCAAACTGACAAAAAATCAGTTGTAAAATGTTTTTGTGTGGTGCATGTGCAGTGTAAGTCTTACTTGAAATACAGATTTTCCATAAGTGCTCAAGTTAGAAAAGAATGCTTCTTTTATCCCAATTGAAAACGCTATAAGGCCGTGTGTCAATTGCGTTAAAATTTTAGTTGGTGGTAATTTTTGGCATTAGTGTGGCGAATAGACTACAATTTTTTTAACCTGGTTACCAGCTTGCTAAAATTTATCTAGTGGCTAACTTTTGACATTTGGTAAACCTACTGAGGAGTGAGAGAGATGGAAAGCATACTCGTGGATCAATCGTCATGACCAGTGTTCACAAATACCGGGAAAATAGCACACCATTCAGATTATAAAATTCAAAACAAAAAACCTTTATTTTTAACAAGAAAATGCAATTAACGATTTAAAATAAACTCAAAATGTGTTTTTTTAAATTGACGGTTACAAAAATGTTATGTTTCATTCGGTTCGCGATATTTAATATGCGAAATATGGTTAACTTGACCAAATAAGAATGGATAACCTTAATCATGAACACAAATCATACAAAAATATTTTGTTAATAATAATAATAAATAATTAAGGGTTTTTTTTTGATGATCTCTCTGAATTCTACTCCATATTATTTCTTAAACTAAAAATATTAAGCAAGAGATTTTGTTCCAATTCTTTTGGGAAATTATTGAAAGTAGTATTCAAATTAACAGCCAGTGGATCAAATTGAAACCGCATTTTAACGCAATTGACACACGGCCTAAGGGTCCAGTTATATAGCTAATATTGAATAGTCTTATTGGACATTTACTTTTAATTCTTTTGGCTTTTTTTTAAATTCAATCTTTGGCGAGTTGGTGTCAAAAAAGCACATGAAGCACATAGTTTTCGCAGAAAATCACTTATTATTTTTCACTGATCATTTAAGTAATGACTGCCATTCCACCAAACTGGAACGGAATTTTCCAACAATTTGTTTCAATAAAGTTGTTTATGTTGGTCCCCTAAGGCCCAGTTATAACTATCAATGGAAACCTAATTTACAATTTTCTTTTACTTCCTGCACCTTTTTTATGATTACTCAAAAATATTTTAAGTTTAAATTTAGGATTCCTCAGAAAATCACTTTTTGTTATTTAATGTTCTGGATTTATTTTTGGGTAGTAAGGGCCCAGTTATAGCTATCATTGAAAACCCTCATTGGCAAGTTGGTGTCAAAACAAAGCTTATGAATTTTAGAACATGATTATCGAAAAATATTAAAAAAATGTTGTTATAGTTTCCACAGAAAATCACTTCTTATTTTTCACTAATCGATGATGATTGCCATTGTTGGCAAATTCCGTTTCAGTTCGATGGAATGGCAATCATTACTTCATTGAAACAGATGTAGATAAATGAAAAATAAGAAGTGATTTTCTGCTTAAAATATAATGAGATGTTAAACTATTTTTACTAAATAATCATGTTCTAAAATTCATAGGATTGACACCAACTCGCCAATGGTTGGATTTATAAAAAAACCGCAAGAAGTAAAAAAAAATTTCCAATGAGGGTTTTCAACGATAGCTACAACTGGGCCCTAATAGGGGTATTCATGCAACGTCGGAAAGTCGTCATAAACGTACTAAACGTGGTTAAACTGAGATGAAAAAAAAGATGGTGAACGAAAAGAAACAAAATTCTATCATTAAAAAAATTACTAAATAGAGATTGAATTCAATGGGTTACCGCATTATTTAGTGGTACAGTTTTTGGGTCGTTCATGAAACGTGTCGTCGTAAAATTATAATCTTTCGCACGTAATAAAATTATGAAGTTGCATGAATACCCTTACCCCCTTATTCATCAGAACTCATTAAAACACATCTCAACTGTTGTTTAGTTATACAGTGCATAAGAATTTATACTGCCTTTATTCAGGATCGCACAATTTCTTATTCATAAAATGTTTCCCCACCCATAATAGTTAAAAGAATAAAAATAGTCAAATTAATTACCAAAAATATGTAAATCGATAACAATTGAATGTTTCGCATCTAGACAGAGTTACCAAGGTATGTTTTTTATGGTTGTTGAGTCTGCAGTTAAAAAAGAATTACCATTTGAATAAATTAAACCGTGAAACACAACTGCTAAAATACAAAATACAATTGACAATTTTATTCAACTAACAATTAAACCTTTGGTAGCCCTGATGCTACAGAAATAAAAAAATACAATGCGCTTATACAGGCAGTTTTCAACCATTAGACGCGTTTAGGATATGCAGCTTCTATTCAACGTTGTATACATTTTATGAATAAGGTTTTTGCGTTCAGAGGCATTTAAATTAAATTAACTACTCCGCTTATTATGAATTTATGTATAAGGCTGTTAATGTTTTTCGTCCCTATGTTAGTTTATATTTTTCACTCGATATTATCAATACAAACAGATCTACACAGAATATGTATTTAATAAAAGAAAGCAAACACACTCATTCAAACTTGACATTTGACAATTCTTGTACATAGCAGTGATAGGATATAAGTTTTAAATAGTGTGATAACAATTAACCTTATTTAAGAATTAATAAAATACCAATATTTACAAAATAACAACTAATATAGCATGTGCTATAAAACATGAATACTTTACGTCAACTTTTTACCGCTCGGACGCTAGTTGCTCTAAGGCAAAACACACTAGTTAACACTTTACCAGTGGATGCAAACACAACTAGTCGCCTTAGCACAGCCGCAGCAAACAATAACAATAACATCTTAATTCCGAAAGAACTTCTAAGCACTTCACTACTAAAGGCCACCCAACTTGGAATTGCAAATGAATCGTTAACCAAGCAGTACAGGCATTTGGACAGGAAGCTGGAAATTGTATATCGCTGCAAGATTTGCAATACCAGAAATATCAAAACAATATCTGAAGCTGCCTACAACAAGGGTGTTGTGATTCTTCAGTGTGATGGGTGCTCTACAACACACTTGATAGCTGACAACCTCGGGTGGTTTGCCAACTCTAAGGGAAAAAGCGTTAACCAAGTGCTTGCCGAAAGGGGTGAACTCATCCGAAAAATAGTTGTCAACGAAAAGGGCGAGATACTTAAAAACTAGTGTGCCATTTGCTGTTGTGTAACTAACTTTCGAACAACAAATAAATAAATCAGAAGGTTGATATCACAGAAGGTCAAATTAGTTTTCATGGTTTCAGGTATAGTAATCGAAATCAATAGAAAGTTATCAACCTTGATAATGTACCTAGTCTAATCGCTTTCAGATAATATGTTTTGTATTTTAGATATCAATCATACTTCAATTTTGTTGATATAAACATTTATAAAAACACTTTCTGTTATCTTTACGCTGAAACCCATGTAGATTCGCAATGTGAAGATAATAGGTTTATAGTATACGCAAAAAAATATGCGTTATCCTATTTGTGCAACACTAGGACAGAGTAAATTAATTTTCATCAGAAATCAGCGGTGGTACTTTAAGTTCTACTTAAAGCGAACTACTAATAATAATAATAGTCCAATAACGACTCCGGAACGTGTAAGCGCTATCGGACCCCCTAACTGCTTTAAAGGACTGGTTACTGCCATGCAATACGATGGGAGGATACAAAACTATAATTTATCACGATTTTGGAGTGAAATAGGTCAAAATATAGTATATGCTGTCAAGTACACACTTCATTCAACTCGGCTATCACTTCCAATAAAGACATCTTGTCGCTTATAAGTTAGCAGAGTCCTAAGTTATCATCGTCCATAAGAGAACAAAAATTGGAGCGTATTGAAAACGGATAAGGCGATCCCTGGACGTTAAAGAACAGATTCACAACAAGCACTCATGTTTTGCCCACATTGTTAGAATTCCAGGCAGATGGAGGGTTTGATGATAAGTACCATGAAATGGAATGTACCATCAAAACATTTTTCATTGCCTCTCTTGCAATGATTGTGCTTAAAGTTGACTGCTCACTCACGAAATAAATTTGTATGGTTATTTTAGCTTATACACATCGCTTCAAGTATTTAAGATCTACGAACATTCCGACCAGCTAACCTCGACTTGGGCCACTATCTTCATTCATCAATAGTGGATATTTCGATTATCCAACGCGCCACAATAACGACGGAAGACGGTAAGAAATTTAAGATGTCGAAATCGAAAAATGCCGTTTAGACCTTTGCAGAAACCTTTTCGGTGAATATCACGATTCCATACATATAATTTCGAAGACAAGATTTGGTCAACAGACCATAACAACGCCCTAAACTAATTTACTTAATTTTCCTAGAAAATCAACAGGAAACCCCTACCCACAGATGCCTGCACCCATGAATGACGGATCCATGTGCAAGCAAAGACGAAATTAGTTTAAATGATTTTAACACATGTGAATGTTAAAATTGTGTAGACGAAATTTGTTCTCTTTGTTTAGTAATACTATTCACATTTTTACATGATAAATAACGGATAAAGAAAATTTATGAAATAAATTACTTAATAATTACGGTAATAGTGTATTATGGTAATAGTGTATACCAAAATCGAGTTGGTCATAGTCTACCACATTCCACAGCTAATGATCTACATTTCATCAAGAATTACCGTTAATGTTTAGTTAAAAATGTAAGAGCTGTTTTTAAAAAAAATGAGCTGTGGCTTTTTCCATTGAAACAAAACAGGCAATTTTTGATTAAGATCACTTTTTCACTAGATAAATTTTCGATTGTTCAATTTTTGTTCGATATTAATTTTGATAAATCTCACCTCATAAACTGCACCAGCTTGCACCAACTAAAAAAATCATAACTACCTACCTAGATACTAATTTGAAAGTTAACATTTCACGATCAACTGCTAATTTGAAAGTTAACAGTTCACAATCAATGTTTTTTTTTCAAATTTTCTTTTGTCAAATTCTTAACAACCGCCAACTCGTAAGCTACCTCGTAGTTGCCTAACAAAAAGGGCCGACTAGAATACGTAGCTGTAGCTGGTAACTTGTATCGCTGTCAAAAGAGAGATACATTTTTTGCATGAAGTTGCCATTCATTCAAGTTCAAGCTACAGATTCACATTGTGTAAGCGCTCACGGCTTGTATTGTTTTTAAAGGGCTTACCAGAATGCATGCGTATCTGTAGTTGGTATCTTGTATCGCTGTCAAAAGAGAGATACATTCCTTGCATGAAGTTGTCACATTGTGTAAGCGCTTACGGCTTGTCTTGTTTTTATCTTTTGACTCAGCTACAAGCGCCACATACAGATACGCATTCTGGAAGGCCCTTTAAGATTTGTTGACTTACTGTGAATAATATACCATTCAGACTTGCCATGTACAGGGTTTAAGTTTTACCAAGTTAACTTTGCAGATGCGCTTTTCTCAATTTATTCATGTGACATTTGAGGCCAAATGACTCACGAATCAAGTTGAAAATTTACACATCGGCACGCAAATATGAGTGAAACAGCTGATTTTTCTTCGAACTGTCAGGAAGATGTTTTCGATTTCAGTAAAATTACCCGATAATATAGGTTCATTAAACATTTTTTTTTTTTACTTTTCTGATAAAGAATTATTCTGAATAGATAAAAGTAAATAGAAATTTATATATATGGAAATAATTGAAATAAAAAATAATGGTTGGAATAGTTGGACATTACATTTCAACTTAGTAAAATTTTGCTTTCCACGTTAGTTCACCCGAAATTTTCAGTTGTAAACAGAAATGCGGAACACGGCCAATGTAAATTATAATATGAAATTAAAACAAGAAACGTCTAAAAATTTTGCGCCATCGCCTAAGGGGTGTGCCAATTGCATTAAAATTTTAGCCAGCTGATAATTGTTGGCATTAGTGTGGTGAATAGACATGAAAATATAATCCTGGTCAATGTATCCAGATGCTAATTTTTGACATTTGGTATACCTACTGATGAGTGAGAGAGATGGAAAGTACACTCGTAGCTTAAACGCCATTACTTGAACAAAGTAGGATGGATATCATTAGTCATGAACACAAATCATGCAACAATAATTTTGTTACTGACAATATTAAATAACTAAGGGTATTTTGATGATCTCTCTGAAATCTTTTCCGTATTTTTTTTAATAAGGGTATTCATGCAACGTCGTATTTATACTACGTGCGAAAGATTTTAATTTCACGACGACGTTTCATGAAGGACCCTAAAATTGTACCACTAAATAAAGCTGTAAGCCACTGAATTGAATATCAATTTAGTAATTTTTTCATTGATAGAACTTAGTTTCTATTTTTCTCTTAACGTTCTCCATAATTTAATTTTTAGTTTAGCGAATACATTTGATGTGTGGAAGTGTCTGATTTAATGACAAATTGCATTTCAAGAGTAAACAACTTTTACCATCTCAGTTTACGCACCTAATTCCTGTGAGAAAATTTCGCTATTATTGGAAAAACAATTTCCTATAGAAATTTGAAAGTTCATTTATCACGTCGTAATTTTATCATGTTTACAACGATAAGATGGCTTTCCGACGTTGCCCCAAATACAAAAAAGAATCTAAAAAAAGAAAATTTGTGTCAGTTATTGTGGGAAATTATTGAAAATAGTATGAATATAAAATCCCATTTAATCCAATTGAAACAGCAAAGAGCCAATTTATTTTTCACCTCTTCAGAAATGTCAAAAATTAACCAGTGCATCAAATTTAACCGCCTTTTGAACGCAATTGACACACGGCCTTAGTACTAAATATAACAGAGGTGTTACACTGTACTAATAGTCGTGACAAAAACAAACAGCTCTTATTTCCTTATCAACCAGCTGGCTGTCAGTTTACCAATAGAATAGATATAGCAACTTTTTTGATAACCTAATCATAAGGAGTTTTTCATAAATATTTTCCTATTTCTTTGTTATTAAAATTAATAAGAAACAAAGTCTACATAAAATGTCTCCGGCTGACTATGTGATTAAGTGAATTCAAATTATTAAATAAGTTAAATTGGTTAGACAAACTTGTAGTAATGTTATACAACGTATTAAGCCCCCCTCCTCTTCATTTCTCTTTCTCCACAACACATAAACTGGAACCCTTACATATCCATATTGCAAATGTGTTATCGTAAACAAATTGTTTAATAAATGACTGGTTTTTCGTCAACAGTTGATTAACCGAGTAGCTATAATCCAAGCTTAAAAGCTCAACAGCTTAGAAAATCATCACAAATTTAAGTGACTTGAAATTATTTGTGACTGTTCGAGTGGGTTTTTGTGATCACAAAATAGCTGCAGCGGTATATTTTCCATTTCATATTGAAAAAAACCCTTGTTTAGAATATTAAGTACGGTTTTGTTATAATTATTTTATAAATATTAAGAAACTAGTTTTAGTATTTATAAATTAATTAAAAAACAAACATATGTGTGCGAAAATCTAAATTTCAAACAAAATAAAAGTGAAAGGAGGGGGTTTTTTGTGGTGTTTACTTGGCATTTAGTGTGAAGTACAATCTATTTGATAATAATCACTTTGTGTTTTTATCCAGTTAAACAAAACAAAATGTATCATCATATCATGTCGTTTCACTGGGGCACAGATGTTGGCGTGTTTCTATTTCCTGGACTAAATATTAATGGTACTCCTGCCCTGATAGCACTGTGTTTAATTTTAATAGTGTTCTCACTAATCTTTGAGGCTGTGAAGGTAATTATTAGAAAATACCATAGGGTATGTAACTTTATGTATAAAACTGTATATAGTATGTGTGTAATAGTTGGTCACGTTATTTTTTTTAAATCTGTTTTATCTGCTTGTTCGTATATTATCCAATAAATTATGCACAATGAATATGATAATCTTATCTGAACTAGAGGTGACCTAAAAATTAAACTTACCAATGAAATGTTACATATGTTATTGCCTTTGGCTTAACACATATTTGGGAACTTTTTGGAATATAGCCATGAAAGAATGGGAGGTAGGATTCAAAATTTAAAGTTAATACTTTTAAATTTATGCATGCAACTTTGCAGGCGTACCTTATTTCTTTGAAAACTGAGTTAATTAATTGTTTACAAGGAATTCAAACTCGTTTCTATTAGAATTTTAAATAACGTTAAACTTTTGATGAACTGGTTGCAAAGTCTTTGTTTTTCTGTAAAGCTTGTAAAGCTTTTCTTGGTTCCACCTGTCTTCAATTTCTTCTGTTATGCATTGAGCTTGATGTTAGGAATCTCCCATTATATAATCACTTAAGAGAGTCCGAGTCAGTCAGATATTCTCTTTTAAGATAACGCTTTAGTACTCGGATCGAAACAATCTTGTAACTTGTTTTCATGCTAACGGTTTAAGTTTATGCGCTCGTACTTCATCACATTGTGTTTTAAGTATTTATTTCCCAAACTGTATCCTATTGTACAGGAAGGTAGTTTGAGCTGGATAATATTAAATAGTAGAACAGGTGTACGAAAGTGCATGAGGTGGTGGAGAGAGATGTTATAGATTTGCACATAGAAGCGCAGTATTATTATAAGCTACATTGAGCCTTCTCTTGCTGACTGCGTCGCAATGACAAAAAACTTTGCAGCCATATGTGAGTATAGGTACTACTAGTGTTTTAGCTAAAAGTAAACGAGTTTTCAGAGGAGTATAATGTTGGGAGCACCATAGCATACAGAATACACCATAAACCTTATAGACGGCGGCGTTGATGTGCATATTCCAGAACAGAGTGTTATTGAAAAGCATACCAAGATTCATTGCCTTTGATACATAGGCTATAGATAAACTTTTTAAGTATAAGATGGGGAAGTATTCATGGTTTATGGCTTTTTTGCTAATGACAAGGTATTTTGATTTCGATGGATTTAAGAAAAGACAATTAGATGCAGACCAGCGCGAGATTTTTCCTGATCTTTGTGATTGTGAGGGCGCAGTCTTCGATAAGTACAAGTGGACAGCTTTTGAAACAAGAACAAAACTACATATTTGGCTGGGTATACCAGCTTAGTTAAAATAAAGAATTTAAATATATTGTGACAAAAAATTGAACCTCTTAGTGAAATAGAATAGAAGTTAGCACTTTACAAAAGTATTCATGAAACTCAAAAATATTAAAAAGTGGTAAAAAATCACAAAAGTCGCAGAAAAACTAAAATTATGAAATATTGACTGCATATAAATTGAAGATCTTGTTACCTTATTTGGAAGCTCATTTATACATAAAGAGAAAAGAATAGGTCCTAAAATCGAAATTGTGTTGTCAACAAAGACTCTTTGTTTTCATCCCGAAGATAGGAAGACTACAAACGCACTGCTTCCCTCATAGATCTCGCGCTGGTCGGCATCTAATTGTCTTTTCCAAAATCGAATAGCCAAGCTGCCATCACCAACTCGGCTTTCATATCCTCCCCAAGCTGGTACAGGAATGCCGGAACGAACTTGCCAGTCTAGGCGAACGATTCAGGGTCACACTTTTCTGGGTCCCAGGGCACAGTGACATTAAAGGAAACGAGCGCTCAGATGAGCTGGCAAGACAAGGCTCAGCTCTACACGGCTCACTTGCGGCAAGGGTCCATATCCCGCTAGGTGCGGTTAAGGGAGAAATCGACTCATACTTTCGGAAGAAGGCCGACTCTAAATGGAGAAGGTTAGAGGAAGAAAGCTACGGCCTACCTACGACGAGAACAGAACAAACTACCTTCTGAATAGAAACCGCCCAGATATCGCAAGAATTGCAAGAATTACGACGATAGTTAATTACGGAGCACTGGTCAAACAAGGGATCCTATACAACGCCCAATGCCGCAATTGCGGAAACGCGAATAAGAGCGAAACATTCTCCTACTTCATCTGCAAATGTTCGTCACTAGCAATAGCCAGATCGCGTGTATTAGTGCAACCATTTTTCGACAACCTAAGCGAAATATCGGGTAAAAGGTAACAAAATCGTATCCTTATCTTATCTTATCCTCACAGGCTGGATCTAGATACCTTGTATCACATCCTCAATAAACATCATAATAAAGGTCACACGTGGTAACAAAAATGCACGAATGATGAAAAAATCATCGATAAGACTGATCTGGGCTATAATTTTGTAAACCTAAAGATATAATCCATTTACTATCTATTCCTTATGCAGAAGGAGGCTTCCTCTGAAGTAGGAGAGGTTGAAAAGCCAGTGTTCAGTTAAATGACGGATGCCTACTTCAAAAGCAATATTTCCGATTATATGGACGCTATTGCATGGGCTTACCACGAAGAACGTGATAAAACAAAATTATTGCACTCTATCGTCTCTTTTGTTGCTAGATGTTTGTTTAGTAAATGACTCCAGATTTGTCAATAAAACCAATTCCCGGTTGACATCTCCTGGCTAGTACCATGTTGGAATTTACTGCACATAGCAATATTTTCAGCGATACTGAAACATTTATCTCGAATTGACTTATGCCTAAACATAAAATAAAATAAACTACGACGAGCAAAAGTCCAAAATGTCCAGTCGCCGTGAAATGTTAAATCGATATGATTTCCCAAATTTAAGTGGTCCTAGTGCCAAGAAAACTCATCTTCAACCGAAATCGCAAAAGTAGTACAATTCGTAAAAAGGAAAACATGATGGGCTTGAAGTCAATTCTTGGGCTGATTATTACGCATTAACCTCATGAGTCTCATTTCAATATCGTTGTAACAGAAACGTGTATGGGATCAGCGATCTAATGCAGATACAGACGAAGGACGCTCAAATGCTAGTTTTGGAAGGGATCGACTTTTTAAAGGAAGTTTTGGATGAGGAACATCTTTTTCCAAGGGGGGCAGTGGACTACTCAGCGTGGAGTTCAAATAGTTCAAATCCCGAAAGTGACAACACCTAAGTTTTTTTTAACTGCGATAGTCTGACAAACATCCAAGAGTAACACCACCATGAAAAGTTTCTCAAATTTGCCTTTCGGATTGGGCGTTGAAAAGGAGATCCTCTTCTTTGTGGCAATGAAAATAACTTCACACATACAAAGGAAGGGAGAAGTTGGGTCTGAGGTCCTTTATGGGCAGTAAATGACAGATATTTCATTTGAACATAATTTTTTTTAAGATTAGACGTATTAATTAAGTTAAGACAAATATGGCATTAAATGTCGTCATGCATGTTATTGTTTATGAAGGTTATGAAGGTTATGTACACACTTCAACAGATATTTCGTCCGACACGGGGAATAATATAAATGTTGACACTGCAAATTTGTATTTGAATAGTTTTCTGCAGTGGTATTTCCACCATTTCATGTTTTAATGAAATCATATTCCTTTAATGCTAGGAACACATTAGGTGTGTTTGAAATACAGATCCCCTTCCGAGATCTCCATCAGTCGAACGCGGTTTCTCACTTGACAAGACGGAGATTTTCTGCAATAATCTGATAACAAAAAAATAAAGCTGGTTATTTTGTATGTATTGTGATTCATGAAGTACCTTAGTATATAAGGAATGAAGATCTACGCAGAGATATATGTATGTATTCCCGCGGTTAAAGATAAAACGAAAAGTTTTGCACCAAATCATAAAAAACGTTTATTAGGACACGTTAACACAACGCTCCTCCAGATTCTTGACGAAACAAATTTATTGCGGCGTATCCAAAGAATTAAGCCCTTGGATTTGGCCCGATAATAACAAATCGCGCTATAAGTTTCAGAAAAGGCAGGAACTCTCAAAGGAATGTTACCTGCCAAATATTCATTATTCGTGATAAAAAAAATTGCTAGATAGTTTAGATAGTTAGTTGCAATACTAATACAAAAAGGGTGGTGGTTTTAATGATAAAACTCAAACACTACTTTGGGCACGTGCTCATCGTGTCTATGAAGATTTGCACCAGCCGACGGAAAAAAAAGAAATACCTTCATGTCATGAAGGAAAAGTTTTAACGTCTCCTGAGAATGTGGTTCTATTGAATCAAAAAATTTCAGCTAAGGTACCGAAAGAAAATCTTTATGAGATCCATGAGTTGAACACGCTTATTTGTTGGCTGAAGTAGATTATGGGACTAGCTCAAAGTACAAAGTACCGATTGTGTCCAATTTGTCGATTTTGTGGATTTCTTCTTGTTGGTAGGTCACTTAGGAGCACTGTATAGGGATTTGTGTTGCTACCGAATAGATCACATCCAGCTCTTCCTAAGGTGGCGATAACTGACTGTGTACGCGACTTGCAAATGAAAAGTATGGATGTTTTACATAATGATCTTGATTTAAAGAGTTGCAAAATTCAACTCGCACCAGAATTAAAACCGGCAACCAGTCATCATTTCAGGCTTTGGGCTCTTGAAAATATTGAATAAGATCAGGTTCCTTATTCCGTAAAGTGATTATCGTTTGACCGTAATCGACGACGACGGTATATCTAGCATAACGTTAGATCAGTAGTCGTTTTTGCTGTCGGAGTTTCCACTTTATTTGCTTTTGAGCGATTGCTCTTGAGGTCTTGATTACCGCCCGAGTGATAATCACCTTCAAAGTTACAGAATGACTCCCCAGATATGTTTTCGCCTAAAATATTATTTTGAGATGAAGCTACTCTTCTAGCTCAATGGGAATTTGCCGTATTTGGGATGAAGAGCAACCCATGGTGGTTGAAGAGCTAACACCCAGACTCTTTGGTTTGGTTTATAGGCTGGCGGAATCACCGGTCCATATTGCTATAAAAATGAGGTCGTCCAAGATGCAACTAAATGGTGTCGGTTAACCTTTGTACATGAATAATTAATTATTTATTTACTAGTAAACCAACTTTAACAATTTTTGACTCCGACCAGCGTATGATACAACATGACAAAGATTAGTCAACAATTGTTACCCTGGTCGATGTAGACGACAGAGTCACAGTGATTCTAGTTACATCAAAAGTTTATCTTGTTAGAGTATTCTTGTCCCGATTTATTTAATTTTAGATAGAAAATCAATATATATATCTGTGTGGCATTCTTAACACTCAACTTTTTTTGTTATAGGTTTTCCAGACTAGTTCCAAAGCTCGAACCGCAAGAGAACGTTTGAGATCATCTTCGGCTTGCGCCACCGAAACAACAAATTTACTCATTTCCGAGCGAAGGGGAGCCCTGGGAAGTTCGTCCACTATAAAACGATGTCTAAGCATGCTGGGTCAGGCAAGTGTATTTTTGTTCGAAAATAGTTTAAGCTACATGCTTATGCTGTCGGTTATGGTATACAATGTGTACGTATTCTTGGCCGTAGTCCTCGGAATGGGGCTTGGCTATTTCCTCTTCGGCCATATATCAATGCGAATAAATATGGAGAATATACGAGCCAGAACAACAAATGTCATGTGTTCAGAAGTAAATCGACTTGAAGGTAATTGTTTATTGAAAACCTGAAAATAAATATTAATGTATCAATGCCCTTCTTAATTAAGTAACATCGTCCAGCTCAAGAGATATAGACGAACATGAAGTGGGATTCCAAGGAAACGCTCACAGCTCATCATCTTTCAACCAAAGTGCCAACTATGCACACGCGTCCAATGTACAATCAGATGTAGAGATTCACCCGTGCGTAGATGCCCATAATACGGAAAGTCTGCATACATGTCGACTTTAATGGTTTCAGTGCATCGAATGTGCAAAGTACTATTTAAAGGACAATATGTATTTTCTATCCGTCGCACAGATTCAATTTTATTTAGCATAATCGTAAATGTATATCAAAGAAGTATAATAGATATTAAACATAAAATAATCAATTCGATTGCATTCCAATAGAAGCTATAGTCAGAGGTATATGAATTCAATACTGCTCGGAATTTCTGAGGACAAATTTCTGTAGGTGTAGGCCTTTTTTAAATTATATTAATTATGATTTATAAAGAAGAGCATGTACATTTTGCAAACAACCAATGGTCGTATGAGTACCTAAGGTTGTTTAGCAAATATTGTGTGCAAGGCACACAATCGCCGACATGAGTTTTGTTAAAGTATTCATGATTGATTTGATGTCTAGTCAATCTTTGTTTTCCGAATGATATCTCTTTATAGTTTACCGCTGTTATCAAGTTACACAAACCTATGTGAATTAACTTCGCATGGTGGCGTCCCCGACGTCACGAAGTAATTTAGGTTTTAGGTTGAATATTAAATTCCACACGGCCAATGTAAGACTAATGTTTATATTAGGCTTAGCGATGTTCTTATAATTATTTTTAATTTGTTTCTATTATTTAATCAACAATGTGCTTTATTTTTTTTATTATATACGATATTTAAGAACAGATTATATGAGTTGATAGGGCAGTGTGATTGCCATTTTTATATTTTTTATCGAGATTGTTTTCTAATGTTAAATGGAATGTTGTTATTCTTATTGTTGATTACGATTACAATGTTATCCTTTTATAATATTTTGATAGTATTTATTAAAGAATATACTAATGATTGAATGTTTTTAATGGACTATAAGGGAGAGGGGCTTTAACCTAATTGGGGTGACACTTTCTATGGGATTTCATATCGGCAACCATTGGTTAGTTAAATCAATGCGTTGCATGTGGTCTTAGAAAAATACATATCTCACCTTACCTCAAGTGATGACAATTTTTAAGTATTTCTAGCTTTGGCAAAACGGGCTCAGTTGCGCGATGAACTACAGCGCAGAATGTCTGGGTTCGATTTCTAGCCGAAGCAACACCTAAAATGATTTTTCACTGGCCCTCGCGATGATGACAAATCATCCGAGTAGTATCAGTTGTTAAGAAAATCTTATCTAAAATTCGCCGTTCGGATTGGGCATAAAACAGGAGGTCCCGCCATCGTTCAAGGAGTACACACGCACACAATAATGGTTATGACAAAGGGTGTTTTCATAAACGTCGAAATTCTGCGGGTGCAGGCCTGCTTAAGTACACTGAATGTTCATAAACATCAGATAAAAATTTGAAATGACCCGCGAAGGAAGTTGTGCTCAATCCTTATTGTGAATTAATAACACAGCACAAGAATGGATCAACCTTTTCAATGTCCCCAACAATGTTTTTTTCTTTTTCCCAGAAATGAATTCTTTTTCCATCAAAATTCTTTTATGAATTATTACCCTCGTTTTCGCCACATTCCACAGTGCAGCTTCTTCTTGCTTTAAAAAAGATGAATGTTATTGAAAAAACACAATTTATTAAAAAAAAATTGCCAATAAAACTTTTATTTTGGCACTTAAAATTTGTTTTCTTTATCCCCTATGCTTTATGCTGGAGAGGCGAGCTTATGCCAGTCGGAGAACACACCATCACCCACTCCGTGGGTCATTTGTTTTGGAGCCATCGGAGTAAAAATGGATCGAGTAATTTTTCACATGTTCATTACTTTCCCATGACTATCTGCCTGGGATTATGGCCTGGAAACTCTTATCAATGCTTAACCTGGTAAAGGTGTAAATGGTGTTTCAGGAGTAGTTGTACGTTCATTTAGAATTATTGAGTGGCCAGTTTGTATATTTGGCCACTGTTGGATGGCTTTAAGTCGTGACTATCCTTTAATTTTGTATCGATTACTTGTCGCTTGTTTCGTTTTATGTTACGAAGCACCTAAATAAGCTGCCATTTGCATGCCAAAAATATCAACGTGAAACAGAATCGCCGTGTTCCGGGTTTTAGATTTCCCAAGTTAACTTAACCGATGCCCTGGTCAATCGACCATGTCACGTGACGAAAAATAATCGATAGACTAATACATCGGCAAAGTTATCTTCGTAAAACTAAAACCCGGAACACGGCCAGTGTCTAGTGCTGCTAAGAGTGTTGTTCGTAGTACACCATCACCGCCAAGACCTTTTCAACACATTTGTTGGCAGACAATGAGCTTACATTTAACGATTTCTCCGATTCAGTCAAAATGGTCGATTGATCAATGAGAACAGAGCATCATCTAAGATATCACAAAAAAGAGTCGTTGATACACGGTTGATACCGATATTGAGGTTAGCACTCGGCAAAGAAAATTTCAAAAATATTCCAATTATTAATTATACAGACCTACCGCGAATAAATTTTCCCTTGTCAGCAATGTAAATCAGATTGCTGAATGGGAAATTTTATTCACGATAGGCCTGATGTTTTTGCAGAAAATCTTTTTTTGTTTTTCAGTGATCACGATTTAAGTCGCCCAGAATGCGTATCTGTAGCTAAACGCTTGTAGCTAAGTCAAAAGTTAAAAACAAGGCAAGCCTTTAGCGCTCGCACAATGTGAATCTGTAGGTTGAAGTTGAATGAATGTCAACTTCATGCATGATTTGACAGCGATACAAGATACCAGCTACAGATATGCATTCTGGGCGGCACTTTTTTGGGAAAATAAAAGCACTCTTATTTTTATTGCACCTACAAGCACCAACATTTCATTCCCACTGAAGATGGTACAGAAACAGAAACAAAATAACGAAAATGTGGGAAAACAGACGTCTACAAACTTCGGCAACAGAATTTACAACGATGGACAAAAAAAATTGCCAGTTTCAGTACGAAAAATGCAAAACTGCAATATGAAAAAGTATAATTTCTGTACCGAAAAAATATCAAATCGTTTTATATGAAATGAAAAGATTTTATGATATTAAAATAAATTAGATTATTGAAGAATCACTTTTATTTAAGAAGTACTTTTAGCTGAAAAAAACTCTTGAGTCACGACTCACGTGAGTGCAATGAAAAAAATCTTGACTCAAGAGTCAACGTGTAAAAGCAGAAGAAGTGGATGAACTTAACAGTTTAAAAAAATAAAGAAAAACAAAGTTTCGGTTTCGGTTGTTCGGTGGATTTGGCTCTTAGCACAGACACAAAACAGATCAATCTCTGTTATGATCGATTGGGAAAAGTAAAAATCGTAGAGCAAATTTCCTTAGCTCTTTTTACAGTTTAATTCAAACTTTTCTTATTTGCGATGCTGAAGGGTTAGAAATTGAAATTCAATACGTGAAGAGTGAAGACTGCAGAGTAATGAAAGAATGAGTGATATGTTATAATTCTTTAAATAATCACAATTCACAATCACACATCGAAATCACTGTGAATCGAACCAATTACAATTATACCTGTGCTATGTATAAAAATCAAGCCCACGCTCTTCTCTAGCAGTATCTAAATCCCAGTCAAGTAATTTAGTAGTGAGAAATATTATTAACACATATATGACAAAGTGGCATCACTGGTTGCTACGCCTGAACTATAGTCGTCGAGTTTAGTTCACAAAACGTAACAACAATGGTTCCCTAGAAGTAATTTTGAATTTGCTTCCCAAATTTGCATTTGAAATAAAAATTTTGAATGTGAGTTGCTTGATTAGTGTATTACAATATGTCGGTAAACCTGTTGAGATAATTTTAAAATATTTAAAAGTAAATTGTTCACTTACAATGACAAACTTATTGTGCTACAAAGTAGAATTAAATTTTACAACACCAAAGAAAAACATTTCGTTAACAAAATTTACTTGACGAATCAGATGTTATGTGTTCTTGAATTTCTAATCAATCCGAATCGCTTTCACTTCGTCCGCTTACCATAGTACCCGATTACCGTGTGGTTAGTTGGTTGGTCACGTACTTTGACCAAAACATTTAGCACTGTCATCCTACAGCGGTCGGTTGTTACCTCACCCGAAACCTAAAATTTCACAAAATCAAGAACGATGGACAGGAAATTACATTCTGGCATTTTTCACCCCACCTTGAGGCTTCTTCAAGAGCCGAATTGTCAACTAAGTGCGTATAACTTTATGTATCCTGTTTTTGTTATGTAAGTGTTCGTGTAAATTGGGTTTCATCAATTAAAAAATGTGTGTTATTTCTTTGCAGACCAGATGATGACACATTAGAAGAAATAACAAGTATGCCTGGTGTTGCGCGCATGGGAATCAACAAGCTCAAGGAACACTTGGAGCCTCTTGTTGCAAAGGGACTGACATCAATTCTACTATTTGGCGTGGTCAGCTCTGATGGAAAGGTGATTTACTAAAAACTGATTCTATTTGAGAAAAAATTAATTGGAAATTTAACATTTACCAGGATAGCTCAGCAACTAATGCAGACCATTCAACAAATCCGGTTGTATTGGCACTTCCCAAACTACGCAAATGGTTTCCGGGTTTGCTCCTAGCAGCCGATGTGTGTTTATGTCCCTATACTGATCATGGTCACTGTGGTATTCTTGATGAAGCTATGATTAACAATGCAGCGAGTACAAAGAGATTGGCAGAGGTTTCTCTGGCATATGCCAAGGCTGGGGCTCATATCATTGCTCCATCAGATATGATGGACAACCGCATTAAAGCAATTAAAAGTGCCTTGATATCGAATGGTTTGGAGAATTCCGTGTCACTTCTTTCGTATTCGGCTAAATTCGCCTCCAACTTCTATGGCCCGTTCAGAGATGCAGCTAAAAGTGCGCCGGCATTTGGCGATCGTCGGTGTTATCAATTACCTTCCGGATCCAAGGGACTGGCTATGCGAGCTGTTGTATGTAAATGATACTCATTCGTAGAATGGAATTGATAAGTGATATTGTTTTAGGAACGAGATGTTGAAGAGGGTGCTGATATGCTTATGGTGAAACCAGGAATGCCCTATTTGGATATTTTAAAACAGACTAAGGATGCATTTCCAAATTTACCGCTTTACGTTTATCAGGTAAGACAAGGTTCAACATATTTCGTTGATTTGGTTTGTCAAAAAATATTTTATTGTTTTTTTTTTTACTCTTATCACGTGAGACGAGCTGTGGACCAAAGATTATGGTTGCACCTCTCTTTATATATGTATATGAATTTATTAGATGACCCATATATTAGGTTAACATTCAAGTTGCATACTTATTTAGGTTTCTTAACAGATAGCGTCATTCATTATTGCACTCGGCGTCTTGTTTAATATAACCTTCCAACCTTTAATATAACCTTCCAACCTTGAGTATTGATAATACAAACGGCAATGCACCTACAAGAAAGAAGTCGGTTTTTGCAACGAATGTTTTCTAGTTCTAATATGAGTTGGGTTGTTAAACCTTCGAAGACTAGACATTGCTCTTTATAGTTAGTTTCTATAAGTGCTGTCATATGCAGCTGTGAAATCGATGAACAGGTGGTGGGTATCGATCGACCCTAAGCCTCGTATCATTTGCGTTATCACAAAAGATTATTTTATATAATTTTGAATGCACCAGCTATCTTGAGGAAAACTTCCCGCCAGAGTTACAAAGCTCGACAGAAAGTGCTTTGTACTGAGCTTAACATTAGATAATGCTGTCCTCACTTCATTTGGTCGGGTAGCTGGAAGTGTTCGCTGTCGTTGCCAATATTGAATGGTTCGTTTTACCTAACAGCTGAAGATTGTTCCTCATCGGTGTTAAGCAGTCGCTAGAAATGGTTATTCCATATTCTCAACTTCAGTTGGGACTCATTTACGATTTGTTCTTGTTCATCATTTGCAATTAGGCATAACTTACGATCATCTTTCCTGGAGTCACCTTTATATCTTTGAGAGTGCGCTTTTCTTGCTCATCATTCTTTATACTTAAATGGCGAAAATTTTCCCTTCTTTACTTCTGGCTGTGTGTAACGCTCATTGTTGGGTCTTGCCTTTACCTGCAGCTTTCCCTAGTAGGCCTCATTTTTAGGTGCGAGAATTTTCATTTTTCTTCATCGAATCAAGGCAAGGGGTTTTTGATAATGGTCGCAACAGTTCGATTTTTCTCCATCAAAACGTGAGCTCTATTAACTTTGACAACAACATCTTGTTAGAAATTATACACAGAATTACTCCTGCCAACCGCTGTTTCTTTGGGCCATGAAGGCCATTTAGTAGTAAAGCCCTCACTCCAACTACTAAGGAAATCTTGTTTTTCCCTATCCTGTTCTACGGCGCGTATCAAAAACGGAGAAAGAATTGCTTTGTCATTTTAAAAGAAAAATTCTTTGTAGGGCTATTGAAACGAATGTTTAACCACGAAATATACGAGCTGAACAGCGTAAAAACTCCTCATAGCACTTTAAAAATAATCGCCAATACTAATACTGAGTAAGTTAGTAAGTAAGTAACTGGAGGCAGTTAAAAAACGAGCTAATTGCAGAGGCATGTTGGTTGAGGCAAATGTTCATTCCTGACTAAAGAGTCACTTAAGTAAGCATGTAAGTAAGAGCGTTAGCTCTACTACTCCATAAGTGCCGCTACAGTCGGGAATGAACCTGGCCTCAATCAACATACCTTTCCAGTTATCCCGGATAATCTTATCGAATGCCTAAGTCTCAAGTCTGTCGCGTATAAAAAATCCGCTTTTGGTCACACGGACCGTGGTATGTGACAGTATCAAATCCCTTCATCCGGATTTTACCTGCCCAAGTCTGACGGTTACCATTGGCTGGTAAAATAAGCGTAATTGGTCTTACAACGACTGGTAGGTATACATGTTAACGCCTTTCAGTGTCTACTCTCATTCTACAACACCCAACCGGACGCATTTGAACCCAGAATATATTTGGAAGCAGTCGATCAAACTCGGTATGTAATATCAAAGAGTATAAAACTACATGTAGTGTGCATCTCATACAACGAAAATTATCTGTGAGGGGTTGACACTCCAGTGTTCACCTTGCTACCCCAGCATCAAACAAGACCATAACCGGCTGGCGTCTTTAACGGCTACAACATTTTTAGCTGTGATGCGAACTCTATGTTAATCTATACTCTTTGGTAATATGTATGCATGTTTTTAACTCGACTTTATACAAGACTCGTTCAGTACCTATTTTGGATTCGTAAGTACATTTTCGCTTCCGCTTTGATCGTGAGGTTAAGGGATACGCGTTGCGCGAAGGTCTTAGCGGTCTCTTGCGATTGCAGTCTTTCAAAATAAATTTTTTTCACAGTATTTCTGGATTGTTTTGGCGTGGTGGATTTCCGAATTCTTATCTTGGCTGCATCGAGGTAGTGGTCGGAGTCGATGTTAGCTCCTCGGAATGTTCGGACATCCAAAATACTGGATGCGTGTCTCTTGTCTATCGCAATATTATCAATTTGGTTGACCGTTCGTTGATCTGAAAACCGCCATGTCCCCTTATGGATATCGAGGTGAGTAAATCGTGTGCTGGCTATAGTGGCATTCCGTTCCGTAGCGAAGTCAATTAGTCTAAGTCCGTTACCAGACAGCTAAAGATGTCTTCTATTCCGTAAAAATCTCCCAGTACATCACTAGTCGAAATTCAAAAAGAAACGCTAAATTCTGTAAACAGTACTAGTGCACATCAGAACAAACGAATACACAGGCTAGGACCCTCCTTTAAAAAATCAAGTTGATTTTTATACAAAAAACAAACAAATTTTTGGCGCAACAGGCTCATTAGTAGCCAGGGCCGAGCTTTCTCACAATAATTCATGTGTGCGTGTTTACTTCTTGCACAATGGCGGGACCTCCTGTTTTTGTTATGCCGACTCCGAACGTCGAATTTTAGATAAGCTTTTTTTTACAGTTGATACTACTGGGATGATTTGTCAGATCATCAAGAGAGGAGGGCCAGTGAAAAATTATTAAGGTGTTGCTACGGCTGGGAATCGAACCCAGATTTTCCGCGCGGCAGTTCTTCGCGCCACTGATCTGTATAAAGAGACCTAAAGTTGTGTTCTTAATGCCCCAATATTGTCTTACTACCAATGTAAACGCAGATCTAATCATATTTTAATATTTTGTGAATGATGAGCCAACATTTTCTAATAGCTTTTGTATTCTTCTAGTGGAACTAATTTGCTCGGAGTGCATTGTCCTGTGCAAAAATATTCAAGGTCACAAATGTTTGATAAATAAAGACTTAAAATCTCATATTTACATATTTCTAAAAGAAATCTGCATACGCATAGCTTGTATAGAAGATAAGATTATTTATAAAAATAAGCACATGTAGACAAACCATTTCTTGATAAGCTAAGTAAAAGGTTTCTCGTGTACAGCTATGATTACAAGATATCTTCATACACATCTTTCTCGGCGTCATAAAGATAAAATGCCGGAGAATATATACCCCTTTACTTCCCTTTAAATGATTCACCTATAATATGAAGTTCTTATTTACACAAGCCATACAAAGAGTTGCAAATAGTTCATATCATTTTTTGCAAATGATTCATTTATGTACCATTTCCATCTAAATATTTATTTTATTTATCTTTCACAGGTATCGGGAGAATATGCAATGCTATATCATGCTGCAAAAAGTGGAGCTTTTAATTTAGAAACAGTTCTTATAGAGTCAATGAAATGCTTCAGGCGGGCTGGTGCTGATTGCATCATCACATACTTTACACCGCTTCTACTAGACTTGATAAAAACCTAATTTTTTTTTACTTTTCTAATGTTTTAACGAGCAATAAGAGTGATGGTTCAATTATTTAAGCTTAAAGAAATATATGAAAATTTTATTTGGAAACAGTATTCGCTTGGTTTTGTTATAAACACACAAATGCTTTACATTTGTATCGTAATGAAGATCTTATTCTTATTGGGTATTCTGACACTTCGAATAGAAGTGAATTTTATTAGAATTTGTGTACGTATTCAGCATGAGCCAGGTTACTCACTTTTTTTGGTGAAAATTGTGGCCTTCTTGCTAGTGCCGGACACTTGCAGATGAAATGGGAGAGGGTTTCTCTCTCATTTGTGTTTCCGCAACTGCGGCATTGAGGCCAGAGGGTTGTATGGTATCTCTAGTTTGGCCGGGATCCCTATGTGCCAGTGCGCCGTGACTATCGCCGTAATTCTTGCGATATCTGGGAGGATTCTATTTAATAGATCGTTTGTTCTGTTTTTGTCGCAGGAGGGCCATATCGTCCTCGATATGATGCAATTTGTTAACCTTCGCCATTTGGAGTCGGCCTTTTTCAGGAAGTATGATTGTATTTGTCCCTTAACCGCACCAAGGGGAATATGGACCCTTGACGAGAGTGAGCAATCGGTGTAGACGACCAAATACTGGGTCTGGGTACTCATTCTGTAACTTTAAAAACGATAATCCTTGACGATAATGAATGAGACTTTCTGGGTACATACCTTGTAATTTATATACATGCGCATTGCACGGTAGTCCAACACGCTATCCACTAGGCTGTACTCTGGAGCATGAAAGTACAGTTAATACAACAAAATACTTGAATCGTGTTGACTCATTTCCCGGCAGTTTCCCCATCTTTTCACCCTTTTCCCGATATTTTAGACTTAGCTCTTTTATCTGGGGATTATTCAGGATTATGGGTCCTTTGAAAATAAATAAGAATTCAACCAGATTTCAAAATATGAATATTTCTTTAATTCGTAAGCTCTATACATGTTTTGCTTCGGCAGAACTTTTTGCGAAGTTCTACCGAAACATCTTAACGTATGTAACATGAACACAAATCTCCGGAAGTTTAAAAACAACCTTACAGAGGTTATACCATCATAACGTCGGTTATGCTTGGGAATTTTTCTGCATAATGCCTTAAACAGGCTTATACACAAACAATCGACTGCAAAAATGCTCAATCTCCTCGCACAAGTACTATAAAAGGCCTACAGAAACAATTGCTTGTGGAAATTAAGTTTTATTGCCTTATAGCAAAATAATTGTTAGTTGGGGAAGAAAAGAGTAAGATTTTAGCTGACAAGGTGAGGCGTTCGGCTTTTAGGCGCGTCCCCAACAGGGGTGTGTAAATCGAGAAGATAGTAACATCAGGGCAATAGATGCAGTTCAGTATTCTGGGATGCAATTGTTACCGAGTTTCGGTTTGTCTTATTTAGAGGTCAAACGGACGATTCAAGCTGCTAGGTTGTAACAACATATACACTGCTACACGTTGGACATAATCTAAGGTTGTCAATTGCGTTAAAATGCGGGTTAAACTTTATCCACTGGATAATTTTTGACATTTCTCTCTCTCTCTCCATCTCTGTCACCCCTCAGTAGGTATATCAAATGTCAAAAATTAGCCACTGGATACATTTTAGTGAGCTGTTGAGCAGGTTAAAATTTTGAAGTCTCTAGTCACCATACTAATGTCAAAATTTATTCACTGGCTAAAATTTTAACGCAATTGGCACACGGCCTAAATGTCTTGCTCAAACACTTTTTTTTAAAACTTGTTAATTGTTATCGTTCGAACAAAAACAACGCTTCTTTTAAAAAGCAGGAGTATCAGAGCTCAGATTTTGGAAATTTGTACACTGGTTCTGCTTGGTCAAACAGTGAGTATGTATACAGAATTTCATCAAAAGCTCAAAAATGTAAGGTCGAAATATCGGTGACACTCACCCAGACAGTTTCTATTTTACATTGCGAAAACCAAAGTGCACTCTTCATTGAAATGATACGAGTCCAATCTCGATTGTGGAGATTTAACAGTTTTTCTGTTTATTTCCATAAAAGTATACGAAGGTAACATGCCGCTTTGTTCACAACGTTAATTGTAATTTATTCATTCCGTTAGATGGTCTGGAATTTAATTTTAAAACTTCAAATATGGATTTGGCAAAATATGTGTGACCTACGATGTATAATAGAAATTGTTCTCGAAGACACGCGCTTTCTTTTGTACGAGAACGTTAATAATGAGTTCATCTTTTGGAGATTATTTAGGATTATAGGTTCTGTGAATATAAATAAGAATTCAACCAGATTTCACAATGCTGAATATTACTTTCTTTAATGCTTTATATTTTTATTCTCTTATTTTCCTCACCTTAGCTTCGGTTGAACTTCCATTGAACTTCCATACAAACGAGCTTACACTTATTCGCATAAAATTTGCACATAAAATGAGAAAATATGCGCTTAAAAAGTGAAAATATGCTTTAGCAATTTTTAAAAATTATAATTTTTTTGTAAAAGAGGAAAAAAATTTAAAAATAAATAAATTTAAAAATAAACTTCATTTGGCTAAAAAGAAAATTAAAGTCTTACATTTCAATCTCATTTCAATAAGGGACTTATTGTCACAATTCATTAAATATTCCTTGTTAACATTATACCCTATTTGGTCGCAAAAAAATCTGATAAATATAGATGTATTTGGAACATTCTTGAATGAAAGAATTTCACTAATTGAATAGTTCTTCAGATTCTTTTCTTTGTTACTCTTTAACGCCAATATAAACTACTAAAAACAAAAACACTTAAGGGCAACGGTAAAATTGTTGTTCAGAGCATTGAAAATGGCTCATACACGTGCAAACTTTACAATAAAATGCTTCATTTAAATCTTGTGTGGGCCCTATTTTGTTTTAACTAGTAGGTACATTTGTTTTAACTAGTAGTATATTTTTATTTAAAACATTTTAAATTTTCTTTTAAATTAATCTTCCTATATAACTTTCGACTGAATTAATTTTTTGCAAAGATGCGTATGTACCTACGTTTTTCAAAGTTAACATTTTATGTGTTTTAAAGATTATGAAAATATGAAATAAAAATTTTAAAAACAAGTATGTCCAATAGATAAAAAAAGGCATTTGAATTTAGCCGACAACTTTGTATGTGCTATGAGCATATTAGTTCCAACAAAACTGCAAACCCAGTTTTTTTTCGAGAAAGCCCATATAATGGATTTTTGCATTTAGGCCATATAAGGAAAATTGTCAATTTCTATCAAAGTATTTGGTCCATTACTGTGTGCAACAATTCCACAAATTTTGTTTTGGCGCAACTACCCCTAAACGGAACTTTCAGTTTTGAACAACAATGGATAATCATTTTTATTAACATAGACACTGATTCACCGACTTTGGATTAAATCTAACGCCCAACTCGCTGCGAACGAGAAAGTTGTATACGACTCAGTCGTGCACCCACCACTTGTTTTTTTTTCAACTGGAAATCGGTTTTTTTCATTTTATTTAAAGCGAATATTTGTCACCTATTTTGAGCTTTTGTTTACCAGATGTGATACCGGCAACCGTTTTTAGCATTTTAATCAACAGTTTTCGATCACAATTAAAAAAAAATAGACATCGGTTTGGTCTCACGTTTGGTAGCACATTTTCTATCCAGGCTAATTGTCAAAGACTGGATAATTATCCAGGATTCAGAAAATCTATAAAGACTAAGGTGTTTATTTTAATTAAACAAAGATACTGATTACATGACAATTGTACGTTTTTTCACAGTGATCAAACGGTCTCTGTTGAGCCAAAGGAGGAACATCTCTGTAGGATTCGTAAGGGCAACTTTTTTATTGTTTCTGAAATTATTTTTTCCGTAGAAGTACTGTATTTAATTCGAGGCAATATTTTTTACCTTATATGGACGCTAATAATGGACTAGACCGGCCTGTTTACTTTATTCAATAGTTAAATCAAGTCACAACAATTCATGTGTGCGTGTGTACTTGCACTGTCCTGTTTATACCGACTCCGAACGGCGAAATGGAGATCAACATTTATTTGACAATTGATACTACTCGGATGAGTTGTCATATCATATCGAGAGGAGGGCCAGTGAAAAATCATGTAGGTGTTACTCTTTAACGAACGAATCCAGAAGTTCAGCGCAGCAGTTCATCGCACTAACCAACGCCCTACTGAGCCCGTGAAGTCAAAAGCTTATAAAATAATACTCCACTGGTACACAGAACAAAATAGAGATAAAGGCCAACATTTTAAAAATTGTGATACATAATTAACTAGTTAGGTCAAAAATAATGTTAAAATAATGTTCAGAGAACCATTACTGCTCTGGCAGTAATTAAGCCAACACTGAAGCCACCAACTAAAGTTATATCAACACTTAAGTGGCGTTTACCTCTTAATCCTTTACTGTGGAACACCAAGCTTAGTTAAACCGTAGAAAAAACAGAGCCTAGACCTCACGTGGAGTGCTTAAACCTCACGGGCACAAGAATAGCTTGCAACAAAATCCCCTTTGTCGTCTTACTTCTGTCTTCTGTCTGCAGAAATAATTTAAAAAAAAATCATAGGTAAATACCTTTCGATATTATTTCCAAAAACAAGTGTTTACCGACATTTTCCAAATATGGAGAAGTATTTTTGAAAGTAGACGTGACAGTGTACACATTTTATATATGTATATATTATTTACTATATACTTTTGATGAGATCACCAACAATTTCGATTACAACACTTTATTAATCTAGGTTACATTTTAAGGCTCAGCCTCAGCATTCTTTCAGTGGTTAACGGTGCAGGTCTATTAAAAACGTATTTCAGAAACATAAACATTTTCCAATATGCGAACTGTATCTTAAATCTATCCCGATCGATGGAATGATGACGCAGTATAGCAAACTACCAGGAAGTATATTTCAACCTATATGTACGCAATGTATAGAATTTTAGAGCAGATTCCACAAACTTCTGTAGGAATTTGGGCGCTGCTTCATAGTTTCGCAACAGTAATCAGTTTAAATAACATTAGTCTCAATAACGAATAAATAATTCCGGAAATTCGTCATTATTCGCTCACCCTTACGATTTAACTAATACCCTTATTTTGATGAAAAGTCATCATTACCGATTGTGTTTAGGTCTGCAATAATAATTGCGTACAAAATTTGTTGAGTCTTCGATTTCTTGTTTCTATTTGTTCAATCAGGTCAAGTATTGGTTTCACGAATAAATCGGGTTCGAGATTTTTATCAAGATATTGATGTTGAAAATGTTATGCCTAACTTTAGCCTTCATTTAAATGTGCGAAGTTATTATTTTTGCACCAAAGAAGATAACCTCATGTTTAAGGCCGAATCCGAACAGCAAACTTGAGAAACTTCTTACGACAGCGATACTCTTGGATGTTTGTCAGACTTTCGCAAGAGGTAGGGTAGTTCCAAAAAAGTCAAGTGTTGTTTCTTTTGGGGTTATCACCATGGACCCGCGGTTTGTAGTCTCCCGACCCAGTCGAGGTCGAGAGTCAAGTCAGCCTTCTATTCTCTTCGATACATAGCACGTTGCTGCCAGTTATTAAGTCCAAAGACCGAACCTTTGGCTAAAGCATTTGAACTGAGAGACTGGAAGCAACGTGCATAGGATCGTAGAGTATGGAAGGCTGGAGACCCTTATTGGGTCGGGATTGGGTGTTTGTAAGTATTATACATAAAAAAAATATATCCTTAAAGGGTTTAACAGAACATTGATGTTAAAAATGTTTTACCTAACTTTTCCCTTCATTTAAGTGTGCGAAGTTATTATTTTCGCACCAAAGAAGAGAACCCCCTGGTGAAGGCCGGATCCGAACGGCAAATTTTAGAAACTACGTCGACAGTACTGATGAGCGACGAATGACGAAACTCATTTAGTGGCTCAATTAACTGGGGACTACAGCGCTACTCTTGGATGTCTGTCAGACTTTCGCAAGAGGAAGGGTAGTGGCAAAAAAACTTAAGTGTTTTTACATTTGGGGGTTAGCACCTGCGCTTTGTAGTCCGACGCACCATTACTGGGCAATTACTTAAATGGTTAAGGTCGAGAGACAGTGCAGCTTTTCTTCCCTTCGATCCTTAGGAAATTGCTGCCAGTTATTAAGTCCGAACCCTGTGGCATTCGATATCACTTGATCCTTAAGCTGGAGGTTGGGTTTTCCTTGTCGAAGATGCCTAGTATTTGCTCCGCTTTCCATTTTGTTGTCCACCACTCGGCGCCATAATGTAGGACTTGGAGAATAGGAGTACGGTAGAGTAAAAATTTCGAATTCCGGGCTAGTTTTGAACCAATTTTCTTCGCTAAACCGAAATAGCGTAAATTTTCTGAGTTCAGTCTTAGTCATAGTTTCATTAAGGGTCAAACCAAACGAGCAACCGACTCTTTTTTTTTAACATTAAATTTCATTTAATTTGCTGGGGTTTTCAGATAAAACTGCTTCTTAAATAAAAGATATAAATAAACCGCACTGATCTAATTTATATTTATTTATGAAAATCTTTTTATTTTTATATAAAACGATTTTTTGGTACCGAAACTTGCAACCTTTTTTCCCTCATTGTAAGTTCTGTTTGCTGAAGTCAGTAGACGTCACTTTTCATACATTTTATTTGTTTTGTTTCTGTTTCTGTACTATTTTCGTTGGGAATGAAGTGTCAAAACAGAACAGAACAACGAAAAAAAAGAACCATATGAGAAGGCTAGAATCCGCTGTGTGGATCGTTTTATACCCTATTCCACCTCGCCCTTAAAATAAATTTCCCCAAAATGTCGGCCTTATGACGATGAAATATAGAAAATGTCATTGTCAGACAGTTTATCAGAATTTTGTATGGTTTTACCAAAAACAACGTTTTTCTCCATATATGGTATGGCGTATCGTTTTTCTTAAAAGTGGGCGTGGTAGTGGGCGGATTTCAAAAATGTTTACACCTGTTCTGCTTTGTCGGATAGAGTTCATATAACAATTTTCAAAACTCTAGATCAAAATTATAGGCTCTGAAATCAGAAATTATTTCTCTACGTTACAAACTATGTATCAAAACGAATATACCCCTATGGGATAGGGTATAACAAAGTTTCGATTTCGGTTACTCGGTGGCCCTTTAGCCTTTGTCAACGAAGAATTTTCCGCTGGAAATTAAAAAAAAATATTTTGCGGATTGTTACTCGGAAACACTTGTGTTGGCAAAATTTAAAAATTGTTACTCCTTCTACGGATAAAATGTTGGGCAAATGTGTTCCATTCGTCGTCGTTTTAAATTAGGGCTACATCTTTTAGGGGGGTTCTGAAAATATTGTGCGACATTTTTTTCCCATTCGTTGTCAAAGGGTTAAGATGTCATTTGTTGGATTGTTTTTGACTCTGAGTAGTTGAACTTTAACTACATATCTACCTCAAAATTATTCATATCAACAGTGACATTTGGCCAAGGTTCATGTCGACAGAACTGATGATGGGAGCGACCAATGACAAAACTCATTTAGTGGCCCAATTAAATGGGGACTTATGATCGGTCGCACAAGGAGCAAGTACGTGCGACTCAATCGTGCACCCACCAATATTTTATTTTACAACTGCGAAAGGATACATTAAGCGCCAGGCTGGCGCCTATGTTAATAAGCCACCAAAAAGCATGATATAGCACAACAACAGAGTTCAGAAGAAAACGAAGTAGGTATCCATTCCCTATACTCCTTTTCATTATTGTAGTTGAAAAGTAGTTTCATAAAAGTGGCATCATTTATGTTATGTAGATATCTTAATGGCATACCATAGTGGGCGGACTGCGGAGATTACATAAACTTAATTAAATTAGTCAAAACAACAAAATTGCACCTACATGTGGGAACACCCTACCTAACAGAAGCCGTTGAACATTTATTCCTTCGACATAAAAATGAGCGAAAGTATCTCTCACAAATGGGAGCAAATATCAATAAAAATCTGTCAACACTATAGGTATGCACCACCAGTAGCATAAGCATCTAGCCAGCAATTAAATAAAACCTCACTCTCTCCGTGTTTTTCAAAGCATCCGTCTCCTAAGAACACCGATATAGGCAAGAGCCGAATCTCTATGCTCCCGAAAGAACAACAATCCACTTGTCGTCATGACTCGTGTCGTGATGCGTCATCTCAGTGTGAGATATCTCTGTGACATTTCTTTCTCAGTTTTACATAATATCGGCCCAATGAAATGGAGAAAATAGAATTCCTCTTATTTTGTAAACTTATAAATACCCCCAAAAACGGAACAAGTTTTGTAAAGTATCTAAATCAAATGCCGACTTTGTGCCATTCGAGTTTGTGATTGCGGTAATATTGTACGGTCTGTGTTCTTTGTTTGGTGTTTGTTTTGTCAATGCTCCCGCATTTGTAACTACGTCTCCCGCGCAACCTCCGTCAATCGTCGTCGTCCTCAAGAAACAACAAAAACAAACACAAACATCAAATTATCTTTGTATCTTTTCGTACCTATGGCAATCTGAGTTTTAGATAAAAAAAATTTCCTTTTTTTCTGGGAGAGGTTTCGAAATACCGTCGCTTACGTTTGCTTGTACCGCAACGCTTTGGGTTTATATACAACCGGAGAGTGTTTCCACTATTCACACGACCGCTGCACTGGCTGGGGACAATATATACATATAGCTGCTGTACAGGTTTTGGTTGAAAGCGAAGTAAATAGTTGAAACGACTGCTACTTAACTTACTGCTGGCTGAGTCTGCTAAAGTGAATCAAGTGAAGTGAAAATCATTCAAGTCGAGCGGAGCCGCGGAGCTATACCTACTCATTTTGATATATCCAGAGAAACATAAGTCCAGATTTCATCTGCGGTTATCGGGAGTCGTCGAATCGTTAGTTTAGTGATTGATTTTAGAAAAGTGCAATCTCTCGACAATTTTTTTTTTTTAATTGTTAATCTGACGTGCGTGAAGAATCTCCAGCTTGTGATAAGAAGGAAGTGTTTTCGGGGTGCAAGGTGCCTGCGTGCCTGATTCGCTAGGTGGTTGTAAACAAAGAACAACACCACCTTTAAAAAAAAAGTGCATTTCGTATTATTAGTGCTCCGTGTGCAAGTGGTGTAATTTTATGCAAACGGTGGAAATTCTCATTCAATTCGATTAATTCTGAAACGGCAGTAAGTGTATTCTTATGCAATTTGAATGCGATAAATATAGAATTTGAGTTGTTTGATGTGTCTTAACCGAAGCAAGTTTTTTGGGCTGGGGGGGCATACTGCATTCGACTTGATTGGGTTGATATATGTGTTTTGTTTTGGTTTGTTTGGACAACTTTTTATATTTTAGAAATGACTTGTATTTTCAACGGAATTAAGTGAACTTTCGATTTGAGGAAGCATTATAAATAAACAAAATAACACTGGGACTGATTGTTTGCGTCGTCGGAGATTCCATGAAAATTCATGCTTTTGGATTTGCTATGACTGTGCAAGTTGGCTTGATTTTGTCTGGGGGAAGCCTTCCACCGGAAATGACAAGTCAAGGAAATAAATTCTGTTGTATGGGCATTCAAAGTAGTGTACCTTTCAAACTTTGTAATCGGGGTTGGATGTAGTGATAAGTGAAGTGTTCGCCTGTTGAGGGGAACGTTGTGCGTTCAACCTCAACCAAAGTGCATAAAATTGAAATTCAAAGAAAAAAAAAGAAAAGTTCGGGTTATACCTAGGTACTCGGTTTTGCCTACATTTGAAAAACATTCTGCGAATTTAACAAATGCATACCAGAAAAACTGCAACTCTTTAAAGCACAAGCTTAAAAGTTTTATAATCAGAGCTAGTAACCGCCATGTTGTTATTAAAAACCCGTGTTCGATTGTGCACCCCATTTCGATTCACATAGTCATATATTTGTTTGGGTAGGCCTCACTTAACGCTAGGTACAGTTCCTGAAAAATATCGTGTTAAACAAAATCGTGCTAAACGAAACAAGAAACCAATTCAAAAGAGGAGGTACTTATATAATGTATATAAGGCGTAATGCAAACTCTCTTTTGAATTTTAATCGCATTCAACAGCTAAGCCATCAATCGAAGGATCTGCATTCAAAAACATATGAGAAAGCTTCAATCCACTGTGTGGATCGTTTTATACTCTATCCCATCCTAAAAATTAATATATTCATTAAATGTGAGCTTTATGGCAAAGAAATATTAAAATTTACATTGCCACAACATATTGTTCAACATCTTTAATGGTTCGACAAAAACAACTTTTTTTTCCTGTATATGGTATGACGGACAGACGGACGGACAGACATGGGTTTATCGACTCAGCTAGCGATTCTTATTCAATCCATACACTTTCAGGTATATCTAGCTAAATTATTTCTCTATGTTACAAACTATGTATCAAAACTTATATACCCCTATGGGATAGGGTGCAAAAAACGACTCCAAGCTTAATGTGTTTAATTTTAGACTCTGTAAACGATCCAATATTTGTATCTTTTCTTCGAAAGAAATAACATTCCTCTTAAGCGGCCTTTCTTTGCTGACATATCAAAATCTAGAATAATAATTGTAAAGAAAGGATTGAAAATGAATTTTTAAAAACAACCCTTTAGCACGATTGCTAATCACAATCGCCTATGTATATTGTAGAATCTCCTACAAATGTTGTGCCTACCGTCCTGGTCAACAGAAGACTCTAACTGAGCAATCATCGCTTTGGCACAGGTAATATGGAGAATCCCCCATTTCGGGTACATATTCTTAGAAACAAAGCAAGTATGCATAAGAATACAAAACGAGTAAAGGGCCGCGCTGAATGCATATCTGTAGCTGGTATCTTGTATCGCTGTCAAAAGAGAGATACCTTTCTTGCATAAAATTGCCATTCATTAAACTTCAAGCCACAGATTCACATTGTGTAAGCACTTACGGCTTGCCTTGTTTTTAACTTTTGACTCAGCTACAAGCGTCAGCTACAGATACGCATTCTGGGCGGCCCTTAAAGTGTATGTATATATATGTATTAATAAAGCAAAAATTGTTTTAGAAACCGTGTTAAACAAGTCTTTGAACCGTGTTAACTGAAAAAAAAACGTCGCAAAAAGAGAACCGTGTTAAAACGAGGCCGCGTTACGTGTTACGAGACCACCGTATGTCATGTTTTAAAAGCAAATTAAGTATTGAAACGTTAGAATCAAACGTCACAATCTTTTTGTATAGACAAGGATACAATCCGCTGTTCAAACCGTTGAATGCCCTATCCTATTCCATCCCTAAATTAAACATATCCAAGAAGGGTGATGATACATAGAAAATGGCATTATCACAATATTTTGCTGAAACAGTCTATCGAAATCTTTTATGGTTCGATAAAAAAACAACGTTTATCAATTGTAAATGTCAACACCCTAACGTTGGGGTTGGTGAAAAATGACGAAATGTTCATATAAATATTATCGAAGTATTTTCATAGAATTTTTTTTTTGTCAAATCCTATCTTGAAATTTAACCGAAACCCGTTTTTACTGAAATGATCCCAAAAAGTGGACGTGGTAAATAAACTGTAGGTATATAGACGAAATATAACTAAATATTAAGTATTTCGAAATAATGTCTTTCTGAGATTTTTTTTTAAAATTACGGTTTGACCAAAAACAACGATTTTCTGAATTGTTGGTGAATTTCGAAAATGTTACAATTGTTTTGCTTCGTCAAATAGAGTCTATAAGCCAAGTTCTAGCTCAAAATTTATTTAATCGAATATGATTTCGGGTTTAATGAATCTATCGTAATATAAAAGAGTATATAACTACATAGAGTACCAGTACGCATCGCAGTTAAACATTTGGTAGCCGTTTCAGACGCGGGCGGTAAATGCGATGAGGAACTTTCGTAGATTGTTTGCGTCGGCAAGGCTGTTGTTGGATGCTGGGGTAGCAATGTGAACACTGGGGTCTCAATATCAGTACCACACATAGATAATATTCGTTGTATGAGATGCGCACTCTTTGAAGTTCTATACTATTTGGTAATATTGATCTAAGGCAAGACAACGTCTATCGGGCTAGCTTGTTCTTTATATCGATATCTTCCCGTAAAATGTATTAAGCGATATTTTTAAAATTTTACAGAAGACAAAAAAAACTTCCTATGTAGGTAATTATTTGCGTATTTTGTAGTGTACTGTAAATTTTGTTTTTCTTTAGCTTATTTTGTATTAATGGTAGAAACCTCAAACCAAGACCAAAACGTGGCGCTTGCATTAATTATAAGGGCAAGTCAAAGAGTAATTTCCTGGAAAATTGTGGCTTATTACATTTTCCGCGATGTTATCGTTATGTATATATATTTATCAAAGAAATTTTACAACCCTCCAAAAAGTTTTTTTTCCATGCCTGGAGTAATGTGAGACTTTAACCCACTGAAACCACCACACTTTTTGTATTAGTATAGCAACTAAGTACGCGACATATCTAGTAATTTTTTTTTTATCACGAGTAATGAATGTTAGGCAGGTAACTTTCCTTTGAGAGTTCCTGCTTTTTCCGCCTTTTCCGCATTTTCCAAAAAGTGTACTGATTTGAACGTGGCTTAAAATCATTAATCCTATTGGCTATCCATAATTTACATCTAACAAAATGTCACTTTTGTGAAAAGAATTTGATTTTTTTGTCGAAACCAGCGCCGAACAATTGCATGCTGGAAGCATCAAGTTACTTACTTATTAAAGTTAGTAACACAATTTTATTGACTTTTGACGAATGACGAACAAAAGTTGTTACTTCTGGAATGTATTTGTCTTTTTATTTATTGCTTTTTAGACAGAAGTTAGTAACGATCATGTATTTTCAACTCCTGCTTTATATTAAAGTTTTGCGGCAAATTTAAATTTTTTTGGCGACTTTTGTCGCACCACTAAGCTTATGACAATAACTGTCAGGCAGGCCTTAGGGCTGAGTTTATAACAGAACGGACATTTCTCTAGTAAAAACCGAGCACTTTAAATAAAAACAAATTTGTTCTTTAAAATGTTTACACAGTATATCTCACAATAAATCATTTTAGGTTAAAAAATACTTTATGCGCAAAGCGATTTCCAATATTGGAAACCTCAACCCGGGCTGGCGCTGATTATGTAGTCAAGTCTGGTTCTAATGATGAGTTGTCGAATGACAATAAAATGGTCATAAAATTAATTTGAATTTAAATAAACGTACTTTTGCTTATAGTACTAATGTAGATAATAATTTTCAATTTACCCTACCTGATACCATAAAGCAAGACGGAAAGTTCGTATCATTGCAACTGTTCCTTTTATGTTTAAAAATGTTACCAATATGGAACATGAAAGCCTTCACCTAGTTGGGACTTTTTTTTTTGCTCGTGTACGCGTATTTGTATTTAATTAGAAAAGATAAATACTGAATGCTTTTGAAAAAAATGAGACTCGGGTTAATAGAAGTAACTTGTCTGCGCCTAAATTAAATCCATCACAGCAATAGCTCGATTGAAATTGATGGTTGGGCAGATAGGTTTGGCTCGGAGTTAAAAGGTCGATGTATTTTTCTGGCATTACAAGAATGTATTAGCTGGGGATAACTCTTTTGGGTTATGACGAAATCGTATGAAGCTAATGACTACCATTTATAGAATAGTGAAATGTAACTAAGCGAATGTGTGCGAAATGGCGGAGATGGTATTCACGCTTTTAGTTAATCTACGTTATGTGTTATTTATTAGAGATTTGCATGCTTAACTAAACCACCTCTGAGATACATTTTAGGAAAATCTAATAAATACGGCTGTATATGTAAAACCTTGTATAAATAGAGCTAGAACAGACAATCTTTATGTCCTAGGTGAATCTCAAACACCCAAATATGGATTGACAATATGTATTGCCAAATTTAATTTTGACAACCAACTTTTCAGGCGCTAATTTAACATTGACCTGACAATATTGAACCATCAGAGCTTGGGTTAAAAATAGTGTCATAATCTAAATGTGCCTTTATTTTTGGCATCACAATTTTTGCTTTAACATTTATATTATAGACCGTTAGAGAATTAAATTGAGAAGAGCTATGGAGCGATACACATCTTATTATTTTGGTCTGCTGTTTTAACACAGATTCAATTTCGCCAGACTCCTTCTACGGCTTTATTCATCAACTCAGGTGTTGGTCATTCAAGCGATATCATTTTTTTTTAAAATAAAACCAACAAATATTACTAAACGAATAATCCACAACTTAATTCATATTATTATAATGATTTTTCTATTTTATTTAAACAAAGATGAGTTGTGTCGAATTTCAGAGATTTGCCGATTTTTAAAATGTTGATTTGAAAAAATCGACCGTCATAATGTCGACTTTCGAAAAGTCGATTTGTAAAAATACCGACTGTTCAAAATGTCGACTCTTCTAAAGTCGATTTTTAAAATATCGACCCGTAAAAGATCGACAGTGGTAAGGTAAATAATGTTCACATGCACGCAGCGCCGCAACTTTTCAATCGACATTTTAATGGTCTGCATTTTAAACTGTCAACTCAGTCGACATTTTAACACTCGATGAAATTTATATTTGTCGAGTCGACATTTTTTTTGTGGACCATTCGTACACTTCCCAAATAAAGATAATCATTTCACATAGGAAAAAATTGTTTGGCCAATTGCACTTCCCTTTCTTCTTCCTAAGGTCATGGAAACTCTGATAAACCGTTAACTTATGAAATATTATTAATATCTTATTGCTGATTACAGTACCCTCAGCTTTTCGTATTCGTTCTCGAATCCACGTCCTTTATCTTCAGGCGTCCGTAACGAAAAACCGCAAAATTTATTTAGGGTTATCGGGAATTCTTTTTCCCAATGAATTTTTTCCATTCAGCAACGTAAATTGATTGCTGAAGGGTAACAATTCCGTGGGAAAATTGTTTGACAACGGCAACATAATTAAATTGGGTACGTCTAATAGAGTGGATTTTAATGATTTCAAAACGAAATGCTTCTCTTCTGCCATCGAAGCGAAACCAAAATTTACAGCCATTACCCATGGGCCGAAAAAAATTCAATGCTTGGTAATATGCGTTAATAAGTACCTTCGATGGGACGACCAAATATTCGATGTCGCTAAAAAGGCAGAAAAATGTCTAGGTTTCCTTATCGACGGCAGAAATTGTTCACCTATTCTGATCTGGCCACAATAAATAAAGCGAATATATGCCCCGAACTTGAGTACAACTCACTCACATTTGGGCAGGTACATTTGGTCAGGTGCAGCAAAAACACCGGGTGAGTTCATAATTGCAACATTGTTACTCATACCATGCAAAAAAAATTTATTTAATGCAATTATGAACAGAAATACTGCTGCATGTTTGCAGCAGTTATTCATTTCCAAATAAAAGATTATTTATGCGGTACTGGCAGTAAAAAAATGACAGAAGTTTTAAGTTTCTCTTTCTTTTTTCAGTGACAGAATTTGGTTATGTTATTTACAAAAAACATATTAATAATGTAAATTAAAGGAATATTAGATTTATTTTACCGTAGGAGAATATTACGTTTTTTAAAACCATTTTCGAATGAAAAATGCGACATTTCAAGTTCGTTCTCTATAATGCTATAAATGTTAATAAGACCATAAATTTTCTTTAATTGAAAAGTTTCTTTTATTGAAAAGTAGATTTGTGCCCACTTTGGAAGAAATTTAATTTTTTCTTTCGTCTTGGTATAAATTAGAACTGCATTCCTAAACGTATCTATCCAAATAACCAGTTTTTTGTCAGCATCCGACCACAATTTTTGTTTACTTTCATTGCAATCCAACACAATTAATATATTTAAACTTAAAAAAAAAACTTATTTTGTACAAATCTATAAAATTTTTTATTAATTTCACTTAGGTACATATTTTCTCCTGTAACTCGGCAACAAAAACAAAATTCAATGCAGAGTTGATCGCAGTTTGACTGCCAATTTACTTATATGAACGCAGATGACAACTGCCATCATGCAAAGATAATGCAATTTTTTTACAGTAATGAACGAAAAAGTTGCTGTGCTGCCGCATTTTTACTTCAATGATACTGATACTGGATAGAAAAAAAAACAGCAGACTCAACCGTAGCGATATCTATAGTCTCGCTTAAACATCGTAGTAATATTTCCCAGCTAACACTCTAACACGAAATAGTCATTTCGCATTTCGCCCCTTCAAACATTCAACCTAATACTCGCCTGATAATAATGCTAATCAATTTATCTTCAAGCCTATCATCGGGTATAATATACACGAATGTGTACTAAAGGGTGATCCATTTCGAGGTTCCCTACTTTTTTAAAGAAAAAAACACAGAAAATTCAAATTTAATGGAGAATGTTTATTATCATTTGAAAGAACATTCTTTGGCATTTTTTTTTTGAAGATTATGTCTATCAAATGTTGGCCGTTGCTACGTCGCAGATGGTCCATCCGTTGAGTCTAATTTTCGATCACTCGTTCGAGCATTTCGACTGGTAACTGGCGAATGACACGCGTGATGTTTTCCTCCAAGGCCTGAATCGAAGCGGGTTTGTCGGCATAAGCTTTTGACTTTACATATCCCCACAGGAAAAACTCTAACGGTGTGATATCACACGATCTTGGTGGCCAATCGACCGGCCCAAAACGTGAAATTATGTGCTCACCGAAATGTTCTCTGAATAAGTCCATTGATTGACCATAAGTTGAGCGAAGTGCACGAAACACATTCCTCACAGAACGTGAATTTTCGTAATAAAGTTGAACAATTTGTAAACGTTGTTCACGCGTAAGTCTTTCCATTATGAAATGCCAACAATACTAAACAAAAATAACATGACAGCATGACACGACTCACACGTGATCTGTCAAAAAAGACTATTGAAAAAAGTATCTCTACTTGGATCACCCGTTACTTTACCAAAGATAGTTTTTCCTCCCCATTACAAATAATAAGATACAACTTTTTGCGCAACAGGCTCGTTAGTACCCAGGGCCGAGCTTTCTCACAACCATTCATGTGTACGTGTGTACCTCTTGCATGATGGCGGGACCTCCTGTTTTATGCCGACTCCGAACGGCGAATTTGAGATAAGCCTTTCTTGACAATTGATACTATTTGTCAGATCATCACGAGAGGAGGGCCAGTGAAAAATCATTACGACTGGGAATCGAACCCAGATCTTCTGCGCGGCAGTTCATCGCGCTAACCAACGTGCCACTGGGCCTGTCATAAACCCTTTATCACATGATAATTATAAAAAAAAAGAAGGAGTACTCCATAACCCAAAATTGAATTTATCAACAAGTTCATTCTTCGTTAACCTTAAGTCTTGAGAAGTATTTCTTTGTTAGCAATCAAAACGGATTTGTTCGTTCTTATTTACTTCAACCTTCAAGGTTTACTTGCGTTGTTTCACATCAACACTGTTGTCTTGTAAACGCAAAAAAACACAATGTATCCTTATGTTTTTTTCTCTCAAACCTGAAACCATCGCTAGCAAAGAAAGGAGAAGGTGGATATATAGCATAAAGGACGACATCCACACAAGGGATTCATTCAAACAAAGCGAATTTAAATCGTCTTTGTTCAAACAAAAGAATAAATCCCCACATTGCTTTGATTGCAAGACAAAGGACTTGTCCATTTCAGCTACATCACCAAATTATGGTTTCATTACTGCAACCGTCTATCTTGGGAAAAATCAACTGTCTGCAAATTCGTAAATGTCGATGAACTCGAAGTGTAATCAAATTGCGATTACAATTGCATAAAGTGATGATTACAAAAAAAAAAGGTTGACTTAATTCGGAGAACAATGCGTGAAAAGAATTCGTTTCGAATTATTTTTTATTATGTAGTATAAAGGCCATATGTACGTCATGGTAATTGAAAGTCATCAAAAAGTGTGCGTACAAGTAAATATATACAACACCGCTAAAACGAGTAGTGTATGCATTATTGAAAACAGATACAAGCGAGGTACCTTAAAGTAGGTGGATATCCGATATTTGTCCGACTCTATTTGGTTTAATTATATCATGACACATCATCACGACTCATTGTTGACAACTTCACTTTCTATACGGATTGGGTATTAAGTAGGCACCTACGTTTAGATATGCATTGATATACAAGTGGTGTTTGTTTCGGTTAATTGAATGATAATTATAAAACGTGTCACAGTCAATGCCATCATCAGTGTAATGATCTTTTAGGTACAGAAGTGTCTTGTAATAAAATTTTCCCATTACGGAAGCATTTGTTATTGCATATAGGTACGTTTTCAGTAATGGGACCAATTGTATAATTTATTGACACTATTTAGTACAAATGATACACGTCACGTATCTACATTCTTTTATTTTAGTATATGTATGTATACCATAAGATACGCTGCCCGACAACTGATTAGCACACCCTATGCATCGCGTCTTTGGAGCTTAATATCAGCAAAACGAATAAAGCTTGTAAGACGAATTTTTTTGTCAATAAAAGATATAAAATTATACACGAGAAGAAATGATTTATGGGATATTAACTTTATTAATAACATTTTAAATGAATTTAAACGAACTTAACATAAAAAATTAACTTTTATTTTTGCGACATTTGATTAGCACAGTCACTTGAAAATGTAGAATAACAGAAGAAAATGGGCACGTGAAACATTACAATTATTTTTTAACAGTAATTTCAATGAAAAAGGTTTAAAAATTAGCACTTTACGATTCCATGAAGTCTATATAGCTACAGGTTAGCTGATTAAATTCTTAATTTTTTCATAATATACTTACTTACTTACTTAGGTGGCGCTACAGTCCGGATTGAACCTGGGCCTCAACCCACATGCCTCTCCAATTAGCCCGGTCCTTAGCTAACTGCCTCCAGTTGCGCACTCCAAGTTGGTTGAGGTCGGTTTCTACTTGTGCGCGCCACGAGGTCTTCCTACTACTGCGTCCGACATCTGGGAATCGAAGACTCTGCGAGCCGGAGTATTGGTGTCCATTCATTCTACATGTTCTAGCCATCTTAAACGTCTAATGCGGAGTTTTTATACCAAGAGCATGTCGCTGTACGGCTCTTATAGTTCTTGGTTGAATCTTGGGACCGAAGATTTTTCGAAGAATTTTCCTCTCAAATCGACCAAAGATTTCTTCGTCCACTTTTGAGACGGTCCATGCTTCAGCGCCGTAGAGCAGCACTGGGATGATCATGGTCTTATATAGGATGTCCTTAGTAGTTCGAGTGAGGGCTTAACTACTCAGTTGCCTTCTTAGCCCGAAGCGGTTGGCAAGCGAAATTCATCGTTTAATTTCTGACGAGATGTTGTTGTCAGAGTGAATAGCGGAGCCGAGATTAACAAAGTTTCGTACTACCTCAAAGTTATATCTGTCAATGATAACGTTCTGTCCAATTCGTTGTTGTTGTGTGTCCTTTCGTGTTGACAGCATATACTTCTTCTTGCCCTCACTAACCCATCTTTGCTGCTTCATTCTCTATACTAGCAAACGTTTTATATACTACTACTATACTACAAAAGCTTTTTTAAATAAAACCAAAAACGGTTTTGGATATCAATGAAATTCTTTATTTCTATGAATTTACGTTCGATGCCATTATGTATAGAACTCGATTTCTTTTGCATGGCCACCACGGGCACGCTTGCAGAAGTCCAGACGCTGAACCTAATTTTCGACGGTTTTCAAGCATAAATCGGCCGATACTGCTGCAGTTTCATGTTCGATATTCGTACGAAGTTCATCAATCGTCGCTGGCTTGTTGGCATAGACCATAGACTTGACGTAGCCCCACAGGAAATAGTCTAACAGCGTCAAATCGCACGACCGAAGCGGCCAAGCGAATGGACCATTTCGTGAGATAACACGTTCTCCAAACTTGGTTTCCAATAAATTGATTGTGGCATTCGCTGTGTGGCTTGTGGCGCCGTCCTGTTGGAACCACATGTCCTCCAAGTCCATATCATCCAATTGGGGCCAAAAATATTCGGTTATCATTGAACGGTAGCGATTCCCATTCACAGTAACGTGCCGGTCTTGATCATCACGGAAGAAGTACGGCCGAATGACGCCGCCGTTCCATAAACCACACCAAACCGTAATTTTTTCGGGATGCAATGATGACTCATGGAGTACGTGTGGATTGCTGCCTGACCAATACCGCATATTTTGTTTATTGACGAAGCCATTCACCCAGAAATGAGCTGAATGGCTTCATTCATTAATTTCGCAAAATTCGCCACAACGACGTCACAGAGATGCCCAACGCTTGAGAACGACGTGTGAGCGACACATTTGGGCTTTCTTCAACTGAAGCCTAAGCGGCAGCAATATTCTCGACACTACGGGCACTTCTTTGTCTCACTGACAGGGGAACATTATGTTCTGTGCCTGTGGATTCAAATTTTTCCACTAGACGCTCAATTGTTGATCTGCTAGGACGATTAAGACGACCATAAATTGGACGTAGCGCTCTTAACGTTAAGGCTACTGACTCCGAATTTCGGTTGTAAATTTTAATAATTTCGGCTCGTTGTTGGATCGTATATCTTTCCATCATGAAATGGCAAACCTTACTGAAGAGAAATGTCAAAAGAGCAGCAAGAAATATGTTGAAAAACCCGATAGTTGTTCCGATTTTTGGAAAATTGTGCCTCTGGTGTTGGCTCGTGAGTTTTGCACAATCCTCTCAAGAATAAAATTGAAGAATTCACATGACAGCGCATCGCCTTGCATAAATCCTTTTTTGGTATCGAATGTGTCGGTGAGGTCGTTTCCGACCCTGATGGAGCAGCGAGAATTCTCCATCGTCATCCTACACAAATGGACGAGTTTGGGCGGTATACCAAAACTAGATATGGCTGTGTTCATCTCAATAAATGCTGTCGTATGCGGCTTTGAAATCGATGAATAGGTGGTGGGTATTGATTTGGACTTCTAAGGTTTTTTCCAGGATCTGCCGAAATGTGAAAATTTGATCGGTTGTAGACTATCCTGGCCTAAAGCAACACTTATAATGGCCGATCAGGTTGTTGGTAAACATTTTTTGGCGTTCACATTTAACGGCAGATAGGATCTTGTAGGCGATGTTGAGGAGACTTATGCCTCTGTAGTTGGCGCAGTTAAGAGGGTCTCCTTTTTTGTGGATCGGGCAAACGATACATTCTTCAGGCATACTTTCTTCCGACCATATTCGGCTTATGAGTTGTGAATGTTACTTACCAAGTCATCTCCACCGGCTTAATAAAGCTCGGCGGGAAGGCCGTCATTTCCGTCAGCCTTATTAAGCTTGAATTTAGATATTGCTATCCTCACTTCACTCAGTTCGGGTGGTAGGCAGTTTTCGCTGTCGTTGCCTATATTGAATGGTTCGTTCTGCAGAAGTGGTTCTTCCATATCCTTAGCATCGACTGTGTCCCAACTACAATATTTCCTTATTCATCTCGACAGGATTCTGTTCGCGCCTTGTATACTTGGCTTTTTTTATAATATACAGATTGCTAATAAGATTTTATAAAAAAAAAAAATTGGAATGATAAGACACGAGTTTGAGTTGTCCGACGCTATCACGCACTGAGGTCGGTAATTATCGCCCTAAGGGAGTTTCGGCAAACTTCTGGCGTTGATTTGTAAAGTTCTTACAATTCCTTCAAGAATGATCATGACAGCCGATCAACTTGTATAAAACCGTTTTTAACACATTCACTAACATTGACTCTATAGCCGCGAACCCAAAGCCTTGATTTCGATACTGCATTGACGGAGGAGTTTCTAAACTTAGAATTGTTGTTTATATGTAGACTAGAAGTCCAGCAAATGCAGATCAAGATAAGGACATTTTTGAGTAATGTATGACAGGTTCATAGGGAATTTCACGAAGAAAAAAATCGGCACCAGCATTTTGTATATTTCTGGTCTTTTTTGACAAAAATAATCTATGACAGGCTCATAGAGAAATATTCAAAGATAAAAAAAAAAAACAATTTGAAAAAAATTAGTATTAAAAATAAAAGCCGTTATTTTGGGGCTAAAATTACTCCGGTATGTCACCAGTAAGGCTAGGTGCATTCATGCGATTTTCTGTCGCAACAATAGAAAATCGTATTTGAAACACTTGTGGTTATCTGCCGCGCGATTATTCAAGAGCAAAATGATTTTAATGTCATTAAACTCATATACGACCAAATCATTTACGCCCAATTCATATAAGACTTTTTTTATACGGTTATGAGACCAAAAATCCTTGTTGTCTTATGATTTAATAATTGTCAGACCTTCGCAATGGGTGGGGTCAACAGTCCCCATAGGTGTTATTACTTTCGGGATTTGAACTCGGTAACATGCACTTAGTAGTCTAACGAACTATACAACTGTATACTTCATTATGTGCCATAAAATATCCAGCGTGTACAAAGCCATATCTCCACTTTGTCCTTGACGTTTGTGCGCAAAGTTATACAACATACCTAAATGAGTTTTTCGTTTGCCATCATAAACTACAAAAGGTATTGTTTCTCCGAACGTTAAGAACATTTAAATGTGTTGTGCTAAACTTTATGCGAATCTTAAAAATCCTTATCTAAAGCAAAATATTGACTTATGTTAATTTTTAATCAATTGCGAAATGCGTCATTTCCTGAGATGAGAACAATGCATGTCTATAATAAGATAACTTCGAGCGTTGATTTGTTTAGTTTACGGTTACTTTTTCTTATCTAAACTCATCATAATCTGAATTAAGACAGATGAATTTTTTATAAGATTAAATAAGCAAATTATAAAAGAACTATTTTTTTTTTTTTTTTTTTCTTTATTCTTTCTTTAAAACGTTATAATAATTCATTTACCCGCGAAGCTTATTGCTTATCTGCAGGTGGTTGCATATTCTATATTGATAATATTTCACAGTTTATCGGTTGTGGAAATTTGAAAGAGTAGGTATTTATAATTAATTTACAATTTTCAATAAATTTAGTCATTCACAAATGTTCATATGGAGTTAATATACATGATGTATGTTTAAAAGATACTTTTTTACATCTTTTTTGCGTTTTTTAAAGTTTAAAATGTTTTTTAAGTTTGCTGGTAGTACATTCATTGTTGCTGGTAGGGCGTAGCTTGGATGTCTTCTCCCATAGATGTTATAGGTTTCAGGTGTTTCCAGCAATCCCTGAGCTCTTCTTCTTGTATTGAGATTATGGAGTATATTTTGTTGGTATCGTTGATCGTCATAGTATTGTAATAAAGCTGTCATCTTATATATGCCGTTAACATCTAATACCTTTAAATTAAAATGGTTAGTACTGACTATTTTAAATAATCGATGCTGAATATTAAGTATCTTATCTAGGTGGGTTTTCGATGCATTTCCCCAAGCTAATATTCCGTATCTTAAGCGAGATTCAGCGAGAGAAAGGTATACTTGATTTTGGACATCAACGCTAGTATATCTTTTTAGATACACCATCGTAAAAACAGCACTTTTTAATTGCATCCGTATTTTATTTATGTGTTCATGCCACAAGAAGTGATCATCAATTATGATTCCTAGATATTTTATTGATTTCACTACTTCAATAGCATCACTTTTGCTTGTGGTTGAACAGTCTTCGTTTTGGTGATATATACGTATAGACGCTTCAGGTTGACGTGGCATGCGTATATGCATCATCTTTGTTTTAACAGCATTGATAACCAGCCCTTGATCATGGCACCATCTTGAGACATTATTAAATTCGTCTTGCATTATTCCTATAGCAGTATCCAGGCACTTGTGCTTGACAACAATTGCAATGTCATCTGCATATGCAAAAGCTGTACTTCGTTTAAATACACGAAGTAGCTCATTTGTGAACAAGATGAAAAGTATCGGTCCAAGTTTTGAACCTTGTGGTACACCATATAAGCATTGTTTTTCTTGGCTAACAGCGTTTCCAACTTTTACGCGTATGGTTTTTCCTGATAGGTAGCTTTCTATCCACTTCGCTAAGGTCCCTCTTATAACAATTTTATTAAGACTTTCTATTATCTTCTCATGGCTCAATGTGTCGAAGGCCTTGCTAAAGTCTAGAAACATTACTAGTACATGGTGGTTTTTGTTAAGACTTGCGTTCACCACACTCGAAAGTTCTCCCAATAGTAATCCAGTGCTTTTATTTTTTTGGAAACCATATTGATTTGGTTGTAGGACTCTATGCTTTACTATGAATTTCGTTATTCTTCCTACTATTATTTCTTCTAAACATTTGTCTATAACAGAAAGAATTGCGATCGGCCTATAATTTTCCATTTGGCTTTTCACTCCTCCTTTGTATACTGGTCGGATTATTGACGTCTTAAGTAACCTAGGAACACAGCATTGGCTTATGCTTCGGTTTATAATTGTTTTAATTATAGGAGTTAGGTATAAAGCGTTAAGTTTCAAATCAATCGGTCTAATGCAATCTGCTCCTTCTCCCTTATCGGATTTTAAACTGCACAACATGTTGTACACTTCTGCTTCGCTAGCTTCCTCTAAATAGATTGATGGTGTGATATGTATATTTCGATGGTTAGATGATTTCTGACTACACTTGTGTACTATTTTAGACACTTGGTTTGAAAATTGTTCCACAAATTTGTTTACGGTGTTCGTTATGTTGTCGGAAAAATTGTCAATAATGACTTTATCAAACGATCTTTTATTTCGTCCCAGAAGTTCATTTAAAACATTCCATGTTTTTCTTGGGTCGTTTTTGGCATTTAAAAAACTTTGTTTGTAGAAGTTTGCCTTCATAGTTAAAATATGTTTACTTACTTCGTTTCGAAATTGTTTGTAAATATATTCGTAGCTTTGGTTAAGTGGATTATTTTTCCATTTCCTGTATAATTCGTCTCTTCTTTTGCACATTCTTACTACTTCAGCAGTTATCCATGCTTTGTGTTTTCGTTTTTTTGAATTTTGCGTTACCTTTGTCGATCGTGTATATATATCCATCATTTTGTTTACAAAATTATTATATAGACCTTCAACGTCATGCTCTTCACATAGGCTTTCCCAGTTAGTTTGCTCAATTAACTGATTAACTTTCTGCTGGCTAAATTTCGCAGGCATTTCTTCTATTATTTGACGTTCAGGGTAGTTTCTTGTAGCATACATTGCGGCGTAATGATCAGATATGTCGGTTTCAACAACAGCCGACACTATATCTTGTTGTGTAATGCTAACAAAAATATGGTCAATTATTGTAGAAGTATTTGCAGCTATATTTACACGTGTGGGTTGGTTGATTACATTGGTTAAGCCCTTTGATGCCATTATTTCTAAATACTTATTGACATGGGGATCATTTGACTTGTTTAAGTTTATGTTCGTATCACCCATAACAATCAATTCTCTCTCATTATGGACGTGATTGTCCAATTCTTCTATAAACTCCGCGACACTTAACTTTGGTGGTCTATATATCGCGTGAATAAATATTTTTCTATGATTGTCATCTATTTCTATTTGGACATTTTCATAGAATACAGTATTATCATAAATTCGTTTGTATCGTATATGATTTCTTATGAACACTGCGATTCCTCCGCCTTTACCCTCTTTTCTATTAAAGAATTCAGTATCGAATCCATTTAGGCTGTAGAGCTCATTTTCTTCTTCTCTCACATTAATTTCATTTAAAGCAATAACATCAACATAATCTAAGAAATTCTCAATTTCTGTAACAAAAACATTCCAATTTTTCCTTATCGATCTTATATTAAAACACACACAACAAAAATTCATTTTTTTAATAAAATCTGCATCGATGCCAGTAAATCCATTTATTACCTTAAAATCGATGTCAGCGTCATTATATTGGAATTCCATTATATTTTTTATTTTGTTTTGATTTTCCAATTCGTTCATCTTGTGAATATCAGTTAGATGCAGATTCTACTCACATCGTTAAGCGAGCCTATGTGTATAGATTCGCCGTTTTCCGATTTTCTTGCAAGTATTATGCCTGAAGCCTCCCACACAAATCTCCAGTTGCATTCTCTGGCTTTGTTTTTGGCCAGCCAGAGCAAATGCCTATTTGTTGGAGTCAGTTGATTGTTGACAAATACAATCGCATCACTCTCTCGCTCTCTGTTTTGATTGTTGTATGTATTTTCTCTGATTGTTTTGAGTTCAATTTTGCGAACTATTTTTGCATTTCGTATCATCTTTGTTTTGCACGCGTAGTTTGTAAATGATACTATTATAGATGATTTGTTCGGATTTCGCTTATTTGTTCGATAAAAGTCGGCTATATCAGAAGTGTTTATTTCACAGTTTAGTGTTTTGCCTACTGCTTTGATAACTTCTGTCAAATTTTCGTCGGCCGTGGGTGGGACATTTTTGATTTCTATGTTGTTTTTTAGTATTTGTTGCTCTAGTGTGTTCACTTTTGTTTCTAATAAAAGAATTTGTTGGTCTTTTACCTGGTTATTTTCTTTTAGTTGTTTTATTTCATTAGAAAGTTTTTGTAGAATGTCGTTGTTCATTTCCATGTGCTGGTTAATCTGTTCGTATTTGCTTGCAACAAATTCACAGCTTGTTTTTATTTCGGACATGTCTTTTCTCATTATTTTCATTTCCTCAATAAGCATTTTGCTGTTGATGTTTGATGTGTTTGGGTTTTCACTGACATCAGGGGAACTAGCACTCCTTGTTCTTTTTGGTGGTGGCTGAGTTGGGGTTACCACGGGTACAGGTTTTAGTGTACCATCTACCACAGGATTTTGTAGTTCCCTTCTGCAGGTTGCACATCTCCATTCTTCCTTTTTGACCATGGTCATTTTCCTATAGGATTTCTCCGAGATGGTGGTGCAACCAAAGTGCATTTTGCGATCACACCTATGGCATGTCACAAAATCCCCTTCAGAGGGGAGGTCGATGAAACATTCACTGCACACATGCATATTTAATTTTAGGGGAAAGAGAGAGTTTATTACAAGAGATAGGAATTTTTTTCAGACAAAGAACAAATATAGCAACCAAGAATGATGGCAATGAAATTAAAAAAAACGATTTTTTGCACCGTGAATCATACAAAATATAAATATAAGATTGGATAACCAATAAGTCACTGTCTTTTACTATCCACTTTTTCACACTTTACTTCGTTTTGATGGCTTTAAGCGCACTTTTCAAAATATAAACTCAAATTTGTCTTCGGGAATTGTCAAAGCCAATATTTGTTATACATATTTCATACAATCTTAAGTTAAACAAATTAAATATTCTTGTGTGTTATTTATGCGTTAAAAAAACCGACAAAAAGTCAAAACATCAAGATACCGTTCGTGATGGGCATTTGTTTAATGTTCACATACCTATCACGAATAGACGAATAAAAATGTCAGTGACGTGAGGTGATGTTTTGTTTAAAAGGGAGACGCTAATGTTTATACCCTATCCCATAGGGGAATATTAGTTTTGGCATTAAGTTGTTAACATATATGGTTCGACTCAAAATCTCTCGCTGAGTCGATTTAGCCATGTCCGTCTGTCCGTCCGTCCAAGCGTCACCGAATTTTAGGCTTTAAATTTTGAACTAGAGTTTTGAAATTTGGTATATGGAATATGTAATTTTGAGATCCGCCCACTGCCTTGCCCACTTTTAAGAAAAACGTTCTTTTTGGCAAAACGGTAAGGAATTTTGAAATAATTGGTAAACAAGATACTTAGGAAATCCTATAATCTATATTTCGTCTATGAAAAGCTTTTGCAATGCCCATTTTTGGGGGGCGTTTTCAGTTTTTCGCTCAAATTTTGAAATATTGTATAAAACGTTTGATGCAAAATCATTGGTTATGATTATATAAAAAATTTCGTCCATATGTTATTTTAACCCACGCCCAATTTTTGGAGGCGTTTTCCTTCAAAAACCATTTGTATACCCTACGCCATATGCAGGAGAAAAACGTTGTTTTCTGTCGAACTAAACAGGATTTTGGTTAAATGTGTTGTGACAATGTCATTTTCAATTTTTAGTTGCCATAACTCCCACAATTTGGGGATATTAATTTTAAGGATTGGGATGGGATAGGGTACTAGACGATCCGCACAGCGGATTGTAGTCTTCGTATATGTTTTTTATTCGATTCAACAAAGCAAAATTTTTAAAACGGATTTGTAACTAGAAAACCGAAATCTGGAGAAATGATAATGAAAAAAAAAAATTAAAATATCATTAAATCAAAGGGTACAAAACCCATTAAATCGAAGTGTCCATATAAACTTTTTTAGTATAACAAATATTGTTGGCATATTCGAATTTGGTTGGGTGTTGTAGAACGAGGGTAAACTCTGACTAGCTTTAACTTGGCAATGCCGAGTGGTTGTAACTCTGGCTAAACATCAAGTGCTTATTTTTAAATCCAAGTGGTAACCATCGGTCACTCGTATCATCCAACCGGATTTGACCTGCTAAATGATAAGCGTAACTTGATAAACGACGAAAAACAGCAACACTATAAACAGCCAGGTCAGAATGGCACGGAATGAATACCCGGCCTGCTGTCCCAGGCGAACCTGAACCTGCTTCGACATATTCGGACAACATGTTGTCTAGGAATTTCAAGGGTAAGTCAGGCCCCTTGAACAGAGATGGTGGCGGATGAACCGCAAAGCCAACGGCAGCGCTCAATCCCGTAGTGGATACTGATGGCCCGTGTCATAGGGGTATCTTATAAAATGGAACTGAACCTCCAGGTTGGGGGTTGTTCCTTGGGATAACTACCCAACCATAGAAAAACTAATATGTTACGAAGCAACCAATAGCCTGCGAATAGACTGATTTTATTGTTGAAGACCCTGCTTAATGAAAAAAGGACAACGACGTTAGTATATGCACCTGGAATGTGAGAACATTCTACAGGAGAGGACAAGAGCTGTCATTGAGCTCTATAGGCAGAGAAGAAGGTAATAACACTGGCTTTTCAGAAAGAAGAAAAAAGATCAAGAAAAGCGCGCGATAGAGAATCCAGGAACGATGTTCGCAAGTTTTACCAAAGTGTAAATCTTCAAACCCAAGGATACAAGGCACGAACAGAATCCTGTCGAGATGAAGGAAGTATGGTGGTTGAGACACAGTCGATGCTGAGGATATGGAAGAACCACTTCTGCAGACTGTTAAACGGCGATGACGATAAAGATTCCGCTTTCATGCATAACGAACCATTCAATATTGGCAACAACAGCGAAAACTGACAACTACCCACCGACGATATTGACATCATTGGTAGGGCTCAAAGTGATGTGATAGCCACGTTTGCTAGTATAGAGAAGGAAGCGTCAAAAATGGGTAAAGCAGTAAATGAGGGCAAGACTAAGTTTGTGCTGTCAACACGAAAGGAGACACAACATCGACGAATCGGACAGAACGTCAACATTGACAGATACAAGTTTGAGGTAGTACGGAATTTTGTCTATCTTGGCTCCTCTATTAACTGTGACAACAACATCTCGTCAGAAATTAAACGAAGAATTACTTTTGCCAACCCCTGTTTTTTCGGGCTAAGTAGGCGATTCAGTAGTAAAGAACTCAGTCGAACTACCAAGGGGATCCTATATAGGACCCTGATCATCCAAGTCCTGCTCTACGGCGCTAAAGCATGGACCGTCTCAAAAGCGGATGAAGAAATCCTTGGTCGAATCGAGTGGAAAATTCTTTGGTCTAGTTTGAAATGACGGTCTATGTAGACGAAGATTCAACCAAGAACGATACGAGTTGTACATGCACCTGGTCAAAAAACTCCGCATCGGACGTTTAAGATGGCTAGGACAGCTAGAACGAATGGATACCAATACTCCTCTCGCAGAGCCTAATGTTTTAATTGATGAGGAAATGGGTGTAGCTTATAAACCAGATCCTCACAAGAATATATTTGATGCAAACGTAAAGAAGCTTAGATCATTGCAAGTTACGATATGAAACCTGTTCAAATTTATATTTCAGAACTACCTGTACGTTATAAATTAGTAGTCTTTTAAAAATTTATCATTTAATTTCTTTATTAAAATAAATTCCATGTATATACAAACCAAATTAAATAAGTCAATTTTTTTTTTGTATTTGTAGACTATCCGTTATGTAAAATGGTTAGAAACGATGACAATGAAAGCATATACGGTGAGTAAATTTGTGTTGATATTTATTTAAAATTTTAACTTTCTAAAATAGCGTAATCGTGTTAAAAGTTTTTGACATGTTTTCAAAGCAAAATCAAACAAAATGCTTAAAAATTGGGTTTTCACTATTTTTTTTAGTGCGATGTCGTCCTAGAATAATATGAGGAATGTTTGTGTATGTCATGTCTTGTGTTAGAACTATTCTAAACACACGTTTTTATGAAGTCAAAACATATTGGATTGAAAAATGTATGTTAGTTACTACGTATTAATAACTAGTTATGCTTATTTCTGTAGGATTTTTCAATTGTAACTTGTTATAAATAGGAATCGTTCAAATAATCTCAATTGGCAAAGAACTGCAGAAATTAGAGAGCATCAATTAATAAAAAAAATTTATGAGATGCGATTTTTTGTCGGTCTCGATGTACAGGCCGTATAAATTCCATCTCTGATGGGTTCCAATAATAGCGCTAATAGATGTGTCATGCGTTTTTAGTCAATCTAAATGTGCTGTAAATTTTCCTAACAAAACCATGTATCAAACTCGATCAAAAGCCTTGGAAATGTCCAGATCAACATCTCGCGATTCCCTTTGTTTACAGATATCCATAAATGGATTATATAGCCAAGCAGATCTACAGTTGAGCGTTTCTCTTGGAATCCATATTATCGATCAAACCAAACCTTTATAGGACATCATCAATGTCGGTGTTAAAGGTTTTCTGCAAGAACACGGGAAAACCTACGTTTGATATAGAAATAATCTTCAAAGAACGAAAGCGAGTTCGAGATCAAAAAGTTTAAGTACAACTGGTTTAAATCCTTCAGGTCCAGTGTAATAATCGAATAGGTAAAATTCGTGCTCTGTGAAAAATGTGCACCGTTTACGACCATGTTATGTTCGTCCTAATCGACCTGGTGAATCAACAATACGTGCTTTTATCACCAAATTTCGCACCAAATTTACTTTGTTTTCGTTAAACCATCGACTCGCATGCGTACAGTGCGTACCGAAGAGAATATTGCAGTCGTAGCGTCCAATGTAAATGAAGACCGTGAAATGTCAATTCGTCGCCGTTCTCAGCAATTGGGCTTGTGTTACTCAACGACATGGAAAATTTTACGTGTTGATTTGTGTTTGAAAGCCTATAAAATTCAACTTGTGCAAGAATTGAAGCCGAATGACCTACCACAACGTCTAATTTTTGGTAAATGGGCCTAAGAACAGCTCCATGAAAATCCGCTGTTTTATCGAAAAATTGTGTTCAGCGATGAGACTCATTTCTGGCTCAACGGATACTTAAATAAGCAAAACTGTCGCATCTGGTGTGATGAAAAGCCACATGCCATACAAGAATTATCGATGCATCCCGAAAAAACGACAGTTTGGTGTGGTGAGCTGTTTTTTTTTTTGTTCGTGGGCTGGTGAAAATCTTAAAAGACACGATGAGCACGTGCTTAAAGTAGTGTGAGACTTTAACCCACTAAAACCACCACCCTTTTTGTATTTGTTGGCAGGTAATTTTCCTTTGAGAGTTCCAGCTTTTTCCGCAATTTATAGAGCGGTTTGTTATGATCGGGCCAAATCTAAGGGCTTAGTTCTTTGAAGACGCCGCAATAAATTTGTTTCGTCAAGAATTTGGAGGACCGTTGTGTTAACGTGTCCCAATAAACGTTTTTTATGTTTGAGTGCAAAATTTTTGATTTCATCTTTAAACGCGGGAATACCCAGATCTCTGCGTAGATCTTCATACTTAAGTCCATTCATTAACCTCGTTAAGAGCGTTTTGTAATTTCATATTTGTTTCCTCTATTGTTGTGCCAACTGCTAGTATAGCTGTATCGTCAGCGTGGCAACGATTGTATCGTTTGCTTGTAGGATACCACGTGAAAATATGAGGTACAAGAGTGGTTCATGGACGCTTCCTTGGGGTACTCCTGCCAATATTCCCTTGAACTCCGAATATTCGTTTCCAAGTTTCACACGGAAGAGTCTATGCTCAAAATACGACACGAGGATTTTATATAATTTTTCAGGCATAACTTGTCTTAGTTTGTATTGAAGGCCTCTTTGCCAAACCTTGTCAAAAGCTAGCGACACGTCAAGAAATATGTCTGAGCATATTTTCTTTTCTTCGAAAGCTTTCTCAATTACATCAGTAATCCGATGTTCTTGTCCACATTCGAATGTTGACTTCTAATCCCAAATTGATGGTCAGGTAAAAGGCGTTTCTGATCAATAATGGGGTGTAAGCGACCGAGTTATATCATTTCAAAAACTTTTGAAATTATTGGAAGAAGTGAAATAGGTCTGTAAGATTTTATTTCATTCGATGGTTTTCTTGGTTTGCAAATTATAATCACTTCTGCGACTCTGCACTGTCTTGGTATGTATTCTAATCTAATTGTTGCATTTAGAATGTGGAGGAGTTTAGTTAATGCTTTACGGGCAACATTTTAAGAAGTTCTCCTGTAGTTAGGCCATAACCCGGAGCTTTTTTAGGCTTTAATTTCTGTATTACCCGTTTAAGCTCGGCAATACTTGCATACCTAACTAGATTACTATCGCTTGTAGTCTCGAATAAATTAATTTTTTCTGGACCATCAAATGTTTTCTCAAGATGTGCGGCGAAAACGTCTGCCTTTTCCTTATTGCTTTTTGCCCAAACGTCTTGAGTTACCCTCATTGGTGGTAGAAGATTTCGATTCTATTCCAGCGGTAAGGCTTTGCAGATAAGTTTCTACTGTACGGTTTTTAAAGGTTTTTTAATCGAATTTGATAGCATGATACTTAACCGATTGAGATGTGTTTAATCTTGCGGGGCACGAGTTTGGTGCCATCTTTTTCGAGCTTTTCTTTTTTGTCTAACCAACTTTTGTCTAACTAACTTACTGCTTTGCGATGTTGAGGAGTATTATTCCATGCTGCTTTTCGAACGGTATTGATAAAGGAGTCAACCGCGAATTCAAGTTCCAATCGGGATCTAAGCAATACACCCAGTCGAATATAATTTCCAATATCGTTTTTGAAGCCTTCTCAGTTGGTTTTCCCGTTTGTTAGTCTGGGTGGGTTTTCATTTATAATGATTGACTCGCTCGTTGTTAGAATGACCGAAATCTATTCATATCGAAGGTGGGGTACGTTTGATGTGAATACAATTTTCGAGTTTAACTAGCCTATCGAAAATAATAAATATTTATTCGTTTTGCATTGTTTTTCAAGTTCATGCCAAGATCATGCGGTTTAATGAATCTTGATTGTTTCTTGTGGGGTTATGTTAAATGGTTAGTATATGTGGACAAGCCGAACACGATTGAAGCCTTACAGGATAACATAACACGCGATCACCGCGATTATCGATAACAATACAAATTTTGAATATTTGAAGCAAATTTGAGTGTTTTATTCGATTTTTAAGAAACTACGCTTAAAAAATCAAAACCGTTATTTTTCGAGAAAGTTTTTAATACAATTGAAGCATTGAGATGAAGAAGGGGGTAAGTGGCATTTTTGGACATTTATTTTGTTTGTTTTTTCCATCAATGGAGTGCTAAATGAAAACTAAACTCACATTTCTGTGTGATAGGCGTCTGAAATAAGTTTTAATTCTTTATCAGAAGTTAATAGTTTTTAAACCTTCAAAAGTTCTCGTTAAAAGACTTTGAACTCTTATATCTCGAAACAGAGTAAACGTCACTTACCTTTGGATATACTTGGTTTAAAGTTCAAAAGTTTCGTTTTAAAACTATCTTACCACTGCATTAAATTCTTTAAAGTTTTCAAAAATGTAAAAGAAAAATTCCAATTCGTAGCTATAGCTAATGCCTTAGGGCCCAGTTATGGCTTTCATTGATAACCATCAACTTTTTCGTTGGATTAGCTTAAGTAAGTTTAAATAGTTTGATTTCCTTCTGAAGGAAAACAGTGTGGTCTTGAGGGTTTGCGCCAAAAAAACGTTCCTAATCAGTTTTATATCTTTTATGTCTTAAATAAATTAAATTAAGTTCTCAATTCAACTTGTAAATTAAAAAAAGCATGATACCATTAAACTAAATTTTATAATGGTCAAATTGTGTTGAATTTTAAATTCCATTAGCAACTAATGAACTCAACACTCAACATGTGGCTGATTCCACTATGTCTGCGTGGGTCCCCACAATTACTTAATGACATGTATAGCAAACATATAATTCTCACGAGAGTCATGTGCGAAAATTTGCCGGCCGGCATATTATTGTCCTAAAGACCTTTTTTACGAACTTTTAGTACTTTAATGTCAAATTAGTACCGATATATCTACTACGAAATACTAAAATAGTCCCTTGTTGCATGAGTTTTCATCGATAAAACAGTTTTAGTAACCAAGAGCAACTATTGAACAAAATGGTATTGTCATGACATGACTATTGTTTATGTGCTTAAAAAAGTACAGAATAAAGTTTATTTTTAACTAGGAAATTAAAAAAAAAACTTAATTAAATATCCAGGACTGTCACGGGACAATAATTAACATATGTCAGGATTGTAGATGCAAATTCACAGGATAGGTAGCTTTTATTTATAAATGACCGTTGGAAATAAAACAATACCTATACATACACATGTTTTGCATTAGTAAGTTCAGCTGTAGGTGGGCATGACTTATCCTTAGGTGGTTATTATCTATGCTTTACGTGCTTAGTTCTACAGAGAAACTCACATTGCATGTAACCTAATTTCGGTGTCCGCTGAAAGTGAAGTCTATCGATTGCAGCACTTGCACTTTTTTGCATTTGTTGTGCGAAGACAGGAGCATGTTGTGCTGTTTGATAAATCAGTGTTGTAAATTTGGCAGAATTTATCCAGTCTCTTGCTCAGGTATGTACAGGTGGACTTGTATTAAATGAGGTTAGATTTAAGTCTTTAATAATTACTTACATGCAATTCTAAGTGAAATTTTTCATTTTTAACTTTAATCTTGTCCCCTAGGTGTTTGGTAGAGTGAATAATTATAACGTGTGCAATTAATAGAAAACATTAAATAATTAAATCTGAGGATTCTAGTGCAACCATACAATTTTGCGCAGTGCTAGGGTACAAACTTGTCGGCTGTATCTGTACTGTGAAAAAAACGTAAATCAAATAAACTAATCTGGCTTACATAACGGCATTTTCCTTAAGAACTAATTACTAAATTGATTAGCCATCCCCACCATTTAGTCATAGCTTAATATCAGAAAGAGTCACTATAAAAATCTTCAAAAATTATTTAATTAAAACTAAGACTAATACAAGGCGGGCCAAAAGAGATCACCCTATTAGAAGAAGCTCTAATTTTTGCAAATGGCCACCAAAGTCAAATATGTTTTTATATTTCTGGACCAGACAGATGATTCAATATTTGTTTATAATTTTTAATTAAATGAAAGAGAATAGATCTTATATTGATAAATGTTTTATTTAATGTCGGCAATTATGTATGGAATACAATATCAGGTAAATGTCCGCCTCTGTTAGTCTCACAAATTTGAGCCCTTTTGAGCACATTTTTTATTACATTCTCAGACATTTAATGCGGTATTTCGGTATCATGAATATTTTGTTTGAGTTGCTTAAGCATTTCTGGTTTGTTGGCATAAATCTTGCGTTTCAGATATCCCCACAAAAAGAAGTGCGGAGCAGTCAAATCAGGCGACCTTGGAGGCCAATCAACATCACCATTTCTTGAAACAACTTGTTGTGGAAAGAGGCCTCGCAGTAATTCCATTTTAATCCTGGCTGTATGCGATGTGGCACCGTCTTGTTGATACCACATGTCAATCAAAGCATGTAGTTGTGACGTTAAAAAGTTTTCAGTCATATCACGATATCGCTCCCTATTCATCACAGTTACCGTTACGCCGTTTTCATTTTCAAAGAAGTAAGATCCAATGATTCCTCCTGACCAAATTTCATACCAGACTGTATTATTGTAATCGATAAATATGCCTTTGCCATTTACGTTTTAAAGACAACTTTATGTAAACGATGTCCGCGGCTCCGTTTCAAATGTCCATTCGATAGGTGCAATTTCGCGTCGCTTTTTTTAGCATTTCGGCATGTATTCCACGAATTATGCGTGTTAATTCGCGTTTAACTAGGCGTTTAATAGCATGATCTTGGCGGCCATCTCACTGGCCATTTCGAAAGATAAGCTGCTCACCAAATTCATCCTTCAACATTTCTATTGTTTCACGAGCTGTGTGGCATGTGCACCGACTTGATGAAACCACATGTGAACTAAGTTCAACTCAGCCAACTGGGACTGGAATTATGACGACCACAATATGGTCGTAATAAACGATGCACATTTTTCACAGAGCACGAATTTTGGTAGGAAATTTCAATATCGTTTGGACGCCATTACTAACCTGTGCCGACCTGAAAAACTTAAGTCTTTCACAAGCAAGTGCTAAAACCGGTTTGGACATATGTTATATAACTATGGCTTGTACCAGCGAAACGAATCTAAACATTTTACAAACTTTTGAAAACAAAATGGTAAGATCATTCGTCAATGCGCCGCGGTACATAAGGAACGAGGATCGACGTAGAGATCTGGGTATTCCCGCGGTTAAATATCAAACGAAACATTTTGCACGAAAACATAAAACCGTTTATTAGGACACGTTAACGCTACGGTCCTCCAAATTCTTGACGAAACAAATTTATTGCGACGTCTTCAAAGAACGTAACAATTGGATTCAGCCGATAATCACAAACCGCGCTTTAAATTGTGGATAAAGCAGGAACTCTCAAAAGATAGTTACCTGCCAAACATTGACATATGTGATAAAAAATATCGTCATAAAAAATTTGCTAGATAAATCGCATAGTCAGTTGCACTATCAATACAAAAAGTGGTGGTTTTAGTGAGTAAAAATCTATCACTACTATGAGCACGTGCTCATAGTGTCTAGGAAGATTTCCACCAGCCCACGAAAAAAAACAAGAAACACGATGGTAAGTGTTTTCCTCTCCCATTAGCCCTCTCTTTTAATAATTTTTGCGTACGGTAATGGCACAATAAGTAAAAACCAATAAGATCTAGCTAAACTTATATTGTACGGGAAGAAACCAATATGTAATAAATATTTCACTTCAGATCAAGAAACGCCGACAGACGTCAAATTAACCTCATTCGGTTCGGGTTCAGAATGCTGAGCCAATAAATACTGAGCTCATAAAGAGCATCTGATCGTGCTCCGAAAAAAAACCATGCGCTACAAGCTCTAAGGTAAACAAATCACAAAGTTCAAAGTAAAAGTTCATTTCTGCCTAAATGGCTTGATTTTGCGTCGCGTAAAATATGCGCTATTAGACGTTTACAAACCAACTTGTGTTGTGTTGTTGTGGTTTTTATATCGGTGACGTTGTTGATCCATATTTAGAAATCGCTTTCGGGATTTGTTGGAACATTATTTTTCGTTTCAACTGGGTGCACTCAACATTGGTGAGATGTGGTTTCATTTCAACATCAAACTTGGCACGCATCCAAATATTCGAGCTATTGAACATTGAAGTAATCGTTTTGTAATCCACATCCACATTTCTATAGTATTTGAAGAAATAGAGTACTTTGGGAAACTATATCCCTAACGTTATCTCTTTCATAAAACGAAATAAAAAGAGTGGAAATGATAGCTAGAGTCATTGCAAAGTGTGAGCATAAATGCGATTGCATACCAAGTTGAAACGTTTTCGATTAGTTGAGGTTAATTAGTACTATACACCTTTTAAAATTGTTTTTGGATTTACAATTTGTTTTGTTGTAATTTTGCTCCTTACACACAATTTTCAACAAATTTTAAAGTTTTTCAAACGACCATCTTTAACTGTTTTATGCCTGTTACTTTGTACCATTTTCAAAAAGGGTGTTTTTCTTTATAGGTATAAAACTTTGAAATGGAATAGAACAAATATGATTTTTTTAAATTGACATGAAACGTACTTTATTCAAAGAATCTTCTGGCATTATAATTTAAATATGATTTCTGGCGTATGACCGGCTAGGACGTAGTCTAATCTAGGGGTCCAATTTTTGATGACTTTTTTCCAACATTTGTGTCTGTATATCGGCAATAACGCGGTGAATGTTGTCCTGCAAATGGTCAATCGTTTCGGGCTTATCGAGGGAGGCTACCGATTTCCCATATCGCCACAGAAAATAATCAAGTGGCGTTAAATCGCACGATCTTGAAGGCCAATTCACAGGACCAAAATGCGAAATTATGCGCTCACCGAACGTTTACTTTAACAAATCAATTATGGCACGAGCTGTGTGACATGTTGCGCCGTCTCTTGTTGAAACCACTGCTCCTGCACATTGCGGCTGTTCAATTCATGAAAGAAAAAGTCAGTAATCATGGCTCTAAATCGGTCACCATTGACTGTTACGTCCTGGCAGAGATAATAAAGCCATACAGATGACGCATTGAGAACAAAAAAAACTGAAACTTTTGCTCAATAGCTTTACAATACGAGTGGGCGGTGTGCATGTGCACACATGAGAAACGAGATCGAAATTATATGGCAAGCTGTGCCAGTCATCTGTATGACTTTATAATCTTTGGTTCTGGCCAGCATCGTTTGTAAAGGCGGACGGACCAGTTATTCCGGATGTAACGGTGTCTCAACATACACTCGAGGATCACTCCAAATACGGCAGTTTTGTTTATTGACGTATCCATTCAACCAAAAGTGAGCTTCGTCGCTAAACAACATTCGCTTATAAAAATTGTAATCAACGTCAATCTTGTTTTGGGCCTATTCACCGAATCTACGCCTTGCTAGGTGATCCTGTGGTTTTAATTCTTTCACGAGTTGGATTTTTAAAGCACGAAAACCATATCCAATTCCTGTGCACCATGGCGAATAGACTGATTCGGGTCTTCTTCTACGCTACGCGCTACACCAGCAATGACTTCTTCTGTACGCACTGTGGGACGTCTGTGTGGAAGCGAATTATCATATACAGTAAATGTGGTGCGAAAACGTTTCATACTTAACCGAATTAATTGCTCTGATGGACGATTATGTTGACCGTAAAATGGACGTAGTGCGGGATACGTATTGCGAACAGAACCATGATTTCCAAAATAAATTTGCACAATTTGGAAGCGTTGTTCAGACATCAGTCTATTCATGTTGAAATGCCAAGCCAAACAAAAAATAAATCACTTGCCATCTGATAAAATGGCCGCCAGTTAAAATAGTGTTGCCAACTTAAATTCTATACCTCTAAAAAAAACACCCATTATTTAATGTAGAGAATGTGATACAATTTTATTTATAATTAGATTGCTACCGAAAGTACTTTTTGTTTATAACTTTCTTATGTGTTTACCAAATGTACATTTTCATACTTTCGTGCGACCCCATCATACACTACGGGTTATAATTTATTATAATTATGTACCTATATTTGTTGTGTGTACATGTATTTATGTATATGTGGGATCGTTTGGGGCGAACAAAATTGAGAAGATGACGTTATTTTATGAGACACAGACAACAAATAAAAACTAGACTTGAGACCTAATGAGATGATAATGACGTGAAAATGGTTGTGCTGGTACGAGAACTACAGTTGTGTTAAATAAAACCAATCGTTTTAAAAAAATATATATATAAATTTTTTAGTAAGTTATGATGATATGTGCAAATTAGTAGAAAACATATGAGAAGGCGACAATGCACTGTGTAGATCATTTTATGCCCTATCCCATCCCATCCTTAAAATTCATATCCCTGAAATGTGGGTTAATGGCAAAGAAATATTTAAATTGCCTCACACAATATTGTTCAAAATCTTTTATGGTTCGACGAAAAGTAAGAGTTATCTCCTACATATGGTATATGCTCCCAAGAGTAGTTGTGGGTTTAAATGATGTATGGACGAAATATTTATTTTATCAAACCCAAGGATTTTGCATCAACATTTTTTTGGAATATTTTTAAATTATACCGAAAAATGTTTTTTTTATTAAAAAAAACCCTAAAAATTCCCTACTGTTTAGCCAAAAACAACGTTTTTCTAAAAAGTCGTTGTGGCAGTAGGCGTATTTTGAAAATGTTTACACTTGTTCGAACAGGGAATACAAAATAAATATAGCGACTTCGAGTTTAATTTAATTATATTTTTTATTTATGTAATATAATTTTTTATTTCCTCTATGAGGAAGTCTTCTGAACATTCGTACTGCACGATAGCTTAGCAACTAGCTTATATCTAATAAAATAACAATAATATAATAAACTAAACAATGTAGCTGGTAGTCAGGCAGCCAGGCCTACTGTATTTTCATTGTGAGATGCCATAACTTACATGTACCAAATTTCATTATCCTAGCTCAAAATTCAAGGCCTAAAAACCGGTGACCTACAGACGGACGGACGGACAGACAAGCATAGCGCAATCGATTCTGAGTCGATCCATATACTTTGAGGTATATCTAGACAAATTATTACTCTATGTTGTAACTATGTATCAAAACTAATACATAGGGTATAAAACATTGTGCGGGAACAGACCTAATATATGTGCCATAATTTTTGCAGATGACAAACAAAACAAATTTTTGCGCAACAGGGTCGTTAGTACCCAAGGCCGAGCTTTCTCACAACAATTCATGCGTGCGCGTGTACTTCTAGCACGATGGCGGGACATCCTGTTTTATGCCAACTCCAAACGGCGAATTTGAGATAAGCATTTCTTGACAATTGATAATACTCGGATGATTTGTCAAATCATCACGAGAAGAGGGCAAGTGAAAAATCATTTAGGTATTGCTACGGCTGGGAATCGAACCCAGATCTTCTGCGCGGCAGTTCATCGAACCAACCATCACGCCACTGAGCCCGTCGAATGACATTAAATGCAATTATTCTCTGAAATTTGTGTCGTAGGCGGAAAAAGAATTAAGTTCAAAATTGAGCTCTACGCACCTGAAAAAGGCAGCACTTTTGGGGCTTTTAAAAATATTGCGTTTATCACAACATAAACAAATAATGCAAGTCTTAATGTTGATATTGGAGGAGAAATCATCAATTTGGGGTTTATGTTTTGCGAGCCAGAATTCAAAATGTCTTAAAATGTCTTTGTTGACCTAAAAAAAAAAAACACTTAAATGACAAAAAATACCTTTTTTTTAAACACGACTAACAAAAACATATGAGAAGGTTACAATCCACTGTGTGGATCGTTTTATACCCTATCCCATCCCATGCTTTAAATGAATATCCCTTAAATGTGAGTTTTATGGCAAAGAAATATTAAAATTGAAATTGTAGCAACATATCGTTCAGACAGTTTATCAAAAACTTGTTTGGTTCGACCAAAAACAACGGTTTTCTCCTGCATATGGTATGACGTAGGGTATACAAATGGTTTTTGTATTAAAACGTCTCTAAAAAGTGGGCGTGGCAAAAAACTTGGTATAGAAAAAATGTAGACATAAGTATTGTCTAGATATCTTGTTCAGACACTTTTTCAAAATTTTAAACGGTTCGGCCTAAAATTAGGTTTTACAAAAAAGAGGGCGTGGCAGTGGGCGGATTTCAAAAATGTTTACACTTGTTCGAACAGCACGTACAAGGATCGCATGTGCCAAATTTCATTATCCTAGCTCAAAATTTAAGGCCCAAAAACCTACAGACGGACGGATAGACATGGCTTAATCGACACAGCTAGCGATTCTGAGTCGATCCATATACTTTGAGGTATACCTTGCTCTAACTAAATTATTTCACTATGTTACAAACTATGTATCAAAACTAATATACCCCTATGGGATAGGGTTTAAACACATTTAATTGTAATAGCTTTGAACTACCAGGGTTTTTTTTCTGATAACAATCTTCTACGTTGTCCCTTAAAAGCGCCTTGAAAGAGCTAAATTATCTTTTCACTTCAGCTGAAACGAGTGGAGCCTTTCAACATTATTAACTTCAATGTTTCCTGGATGTTTGAAATCCACGTCGCTGTTTATTACAGAATTTATCTGTTCAATTGTTTTTAGGTCCGTGTTCGCATTGAAAACGGCAGTAAACCTCTTTAGGCTTTCATTTGCAATGGGCCCTTTTGTTTTTTTTTTTTAATATTCTTCAATGTCTTCTAATATCGGCAATACTTAGCCAATTGATGTTCCTTGATGAAAATGTTGTTAGCTTAAATTATAAGTACAGACTCTCAAAAATTCCTGTTTCTTGTAGTCTTGAAAAATATGCTTTATCGGTCGACTAAAACCCAAAATTGGCTTTGATGTAGAAACGCTGACGATTTTTTAGGTCCGAGCAATTTAGGTTAAGACAGTTCAGACAGTTCGACGACGTTCCTGTCGCTTACTGATCGCATTTATTATACTTGTGATTGTGGGATTACTTAAATTACTTGTAGCCTTTAACCAGTACCCCAGCGAGAATGTAGGCATAAATTTTCGGCAGTGCGAGGATCAGGCATGTTTGCGCAGATACAACAGGAAATGAAAATATTCGCAGTTTTCCAAATGCTAAACCAGTTCTAGATTAAAAGGCAAAATAAAATACATATATTTGGAATCACCAGGGCTTGAAACATGTTTGTGAAAAGTCAATTCTATCTTCCGTTTAACCAAAAAATAGAGGCAAATTTAGCAAAATCCTATCCCTGCTCATGTGCATAGGCCCGTTGAGTATGGTCGAACGAAATCGACGTTCTATAGCATATATTTACAATTTGACATTTCCATGCAGCCAACTGACGAAGCGGTGCCAAATCATTGTGGGTTGCTAGATAGACGACATGTGAAAAAGTCGCATATTTCTGTGAGATTAAGGTGTCGCATAGACTCACTCATATTTGCATCTTCAACAACTTACATGTCGTGTACTGCGGATGTAACATATGAAATGGAGTTTCCAAAATAATTTCGATTCAATATTTGTTTAAAAAAAAGTTTCGAAATTTCAAACTGACTAGTTTTTATTGATCATCAGTGTACTGCCCAGATAACCACCTCAGTGTATGATTTAATTATTAGTTCAACTATTGCTTGTCTTTTGTTTATTGTGTTACACATGGTCAACGGACCATGTACAGACATTGTGTCACTCTAATACGAGTGAGCTAAAATAGATTAATCGATGTGTACTATCATTTTGCAATTCAAGTTCAAAAATGTGGTCACAAACTTCAGCATTAATACTTGAACATTCATCTTTATATGCTACGAAATACACAACAACAAAATCGTTTAATTTGTAGTAGTAGTTATTCGAAACCACTACACATCTACCTCTTTATCGCTATAGGCACGTCGATTATTCTTGAAGACAGTAAGCTTGACAGAGCCTATATAAATTCTTTATTGGATTACGTTAGTGTGCCCTCTTCAGCTGGTTATTCTTTTATACTGTAGTTGCGCGAACTTAGTAAGTTGAATGTGCCCAGGGCGGATTGTCTACAACACAATATTTCTTTATTTAGTTTGTGAAATGATTTCAAATTGAAGTCAATATGGGAGGATGTTGTGGGGACAATTCTCAAGATGAAAGATCATCTGATGATGTTAGTGAATGTTCGGAGAAAATACAATTATTGCAGTATGGTAAAATTAATTATCTCAAGTTCAAAGTTCATTGTTTGTTTATATCGTTTTTCGTTTTTTTTTCAGGAGAACGTTTGAAGTACGATCGCTCATTTAAAGGACCTTTGTCGAAACGATCCTGTACAGATGTGCTGTGTTTATTGATTTTTGTTGTTTTCCTGGCAGCTTGGGGTTATATCGGAAGTTATGGTGAGCGATTTCTGGCTAATCTGAATTTATTTTCATTTCTGTGTTTTTTTTTTCAGCTATTCGAAATGGTGACTTGAACAAGTTGCTTGTTCCGACAGATTCATTTAATAGGAAATGTGGTGTCGATGGACCAGTTAAAGATAAAAAGTTTTTATTTTTCTTTAACTTGGAGAAATGTATCGATCCATTTGTGCCAATTACCGGTTGCCCAACCCCACAAGTATGTGTGGCAAGTTGTCCCACACAGACGTTTGTTTGGGACACGATGAAAAACTCCTTGAGCCTTACAGAGATTAAGGACAAGCTCATTTGTCAATCAGAGCTTGATAAGAGTCGAATAAATTCCATAGAAGATGCACAAATTGCCATCAACGAAAATAGATGTGCACGTTGGTATGTGAAAAGCACAGAATGTAAGTATTGTGATATTATTTGTTGGTATTTGTTTTGACGCATGCTTTATGTTCGTTTTTGTTTTTTGTGTTATTTATTTGTTTATTTTTATTTTGTATGGGAGTTAGTCGACAATATGGCGTTTAGGTTATGGATATGCATTACAAATTCATAATTTTATCATAAGTCATGCATAAGGGATTTTACCAAAAAAGTAACTGTAGACTCACACAAAATTTTTAAAAAATGCGTAAAAGTGGCATGTGACTATTTTGTTTTAAACAATAATTTTATCAAAAGCCACGAAGAATGTATAAATCATTATGTCCAATGTTAATCACTTAAATCTAGCAAGCTTTAGTTATTATCGGACAAAAACAAGTCTTACATATTTTGCAGGTTTATTAGCCATCTTTGCAGCTTTTTAATTGTATGATTAGTATGAAAATTGTCTCTAAGGGCAGTTTTAAAAAGTCGAATTAAATACTTATTAATGCATTCTCAAGGAATTAGGACCACTATTTTAGTGCTACAAACATGCTATTACTTACTTAAGTGGCGCTACATTCAGGAATGAACTTGGGCCTCAACCAACATGCCTCTCCAATTAGCACGGTCCTTAGGTATTTTGTATTTATTTATTTTGTATTTCACCCGTTCTGCAGAATGGGTGTGTGCATTAATGCAACAAAGAAGAAAGACGATTGGACTAGCGCAGATTTTCCACGTTTATGAAAACACCCAAAGTCCCGTGATACCTCAAAGTTATATCTGATGTTACGTGTCCTTTCGTGTTGACAGTCTTAGTCTTGCCCTCATTGACTGCTGAACCCATTTTTGCCGCTTCCTTCTCTATACTAGCAAACGTGGCTATAACATCACGTCGAGTGCTACCAATGATGTCAATATTGTCGGCTTATGCTTATAATTGCACCGATGTTTTTGGAAAATTGTACCTCTGGTGTTGGCTCTGGAGTTTTGCACAATCCTCTCAAGAATCAAATTGAAGAGGTCACATGACAGCGCATCGCCTTGTCTCAATCCTTTTTTAGCATCGAATGTGTCGGTGAGGTCGTTTCCGACCCTGATGGAGCAGCGAGAATTATCCATCTCCAACGGACGAGTTTGGGCGGTATACCAAAACTAGACATGGCTCTGTATAGTTCGTCTCTATAAATGCTGTCCCATGCGGATTTGAAATCGATGAATAGGTGGTGGGAATCGATTTGGCTTTTCTCCAGGATCTGCCTAAGCGTTTAATATGATCCGCTGTGGACTTTCCTGGCCAAAAATCACACTGGTAAGGGCCGATCAGGTTGTTGGTAAACGGTTTCAGGCGTTCACATATTACGGCAGATAGGATCTTGTAGACGATGTTGCGGACACTTTTGCCGCTGTAGTTGGCGCAGTGTAGAGTGTTTACTTTTTTGTGGATCGTACAAACTATGAATGATAGCCGACAGTTTTCATAACATCAGAAAATCAATCCCCACTTTTCTTTTTCTCAACCTCGATTTCTTCAGTGCCCGGGCTGTGCTCAAACACTATAAGCGTATTCACAATCCCTATAGCGCGTGCCGATTATAAAAAAAACTAGCAAAAGAGTAATGAACATGGGGCTCAGTCAACATGCCCGGTCATTAGCTGACTACCTTAAGTTCTTCCAAGTTGTTTGAGATCGGTTTATAATTGTGGCTGAGTATCGAAAAGTCTGCGAGCTAGAGTATTGGTGTCCATTCGCTCTACTTGTTCTAGCCATCTTAAACAACCAATCCGAAGATTGTAATCGCTGTACATCACTCATCCGATATCCGTAGACAAACGGGGCCAAAGTAGGTAGTAGGTATCGATTTGTACATCTTGGGTGTTTTCCCCAGAGAAAATATCTTCTCTGGGGATGTTAAGAAGACTTATGCCCCAGTAGTAGGCCTAGTTCTGAGGGTTTTCCTTTTGTGGATAAGGCACTTTTGCAGTTAATGCTTGCAGAAGTATCAAATTTATCCGGCGGGGTAGTTCTAATGGTTGTCCCTATATGTTTGCGAATCTTTGTATTCTTAATACACCTTTCGTTGCTTGTCAACTGACTAAAGAAACATATGTGAGGGTTAGGTCGCCATTAACCAAATATCTGGTTACTCATGTAGAAGCCTTTCTATACTTTTTAAATCATTTACATTTAGTTTCCAACGGAGAAGTGCACCTGTATGGCATTCTGGCAACAGAGCTGAGCTTTCATTACTTCATTTTATTAGTAACTGAAAGTAATAAACAGAACCCCACATCCCCAAGTTTGCAGCGTAGTCCAGTGCAATCACAAAACTGTTTTGTTTCCGTTGAATTTTGCTCATCTCTGAGTATGAGTCTGCCTGGGTAGATAGTGTGCAAACTGCTCCGTGATTTCCCATTCCCCATTTGATATTATTTGTGTTTGATAATTTTATCTCTATCCAGTTTTCGTATCTCTTCTAGCATTTGAGCCGCTAAGCATTTCATTTTTTGGGGCTTTATCGCTTTCAGAATATGCTTAGCATTCTGTCAAGCCTTCGAGACCACAGCGATTTAGGCAACGCCCATAATCTCCATGTTTTGGTAAATTCTACGTCAAATTCACTTTTGCATTACTCCATCAATGTTATTCTTAAAGAAGCTCAAAATTTATAACCTAAGAACTGTTGACATTGGAAGGCCGACAATTTGCTCAAAACCTCTTTTATAGTAGAAAAAGTAAATAATTCAAAGATCATACGCAATACGTATGCCACAGAGCCCCATTAAATAACACCTGTGGAACGAGGGTAGACACTGATGGGCTTTAACTTGGCTAGTAAGTAAGTAAGTAATTATTAAATAACACCCCAAAATGTCAGTAGCGAAATTTTGTTTTGTTAATTTTTTTGAAAAACTTCTAAATAATTAATTTTTTTTTCCCGTGGGCTGGTGGAAATTTTTTTAGACACCCTTTTTTTATTTGTATTGCAACTAAGTATTTTTTATCACGAGTACTGAAGGTTTGGCATTGCCATGTTTTCGTGCATTTTTTTTTTTGTTTCATCTTTAACCGCGGGAATACCCCGATCTCTGCGTAGATCTTCATTCCTCATATACCAAGGCGCATTGACGAATGATCATAGCATTTTGTTTTCAAAGTTTGCAGAATGTTTAGATTCGTTTCAATGGTACAACCCCATAGTTGTATACCATACAAATGTCCAAACCGGCTTTGGAACTTGCTTGTATAATTGCAGCTTGTTATCAAGGTTAAGCTCCGAATATTTTGCGAGTAACCAGTACAGTTCTCTGTATTTATTTTTAAGTTCTTCGGATTTGTTTTTCACATGCGACTTCTATTTTAATTTTGCATCGAGTGTCATTCCGAGATATTTAGTTTCATTTGTAAAAGGGACTCGAACCGTATTGAGAAATACAGGCAAATTGTTTGTACGTTTATACGAAAAATCTACATGAATCGATTTGATCTCGTTAGGTGCAATCCACCAGGATTTTGTCACTTCATTAACCTCGTTAAGAGCATTTTGTAATTTCATATTTGTTTCCTCAGTTGTGCCAAATACCTGTATCGTCAGCAAAAGTGGCAACTATTGTATCGTTTGTTTGTGGGATACCACGTGTAAATAGGAGCTACAAGAGTGGTCCAAGGGCGCTTCCTTGGGGTACTCCTGCCAAGAAATACGGCTAAGCTAATTTTCTTTTCTTCAAAAGCTTTCTCAATTACATCAGTAATCCACAGTCGAATATTTACTTCTAACCCCAATTTGATGGTCAGGTAAAAGGCGTTTTCTATCAATAATGGGGTGTAAGCGACCTTTCAAAAACTTTTGAAATTATTGGAAGGAGTGAAATAGGTCTGTAAGATTTTATTTCAGTCTGTGATTTTCCTCGTTTGAGAACCATAACCACTTCCGTGACTTGTCTTGGTATGTCTAACTGCCGCATTTACAATTTTCAGAAGTTTAGTTAATTATTAATGCCAGTTAGGACTTGTAATTAGGCATTTATGTTTTTTATTCTAGAATTGAAACGCTATAAGTTAGTGTTATTTCACCACTCGCATTTTATCTAATTTTGTGTTTTTTTTCATTGGTTACGGCTACATTTCTTTCACTTATTTTGCTTTTTAAAACTCATCGCTAAATTTCATTAATCTAATAAATTAAAACATTAACAATAGTTTTGAATCGGTGTGTTTGGACATTTGCACCGGATCGGTGTGAATATATTCCATCATTTCTAAGATCGCTGAAAAAAAGGGATGTTCCAAGTCAATCGTATCCAATAACACCGGCTGCATCAAGTTATGTCTCATTTCCTACAAATGATCGTACAAAAAGTAACGACGAATTGATGTTGAAAAAGACAAGCATCGACTTTACCAATCAACAGCTAAAGGAAGTTGAAGAACCTATCCTGGAGTGCAGTACACGGCAAAGGTTAGGAGAATCTATTATCAAGGAAAAGATGATCAAGGCGAATTCGTATTTATCTCGACTGGTTGGGAATATCGTGGCACATTTTTATAACGGTGTGGAAGCGCAACAGGTGATTTTCTTAGAGTTTGTTTTAAACCAAGTTATTGATGCTCTTAACAAGCATGTTGTGTTGTGATGTCCTGGGTTGTTTATAATTGTCCTGTAGTGTGTTCCTTGTCGCAAAACCAAAAAAAAATTCATAAACTACAATCATTATCTAAATTGAATCAAACGTAGTATCATCGCCATTATTCTAAACAAACAATCATATTTCAAATTTATCAGTGTCCAAACGATGTGTACCATCGGATGCGGAAGGAATCAATCAATTAGTGCACGATATAAAGCTTCCACCGCAAATCACAACGCTAAGTGATAAAATGCTGGGTGCAGATCTAAATGGGGTAAGGTAACCAGTGTTCAGGTTCATGCAGAAGCAAAGGAGAATCAATGTGTGATTTTTTGTTTTATTCTAAAGCGACCTTTAAACTGTTGAAGGAATAAGGGACTACACACAAACACACGCCCATACAATTTTATGTGATTTATATTTATTATTAAGAATTATGTTTAAGTTATCAATTATCAATAATATAAATTATTAAAGCAGGTTTAGGTATATCCTTTATTATTTCAAAGGATTGTCATTGCGTAACGTACGATAGCTTCAGACTATGTGGTTTGCATGAATGCCTCCACGTTGCATAATATGTATGAATAGCTCAGAAAAAAAAACACTTGACCAAGGACTCCCTTAATCCTTGGTACTTAATAATCTGGAAACAAGCAATCTAGTACTGTATTAAATGTTTTTTATTAATTAGTTGTTCCGGAATAATGAAAAAAAGAACTCGTATGCAAGTGAGAACTCTTATTAGCCTGAATTCCTTTTTACACTGACAGTTCTCTTATATTTTTGTTGTCAATGGGTACTTTTTACTATAAAAATTGAAGCTTGACGGCCATGTTTTGATTGTGTAGTTAGATAATTTGCCCTAGCTAGGTATCCGTCGGAGTGGACAATTTTCCGCAACGCATACTTCGTCGGAGGTTCGAATTCCATTCGAGGTATGTGTCATCGAAAAAAAAATTATTGCACTAAAATTCGTAAACAAATTCCGCGAAAATTGTGTGACGGAGGAAATCTGAAAAAGAATTGCACTTAGCTGTCAAAAATTGCACGAAAAATGCACCTAAATGCACATCGACGCAATTAACCGGGATGCGTTACAAAATGTTGGAGAATTATTCCGAACAGCTTTTTGGAAGAATACCTCGAGGCTCAGATCCTCCGAATCGCACAAAATCTGTGAATTTTCCGCTCCGACGGATACCTTGCTAGGGCTGAATAATGACCGTGTTACTGATTTCAGATTTAGTAAGATAGAGTTGAATTGATTTTTATCTAAATCAATTCAACTCTAAGTGAAATGCACAAAACTATTTGAAAAACGACACGTCACCCACAATGGGAACTTCATCATTCGTTCGCTGTTTTGGTTTCAATTCAAATCAGCATTCAATCGAATTAAATTTTCGTAGTTTTCGAAAGAAAGCATTGGAAGCGCTTTATCGTACAATGCGAGGAAACGCTCGGATGTACTATGGCGCAGTCATTTTGTTGTCTTTGTCTTTGTTGTGAATTTTGACAAAAACTGCAGGTTATACCACGTTCAACATCAACATCCGCTGATAAATTCAATGCATGTCTCGAATCATCAGTTTTATGGCGTCATTTACAGCAATTGACATTAAAAACAATTACAACGGGATGAATCGGCTGGACATCTTGCAAAACAATTAATGGGCTCAGTGGCGCGATGGTTAATGCTATGAACTGCCGCGCACAAGATCTGTGTTCGATTCCAAGCAGTAACAACACCTAAATGATTTTACACTGGCCCTCCTCTCGTGATGATTTGACAAATCATCCGAGTAGTATTAAATGTCAAGAATAGCTTATCTCAACTTCGCCGTTCGGAGTGTGCACACGCACACATGAATGGTTCTGAGAAAGCTAGGCCCTGGTAACTAACGAACCTGTTGCGCCAAAAATTTGCATTTTTTGTTTTAATGTATATTGAAAATAGGTGAATGGAAATTGATGAATCTACGCAACGTATCACCTTGCCAGAAAACTTCTGTAAGATCACAGAAAGTATAGACGAAGTGCTACAAAAAGTTTTCCCAAGCATTGCACAGAACTACAAAACACATCAGTACGCGTGCTATATTAGCTACCAAAAACATCGATGCTTCACCATTCAGAGTGAAATACCCGGCGAAACAACAACACCGATATAAGTCCGTCGAAACTGTGGTGAATCAAAACGAAGTTGTCAACTATTCAACTGAATTCTTAAATTCGCTTGATTTGCCAGGCACGCTACTGCACGTTCTTATATTGAAAATTGGCGTTCCCATCATCCTTCTTTGAAACATAAATACACCACGACTTTGCAACGGAACCAGTCTCTCAGTCAAGAAAATGATGAACAATGTTATCGAGGCAACAATTTTGACAGGAAAATTCCACGGTGAAGACGTATTGTTTACGCGTATCCCAATGATCCATACAGATATGCCATTCGAACTCAAACGATTGCAGTTTTCGATGCGACTCGCTTTAGTAATGACTATCTACAAAGCACAATGACAATCATTGCAAGTGTGTGGATTAAATTTGGAGAATTATATGGGCAGCTCTATGTGGCCTGCTCACGCGTCGGAAGACCTTCTGATTTATGCGTTGCAACGCGCGCAGGGTACAGCTAGTCTTGGATAAAAATGAGCTTCATCTAAGACATTTTACTAAATCTCTAACATCCGGACAGAGCCAATGACTATGACAAGCGTATGATGAGTTACTCCACAAATAAAATACCCTTGGTTTAATAGTTAAACAAGTTTCAACTATTTTTTTCCTAAGCGGTAAAAAACAGGGCAAGATATGATTTGCCGATTTTCAAAATGTCGTTAAAAAAATCCACCATTATAATGTCGACTTTTTTGTTAAAAAAAATACCGACTGATCAAAATGACGACTCTTATAATTCGATTTTGAAAATATCGACTCGTCAAAGTTCGACAGTTGCAAAGTGAATGACGTTCACCACCGAGCGGCGACGCATCCATCCATCATGTGTTATAACTGGGCTCTTACTGCGTTGGACTTCTCAGCATGACTTCCCTAGTTTAAATCGCGAGAGTAACAACAGCTACGGTGTTATTACTTCCCTCCGTTGGAAATCTGCCGTTGGAAATCTTCTTCAGGGCTGGCAAAGTTTGTGAGTTATTCACACAAACCCTTGAATTAAAACAACCTCAGAGAAAGAAACATTGCACGGTGAAACCAGAGTGTTATTGCAAGACAGTAAAGATTACCAAAAAACAATATAAGACGGTCGGGTAAGACTGCTTCCGAATGTCGGTCTTCCTACTGGTACAACGTCTCCCTTTTCAATTTTCATACGAATGAAAATCCGCTCTGCCTGCGGCTTCGCCGTCGTTTTAAAAAAGACTTCTCGAGGGTAAATCGCAAACTATGACTTTGAGCGAATTTTAAATCTTAATATGGACTGTGAATTACTAGTGGATTTTCACTATCCCGTACCTGCAAATTGATGGCTCATCGTCCACTTCGGTAACATCCACCATCAGATGGACTTTGTAAGAAAACATCTTTTAGTCTTGTACACAAACTCGCCACAGAGACGTGGTCGATATCAATGAGGACTCCACATCTATAGCCACCGCGTCAACATTCCGGGTTAAACGAGAAGTACGTGTTTGCTCGATCCCATGTTGTCGCGTCCCCAAGGCGCAAGACTATACTCTTGTTTCGCTTTCTTTAAGAGTATAGTCTTACTTACTCGCAGAAATTCTAACTATTGACTTAAATTGAAAACGAAATATCCGCCACATGTGCACACTCACAAGTCTCCTATATTATCGACAACTAGTTTTCAGGAAAAAAGCGTTTCTGGGTAAAATTTTAAAATATTCGAAAGAAAATGTTGATGCAAATCATTGTGTTTTATAATCTACGTGATGCATTACATCTATAGATCATTTTAACCCACGCCCCCTTTTTGGGGCATATTTATATAAAAACCATTTGTATGCTTCGATAGTTGTACCTTAAAGTATATGGATCGACTCAGAATCTGGCTGAGTCGGTCTAGCCATGTCTGTCTGTCCGTCCGTTTTGAGCTAGAGTGATGAGATTTGCTACATAGACACACTGTAGGACGAAGCGGAAGAATAAAAAGTGCAAACATTTTCAAAATCAGCACACTGCCACGGCCACTTTTTAGAAAAACGTTATATTTGGTTAAGAATTTTAAAAAAGTGTCTGAATAAATTTTTGAACACAATTTTGCCAAGTTTATTGTTTATAAAAAATCACTTGGGCGGCATAAACCCACAATACGCCACTGCCTAGAATTGTGCTTAAAAAAATGTGTGAAACGAAAAAAAAAAAAAACGGTCAAGTCATTTATGTGGAAATAGCCTTGCGGACAGACGGAAGACTGAGTAAAAAATGTTGAAAAAAATATTCGTATCTATTTGATATGGAAATTGTACAAGGTGGGCCAAAAGAAGTCATCCAATATTGTGGCTCGCGCAGTGTGTGCCGTTGCTCCGTCCTGTTGGAACCATATGTCCTCCAGCCCTAATTCGTCTAATTGCGGGAGAAAAAACTCGGTTAACATGGCCCTATAGCGCGCACCGTCCACTGTTGTCGTTTGACTAGCGGCGTTCTCGAAAAAAAAAAAATTAGCCGATGACTCCTCCACCTTGAACAACGTACCATGCAGTAACTTTGAGAGGGTGTAATGGCTCCTCGTGCATTACTCGTGGATTTTCGGTGGCCAGAAGCGATAGTTTTGCTTGTTCACATACCCGTTGAGGTGGAAATGAGCATCATCGCTCATTATTTGATTTTGATCGAAAAGTCGTCCACTTCGTCCTCGAGATTTAGGATGACTTGGGCGTAGGTGACACGCGTTTGGCGGTCGACTGGTAGCAGCTGATGCAAGGACTGGACTTTGTACGGGAACATGCACAAGTATTTGACCAAAATTCGTCTTAGGGACGACCGGCTAATGGTTAATTGCGAGACACGGCGTCTGGTTGATGTTTCCGGTGACAGCTCTTCATCCTCGGCAACGGTGGCCATATTCTCGGCACAACGGGCACTCCGGGGCCGGCCACTCTTGGCAACGTCTCGTGTGGTCCCACACTCTTCAAGGTTGGTCGGCAAACGGCGCAGTGTTTGCGAAGTCGGTGTCGGACGGCCGACTTCACGCTGCGCCAACACTACAGACGGATTGTTACGCAAAAAAAATAGACACGATTATTCCGCGTTCTTGGGGAGTGTATCGCTCCATTGCTTATTCACTTGTATTCAACATCTTTCTAGTCCACAAATGTTAAAACAGATTTGACATTGGCGGCCATTTGCAAAAATAAGAATATCGCTCCATTGCTTATTCACTTGTATTCAACATCTTTCTAGTCCACAATTGTTAAAACAGATTTGACATTGGCGGCCATTTGCAAAAATAAGAGCATCTTCCAATGAGGTGATCTACTGATCTCTATTGGCCCACCTTGTGTATGCATTGTTGAAGGTAAAAGATCATTCCATTTGGAATTCAGAATTCGGGTTTGCTGTGTTATAAAAGTTCGGTATTTAGTTTCACAACTATTTGTCCTATTGTCGATGGTCTGCAAATTGTTTGCAACTGTATTAAGAATACTTGATTATAACCATAGCACATCCTAACATATGCCACATGTTATTTGTAGAAAGCGTTCTAGAGCTATGTCTAAACATATTGGCAAATGGCACAAAATTCAGTTGCTAGATTATTGGTCAAATAGAAAATTTAAATTATCATGTGAACCACTTACAATAGTACAACTAGAATATGACAATTAGAAAAAAATATAGATATCAATGAAAGCCCTAACAAATAACTACTAACGACAGTTTAGTTAGGCTTTACCTATCGTTGTCAGTCAAAATCAGATGATCCTTCTTTCGACTAAAATATCGTCGTTTAAATATTTACGGGTAGGTCCTGAAAGCGATTACCCTTTATCAGAAAGAGCCCAGAAAATATCTTTCTCTTTGTAAAAGAAAGATAAAAAAAAAATGAACAAATTTTTTAAAATGACTCCGATTTGGACTAATAAAATCTGGAGTCACAATAGTTAAAAGTGTGGTGTAACTCATAGTTTTTACAGGTAAAAACTTCCAATGGGCAACAAATACATTCGAGGAAATGTAGGGGAATTCAGAGCGGTTTTAGTAGCTTTAAAAAGGAAACGGATAAATCTTATGTTTTATCAAAATTTAACTTATTTCAATTCCATCACGTAATTTTTTTTATAAGAGAACGACGTTTTCAGTTTAATTGTTAGTCCTTGGCTCGAACATATATGTACCTATGTGTTAAGTTTTTTTTATTTTTATCCAAATGCCGGAGTCACCATTATTCAAATTGTGATATCTCTTCTAATTAGTAAGAATTTTGTATATATCGATCAGTACTTCAGTCATACATGCAAAATGTTATAAACTCAAGTGTTAGTTATTTTTAATTTGAAACTACATCCCAAATTTATTTGAAACTAAATAAATAATTTCTCAGGTCGGAGAGAAAATCGTTGAAGACATCATTAGCTCGTGGATGGTGATCTTTTTGGCGCTGGTAGCGACCATGGTGGTGTCACTGATCTTCATTTCTCTAATGAGATGGGTTGCGACACCAATTGTTTGGCTTTCGATTCTAGGAGTACTATCCGGCCTTGGATTCGGTAAGAGTATGCAAAAAAAATTATCAATTGCACTACAATTGTTTATCTTTCAGGTGTGTACTACAGTATAACGCAATACAATTACTGGAAAGCGACCCCAACGGTTCCAAACCATTCATTGAATCTAACTTCTTCAGTGAAAAATATCTTCCAAAGGCATACAACTTGGCTGTATGCATCAATTGGTTTGAGTATTGCCCTTGTGGTTATATTTCTCTTGGTGATTGTGCTCCGCAATAGAATTCGAATAGCAATAGCCCTTGTTAAGGAAGGAAGCAAGTAAGTTCATGAAAAATCAGAATTTTGTAAGATGTGACTAAATATTTCTCATTCGCAGGGCAGTCTCGTGTGTAGTAGCAACAGTGTTCTTTCCAATATTTCCATGGTTTTTGTACATCTGCACTATAACTGTGGCAGTTGGAATTGGCTTATACTTGGCATCAGTTGGCGATTCGTCTTTTAAAGTAATAAACCCGAATCACAATACAGCTGAAGTGTGCAAATGCGAAGGTCCTGCCGTCAACTTTACGCTTGGAGCGCAATGCGATCCAACAATTTTCCAAAGCAATTGTTTTATTGACAATCCTGATAAGAAGCTAGCCACCTATTTCCAGCAGAAGGTTCCATGTGTTGAAACAGGATGCTATTTCGAAGGGATTGGAAATCCAACGATTGTCTCATACTTCCAGGTGAATTCTAAAAACCGAAATCGAGTAACAAACATTAAAATAAAAATTTCAGGCATACAACATCGTTGGATTTTTATGGCTATCATTCTTCATATCCGCATTGGGTGAGATGGTGCTAGCAGCAACATTTGCATCTTGGTACTGGACATTCAACAAGTCTGACGTTCCATACTTTATTCTCACCAGAGCTTTGGGTCGAACGGTTCGCTATCATTTGGGAACACTTGCGCTGGGTGCATTCATACTGACACTCTGTCGCATTGTTCGCATCATTTTGGAATACATCGATCAGAAACTGAAAAAGTTCGACAACAGTGTAACACGAGCCATCCTCTGCTGTTTGAAATGTTTCTTCTGGTGTTTGGAGAACTTTTTACGTTTCATTAACCGAAACGCGTATATTATGTGTGCGATTCATGGAAATAACTTTTGCACCAGTGCCAAAGACTCGTTCAATCTATTGATGAGGAATTTCCTTCGAGTCATCGCTATAGACCAAGTTACAGACTTCTTGTTCTTCCTGTCCAAATTGCTATTGACAGGTGTGGCCGGAGTCGGAACATATTATTATTTGGCGACAAATGGGGATCAACATGCATTGAACTACATTGCAGTACCTATAACAATAGTTGTCATTGCAACTTTCTTAATAACGAGTGTGTTCTTCGGTGTCTACTCCATGGCGGTTGATACACTGTTCTTATGCTTCCGTAAGTTTTAAATATGTCCTTTGCATAGAAAGTTTAAAAAATAATTTGTTCTCTTTTTTTTAGTGGAAGATTGTGAACGAAATGATGGGTCTGAGGAGAAGCCCTATTTTATGTCCAAGCAATTGATGAGAATCTTACACAAACGCAATAAAATGCCAATGCAATAAAATTCAGAAAAAAGGACTGTTGTAGTAGAGTGAAAGGATAGTTTTTTGTTAATATTTATTATGCGCAAATTTTGCTCAAAATGTTGTGAGAAAAGAATGAAATACCAAACGGAATATATTTTCTATGAATATAATTATTGTTGTTAATTTAAAATTTAATAAAACGTTTATAATATTTATAACATAACGACTTTGGTTAAGAATGATTTATTAAACACGTAAACCAGATATCAGGTTACAGGCATACCTCTAAAGAGCAGAATCAACGATATGATGTAAACGTTTTCGTAATTAAATACACATTTGTCGACCAGTAAAACACGATCGACAAGGAACGATGGTGATAACTATAGCTGTCAACCTTAGTTTCGACGCTAATCGATGCTCGCAATAGGGCCTATAATGTCTAAGACAATAAGCTGACTTCAACAGCAACAATCAACTCTTAATATATAAGATTGTCAGCCCAGCTCTTAAAGACCTTAAAACAGAAAAGCATAGGTAATGATGGATTACCAACAAAACAATAAAATACGGAGGAGATGATTTGGTAATCCCGAATATGTGTTCACGAATGTCCGTATGTCCGATGACGGTGATGGAATTCAGACCCAATCCTCTTACCAAATTTCGAATAATGATTCTATCTAACATCTAAATCCTTTGTGCAAAACACTTAAAACACTTTTCAGCAGATACCAGTGTGACTTTGCGATTCAACTTCCACAGCACCAAGAGGTTATAATGGACTATGGAGGAATGCATTTTAAAATGCTTCCTATTGCAAGCAGCTTGACGAAAAACTAACATATATTTAAGATGTTCAATGCAACTTTGAAAATATCTTTTAACCCCATTATCACTTTTGGTCCAGATATCTACAAGGTGACGTCTTCGTCCAAGAAGCTTCTACAGAAGTCATTGCTGAACAGGCCCTGTAGAGACACCGATATATTTGACAAGCTGTTACTTTTATCTTGCTGCGAGGGGCATATCTGGTTGGGTGTTGTAGAATGAGGGTAGACTATGATTGGCTTTAACATGGCAATGCGCAGTGGTTGTAACCCTGACTCCACATCAAGTGATTATTTTTAACCTCCAAGTGGTAACCATAAAGTACTGGTCTCATAGCCGGATTTGACTTGCTAAACGATAAGCGCGAGTGTTGATAACAAGACAAAAAACAGCAAAACTATAAACAGCCAGGTCAGAATGGCACGGAATGAATACCCGGCCTGCTGTCAGAGGCGAACCTAGACAAGATGCTTCGACATATTCGGACAACGGGTTGCCTAGGAACTTCAAGGGTTAGTCAGGCCCTTGAACAGAGATGGTGGCGGATGAACCGAAAGGACAAGGCAACGCTCACTTCCGTAGCGGATACTGATTTCGCCGTATCGTAGGGATATCTAATAAATTGGAACTGGCCCTCCAGGTTGGGGGTTGTGCTTTGGCTTAACTACCCACCCATGGACAAAATCCACTAGTTACGAAGCAACCAATAGTCTCGGAAAGGACCGATTTTATTTATTATGGAATGTGAGAAAATTAAACAGGAGAGGTGCAAACGAACAACTAGCGAAAGCCCTAAACTGCTAGAAAGCAGACATTACTGCCATTCAGAAAATACGATGGGAAGGACCGGGCAAAAAGAGAATGAAAAACTGTGACATCTAATACGGACCGTGTAATAGTGAGCAGAAACAGTGACTATTCAGATGGGGATTTGTTATAAGTACCAGACATATGCAAGAAGTTTTGTGTTTCCAAGACATTAGCGAACGCATTGTAACTATTTGCATCAAGGCCAAATTTGCCAACGTAAGCCTTATATACGCTCCCGCCCCAACGGAGGAAAGAGGTGTAATAGCTTAGGATTGCTTCTACGAGCTCCTTGACAAAACCTATGAGCGACTACCGAAGTAAGATGTTAAAATCGTGCTGGGAAACTTTAACGCAAAGGCAAGAAGAGAAGACATCTTTAGAAGTATTGTCGGAAAACATAGGCTAAACGACAACACGTCTGGTAACGGACTTAGGCTACTTGACTTCGCTATGGAACGAAATGCCACCACACGGTTTCCTCACCTCGATATCCATAAGGGAACATTGCGGTCTCCAGATCAACGAACGATCAACCAAATTGATCACATCGCGATAGATAATGGGCTCGCATCCAGTATTTGGATCAACTCGGACCATTACCTTGTTGCAGCCAAAAATCCAGAAATAAAAAAAAAAAAAATTTGATGTCGAAAGACTGCAATAGCAAGAGACGGCCAAAACCTTCACGCAACGCGTATACCTTAACCTCTCGATTAACACCATACCACCAGCATCGAATGCCGAAGAACAATGGCAACGATGCCAACAAGCAATTAGATCAGCCGCAACTGATGTGCAAGGTTTCTCACGCCCACCAGTAAGAAACCTCTGGTTTGATGAGGAAAGCCAAGAACGAGGCTTATAAGGCTTATAAGGCTAAGCTGCAGGTGAAGACGAGAGCTGCCATTGAGCTCTATAGGCAGAGAAGAAAGGAGAAGGACGGCCTTCCCGCCGAGCTTTATAAAGCCGGCAGAGATGACTTGGTAAGTAACATTCACTAACTCATAAACCAAATCTGGTCGGAAGAAAGTATGCCCGAAGAGTGGAACTTCAGCATCGTTTGCCCGATCCACAAAAAAGGAGACCCTCTAAGCTGCGCCAACTACAGCGGCAAGTGTCCTCAGTATAACCCACAAGATCCTATCTGCCGTAATAATATGTGAACGCTTGAAACCGTTTACCAACAACCTGATCGGCCCTTACAAGTGTGGTTTTAGGCCAGGAAAGCCCACAACCGATCAAATTTCGGCAGATCCTGTAAAAAACCCAAGAAGTCCAAATCGATACCCACCACCTATTCATCGATTTCAATGCCGCATACGACAGCATTTATAGAGTTTTGGTATGCCGCCCAAGCTCGTCCGTTTGTGTAAGATGACGATGGAGAATTCTCGCTGCTCCATCAGGGTTGGAAACGACCTCAACGACACATTCGATACCAAAAACGCATTAAGGCAAGGGTATGCGCTGTCATGTGACTTCTTCAATTTGATTGGAAGGACGCAACGTGATGTCTTAGCCCCGTTTGCTAGTATAGAGAAGGAAGCGGAAAAAATGGGTTTAGCAGTCAATGAAAGCAATATATAACTTTGAAGTAGTACGGGACTTTGTCTATCTCGGCTCCGCTATTAACTCTGACAAAAACATCTCGTCCGAAATTAAACGAATAATTACCGCTGTTTCTTTGAGCTAAGAAGGCGATTTAGTAGTAAAGCCCTCACTCGAACTACTAAGGAGATCCTATGTAAGGCCCTGACAATCCCAGTCTATGGCGCTGAAGCATGGACCGTCTCAAAAGCGGATGAAGAAATCCCTGGTCGATTCGAGAGGAAAATACAAGGATATGTAGAACGAATGGACACCATTACTCCGGCTCGCAGAGTCTTCGATTCCCAGCCAAACATCGGTCGCAGTAGAGGAAGATTTCGAATTTAGTGGCGCGCACAAGTAGAAACCGACCTCAACCAACTAGAAGTGCGCAACTGGACGCAGTTAGCTAAGGACAGGGCTAATTGGAGATGCATGTTGGTTGAGGCCCAGGGAAGTAATTAAACATGTGAAATCAAGAATTGAGTTCATTTTGAAAACAGAGATTTTCATTGGAATTCGTTTTAATGCGAAGAAGTCCATGACAAGCAAGCAAATGTCCGATATTTTTACAAGACACCAGAATTTTGGCAGACGTCTGAAGAGCAGGATCAAAGATATGTAATTTAAAAAAACACCTGTCGACCAGGAAAACACGATCGACAAGGAACGATTGTGATATCGATATCTGTCAACCTAAGTTTCGACACTAATCGAGGCTCGCAATAGGGTATGTAATGTCTCGGATTTGGGGCAACGTAAAAAATTGTGGTAATTGTCTTTAACGATACAACAAAATTTTGAGGCAGTTGCCTCATTTTTTTTTATTCTTGTTTTTGTCTATCATACAGAACCACCCTCGCCCAGGTCTTGTTTGTGCATATTTAACCTCAGTAGCAGAGTAAAGTAAAATTAAAATGTATCTCAATGAAAGAAGGCAAAATTGACTTACCAAGATCTTGATTTATTTTTGAAATTCGATATCCATAAAATACTTGTGTAATTTGTTCAACATTTTCTTAAAAACTACTATGTGATTCAAGTATTTATAATAAAAAAAACACTCACACTTTACTATTTCACTTGCTACAATATGCTCTGCATATGTGTTTGCGAGTGCACTTATTTTCTATTCCGGCAAACTACTCATCAAATCAGACACAGTTTTGGAATCCTCCAAAGAGTTTTTGTATTCAACGTCAGTCTTACTAAGGAGCTTACTGTAGCTCTTCTTGTTAAACGTTTTACTTGTTGCATGGCCAAATGAAAAGTTGGAATTCTTTTTTGTAAAAGGAATCTTCTTTTCTTCCATTGGATCATCGGTCATTGACTGTGGGACTGCAGAAGTCTTCTTATCAATCAGACACATATTTTCAAAGCGGAAATTCGTAGGAAATTTATGAGAACTGATGCAGTGGTCTTTCCTTTCTTCTGCAGTCTGGCTTTTGTGTTGACACTCTTCAATAAAGCATAAATACATAGGTTTGCTTTTGGATAGTACCGAAAAATAGGAATCATGATTTTCAGATAGATGAAGATCTAACAGATGTGGCGTGGGAAGACTCTTCTTGCATTGAATGCAAATATTCCTGTGTAGGCTGTTGTAATGACTCTGATAGGCGAATACAGATTGGAAGAAACGCTCACAACCTGGGACGTTACAAAATATTTGATTTCTGTATAAACAAAGAAATAGTTTAGAACATAATTTATTGTCACGGCGTTGGCGAATTACTTACTTTAAATGATATTCCTCTTCGTCTTCCACCGTAATAACACCTTTTTTAACATATTTCGGCAAGTATTTTTCATTATTTTTGAACATACTATCCGTGGAAGCTTTAAAGCCTTCTTCAATTGTCATTAGACGGTTGAAAATATCTTCAGGGTTCAGCATTTTGAATATAAACGCCTTGTTTTTTACAGTTATGAATATCTGTAAATAAAATTGAGATGCTTCATAGCTAGCCAAATAAAATTAAATTACGAACCTATGAAGTGATTGCTAGTGTATCAAATTCTCTTATTAAGGATATTTAAGCGTACAAAGTTTGTAAAAAACAAAAACGTTTTCCTTTTAGTCAACGACTTTCTGCACAGCTGATTTCATTGCGGTTTGCATGCGGCTGTCGCTGAATTTTAAATTGACGTTTGTCACTGAGCGCATTCAGCAAGGGTAATTCCACACTCTTATGAGCAGGTTAGGCATAATCCCATCCCCATATTATAACGGGTAAACAATCAAGAGGTGTTTTTGTTTTTATATGAGAAACAACAGAAAAATTCATGTAACTATTTATATCGGGATATCTAAAGAATCGTTAGTCAAAACTAAAAACTTTAAAATATATAAAAAAAAACCGGAGCTTGAAAGTTAAAATGTTCTTTAAAACAATTTCAAAACAAAACATAAAAAATGCCATTGATAGCTTTAAAAATCAGTTGTCTTAACAACATCCGACTTAGTGCAAGACGAGACCTCATGAGCACTCGCTCAATAATCGTCTAAGATTTGATTATTATATTCCGTGAAGCAAATAAAGCGATGTCGCCGAAAGCTAAAACGATTATTGATGTTACGTGATGGAAGATATCGTAAACAGGACCCTGTTTTCTACACTCAAAAACTGCGTACTGTTTTTTTATAGAAAAAATTCAGATACGTCAAGATCAAGAACTATTGTTCAAGTGATAAAATCAAATAATGAAAGGATGGTCATGTTTCGATTGTGAATCGCTGGGCGTACATTTTTTTTTATTTATTTTATGCTTGCCAGGAACTTCAGCATCGGCGGTGCGAGTCCTTTCCGCAGCAAATAAAACTTGGAAAAATGAGAAAACGTGATTAGAAGTCGAAACATTGACGGCGAATCTGATCGTGAAATGTGATTTAAAGAGTTCTTGCGTTAATTTTAAATAAATGTTGAAGGAAAATCGATGTTGAAGGATGAATTTGGTGAGCAGCTTATCCATCGAGGTGGCCCTGTGAGTTGGCCGCCAAGATCATGCGATTTAACGCCTCTTGATTATTTCTTGTGGGGTTATGTGAAGTCGTTAGTCTGAACAAGCCGAATACGATTGAAGCCTTACAGGATAACATATCACACGTAATTCGTGGAATACAGGCCGAAATGCTAGAAAAAGTGAAGAATAATTGGACCTTCCGAATGGACCATTTGAAACGGAGCCGCGAACAACATTTACATGAAGTTGCCTTGAAAACGTAAATGGAAGGGCTATTTATCGATTACAATAAAATTTTTTGAATATTTGATGCAAATTTGAATGTTTTATTCGATTTAAAAAAACCACGCCGCAAAAAAAATCACCCTTTACACTGGCCGGTTAAGATAATACAAACTTAAGTATCGGCCAACTATCAGCCATCTGCTAATCAGTATAGCGTTATAGCAACGCGCGTACCGATTGCTCATTTTGCACCGAATTTGGTGCTGGGTGTTTCGTTTTCCTCGCTTTTTTTTTTAATTAGCACGCGCTAAAGGGTTTATGAATACCCTTATGTGTTTGGACACAGTGCGGGCATTAAGAAAATTGAGGAGAAGAAAAGAGGAGATACCGATATGCATTGGTTTTAAATTTTTGTAAATTGTAATGGGGAGGAAAGACTGAGTTTGGTAAGCATTCCACATTCGTGATTTTCGGTTAAGTAATGAATCTCTATATTTCATAGTACGTTCGAGGGTAGGCTTGAGGGTGAATTGATTAGCATTCATGGCATGGCGAGTATCACGGTTGAATGTTTGAAGGGGCGGAATGCAGCTGGCTATTTCGCTTTTAACTCGCTTTTAACGTTCTCTTATAAAGCGTAAGATATTGTTTTCGTGAAAATTTTCGACCTCGAGATTTTGATTGATTCTACCATTACGATGATAGCGGAACTCAAAATAGCGGTTTTTTTAATTCCGTCCTTCGGTCGGTTCGTTGGTTCGTCGGTCCGTCTGTCCACACAAGTCTCTTCAGCCTAAGAGACTTGACCGATTTTCTTCAAACTTCGTATCCAGCGTTTTTTTGGTCATAATGCTAGGCCATTTTTTTGCTTTTTTGCTTTTAGCCATGTTATTACTGGTATCTGCCATATAAAAATCATACATAAACTCAATTTTCTCAAAAAAGGCTTTAGAGATTTTGATTAAACTTCTTATATACATATAACATATTAGTTCCAACAAAACTGGTTACCCATATGGATTTTCGAGAAAATCCATATAACGGATTTTTGCATTTACCATATAAAGAAAATTGTCAATTTCTCGCAAACTGTTTTGCCAAATTGAATCAAATTTAATTTGTATACTACTATTGCTGTTTTCATGAGTTCCACATAATTGGTTTGGGCCCAATTATTCCCAAACACAATTTCCAGTTGCATTCAGAATAGTAGTTTGTTTTAAATTTTTTAATTTTTAGATGAAGCATAAAGTAAATCATCGTAAAGAACGAATCTGATATAGACAATCATGAGTCTGTATAGCATATTTCGCCTATGCTATCTTATATTTACATATTTCGCCTATGCTATCTTATACAGATGACGTGTCACTGTCACATGATATTATCGTAATCGTCTTAGAACAAATAATGCTTGTTCATCGGGGAATGTATAGAAAAGACGGTTTTTTCATCTAAGAAAAAATCATTCTATCCAAAAGTGTGTTGTTAATATTTTTTTAAAAAAAATGTAATTTATGCCTTACTTAGGGCCCAGTTATATTTAGCTATCATTGAAAACCCTCATTGAAAATTGTCGTTTACTATTTGGGTCTTTTTTTATAAATTCAATCATTGGCGATTGGTGTCAAAACAAAGTTATGAATTTTAAAGCAGCAATATATAAATTTCTAGCAGAATTCTCTCATACATAAGAGTTTTTCAAATTATACTCTGAGTCCGAAGAACTAATTCTGCACTTATGAATGTAAAGAAGTCATTGAAATACTAACAAAGGGCTCAGTTATAGCAATACGTGCATTTGAATTGAATTAACTAAAAAAAATACAATTTAAAATTGTTCATACGGAAGAAATAATTAAAATGTCTTATAATAAGTTCAATTGATCATTTTTCTTCAATAAATTTGTTTTTTTTTTTATTTTATTAGCGTCATAATCCCGTATTACAAAAAAATTCAAACCCGCTTATAAATAATATCTTCAATTGTTGTAGAAAAAAAATCCATTATTTTATGTGGACATCTACTTTCGTATTTAAGACAATTCCCATTTACGCCATCTTCTTCGGCTTTGTAAAATTTCTTTGATAGGTTTTCCGATGATGAAGCACTTGGTCTGTATTCAGAACAAAAATTTGATTAATGTTGTAATAAAGTAAAAATAGTCAAAATAGTCAACAAAATTTGTATAGAAAATATGTGCAATGAAAATACTTACGTAAGTAAAATGTGAAGAAGACTCCCAAATACTCCATTGTTTTTACCTATTAAGGATGCATTTACCTCGCATATCAGTTTAAATAAACACGTCTCCCCTATGAAACCGGAACTGAAATTAAAATAAAATGTTCAACTTTAATTATGAGTCGACAGCAAAGAAACTTTAATAAAATATTAATCACTTATTTTTTGCGTTAGACTAGATCCTTTGGCTAATGCAGTTAAATCCTGAGAGCGTTGAGAGCTACCGAATACTATTCGCTTAGCCATTTAATTTTTTCACTGGTGCACTAAGGAAAAATCTCATAAAGACCAACGAATTTCAAGTCAAAACACACCAAATTTTCATAGACTTTAAGGCCGCGTATGACAGTATCTATTAGTCTAAAACTTTATGAAGCGATGGCGGAATTCCGGATATCATCATAACTGGTAGTGATATTTACATCTGCAATGTTTCAGTTTAAAAACATCTCATCTAAACTTTTCTAACCATGTAACGGATTCCAATAAGGAGATGCGCTGTCATGCGATTTCTTGTTTATTCAATCACGTGCTAGAACAGATAGTGCTTAGGGCATCAGTTAATACCGAAGACAAATCTTCATCAAATCCGTCCGCCGACGACATCGATGTCATTGGCCGCTCCCGTCGTGCCGTTGTAGAATCATTTACGGCCATTTAGACAGAGGCAGCGTTGGTCATGTAGTTAAAGAGGGAAAGACAATTTATATGCTTTCCAAAAACAAAGTACAGTCGACGCACATCCTTCGACGGTTTCCATGTTAAAAGCATCAATTTTAAGGTAGGAGGTTGCCTCACGAATGCCTCCTTAGTGGAAATACGACGAAGACTGTTTCTAAGAAACCGATGCTACTTCGCTTAAGCAACACAAATGGGATCAAAACTCTTAACTTGAAAGTCCAAACGTTTGCTTTACAAGACCTTTATTCTACCAGCCTTATTTTAAGGCATTAAGTGCTGGACAACAACAAGAGAAACAAATATTAGGCACTCTATATAGGAGATTTTTTTTGGAGGAAATGATAGAAATGCAAACTTTGTGACTTGTACCAAGATACTTTGTGACTTGTACCAAGATATGGGTATAGCACAAAAGGTCAAAACACAAAGGTCATATCGTGCGAATGAACAACAATGCACCAGCCAAAAGAACTTTCGTATCCCAGCCTTCAGATTGGGAGCGACATGGAAGTCCGAACCTTAGGATTAATGATTGATTGAGCGATCGCCGATACTAATGCCGCAAACAATAGAATCTTTAATTCTAGCCTTCAGTTTCAAGACGGCAATAAAGACCAAACCTGAGGACTAAGCGATCGCTTGCCAAAGCGCTTGAACTTATCGACTAGAAGCAAGGTTCCTATGACCGAAAATGATGGAAGGCTGTCATGTCTTAAGCACAGAAGGGTTTGGGCACGTTATGTAAATAATGTTTGTAAATATTTTATATAAACTGGTGAATGCGTATATAATTATATAAATTACAAAGTAAACTATAACCAACATTTTCAAACTATTGCGTGGTACTAGTAGTCTTTTCAGTTCCCAGCATTCAAATTTATAATGACGAAGTTGATCCGATATATGAAATTAGTTTTATTGATCAACAGCACAATTAAGTCTAAGCATATTATTATTAGCATCTCCCTTTGTAATACACCCGATATAATATAAATAATAAAGTTTTACTAACGCTTTGAGCTTGTCTCGTATTATCTTGTGAAATGTTCGCCTTGTTAACAGGTCCTTCGATTTGTGAGCCTTCTTTTCCTTTCTTGATTCTTCATTTGATATACGATTATTTTCAGACTTTAATTGTTTCCCAGCAACTGTATCCACTTCTGCTGGTTCTGCTTCAGCTTCAGCCTCAACTTCAGCTTCGGGGTTTTCAACCTCTTCTTCTTCTATTGAGGTAAACTGTAATTAAACCTTATAAATATTTTACCTCAATATTTTTTTAACAACAGACTTCTTACCCTTTGGTATTTGCCGGGTATAATTGTTTTTGCATCACTTGGCAAATTATAATTGGCTTCAAAGTTATATGAAACGAATACATTTCTATTGGGAAGATTTAAGGGAACTGCAATCGCTACAAATATCTGTAAGAAATTTATTTTTAAAATATTTGTTTTTACTGTGAAAAGTAACATTGGGTGCAGAGGCGTAGTGGTAAAGTCCCTTAGCACGGGATCCTGAGTTCGAGTACCGAATGTGACAACACCTTAGATTTTTCATTTCTTTTCTAACAATATCGGAATTTTCTCACAGGAATTGGGTGGGTAAACTGAGATAGTATCCAACTCAGTGGGTTACCGCATTATTTAGTGGTACAGTTTTAGGGTCGTTCATGAGACGTCGTCGTAAAATTACAATCTTTCGCACGTAATATTATTATGACGTTGCATGAATACCCTTACTAACAAATATCCAAGACTGTCAGAGACGGTTCACAAATTTGCCGTCTGATTCGGCGTCAAACAGGAGATGGCAGTAAAATAATAACCTGGCCTGGCACACACAAACGAAGGGAAAAATAGGTCTGAGGAGGCAAATATCAAAAATTATATTTCAACATTGAACTGAACCAATAATTATGAAGTTCACCATCAGAATGATATCAAAGAGATGACAAAGCTCTTCATTTACAATTAAATTAACGCCTTTAGAACGCCTTTAAGCGAAATATTACTCTTGTTTGGATAATTGGTTAAGAGGTATCCGTCAATGAATTGGTTATAAAGTGCCGTTATTATTTATTAAATGCATAATTCGGATTACAATCTCAGAATGATGCTTAGGTTATTATTTGTTATGGTCACTATGACGTATAAAGTAGATTCATAATAAACTTATGCATATTTTCCATTTATTTTGATTTTTTCAGAAAATTTGTTTTGTAAAAATTGAGTATCCGATGAATTCATAAAATCATTTCTTATTTAAAATACTATGCTTTATTGCTGTTATAATAATGTTACTACGACCAGATTGGGTAATAGAAGGATATATCATTACATAAAATTAGTACAATAAAATGACAAATTTAAATAAATTAAAAAAAAATACTTACGCCAAATGCTGAATTTCCGGTATAAATATAGCTGCGGCAATATTGTATCCACCCACAAACTACAAATGCCAAAAGATAAAATTCGCTTTGCTTCATCTTAGAATTCCATCTAACTGAACAATCCGTATATCTCAAAACGTAGGTTTAACTGAACAACTAATGTACCTTATAGATCGAGTGTTAATGTACTAATGGTAGCACTCCAATTTGAGGTGTAAATTCGGAGTACTTACTGGTATATTTACCCATTTAGGCGGTTTATAAATGTTTAAACGATAATAACCAATGTACACAAAACAGCATACTGTAAAAAAATAAACCGGTAGCTTGTTAAGAATTTTGATTTTTCGAGAGCAGTCTTATTTGTACTTCTGTGTGTTAAAAATGTGTTCCGGTAAAGGGATAATGATTTACCTAGTGGTTTTTTATAAATTTACCTCAAGTGTTGAACAATCCTTTTCTCATTCGGGTAGTAGGGAAAGAAGGAGTTTAATATATCCACCGACCACACCAACCCGGCTGCAGGTAAAATTCTTCAAAAGTAATCAAATAAAATCTCTCAAACTTCTGTGAAAACTTAGAAAATCTTCATTTTGGATGATATGGTGTTGTAAATCAAAAAAAAGTAGCTCTGTAAATTTAGTATAGTGTTCAACATTTTATTTTATAAATTTGCATTTGAATGTGCAGAATCTCAATAATTAAAATATAATCAAACTCCTTAAAACTGCTCATCCAAAAGGCATCAAAATATTGTGACTAGTGGTTTGTCGCAATATCTCATTATGGATTTATTGATATCAATAATTGATCTTCAGAGTAATTAGGTCTTTGTCCATACAATATTATGTTTACTGATTCTCACTAATTATTATTTATTGCCGTTCCCGTACGAACGAATTTGTAAAAGCGAGATCTAATAAGAGAGGAAAAATCTGAATAGAAATTTTTCAAATTATTTAAAACAGCTAAGACTCAGTAAATTGTCAGTTGGTATCTGCAAGTGACAAGACGTTCGATTTGACATTTGTTGTATATGTCATTTGTTATTTAAAAGCCATACGAAACGAATGTTTTTTTGTAATTTACAGAATTAAGGGCCGCCTAGAATGCATATCTGTAGCTGACGCTTGTAGCTGAGTCAGATGTTAAAAACAAGGCAAACTGTAAGCGTTTACACAATGTGTATCTTCTTGTATCTGTAGCACCTTCATGCAGGAAATTTATCTCTCTTTTGACAGCAATGCCAGATCCCAGCTACAGAAACACATTCTGGGCAGCCCATTACTCTTACGCTACTTCTCTGCTTTTGAAGTGTACATTGGATGAATTGCCATACAAAAGTTTGCGCCTTAACCAACTCAATAAGATTTTCTTTAAAAAATCATCACATAACGCAATTATTAATTCCGTATTTTAATTTGTGCTGTTTATTCCATATATTAAAAACATATAAGAGTAACTAATTTCAAGTTTCTCCCAAATGTAATAGCTGACTGCATTCCAAACACATTTAAACGCGTCGTTACACAGAAAGGATGAGGTTAATCAACTTTAAAGCTTTAACGTTATAATTACTTTACTAGACACTAGTAAAACACCAGTTTATATCGGAAAAAAAAATTTCTCGAAATGTGTGAAAGTGTGAGACTTTAACCCACTAAAACCATCCTTTTTGTATTTGTATTGCTACTAAGTATGCGACTTATCTAGTTTTTTTTATCATGAGTAATGAATTTTTGGCAGGTAACTTTCCGTTGAGAGTTCCTGCCTTTTCCGTAGTTCTTTGAAGACGCCGCAGTAAATTTGTTTCGTCAAGAATTTTTAGGATTTGGAGGATAAAGGATTTATGTTTGCGTGTTTGCAAGATCTCTGCGTAGATTTTCATTCCTTATATATTACGGCGCATTGACGAATGATCTTAAAATTTTGTTTTTCAAAAGTTTGTAGAATGCTTAGATTCATTTCACTGGTACGTACAGCCCTATAGTTGTATACCATGTGTCCAGACCGGCTTTAGCACTTGCTTGTATAACAGCAGCTTGTTATCAAGGTTAAGCTTCGAATATTTTGCGAGTAACCAGTACAGTTCTCTGTATTTATTTTTAAGTTCTTCGCATTTGTTTTTTTACATGCGTCTTCCATTTTAATTTTATATCGAGTGTCGTTCCGATATATTTCGCTTCATTTACAAAAGGGACTCGAACCTTATTGAGAAATACAGGCAAATTGTTTGTCCGTTTGTCCGTTTATTCGAAAAATCTACATGAATCGATTTGCTCTCGTTAAAGGCAATCCGCCATGATTTTGTACATTCATTAAGCTCGTTAAGAGCGTTTTGTAATTTCATATATCGTTGTGCCAACTGCTAGTATAGCTGTATCGTCAGCAAACGTGGCAACTATTGTATCGTTTGTTTGTGGGATATCACGTGTAAATAGGAGGTACAAGCGTGGTCCAAGAACGCTTTCTTGGGGTACTCCTGCCAATATTTCTTTGAACTCCGAATGTTCGTGTCCAAGTTTCACACGGAAGAGTCTACCTATGCTCAAAATACGACACGAGGATTTTATATAATTTTTCAGGCAGAACTTGTCTTAGATTGTATTAAAGGCCTCTATGCCAAACCTTGTCAAAAGCTCGCGACACGTCAAGAAATACGGCTGAGCAAATTTTCTTTTCTTCGAAAGATTTCACAATTATATCAGCAATTCGATGAACCTCGTCAACAGTCGAATGTTTACTTCTAAACCCAAATTTATGGTCAGGTAAAAGGCGTTTCTGATCAATAATGGGGTGTCAGCGACCGAGTAATATCCTTTCAAAAACTTTTGAAATTATTGCAAAAAGTGCAACAGGTCTGTAAGATTTTATTTCATTCGGTGATTTTCCTGGTTTGAGAACCATAATTACTTCCGTGACTTTCCACTGTCTTGGTATGTATTCTAATCTAATTGCTGCATTTACAATGTAGAGGAAGTTCTCCTGTAATCAGATCATAACCTGGAGGTTTTTTAGGCTTTATTTTCTGTATTTCTCGTTATATCTTACTATATTATTATCGGTTGTAGTCTTGAATAAATTAATTTCTGGACCATCAAATGGTTTGAATGTTTCCGCAAGATGTGCGGCGAATACGTCTGCTTTTACCTTATCGCGTTTTTTTGCCGTTTTATGACATCAATAGCTTTCCAAAGTGAATAATTCGGTTAGGCTTTGCAGATATATATATATATATATATATATCAGAAATGAATTAAAAAAATGGTTTTCGCATCTTTCAGAGTAAAGAACGCGTAATCAGAAAATCAGCCGAAACAGATTCAAATTCACTGAACATAATGCGGAACTTCGTAATCATACGATATTTCGTTGAGCAAATTTGCAGAGTATAAGAGGCTTAAGACACTCGTGCAAGAAAGATTTTTAACATCGGTCCAGCACTTGGCACCGTGAATTAGGAATGATGGGATTAGTGTTCGGTAGGAAAACATTTGTACTATCGATTTAGGAGTTTTTATCCCATTTCTTTCGCAAAAACTTCACGCAGACTTCCACAATATATTATCAACCGAGCAATATATATTGCAATGAAAACGATTATCTTTACTTAGGTAGCTATTGGGATTGGGAATAAAACAGTAGACCCCGCTATCTTATTCCAACTAATTTTACATACAAATAGGCCTGCCATTTGTTTTAGTTTGGTTTGTTATAGTTTAGGGCCAATTTCACCCCAGACTGTAGTATCACTTAAAAAGAAGGAGTAAATCATTCTACAAAGCAAGACGATTGTTCGCCATACTCATTACTCGAAGAAAAAATATCTGTAACTCTGTCTAAAATTAATAAATTTAACGCCATTATACCCTATCCCAAAGGGTTATATGCGTTTTGATACATAGTTTGTAACATAGATAAATAGTTTAGCTAGATATACCTTAAAGTATTTGTATCAAATCAGAATCGCTCAAAATTCGTCCGTCCGTACGTCACCAGTTTTTGGGCCTAGAATTATAAAATTCGGTAAACATGCTCTTTTTTGCTCCCAGCAGAACAAGTGTACAATTTTTTGAAATCCGTCCACTGTTACACCCCTTTATAGAAAAAAATAGTTTTTGACCAAACCGTAAAGAATTTTGAAAAAGTGGCAGCTCATTTAGACAATCCCAATATCTATATTTCGTGTATATAAACATTTTTTTGCCGCTGTTTTCAGTAAAAACGCTTTTTGGTAAAATTTTAATATATTCGAAAAAAACTTTTGATGCAAAGTGATTGGTTAGATAATAGAAACATTTCGTCTTAAGATCATTTCAACCCACGCCCACTTTTTCGGGGCCTTTTTCAATTTGTGTACCCATTGCATATGCAATAGAAAAACTTTTTTTTTTGTCGCACCATAAAATATTAAGATAAACTGTCTGAACAAGAGTGGTGACAGTTCCATTTTCTATATTTCATCCCCATTCAGTTTTTAGCCCCGCCCTTTTTTGGGCACTAAATTTTTAGGATGTGATGGGATAGGGCCCTCACATGTTTTTTGTTGGTAGCAGTGCGCAGTCATTTAATAATATAATAATGTTTAGTAATGGTAATCCATTTGTTGTTATGTCTTACTATTTTACAATTATGTATAACTTTGAACTAATTTGTGTTTAATTGCAGTTTATTTGTGGTATTGGTATACCAGTAGAAGATCTACGTTATGAATCAATTACATCTGGATATGTTCTAAAAGCGGAATATTTTTTGCCAACGAATGCAACTGAATTACATAAAAACTACTTGAAACCACAGACAATTCACAGGCGAAGAAGTTTAAATGAAGGCGAAAACGAGGTTTCTGAAACTGAGTCCAATGATGAACATCCGATTGAAAGTAAGCAAAACGATTTGTCAACATACCGATGGATCATATATAAGGCAATGGAGGAACTGGGAAATAGGTATGTACAAAAATTTATTAAATTTTTTTTTACATTAGTAATAAACAAAGTATCTCATATCACTTTTCATAATAAAACTACCATTACCAGTCTTAAGCTACGATTAGATTAAATTTGTCTTCGATAACATGACTGCATCCACGTCTTTGTTTTGATGGTGGTATGCCGGAGATGGGAACTGGTAATCTAGACACGTTCAAGCCATATAACAGGCTTCAACTTTTCTGCATTCATCGCTCCCCAAATGAGGATCAACCTGTGACACTATTTCAATATTTATCCAACAAGTTGGACTGGAAAAGGACTTATCACCTTATAGCCGAAGTCCTCATCTCTGGCGATTTTACCCTACACAACTCCTATTGGCTACGTTACTCGAATAGAACCCTTTACGCAAGAAGAAGGCTGAAATGCTTGCCAAAACAAATAGCTTGAACCAAATTGTCGGGGAATCACCACATATTCCAAAATCTCAATATCTGCTCCATTCGGGGTAACTCAGATCATACTTTAATAACAGCGATCTATACACTACCTGTACGATCAGCGACTTTCTGACCGTTTGGTGAAAAAATTTACTTTTGGGATTCGAAGGAAAACTACCACCAGCGAAGTGATTTTTAGGTTAGTTGTGCCGCTTTTCGGATTGTGGAATGTATAAGAATCAAATGCAACGATCGATTACGAACAAAGTTTCGTTCACGCCAAAAATTAGCAATGACAACGAAAACGATAGAAAAGACGAATAGAGTTTCCGAATAGTTCGGTTTTAGACGCAAGAATAACTTGCAGTATGCTTTATTGCTCTATTTATGCAACACAAGTAGTTTAAAACTTAACGAAAAAAAAAATCAAAAAAATATGATAAGTATTGGAGTAAGAGCGCCAAAATTCGAATATACTTCAATTTTAGTATAATACAAGTATTACATAATGTGCACGTTTGATTCTTTACACTTCAAAGAATTTTGATGATGAAGTGCTCCAACACTACCCATATCGATGCCATATATACAATTTTAATAGAACTTCGGAACAAATAACGAAACAAATACTCTTTCTTGGAAAGACCTTAGCTTAAAGCAAAATTATATCAATAAATTTCGAGAGCTGGTAACTGAGATCATTCTTCAGCTGAAGAAAACATTCGTTCCGCATTTTGGAAAAAATTCAGGATCCAACAAACCTAAAAAATGCATGACTGAGAACTACAGACCCATTCCTTTACTATCCATATTTTTACAGGTAATGGAAAAAAAGAAGACCCCATTGGCGATTACCTGGAAACGAATTTAAAAAGCGATAGGCAATATGGGTTTCGAAAGCAAAACTCAACTGGTTACCAATTAAGTTATTTAACCCATATTTGGAGATATGCAATGGAAATTATGAAAAATCGTGAACTGTTGTCCTGGATATTTTCAAAATTTGGCACAGCTATGTGCAAACCAAATTTATGATAGTACTCTTACAGCAACTAACTCAGACGACACGCCTATTATCTCTACTACTGCACATCAGCAGATATGCTATAAAATATTATAACGATCAATAGAAAAACCAAGTTCATTTCAACTCAAAGAAAACTCAGTATACGGCATTTACGAGAAATAACAAGTATACCGTCTCGTCAATCGAAATGGAGAATACAGTCGTCAAATCTAAAGAATCCAAGCATCATGACAAAAACATGTAATCTCCTTTGCCAAATCAGCAGCGTCCAAAATAAGTTACCTTTTCAGAGCTAAGAGATATTTTACACCATCCCTTCTTATTTATAAATCCCAAGTTTCACTGGGTCTATCGCCTAAAAGAGATTCTTCCCCTATTTGACATCTTCAACCTTTTGGCACAGCGAAGACTTGTAGGAGATCTGTCGCCTGATTGAAGATATTATAACGCATATGTTTGGAGGAGAGGAGAGGAGGGAAATCCAAAGGTTTTTTTTTGCATTTCAACAATTTCACGGCAAGCAGTTACATCTCATAGGCACGCAGTCCATCTATCAACGACACGATCAACGCAGTACCAAAACTCTTTTTATTACAAAACACGAAAACAAAACATTAGAATGATCTTCCAGAAGACCTTTTGCCACTAATAACTATGCAATCTCCAACAATTCAAATGCAGTGTCAATAAACAGCTGCAAGCAACATCTCAGGGAGCTCTTTGTTATGAGTGGTCGCCTGAATTGAGAAAAGTCATTAAAAATTATTTTGTTTACTTGCCTTTCGTAGTTCAGTGTATCATTTAGTAACTTACTTACTTACTCACTTAAGTGGCGATACAGTCCGGAGTGAACCTGGCCATCGACCAGCATGCCTCTCCAATAAGCCCGGTCCTCAGCCAACTGCCTCCAGTTGCGCGCCACTTAAGGCGAGGTCTTCCTCTACTGCGTCCGACCGACGCACGTCTGGCTGGGAATCGAAGACTCTGCGAGCCAGAGTATTGGTGCCCATTCGTTCTACATGTCCTAGCCATCTTAAACGTCCAATGCGGTGTTTTGTGACCAGGGGCTTGTCGCTGTACAGCTCATATTGATCTTGGTTGAATCTCCGTCTCCATAGCCCGTCAACGCAAACGGGACCGAAGATTTGTCGAAGAATTTTCCTCTCAAATCGACCAAGGATTTCTTCATCCGCCTTTGAGACAGTCCATGCTTCAGGAATGGTCTTATATAGCATCTCCTTAGTAGTTCGAGTGAGGGCTTTACTACTGAATTGCCTTCTTAACCCGAAGAAACAGCATTTGGCAAGAGTAATTCATCGTTAAAATCTCGGCTGAGCCGAGATAGACAAACTCCCGTACTACCTCAAAGTTATATCTCTCAATGGTGACGTTCTGTCTAATTCTTCGATATTGTGTGGCCTTTCGTGTTCACAGCTTATACTTTGTCTTGCCCTCATTTACTGCTAAACCCATTTTTGCCGATTCCTTCTCTATCCTAGCAAACGTGGCTATGACATCACGTTTCACTTAGTAAAAGTCAGTCCAACTGCTTAGTGGCCATCATTCAAGTATTTCCACAATTTTCAGGGTTTTTGCCTTAAGGACCTGTTAATAACTTTACATAATAAAACTATTTCTATTTCCAGAATGGGTCTTGTTGGTAGAGCTTGCGTTCTAAAAAGTATCTGTGAAGTAGCGAGTGTACCCTTTTATCATGCAGGTGGCATACTAGTTGAAATAGCGCATATTATCATGACGTAAGACCTACATTTTTGTCCCTTCCTTAATTTTATAGCTTAACCAAAAATGACTTTCAGCCCATCCTCATCCATTGACGTCATTCATCATCATTCTAACAATGAATACCTTCGCGCAGAAGTGTTAGGACGTTCAGGAGGTGCTTGTTCACATATTTTTATAGAGTGTCCACAGTCACTTATAGAACAATTTTCCAGTATATTAAGCTTTTCCCGCAATATTTTTCATGTTTAATAAATAAAAAAAAATCGCATTGAACTGTTTTATTTTTTATTTTTTGCGCAATGAATTCATTATTTCATGCACTGGCGTCGATATGAAATCCAGAATATTCTCAGGACACTTTTCTCGGTATTGTTCACATTCTAATTGTTGTCCATCAGATTCGGCTGCGTAATAAATATCCGATATTCCTTCATCTTTCGACGAGCTGGGCCTGAATGGTATACAAATAGATATTAAAAAGACATGCATGTAAATATATAATGAAATAATAAATAATAATTTAATAACATATATTGTACATTGATAATGTAGGAATTATGGTCCTGAAACAAAAGCTATTTTGTTTTTTTTTTCAAGTGCAAACATTTTATATCAGCAATTGGACATTGGACATCACAGTACTTCGCACATGAATGCAACGAACTACAGACACGTAACAGCACTGGCGACTGAGGCCATCGGCTGTTATATCAGCAAAAAACAATTAAGACTGAAGGAATAAAGCTACCAATAAGACGAAATTGTGTCTAGACCACAGTCTATCTATTGAGTATCTCATTTTAGTTATTTTCACATAATTTCCCATTAACTATGTACAAATAAAAAGTATCTTAACTTAACTTTAACTTACGCAAATATAATATGAAGGATAGATCCAAAAAATCCATTGATATCTCCGATTCTGGAAGCATTTGTTTCGCAAATCAACCGAAGCAAACAGCTTTCTCCACTGTATCCATGCCTGTTTATATAAAAAATTAGTTTTCATCAGAACCTCAATAAATCTTAATACATTATAAATTATATGATGTTGTGACATACATTTGAAGTTTTTGTTTGAGCATGTTATAAAATATGCTTCTTGACAATAACGACCTTCTCTCACGATTCTTGGTATCATCACTGGTTTCTTCATCATCGTATGTTGTAGTTGTAGTTTCTGTAACCGAATCTGAGTCAGAACTGTAATCCGTATCATTCCCAACGCTAACAGATTCTAATAGAGTAGATTCAACAGTTGGATTGTCTTTTATTCTTCGATCATCATTGATGTCTACATACTAAATAAAAAGATACAATGGAAGTTAGTTCGTATGTATTTCAATTAAATAATCAAAACTTCTATAATTTATTTTAACTGAGGAAGACAATTTACTTTTCCCTATAAAAAATATAATAAATATAAATATGTATGCACTGGTACCCATCCATACTACTTTGCAAATATTATTTTTTTTCGATCACTGACATGAAACTTCGTTGAGTAGAGAAAGTGCACAGAGTATCTAAATACACCCGCCTGGAATCTGATAATAAGCGAATCAGGGGGAAGCAGTCAAGTTGAATGATTATAATCCTTGAATTCTGATCAGAACACTATATTGATATGGAAGTAAAGTACCAGAAACGACTTTCGTATTTGCACCTTGATTTGAACCAGGGACTCCAGGCTTAATAGCCCAACGCAATAAAACCAACCCAAAATAATCAACTACATGAATTTCTGTTGGTAAGAATCAGTAAACTGTCAGTTGGTGTCAGAAAGTGACAAGTCATTTGTTCTGAAATGTGTTTTATGTCATTTGTTCTTTAGATATGTGATTGACCGTGTTCCGGGTTTTTGTATTTCCAAGTTAACTTTGCCGGTGCACCGTTCTCCTTGGTCAATCGACCATGTCAAGTGACTAAAAATGCTCGACTGACCAATGAGAAAGTTAACTTCATAGATCTAAAACCCGGAACACAGCTATTACAAGTGGGAATAGCTAAATTGGTTTACAAAACGTCACACTACCAGTTAATTGGAATTGTGTTGAATGTTTTACATAGAGAGGAGAGTAACGTTTCATCAAGTAAAAACAACAAGAACTCCTGAACCCCAGATATTGTAATTTGTTAGCATATTTATTTTGCTTGAATACCACAAGCATTAAATGTCGAAGAACAATGTCAAGATGTCAAAAGCCATTTAATCAACCGCAACTGTTGTGCTTGGTTTCTCAAGCCTATGATCAAGAAACCCTTGGATTAATGAGTCCTAAAAGGCTAAGCTGCAGGTGAAAACGAGAGCTGATATTGAGCTCTAAAGAAGGAGGGAATAACACCGGCTCATCGGTCAGAGTGATACAAACAGAAGGAAAAAGAGAAAGAAAAGAGCTATAAAGTTTCAAAAATACAAATTTTTGGCGCAAAGGGCTCGTTAATACTCAGGGCCAAGCTCTCTCACCGTAGCAACACCTAAATGAGCTTTCTCACAATCATTCATGTGTGCGTGTGTACTTCTTGCACGATGGCGGGACCTCCTGTTTTATGCCGACTCCAGACGGCTAAGTTGAGATAAGATTTTCTTGACAGTTGATATTCGGATGATTTGTCAGATCATCACGAGAGGAGGGCCAGTGAAAAATCATTTAGGTGTTATGACGGCTGGAGATCGAACATTGACCATCTGTGCTGCAGTTCATCTGGCCAGGGCTAGTCATATGCCACATGGTCCTTATAATGAAAATTATCGCTTACGGTTGCCCAGTGTGCCTTAATGTAGGACTATTATACATGCAAAAAAAAATACCGCTGTTTGAGAGGTGGTGTCTCCAATCCTGCTTAAGATTGTACCGAAAGCCAGACTCCAAGACATAACACATTATCGCAAAAAGGTCCTATTCGATGGGGCTCAGCTGAATAGAATTGACAAAAAGGTGTTTCGAAGGAATGTCTTAAGGGCGGTGGCTAGCGACAACAGTCTGGGCACTCATTCCGTAACTTTCAAAATAGGAGACATTCTGGGTACCAAACTTGTGAATTATATACATGTGCGCACACATAATATAAAAATTACACTTGCGTACCTTGCAAGTTTCCTACATTATCGCAAAGATTATAAAGCCATACAGATGTAGCATTGAGAACAAAAAAACAGAAATTTTTGTTCACTAGATTCATAGTACGGGCGGACGGTGTGCACGTGCACACATGAGATACGAGATCCAAATTATATGGCGGGCTGTGTCAGGACGACCCGCCGTAGAACATTTTTTTTTGAATGCAGTGCGTCATCTGTATGGCTTTATAATCTTTGATTACCATCAAGGATAATTATTTTAAAAGTTACGGAATGAATAGCCTTATCTTTGGGGCTTACTATGATATATTAATACATGGAGACCACGCTTTATTCCACCACCTCAATCGTTTATATAGACTAGCTAGGGAAAGATTATGAAAGGAACGGTATCACGGTATTATACCCACGCCAACGTCCAACGTGGGACAAGCGGCTGATCCGATACGGATACGTGGACAATGCTTTAGAGCTCCTCCGATTTAGCACGGGGATATCAGATCGCTATAAAATCGATGCTAAAAAGCAGTACGCCGAATTTTGGTGGCTTAATGAGGAAAGTGTTTCTGCACTCCCTCTGGACTCTTTTGTCCATTCAGTGTTAAGTACAAGGTCAGGGGCTTGTCCATCATATTGGCGGTGTCCCATGCATGATGACCATACTCTTAAAGACTTAATAAGGATGGAAACCACTCGGGGTTATGGCAACGATTGCTTGCCACCCTGATTAAAGGTTTAGAAAAAAGTTATCTATTATTTTCTTAATAGATGGCTTAAGTACTCTGTATATGGCTTAGTTTTGGATTCATTGCTATTTATAGCAGATGTCATTGTAAAGATGACAGTTAGTACTATAAAACCGTTTGCAACCATTTGAATAAGGGTGGATACAAAAAAAGTTGATGTATGGTTACCACATAAGTTAACACAGAAAAATCTCATGGATCGACTGTGAATATCTGTGACCGAATTTCGATCTGTGAAAAATCGATCCATTTTTGAAGCGGTGATGGAAAATGAATCACGTATGACAACATAAGGACAAAACGGTAGTGGTCGAATGGCAATCAGCCGGTGCAAACTGTGTTCAAGCCAGGAAGGTTTTGCTCTGTATTTGATGGGATTGGCAGGGAATCATCTGAACTACTTCCCTACGGCCAAACTCTTAATTTGATTGTGCTCTGTCAACAATTAGACTGACTGAAGGAAGCAATCAGTCAAAAGCGGCCGGTTATGGCCAATAGAAGAGGAGTAATCTTTCATCGGGATATCGCAGGTCACATACTTCGTTAGTTACACATCAGAAGATCCGGGAGTTCGATTTGGAGGTTTTTAGATATCCACCATATAGTTCGGACTTCGCACCAACTTGATTACTACCTGTTCCTGTCTATAGCGAACGATTTTGCTGGTGAAAAATTCGCTTCAAGAGAGGTTTGCGAAAATCGGTTGCTACAGTTTTTTGGTCATAAGGACCAGGTTTTCTATGGCAGTTAGTTATCGAACCATTTGGCGCATAGTTGACTTATATGGGATCATTATATATATACTGAATAAACTCGTCAATTTCATACAAAAATAATCGATTTATTTTTACTACACCATTATTTATGTTAAGTTTAAGTAATTTTGAGTAATTTGATTAGTTTTGATCTAGACTTAGTTTGTTTTATATAAAACCCAAAAATTAAATGGCATGACTCAAAGTCTTAATTTGTTCTTTGAATACACGCAGATAAATTTAAGGCGAAAGGCAAAAATAAAAATGTTAGAGAAAGGTTTAAAGCGTCCGCTAAATGCCGATTAGTAAGTTTAATCAAACAAGTTAATGTTAAGTAAGATAAAAGCATTTTTGTCTAGTATTAAGTTAATATTTTAATAAAAATATATTTAAAAGTAAATCTACTTCTTAAATTGTATTGTTCTAAGTTTTTCAATTATGAATATCCAAAGAAATGTGTACTTTAAAAATATGTAAAAATTACTTACAGCTGGGACCTGCCAATTTTGCGGTAAATTATAATTTGCTTCGAAATTGTATGAAACAAACACATTCCTATGTGGTCCCAAGTCCAAAGGGACAGCAATGGCTGCAAATATCTACGCAATCACAATATTTGTAGATAGTTGTTCATTTAAAAATATTATGAATTAATTAAACTCACTCCATATGCACTATTTGATGGAAAGAAAACAGCACCATTTAAAAGATGTATGCTTGCAAAGAAGACACAAACGACTACACTGTAAGTAGACAACATCATGGACGAAACGTTTAAACTTGAAGGAACTTAAAACTAAACAAATAAAAAAAAACCTCTCAGTTCGAATGATAACAATGAAATGGTGAAACCAAAAGATCTTAAGAATAACTCAAGATTTCAAAAAGAAGTGAAATGTGACAATTCTTTCCAATTAGAGCGTCTATAAAAATTAAAGAAACAAACAGTTTACATACTCGTATGTAAGTCAAACTTTGCTTTTTCTTTCGCTGTCCTACATTGGTATGATGGTTAAAGATTCTCTTTTATACGGAAATGCATTTTAAGTCTTTAAATAAGTTTTACCGATAATATTTTGATTAGCAAATTGCATCCGTCAATCTTATTAACCTTAGGCTGATGCATTGAAGGTTGGTAAATTGATTAATAGCCACATGTGGCGAAAAATAAAATGATTACACAAAGCACGAATGGTGAATGACAGCTGCAGTCATCCATTCATGTTTTTTTGTTTAACTAAATTTATTAAATTTATTTATTTACGCTTATTGAGTTTTTATTAACGGACAGAAGGTTCGATTCGCAGCCGTAGCAACACTTAAATGGTTTTTCACTGGCCCTCCTCTCGTGATGATCTGACAAATCATCCGAGTTGTATCAATTTCCAAGAAAAGCTTATCTCATCGTGGCATCGTGCAAGAAGTATACACGCACACATAAATGGTTATGCCCTGGGTACTAACGACCCTGTTTTGGCAAAAATTTATATTTTTTTAAGTGAAACTTCTTTTGGAACGGTGTGAATTTGATTTTAAGAAACATAAAAACATCACGAGATGCTGACCCTCCGGTCATTTGTTTGTTTGAAATGAAACTTTGTTTTGTGGCTCTTTGATCGTGTGTTTAAACAGATGTAGTAAGGGAACACGGTTGTTGTTGTGCAAAAAGGATTGGTTTCGTGTTGTCTTGTTGGTTGGATAAAGGACGTTGGTGCACTGGTATGTACCAAGAAAGCATGGTGTCTGTCAATAAGTAAATTTGGGTACGTTGTACTGTGAGTGAGCAAGATCAAACTATGAAACTCATCGGTGAGTCCAGGAAAGCAATATCCATTGTTGTAAAGAATCAAGCGAAAGTTGCTAGATATATGGATGTGACATTTGTTTCTTTTTGTGTCATAAATGTGTTTGTCGTCTGGAGTCTGTAATTGAAGCGTGAATCCAAACAGGTAGATTTGATTGAGTTGTCGATGCGTATGTGATTAGTGATAATGAAGATGTATTTTTGGAATGGAATGTTGCCTTCAGGAAGGACGGTATTTTTCATACGACGAAATGCGAGATTCTAGATATCGGGAACGCCTCTAATGTTTGTGATTATAAATACAAATTGCGGTACTTTGAAAAGGACAGATTGGACGAGAGAGGCTGCAATGTGGAAGATGAATGTTGGTATGTGGTCTGATTCGGGTGGGATGACGTGTTCAGATTTGATTATATATTCAATTGAATAACGGTACTTTTGGCTAAGATTGCCTTTTGAATATCTGGATATCTTACAGAAGGGACTAATGGAGTTTTTCGTATGTCTTTTTGAAGTGAGACTTTTGTTGGGACGCTGTGAAGTGAAACGAAATTTAGATTAAACAAAATATCGGTTGTCGGCTGATCCCCGAAACCAAGAAGCATCGGTGTCAGTTAGATATTAGAATGCTTGGGAACACCGCGTATTGTTGGTTGTTGTAAGAGAATGAGATGAGTTCAACAGGCATAAAACCGATTTTGTAGCCGAGGGAAGTTAAGTTTGGGCTAAGAAATAGTTGAAATCCTTTAACCGAGTTTGTGCAGTAAAACAAGGTTGAAAACTAATCAAAAGAAATTAAATTATTAATTATTAAATTATCAGACAATTAAAGTCTGAACAAAATTCTAGTTCTTTCAGTTCTTATACCCGTTTAGTATTTCGAACAGTCAACGCCAATATAGTTGCATATAACTCTGAAATAAACCCAAGAGCTTGCTAATTTTCAAGTACCCAGCTTTCAATTGTCAATATATCAGTTCAACTCATTTCGAATGAGATGAATAAACTATTAAGGTGGTAAACAGAGAGAAAGTGAGAGGGAGAAATTAAGTAGAATAAAGTTTCACTTCAACCGCTTGTGAACTCACACTCGATTTTTTTTATTTTCGAAATATTTTCATCGAGAGTTTTTTCAAGTTTATCTAAAATTGTACAGAAAAATGTTTTTTTTAAGAAACGCCCCCAAAAATTGGGCTTGGCAAAAAACTTTACATGGACGAAATATAAATATTAGATTCGTCTTATTTTCTTCAAAAATGAATAACCGTTTGGCCAAAAAGAATGTTTTACTGAAAAGGAGTCGTGGGCGGATTTTAAAAACATTTACAGTTGTTCTGCTTCGTCCTACAGAGAGTCCATATACCAAATTTCATCAATTAAACTCAAAATTGAAGGTCCAAAAATCGGTGACTCAGCTAACGATTATCAGTCGATCCATGTAATTTGAGGTATATCTATCGAAATTATTCCTCTATGTTACAAACTTAATGCCAAAACTAATAAACCCCTATGGGATAGGGTATAAAAGGTAAGCGTGCCTTGCCTAAATACGCACAGATGGAAGAGTTTGGGTATACCAACACAAAACATGCCTCTGTTTAGTCCGTCTCTATAGATTCTGTCTTATGCCGCTTTGAAATCGATAAACAAATAGGAGGTATCGATTTCTGTTTTTTTTTTCCAGGATCTGCCGAAGTGTGAAGATTTGCTGTGTTGTGGGCTTTTCTGGCTTAAAACCAAAACTGATAAGGCCCAACATGTTCGTTGGTAAACGGTTTCAGGCTTTCACATATAATGGCAGATGGGATCTTGTAGGTAAGATGTCACCTCTGTAGTTGGTGCAGTTCAGAAGCTTTCATTTTTCGTGCAAAGATAAAATTGAAATGTTTCCATCCCGAAACGCTGGGCATAAATATTCAATCATATGCATGCTGGAAACATTGGATACCCCGAAACAAGTAAGTTTGTTGAATATATTTTCCATTTGCCAAGGATTAGTGCTTCAGTTAAATTGATGTTTTCTCGTTTTGGTAAATCTAAGACGTATGGCTGTAATTAAACTTTGACACGAAAGTGATTATCATGGCAAAATGTTATTTGACATGAGTGGAACACGTCTATTGAAGTTGAAAACAAAATACGTTTAGTCTACCACATCCTACGCCTAATGATGGCAAGGCTTAACATATTTCTATTAAATAATAAATACCGCCCGTCATCTGTGAAAGTCGGGTTATGGTAAAAATAATACTAGCTGTAATAATATAGTGATGTTCAATGATGATAAGAGAGTTATTTTGAGAGAAGCATCAAACTCTAATGACTCGGCCACAAAGTTCAGAACGTTCAAAGAGTGTTACCCTAAGAAATAGCCCACATTTAAAGAGACTAAAATTGAAGAAGAAGCCCCACTTAAGAAGCCTTTAATGAAAATGCGGTTGAATTTTGCACATAGCATGTAGCTCCGGACGAATATAATTCGAAAAAAAATTGATATGATCAACACTTTCTGTTTGGTTATATGCTATTTCTCTAGATTATGTTGGAAAAAATTATACGAATTGCTTCCGTTAAACAACAATAATTTCAAAATGTTAGCTCTTTTAGTCAGGTGTGCTAGCTTGTTATATACTGTATATATAATTGTCGAAAGTCGATATTTAAGATTGGTTTGGACCAAGTTTATGAATTTTTTTGATTTAAATCATGTGTTTAACAATCGTTGGTGCATATCAGTAGATGGATAATTTGGTAATACTCATTATACCCTATCCCATAGGGGTATATTAGTTTTAACATTAAGTTTGTAACATAGATAAATAATTTCGCTAGATGTGCCTCAAAGTAAAGGGTTTTTCAATAAGAGCGCTACAAAAGTTTTTTTTTTAAATAAAACAAAAACGGTTTTGAATCTCAATGAAATTCTTTATTCCTGTGAAAGTACGTTCGATGCCATTATGTATGGAACTCGATTTCTTTTGCATGCCCACCACGGGCACGCTTGCAGAAGTCCAGACGCTGAACCGAATTTTCGACGGTTTTCAAGCATAAATCGGCCGATACTGCTGCAATTTCACGTTCGATATTCGTACGAAGTTCATCAATCGTCGCTGGCTTGTTGGCATAGACCATAGACTTGACGTAGCCCCACAGGAAATAGTCTAACGGCGTCAAATCGCATGACCGAGGCGGTCAAGCGACTTGACCATTTCGTGAGATAACACGTTCTCCAAACTTGGTTTCCAATAAATTGATTGTGGCATTCGCTGTGTGGCTTGCGTCGCCGTCCTTTTGGAACCACATGTCCTCCAAGTCCATATCATCCAATTGGGGCCAAAAATATTTGGTTATCATTGAATGGTAGCTATTCACATTCACAGTAACGTGCCGGTCTTGATCATCACGGAAGAAGTACGGCCCTATGACGCCGCCGGCCCATAAACCACACCAAACCGTAATTTTTGGGATGCAATGATGACTCATGGAGTACGTGTGGATTGCTGCCTGAAAAATACCGCATATTTTGTTTATTGACGAAGCCATTCAGCCATAAATGAGCCTCATCGCTGAAGATGATTTTTCGATGAAAATCCGAATCATTTTCAAGTTGTTGCTCAGCCCAATTCACGAACATAAGACGCTTCTGGTGGTCAATCGGCTTCAATTCTTGTGTCAATTTAATCTTGTAAGGATGTAGGCCAAGATCTTTTCGCAAAATTCGCCACAACAACGTCACAGAGATGCCCAACGCTTGAGAACGACGTGTGAGACACATTTGGGCTTTCTTCAACTGAAGCCTAAGCGGCAGCACTATTATCGACACTACGGGCACTTCTTTGTCTCACTTGCAGGGGAACATTATGTATTGTGCCTGTGGATTCAAATTTTTCCACTAGACGCTCAATTGTTGATCTGATACCACGATTATGACGACCATAAATTTGACGTGGCGCTACTGACTCCGAATTTCGGTTGTAAATTTTAATAATTTCGGCTCGTTGTTGGATCGTATATCTTTCCATCATGAAATGGCAAACCTTACTGAAGAGAAATGTCAATAGAGCGGTAATAAATATGGCGTCGTTTGCTGTCCCTGTCGCTCAACTTTTGTAGCGTCCTTGTTGAAAAACCCGATATATGGATCGACTCAGAAGCGTTCTAGCCACGTCAGTCCGTCCGTCTGTCTGTGTGTCGCCGATTTTTGGGCTTTAAATTAGTAAGGGTTTTGAAATTTTTGAAATACACCCACTGCCACGCCCACTTTTAAGAAAAAATTTTTTTTTGCAAAATGTTAAGGAATTTTGAAAAAGTTTGTGAACAAGAAATTTAGACAATCCTAATATCTATATTTCGTCTATACACAATTTTTTGCCACGCCCACTTTTTGGAGACATTTTCAGTTAAAACATTTGTTATGATAATATCAACATTTCGTATATACCTATATCATTTTAACCCACGCCCACTTTTTGGAGGCTTTTTTCTACAAAAGCCATTTGTATACCCTACACCATACCATATGCATATGAGAAAAACGTGTTTTTTTATCGAACCATACAAGATTTTGATAAACTGTCTGAACAATATGTTGTGCAAAATTTTAATTTTCTTTATTTCACCGCCATAAAGCCCACATTTTGGCGGCTGGGGGGATGGGGTAGGGGATGTGTTATTTTTACAATTTAATGTAATAACGGGTGATTAAATTTTAAGGGCCGATGTTGAATGTGAACCACACCTAAACATCAAGTTTTTTTCTACATTTAATTTAACATTTATCAATTTCAGACTTCTTTAATTTTTATGGAAAAATACACAATCGAGCAACGCGTTTAAGTTATTTAGGCTTATTATGAAAATGGGCGTTCAAATCAAAATGCATATCGTGCACCTCGTGATTTTTTCGGTCATTTTAATCGTCCAAATGTGCGTATAATCGGAAGAATCGTGCAAAAACTTGAGCAAATCGGGTCTGTAGGAGATGTGAAAACACCAGTGCATGCTCGTACAGTTCTTACTGCAGAAAATATTGCTGCTGTTCGCGACAGTGTGGCTTAAGAGCCGTCCACTTCAACTCGTCGTCGTGCCCAACAATTGCACCTCTCAGGCTCGTCGTTGATGCAACGCATCAAGATGCAATTGACTCAAGAACTAAACCCTCTTGACCATTTCAAGTTACGTCAATGGTAAGAATGGTGGCAAGAAATGGCAACAGCAGTGGATGATCTATTTTCGAAGGAAATCATCTTCAGTGATGAGGCACATTGTCACATCAGTGGATTCGTCAATAAGCAGAATTGCCGCATTTCGGCGAATGATAATCCAAGAGTGATTGTCGAAAAACCAATGCACCCACAAAGAGTAACTGTTTGGTACGGTTTATGGGCTGGCGGCATCATCGGGCGGTTTTTTTTTTTGCAAAATGAGGCCGATCAGTCAGTTACTGTGACTGGTATTCGCTATCGTGAGAAGATAACGATCTTTTTATGGCCCGAATCGGAAGATATGGATGTGGATGATATTTGGTTTCAACACGACGGTGCCACTTGCCACACAGCTAACGAAACAATGGCTCTTTTGCTCGACAAATTCAATAGCCGTGTTATCTCACGTGGTGGCGATGTCAATTGGCCGCCAAGATCATGTCATTTGACACCGTTGGACTTCTTTCTTTTTTGGATTATTTGAAAGAAAAGGTGTACGTCGATAAACCAGCAGCAATTCAAGAGCTAAAGAATGAGATAATTCGGCACATTAACGGCATAGAACTTCAATTATGCCTCAGCGTCATCGAAAATTTCGACCATCGGATGGAGGTGTGCCGCCGAAGTCACGGTGGCCATTTGGCCAATATTTTGTTCCATACATAATTGAACCATACCAATATTATTATAATAAAAGCAAATAACAACAATTTCCTAAATAATTTGTATTTTATTCAAAATCAACAACCACCCTTTATAATATTCTAAAATTCATAACAAACATTGAAACCTAAAAATGTTTATAACAATTCGAATTCTTAAATAAATATAATTTGACGCATCTGGATCTGTAAAAATTCAATGAATTCTTAAGGAACGTACCAACTCTTACAATGTAACGAATTTGTATGATAAATAGAAGAATGCAATACACTTCACATGTATGTATGCATGAATAATATTTATCTATGCCCCTTGATTCCATGAACATCTATTTTTATTCAAAAGATATATCTGTACACAACTGCAGCAGTTCTTCTAAAAATTAACAAGAAGTTGTGAAATGTAAGCCACTATGTGCGAAGTTACTTTTTCTGAGTTCTTCTGTAGCTACTGCCAATGGCTCAGTTTTAAGGTTTTTTACATGAAGGCAACAATTATTAACACTTTGCACGTTATTCATTAACCACGATCACTTAAGAAGTGTATTGAAAAATACTAGTTGTTTAGTCAATAGTACGCCAGTTGAAAGAATGGATCATTGTTCTACAAAAAGTCTAACTAAAACAATTATATTAGTTGTAATTTTCCTCTCTTTTGTTTTTCACCTGTCAAATTCGGTGGAACGTAGCAAAAGATCACTTGCTTTCACTAGCGGAAGTTCATTTGGTGTAAGTATCTATTCTAACGAACAAATAGATAAAGGATACAAAAAAATTATTAGTATTTAGCTGCCGTCGCAATACCAGTAGAAATACCCAATCGAAATCTATATGTTGCATTTAATTTGGAAACAAATTATGGATTGCCGCCAAATGACACTCACTATAATCTAATTGAAAAAGTAACAACGAAATGTTATTCTAAAATTGTGTTCAGATTTAATTGATATATCTGTTTTGCATGCAGTGGAATCTGACAGGAATGTTTAGTGACGTCGGAAATAATGTTACGCACATCGAAGGTCGAACTCAGCGATCACTGTATACCAGGGCCAACTTTTATCGGTGTGTTTCAGGATATTTTGAACTTTTCGGAATGAATGGAACCCAGTGCTTATTACGTACCATTTGCGAAGTTGCTGAGTCGAAACTACACGCATCGAATGGAGTTTTAGGCAGCATTTTTCACGTTTTATTTATGTAAGTATTAAAATCTATAATCTAATTAATAACTTAACTAGCTGACCCGAAAGAAAGCAAACGGGTGATTTTTTAAGCGTAGTTTTTTTTTGAATCGAATACAACACTCAAATTTGCATCAAATATTCAAATTTTCTTGTATTCCATAAATAGGCCTTTGTCATTTACGTTTTAAAGAGAAGTTCATCTAAGTGTTGTCCGCGGCTCCGTTTCAAAGGGTCCATTCGGAAGGTCCAATTTTGCGTAATATTTTCGAGCATTTCGGCCTGTTTTCCACGAATTACGCGTGTAATGTTATCCTGTAAGGCTTCAATCGTGTTCGGCTTGTCCACATAGACCAACGACTTTACATAGCCCCACAAGAAATAATCAAGAGGCGTTAAATCGCATGATCTTGGCAGCCAACTCACAGGGCCATTTCGAGAGATAAGCTTTCATTGTTTCACGATCTGTGTGTTCTTGATGAAACCACATGTCGACCAAGTTCAAATCTTCCAATTGTGGCCAAAAAAAGTCTCGTATCATGGATTGATATCGTTGGCCATTGACGGTATCCACGGTCGTATTTTAAGAAAAATGGACCGATGATGCCACCAGCCCATAAACCATACCAAACTGTCGTTTTTAACTTTCTCTTATAAAGAGAAAGATATTGTTTTCGTGAAAATTTTCGACCTCGAGATTTTGATTGATTCTAAAATTAAGATGATAGCGGAACTCAAAAAAGTGGTTTTCGGAATTCCGTCCGTCGGTTCGTCATGTCGCTGCATGTGCACTGATGACTTTCAATCACGGAATAAACGTTCGTATAATCACATTTCGACATTATTTATATGATTTTCAGCATCATTAATAAAAATAAATATTTTATTGTGTATTTTGGGCAAATTGTTAAGAACGTCAAATTAACTCACTGTGAAATAGAAAATTGCGTACGACCCAGTCGTGCACCTACTACTCGTTTCGGGATGCATCGGTAATTCTTGTATGGCATGTGGCTGTTCATCACTCCAAATGCGACAGTTTTGCTTATTTACGTATCCATTGAGCCAGAAATGAGCCTCATCGTGGATCACAATTTTTCGATAAACAGCGAATTTTCGTAGAGCTGTTCTACGACCCATTCATCAAAAATTAGACTTTGTGGTAGGTCATTCGTTTTCAATTCTCACACAAGTTGAATTTTATAGGTTTTCACACCCAAATTGACACGTAAGATTTTTCCATGTGTTTGAGTAACACATGCCCAATCGCTGACAACGGCGACGAAATGACATTTCACGATCTTCCTTAACATTTGAAACTGTACTGTTATACTCTCGTCGCATGCGAGTCGATGGTTTAATGTTCAACAAAGTTAATTTGGTGTTAAATCTGGTGATAACAGCACGAATTGTTGATTGATCAGGTCGATTATGTCGACCATAATATGGTCGTAACAAACGGTCCACATTTTTCACAGAGCACGAATTTTGATAATAATTTTTTAATTTCAATAATTTTTAATCGTTGCTCGTTTGTAAGGTTTCAGTGATTAAATGGCAGAGAATACTGAAAATACTTTGGGTCCAATCCTTTTTGCCAGATCACAATATTGCTCATTGATAATTAAAATGAGATTCTATGGCTAATAAGGTATAAGCTCAGATCAATTGTTTTAAATATTAATTTGTCATTTAAAGAAACATTTTTGGAGTTACTGTTTACGAGAAAATCTCATAAGAAGATTGGACAAGTCGACATCACCACTTTTTAACATTTCACAAAAAATTAAAATTCGCGTCGTAGCACCAACTGCGTGTGACGTGACACCGTCTTGTTGGAACCACATGTTCTGTATGCATAAGGGTCCAGTTATAGCTATCATTGAAAACCATCATTGGCAATTTTCTGAAACTTCTTGCAGCTTTTTTGTAAATGCTATCGAGTTGGTGCCAAAACAAAGGTTATGAATGCTTTTTGAAACAATATTATTATTATTTTTGTAGAGTAATGTTTGTCAATCCATTGAAACAAAACAGGTTTGCGTAGTTATGCAAATCCAAACAACTTTCTGGCCTTATGTGCGCATTTTAGATACATCCTAAAACTAGTTCCCTCAACAGATTTTGACAAACAGATAGCAGTTTGTGCAGCCGTTATGTTAGGAGTCTAATAACAATGAATATCGTTTCAGGGTGGACACCAAAAGATTCTCCAAATATATGCGATCCAATTAACTATACTATGGCGGTCTGAATTAAAACAGAAGCGCTCAAAGTATAGGAATCGTCACCAAAGAGGAGACCCCACTTTCTGTGTTAATGAAATCCCTTATGGGTTATTGTATAAAAACAAAAGGATCGACAGATCACTAAAACTAATTTTCTCTTCCTATCCCTTTCATTCTTTGGGTTTATATTCTAAAAATGTTCTCTTTTCATTGCAGGCCTACTTCATCAGCTGAGGAAAATGTACCTTCGTCGATATATGAGGCAGAAGAACTTGGTTATCAAAATAAATGTCACATTTATAAAAATGCTTGTCCCGAAGGATTTTTAGATAAAATATCGATTGCTTTATGAGTAGGTACCGCTTTATAAGTGGTGTCTCATCAATTGATTGTACCGTGTAATTGTTTGTGAATTCAATTATTAAATTAAATTAAATTTAATTATTAAATTATGTGAATTAATCTTTTCATATTATTGAGAAGGTATTGTCAATATCAACAAAATGTTCAAATGTATGTGTACATATTTTTTTTTTAATTTTGTGATTAAAAAGTGAATGAATATTTCGGTCATTAAAGGACTTTTATTATATTTTATTTTAAAAATGGTCAATTGAGTAAGTCTAAGGATGACTTGCACCAACTTATTTACTCGCCAATATAGGCATTTTCTAGTGAAGAAATATATTTTATTTATTAAACATATTTCTAAAAATTTAAATCGGCAAGAGAATACAATGTTAACAAAACAAAAAGATTTTGAAATTTACTATTTATTTATCTATACCAGGGGTTACCATTGAAGAGACTAACTTTTGTTTTGACGATCAAGATAAACCATACAGCGACTATTCGGATATGGATTTGTTTTAAGTGCCAGGCTTATGCAAGAAGTCTTATGTTTCCATGATATTAGTGAATTCGCCAAGATAAGCTTTATATGTGGTCACGCCCCAACGTAAGAAAAATCCGATATAGCTAAATATTGCATCTACGAGTTCCTTGACAAAAACTAAAAGCGACTACCGAAGTACGATGCTAAAATCGTGCTGGGAGATTTAAACGCAAAGGTAAATCTTTATCAGTGTTGTCGGAAAACATAGCCTACACGACAACACGTCTGGTAACGGACTTAGGCTAATCGACTTCGCTACGGAACGAAATGCCAGCACACGGTTTCCTCACCTCGATATTTATAAGGGGACATGGTGGTCTCTAGATCAACGAACGATCACCCATATTGATCACATTGCGATTGACAAGGGGAATGCATATCCAGTATATTGGATGTTCCAACATTCCGAGGAGCTAACATCGACTCTTTGCAGCCAAGGTAAGAATGCGGATATCCACCACGCCACAACAATCCAGAAACTCTGTGAAGAAATTGAATGTCGAAAGACTGCAATCGCAAGAGACCGCCAAGACTTTCGCGCAACGCGTGTTCTTTAACCCCTCTGAACTGCGCCAACTGCAGGGATTGCTGGCAGAAGTATTGAAGACGATAAAAACAGGAATGAGAAATACCAAGCTGAAGCCGTGCAAATTGATACCGGATTTGATGGGAGTGATCCAGACTCAGGCAGTGTTTCCAATGAGCTAGATGAATTTGACACAGAATTCGATGAATTGTCTGAGATTCGAGAAAAAAAACACAAAACTTTATCAAAATACTGTTGGGCAGTTTATAAGGCATTGGAAGCTGCAGCTGATAGGTAAACATTAACTTGTCTGGCATAATTGGTAAAATGGATTGATTTGTTTGCACATACATAGAAAAGGCTTCGTTGGTCGATCATGTGTACTAAAGAAAAAAAAAAAAAAAAAAAAAGGGACATAAGTCTTCTCAACATCGCCTACAAAATCCTATCTGCCGTAATATGTGAATGCCTGAAACCGTTTACCGACAACCTGATCGGTCATTATCATTGTAGGCCACGAAAGACCACAACCGATTAAATTTTTACACTTAGGCAGATCCTGGAAAAATTTCAAAAAGTCCAAATCGATACCAAACATCTATTCATCGATTTCAAAGCCGCATACGACAGACATTTAAAGAGACGAACTATACTGAGCCATGGCTAGTTTCGGTATACCTTCCAAAGTCCTCCGTTTGTGTAGGATGACGATGGAGAATTCTCGCTGGTCCATCCGGAAACGACCTCACCGACACATTCGATACCAAAAAAGGATTTAGGCAAGGCGATGCGCTATCATGTGACTTCTTCAATTTGATTCTTGATAGGATTGAGCAAAACCCCCGAGCCTACACCAGAGGCACAATTTTCCAAAAATCGGTGAAACAAAAGCATGTGCGGACGATATTGACAATTGGTAGGACTCAATGCAGTAAATGCTGGTAAGACTAAGTATTTGCTGTCAACACATAAGGATACACAAGATCGATGAATGTACAGAACGTCACCATTGATAGATATAACTACGAGACTTTGTCTACATCAACTCCGTTATTAACTCTGACAACAACATCTAGTCAGAAATTAAACGAAGAATTCGGGCTGTATGCAATTTAGTAGTAAAGCCCTCACTCGAACTACTTAGGTGATCCTATATAAGACCCTGATCAATTTAGTTCGATTCGAGAGGAAACTTCTTCGAAAACCCTTCGGTCCCGTTTACGTTGACGGGCTATGGAGACGAAGATTCAACCATGAACTATATGAGTTCTAGAGCGACATTCCCCTGATCAAAAAACTCTGCATTGAGCGTTTAATATGGCTAGGACATGTAGAACGAATGGACATCAATACTCCGGCTGGCAGAGTCTTCGATTCCCAGCCAGACGTCGGACGTAGTAGAGGAAGAACTCGCCTTAAGTGGCGCGCAGTAGAAACCGACCTCAACGAACTTAGAGTGCGCAACAGGAGGCTGTTAGCTTAGGAACAGGCTAATTGAAAAGCCATCATTGTTGGGTCCAGGTTTATACCGGAATGTAGCGACACTTAAGTAAGTAATTACCTTCTCAACAGCAGTTAGCTTAGGACCGGGCTAATTGGAGAGGCATGTTGGTCGAGGCCCAGGTTCATTTCGTATTCTAGCGTCACTCAAGTATGTATTTAAATTCTCTTAAATCTAAAATTTAACGTTTTGCCAGATAGTTATAAAAGTGTATAGCTGGTAGCTCTCATTTTGGCTGCAAAAATGCGATCCTACGATCTTCAATGATATGTAACTATTTATTTATAAGAATACTTCTCCATATTATGATGGTGAGAATCCGTAAAGCTTTTCAAATTTTAGAAATAGCAATCAAACTTTTTTTTATTATTTACTGCCACACCTATACGAAAGTCTGACAAATCCACTATATTAATCGCCGACCCAATTTCTTTCAGAACATATTTACCCTATTTAATGAAGTAAAATTGCATTTTTTTTTTAACAAATTGAAGCGTCGAATAGATCGGTCGAAAAGAATTATAATTTCAAAAAAGTTATTGCAAAATTGGTAAAATAATGTTTTTAAATTACCTTGGTTACAACAACAACATTGTAAATATACAAAGAAAGATAGCTTTATAGCTTAGCTATCTGTGCGGCGAGTGTCACGTTTGAATGATGGGAGTTAAGCAAAGAAAGAGAGAAAAGTATATGCGCAGGGGTGGGTTGGGTATGGGTAATTGGATAAGTCACATTTTTCTTTCGCTCAGTCGGAGTCCTGTGACTGTCTCCTTCTATTGTATGAATCAGAAATTAAAAAAAGAGAATCATACACAGAGAACTTTTCTATATGTGTATGCGTATAACTCTAATGTAGCTTTAACATAGTGTGGGGTGAATGGTGTGCGTTAAGCGAATTAAGAAGAGAAGGGAATATGCGCACGCGTATTGGTGATTGGATTGGATACGTATACCTACTCTGTCTTTTATAAGTTATAGGTAATCATAATGTTGCCCGAATATTGTACAAAATTGTATTTTCTGTGGTTGCGTTGGGCTATTATTATTGACCTTATTTGTATAGTGTAGCACTATACATAGAGCAGCCACTGAGCCACCTCACCGAAACGAAAGTGTTTGGCGTGTGGGGGCGTGGCGGATGAATGTGTGTCGTGTTCGTTTGTGTTAAGCGAATGAGGGAGAGAAGTTATCCGCAGGTGTGGTTGCATTAGTCTGATGAACGGAAGTACATTTGGCTTCCGGTCATTCGAAGTCGGTTGTATCCTACAGGCGTGAGAGGGAAAGAAATAGAGTTGATTATTTGTCACGTCGCGAAGCCGTACCATACGTACCATTCCGTACCATTTTAGTGCCAATATCTTTCTCTCTTTCCTTCTCATTGCCTTGCCCAGCAAGTTTATCGTAGCGGTGAACTACGCTGGATAATTTGAAGAAGGGCGGTAACTTCGGACCGTTCCTTGCAATCGTTCGAAATTTCAAATCGGAAAGGTATGGCCTTCGTAGGAATGTTTTAGCAGTGAGCAGTGGCATGAAGATATTTTGTTTTCAAATTTAAAAATTATTTTTACTCTTTTTGGTCGCAGGTACCTTACCTTTTCTGCCACATCTGGACTGGACTGGAAGAAGAATGCTATTATTTTATTACTCTTCTATTGTGCGCATTTTGTTATCTCATAGCAAAAAATTAAAAATATTATTGAATAAGAAATATAAAAGTACAGCATGAAAAAAAATTTAATGCAATCTGTTTCATTTCAGTGCTATTTTTGTTTTTTCAACGTTATAGAAGTTAAGAACAATATTAGTTAGTTACTATCTATTCCAAAACTGACACGAATACCTACCTACGATCAGTAATTTTTAAGATTTCTTTATTTAAAGACAGACATTCAAATTCGCTTCAAATCAAACACAGCTACACCAATTTTATTTATCTATATAGTAGATAATGATATAAAAAAATGTGTGGTCGATTTTCGAGCACTGGGCGAACCTAGTATCCATAAATTCACAACTGTCAAAAGAAGCTTCTCGAATTTCCCCCTTTGAATCCGCGATAAATTCTTTGGCGTTTAGTTATAAGGTATAAAGTCAAAAAAATGCTTGTTTGTTTTTTGATTAAGTTTTAACTTAAAACGCTTTATGTATATAATTAGCACAGTAAATATTTTTTTTTATTACGGTAGTAATAAATATTTCGTGGCATCGATATGTTTATTGCATTTGAGTGTAATGCTCTATTTTTCTCTTGTTTTGTCATTTTTAACTTTTTTTAACAGATTTCTACTTAATAAATTGTAATAATTTAAACGATCTATGCTTTTAATGCCAATAAATAAATCGTTATTGCAATGGAAGCTTATAAATATATACTGAAGACTAGTTTCCGATAAAAATATTAATAATTATTATAATATTTGTATCTCTGTTGTTCTGACCTAAAATTTGTAGAGAAAAACAAAATAATAGAAATTTTGATAAACACATATTGGTATCCCACATATTTATGTTATTTTGCAATAAATATTTATAAATATAAATAAATATAAATATTTATTTTACATTTACCAAACCACATTGTTACCAACCGATATTTATTTGTGTAACCAAGATTCAAGGCATGTCAATAGTTTCTAAAATATGTAACAAGCGACGTCTCATAGTATTAGCTGCCGTCTAACTAATTAGCCTACATAGAAAATAGTCTTGAGAACATGAATTATCTAGGTACTGGCGTAATATAAACCGCATCATACAGACTAAACTGGTAAAGATACTAGCACGAATTTATTCAAGAATTAATAAATTGATGTTAATTAATACACCATGAGTCCTAAGCAGTCTAAATACCGACCATGCCATGTTCACTAACAAAATGCAACTTTAGTATCTGTTCTGTATAGACAATGTAAACTTCTTCTACACACTTGACGGGCTGATTTGAAGTTTTCTCTCGAATTCGTTAGCAGTGTCATCATTATTATAGTACCTCGTGAAAACAAAACTACAAATAAAACATGGCAGCTAAGAGGTGTATTTTAATATTTTCTTTATTGTGTGTTAAACAATCGATTTGTCAATATAATACCATTGAACATAGCAGAATCAAACGTGTACCACTTTTAATATTTCCGCCAACTTCACCCACTCGTGTCCAGGTAGGATTCTTATTTAAGATAAGGCAAACAAACCAATTCATATATTTTGCTTGCAGCTTATTTTTGGCATTGGCATTCCCCAAGAAAATCTTGATTTTCAATCCCTTACCAACGGCTGGGTTCTTAAATACGAGTACTTTCTACCATCAAATGCGACCCAGCTATACGTCCCGGCTACTTTGAAAATTGCTGGCAGAAGTATTGAAGACGATAAAAACAGGAATGAGAAATACCAAGCTGAAGCCGTGCAAATTGATACCGGATTTGATGGGAGTGATCCAGACTCAAGCAGTGTTGCCAAAGAGGTAGATGAATTTGACACAGAATTCGATGAATTGTCTGAGATTCGAGAAAAAAAACACAAAACTTTATCAAAATACCGTTGGGCAGTTTATAAGGCATTGGAAGCTGCAGCTGACAGGTAAACATTAACTTGTCTGGCATAATTGGTAAAATGGATTGATTTGTTTGCACATACATAGAAAAGGCTTCGTTGGTCGATCATGTGTACTAAAGAGTATTTGTGAAACAGCTGGGACACCATTCCATTACCAAAATGGTCTTTTCGCTGAATTGATGCACATCATTTTGACGTAAGATGTTATTTCTAATGGTTTTATCGATAAATGTCAAATAATTTTTTTTTTATTGCAGCCCATCAGCATCAGTAGATGAAATATCCGCTCATTCAGATAATGAATATTTCCAGGCAGAATTTTTGGGGAAATCTGGAGCACCATGTAATACAGTATTTAAAGATTGTGAAAGATCTTTGATGGATATATTTACGAATATATTAGATGTGAGTGATGATTTGCTACACATTTTTAAATAAGTTATATGTGTGTTGATATGATTTGTATTTTCTATTCATTGATTCTTGTTGATACGAGTTTTATGACATAGTAAATAAAAGGTCCAACACGACTCGGGAAAAAATTCCCAGGAATGTAGAGTATTCTGTTTGACATGGCGTTTGTAGAAATCCAATTCCACTATTTGGTGGAAGTGTAATTTTATTGAGTTGTTCTGAAAAAAAATAGTTATGTTTTTATTTAAAATATACTACTCAAAACAAAATCGGGCCCAACCAAGATTTAGGCGAAGCTTTTAATTGTAGAGTTGCATATCTATTACCCCTTTTCAATGCTCTCAAGAACATTTTTACCGTTGCCTGCAAGTGTGTAGAGAAAATAAGCCCATAGCTTACTCATGATCTGTGCGGACATTATTAATGACGTTTTCCATTGGTAAATCTGGATTTTGATCCGAAATTTCATCTTTTTTGTTACTAATGGAACATAATTTCAGATTGTTGTAATTCCGTGACTATAAATTTAGTGTCGGTTTAGTTGTCAAGTTTCCAGAAACACAGAATGTTTGTTTTTCATTTAATTTATATTTTAAAGCTTATTGCTACAATTTTAATGGTTAATAATAGTTTTTTACAGCCGAAATAATCTTAAATCAAAACGAAAATCACTCTTGTCAAACTGACAGCTCTCATTTGTATTTGTGTTAGTTCAAGGAGGGGTTAATCTACAGAAAAAATCCAGATCTGCAAAACTGATCTGAGATCATTAGGTAAAAAAAATCAATTTTTTTACCTAATGAAACACAACAACTGTCAAAGTCGATCTTTTGACAGAATTAGATCAAAAAAGGATTATTTTTTTACAAATTGAAACTCCATCACATATTAAACGACTTGGTTAGTCTTTTTTTGTTTTGAGTAGTTTATATAGTAATGGGTACCTACTATTCCATAGCGATAATGTTTAATAAGTAGCGAAAAAAAAATGTTTAATAAGTAGGTTTATTGAAAATACACTAGTTTTACACTAGCTTTACACTAGCTTAAATTTAGTAAAAACCGTTTGAGTAGGTCATAAGAAAATAAAATCTTTTATAAATGTACAAAAACATCCGTTTTTTATATTATATATAAAATCTTAATTAATATAATGAGTTTGTTCCAGATAATGGTATTTCTTCATAAATCGTTTGGTATATTCGTGATATAACATTCATATACCATATGCTAAAAAGAGCCTTTTAGTTTTGTTTTTGTAGCAAAAAAACAATTAAACTGTTGTAGCAAGATCAAAATATTCCCAAATTCCCTTCATTACTTTTTGAGACGTCCCGTTATTCTTTCTACCTTGTGACAAAAAAAACTTGATATGCACATATGTTTCAAATCCCCGCACTAAGATATTCACAAAATTTGACTAAATTATTTGGTTCCAAACTGAATATGCCGCATTCCTACTCAACTCCATAGAATCTGAGCTTAAAAATTTAATCAAAATCATTGAGCCGTTTTCGAAAAATCGACATTTGGAAAAAGATGCATCAAAATATACCATTAAGTAACCGTTTTTAAAAAAATCTGGCTAGGTATATAGTCATATTCAGAATATCCATTTCACACTACATAAAAATTTTCATTTAAATTAACGCGGTCTTTTTCGAGAAATCAGTCGTTTTCAAAAGAAACACTGCTTATGTCATCTTATTCTAAATACTTGTAAAAGCTTAGTTATTGGGTGGTTTTATTTTTGAGCTAGGACTCCAATTCCAAAAATCGCTCCTTGGGACCACTAAAAATACCTATCGCCTAGATTTGTGTTAATCAAGGACTCCAGACTGCAGATATCCATTTTTTTAATAAGTTTTTTCACTTGGAAAATCTCAAAACATGAGAATTTGTAAAAATCTCAACGTCGATTTTTTACGCAATCACAATACGTCCCTATATTAAATTAAAGACCAAGTCAATGCAGTCAAATTGTAGGCAATGCGATTGTAATTATGAAACCTTGAGTTTTCACCTAGTTTATGCCTACCAACTACGACTCCAAACCTTTTTGTGGCGACCGCTGAGTGACTAGAACCTTGAAAGAAGATAAGTTTATTTAATCCTTGTGTAAAGTCTCGGTGAAAGCAGATGAGAGCCGTTCGAAGATGTGTCATCAACTCACCAATACAGCAGCTACAGAATTCCTAAGAGGAAATCAACGCTGGCGGTACAGCCCCAGCTAGGATGGACAAAATGTACATATTCGAGCAACAAGCAACAAGATATTACGGAATCTGTCCGGAATACGATGTTAAAATCGTACTAGTGCAGTTCATCGTAGAAATCCGTAAGGAAAACATCTTCGGTGGGTTAGTTGGAAATCTAAGTCTCCACGAAACGACAATAGATAATGGCTGCCGACTAACAGACTTCGCGGCAGCAAGCAACAGGTACTGTTGTCAGCAGCGCTAGGTTCCCACGACTTTGGATTGATCAAAGCAATCTGGCGATCTCCAGATGGTCAAGCCGCCAACCAAATCTATAACGTGCTCATAGAGGTACATGCAACATCCTGGATGTACACACATTCAAAGGGGAAACGTCGACTTTGATAATTTCTTCGTGGCAGCCAAATTCAGAGCCCGGCTGTCAAACTAGAAAAAGCTACGAATGGTGAAAAAATGAGACATAACATCTGTCGGCTTAGTTAACCGAATACAGCCAGAGTCTAAAAACACCAACTGATTGAGACTCTAGCCGCTGTGCTGATACCAGTGGTTACGGCTTCCCAAAATCATTAAAAACGATGGCGAAACTGCTAACAGCCACCATAGAAAACATGTTCGTGGTATGATGATATTTGCAATGACCAAAAGAGACAACAGAACAGGCACATATCAAGAAGCTACAACGCAAAATATGAGCCGCACGGGAAAAGTATTGAACCAGGAGAATGGAAGTAAAGAAAATCCTGCGTAGAAATAAAAGAGAGCACGCAGCCTCGTAGTTCAAGGAAAACAAAGAGTTGCCACAAGAAGCCAAACCCACCCCCAGTCAATAAAGATGAACTGATGCACAACGAGGCAGCGGATTCTGATAGACTACCACCAGAACTCTTCAAATGCGACCGTGTGTATGCACCGAACCATCAGGCCAAATGACCGCCGCGACATCGGGGGCACACCTCCATCCGATGGTCCAAATTTTCGATGACGCTGAGGCAGAATTGAGGTTATATGCCGTTAATGTGCCGAATTATCTCATCCTTAAGCTCTTGAATTATTGCTGGCTTATCGACTTATACCTTCTCTTTCAAATAACCCCAAAGAAAGAAGTCCAATGGTGTCAAATCACATGATTTTGGTGGCCAATTAACATCGCCACCACGTGAGTTAACACGGCCATTGAATTTGTCGCGCAAAAGAGACACATATCGTCCATATTCATATCTTCGGGCCATAAAAAGTTCGTTATCACATCACGATAGCAAACACCATTCACAGTAACTGCCTGACCGGGCTCATTACGTACGTTGGTATTTCGACAATCACTCTTGGATTATCATTCGCCCAAATGCGGCAATTCAGCTTATTGACGAATTCACAGAGGTAAAAATGTGCCTCATCACTGAAGATGATTTTCTTCGAAAACAGATCATATACTGTTGCCATTCCTTGCCACCATTCTGACCATTGAAGAAGATTGAAATGGCCAAGAGGCTTTAGTAATTGCAAATCTTAATGCATAATGTTCATCGAAGATGAGCCTGAGAGGTGCAATCGATGGGCACAGCGACGAGTTGAGGTGGACTGCTCATCAGCCACACTATATCGAAAAGCAGCAATATTTTCTTCAGTACGAGCTGTACGAGCAAATACTGGTGTTTTCACATCTCCTACATACCCGGTTTCCTCAAATATTTGCTCGTTTTTTCCGATTGTACGCACATTTGGGCGATTAAATTGACCGACAAAATCACGAAGTGTACGATATGCATTTTGATTTGAACGCCCATTTTCATAATAAGCCTGAATAACCTTAAAGCGTTGCTAGATTGTGTATCTTTCCATGGTTCAAATTGACTTAGTCTGAAATTGAGAAGTGTCAAATGAAACGCAGAAAAAAAAATTGAAGTTTACAAACGTGTCTTCCGGCCGGGCAGATCGACCATAGCCCAAATGTTTACACTGAGGAATTCCTGGGAGAGACCAACGTATTTCAAGTCAAGATACCATCTTTTCATTGATTTCAAGGCTTTGTATGATAGCATCCATCACCTAGATCTTATAAATCGGTGGCGTAATTTGGGATGCCATCAAAACGCCATGCAATGTTCAATGTTCAATCACAACTATTCCAAATATGTACCGGATTCCGACAAAGAGATTCTCGACTCCTATGCTGGAGCAGATAGTCGATACGCATTATCTGCTCCAACAAGATAGTTAATGGAGAAGGTTCCATCTTCAACTAATCCGTACAGTTACTGTGATACGCAGATGACATGTTAAAGCACAGCTATTTCTATAGGCACTTTTGAAATGCATATTTTTCGTCGAATAGTTGGCTTCGAATCGTAGCCTTCAGATTTAGGTCGACAAGCAAGACCAAACATCCGACTTAAGCATCAAGCGATCGCGGATGTCAGAGCGCTTCGACTGAACAACTGGCAGCATCGTGCCTAGGATCGAAGACGATAAAAAGGCTGCCTTGTCTCTGGCAGAGAACCTCAAACGGAAATGATCACAGAACTTCAATTTTTATTAAAAAAAAAAAAAAATCAATTATTACCTTTAACATTAGTTAGTTTTATCTAATCATAACATTATATTCCACGGTGTGCTTATTAGTGTGTCATCACTGTATATAACGAGTGCATACTTTTCAAGAGCACATAACTACTTACTGTCTTAACTACCGTAATTGCAAACCATCATTTGTTTTAGCAACTTACTTAATAATTATCACATATGAGCGATATGTTAAATTATTTCTCAAGAGCGAACTACTGCAAATTCCCGTCAATCAGTAGAAAGCATCCAGTCATGATGTTAGTACGTTTATTGGTTTTTCTTCCGCTTCTTGGCACTCCTACTGCGCCTCACGGAATAAGTAAAAGGTTCTTGTTATTCCCCCGTCAGGCACCTACCAGATATCAAGTCAGTAAATACAATTGAAAAACAGAAACCAATCAAAATTATTTTCAAATTTAGTTTATTGCTGGTATCGGTATTCCGGCTGATCTTGAATATGAGTCTCTGACTGTGGGATATGTTCTAAAAGCTATGTTCTTCCTGCCATGGAACGCAACAACATTTAGAAAAAATCCGTTTATTCCTGAATATCAACGATATTTACATACGGCGCAGGAGCTGCAGCATAAGATAACCCGCTGGAGTGTTTACGCCACAATTGAGACCATAATTGATAAGTAAGTTAATAAGTGATTCAATTTTTGGCAAACGATTTAAAACGAGATTTGTTTGAATTCAAACATTTGGTAGTTAATATAGGTTTATCAATTTTATTTACAAGAAGAATTTTAAAATTTTACATTGATATAAATTTGGTTACATTCAATGTTTACGCAGGTATGGATTTAACGGTCAGAAATGTCTCTTACTAGCAATTTGTGAAACCAATTACTTAAGATTCACGAAGAAAATCTCGATTTTAGGAGAATTGCTTCACATCCTTTTAAGGTGAGCCTTTAAAAAATCTGAATTAAATAAACATTAACCTCTCAAATTGACAGTCCTTCAACTTCGTATGATACTATTTCTGAAAAGAATGCAATTGCGTATTTTCATGCTGAAAAATATGGGAAAATGGGACAATGTAAACATTTTCACTGCGATTTTCCAATAATGAAAATAATGTCGGTTATTTATTAATTATGTTTTTTTAAGGACTGACGTAATAAATTTTAACAAAAATTCGCAACATTGTCGTATGATTTAATTTAAGATGTAATTCCATATCATTTATCTCATAAAGGTAACAAAGTTTATTCTTTCGGTACAATTGTTGACTATATAAGTAAGGGTTGTTTTTTTAGAGGTATAGAACTTCGATTTGAAATAAAACACAAGAAATTCGTTGTTATGTCCATCAATTTGGCTCGAATAAAGCCAAGTCTAGAGGTCCAATTTTCAAACTTTTTCGAGCATTTGGTGCCTTATGTCGGCAATAACGCCACGAATGTTAGCTTCCAAGTCCCTAACAATTTTGGTTTGTTGGCGTAGACGAACGACTTCATATATGCCCAAAGAAAATAATCCAATGGTGTCAAATCACACGATCTTGGTGGCCAATTGACAGGTCCATTCCGCGAAATTATGCACTCATCGGATTTTTCCTTCAATAAATCGATTGTGACATGCGCTACGTGGCCTGTAGCGCCGTCTTGTTGGAACCGCATCTCATCTCATTCATGCCATCCAATTCGGGAACAAAATGGTCGTTTATCATGGAACTATACCGGTCTCCATTAACGGTAACTGACTCTCCAGCATAATTTCGGAAGAAGTATGGTCCAATGACTCCACCAGCCCATAGAGCACACCAAACAGTCAGTTTTTGTGGATGTATGTCGTCTCAAGGGTCTCATGTGGATTCTCTTCACTCCAAATGCGGCATTTTTGCCTGTTGACGTAGCCATTCAATCAAAAATGAGCCTTATCACTGAACAAAATTTTACGATGAAAATCAACATCGAGATCAATCTCATTTTTGACCCATACAACAAAATCACGACGCATTGCATGGTCTCCCGGCTTTAATTCTTGCACAAGCTGGATCTTGTAAGGTCGTAAGCCAAGATCTTTGCGCAAAATCTTCCATAAAGTTGATGAACAAATATCCAATTGCTATGCACAGTGGCAAATCGGTTCATTCGGGTCCTCTTCAACACTTTGCTCTGCAGCGGCAATTGTTTCTTCGGTTCGTACTGTCTAACGTCTCTGCGGATGCGTATCCATGGTTAACCGAATTAATTGCTCTGATGGACGATTATGTCGAACATAAAATGAACGGAGCTTGCGGTAAGCTTCGCGAACTGAACCATTATTTTCGAAATAAATTTGCACGATTTGCAAGCGTCAACATGAACAGGTTGACGTTCATTATGAAATGGCAAAAAAAATTGAACATAAATAACATTTGACCACAAATGACAGCTTTATCTCTATTTGAAAATCCAACCTCTATAAAAAAAAAACACCCGATAGATTAGCTAATAAGGGTGTCTTTCTCATGGCAAACGAAAAATTTATTAAGAATATTCTATTTTATCTCGTGGATTTAGATAGGTTTCAAAAAGATCGTCATATTCGAACGACTGGTATCGATCTGCCTGGCAACGGGTGATTGATTGCCACTGCGATCCACATCGACGCGCGTTTATTTTTGGAGTCATCCAGCTAATGAGCTAGGACTAGAATCAGCAAACTTGCTGTGTTAACTCGAAGTCACCTCTGGATTTAAATTTACTAAAAAAAACTACTTTCCCGCACAATTACCAAACATTTGTGCATACACAAACAATAAAGTGTATCTAGAGTCAAGTTTAATGCGTGGACCATACTATCTTAAGTTCGACAATCCTCTCATTTCCAAAACTTCGAACCTTATTTGGTAATAGTTTTTACCGCATTCTGGAAATTGTATTCTGACGTTTCTTTTCTCCTTTTAACCAACATTTTGTGTTAAAACAAATTTTATGAACTTTAGAACCGGAATATCCAAAAATATTTCAATTTTTAATTTTAGTTTTCGCAGAAAATCACTTTTTAGTTTTCACTGATCAAGATTAATTTTTGTGAAGTAATGATTGTCATTCCATCAAACTGAAACGGAATTTTTCAACAATACTTATAAGGAGCTATGGGGGTGACAGGTCAATTCCATCATGTATTGTGTTCCAATGATATTGTTCAATGATAGCTATAACTCGACCCTAACGCAGTTGAGACACGGCCTAAGTATGTGTTGGCGAATATATCTAAATTTAGCTATCAATATGTTGTTATAAAATATGTATCTAAATTAAACTATTGTATCTTAACCTAAATGTTATATCAATGCCCCATACAACACTGAACTATAAACATAAAATGACATATAAATTTTACATTCAATACAATAACTCAAAACTCATATTTATATATGAATGTAGGTAACAAAGAACAATGTTAACATTAATTCGAAATAACGAAATATACATGTTATAACGTTTCAACTACCGTGGCTTAATTTTACATTTCATAGCGCTCCATACTCCACCTATTGAACGTGCTCTTCTCAAATGTCAACAATATACCATGTATCTCAACCTTACATTTCTACAACGCAGTCATACCAACTCTCAAAATGAAAAAAAATTAAATGACTTGCCCCTGGTTCACAGAAATTCCGATTTTTTTTCAGTGAAAAGTCATTTCAAATCACGTTTTACGCGTATCAAGACCGGTCAGTGTGTAGATTTTCATTGATTGTTGCATATTCTAAGTGAAATATTTTTTTTTTAAAAGAAATCAGTGAACAAATATATTCAATGTAAGTTATAAATATATTAAAACTTGTTACCTCTTTTATTAATTATTATTTTGAAGAAAAAAATCGTGTTAAATGATAACCTCAATTTGTTAGTGCAGATCATTCTGGAATCTGTCACTCTGATAAGAAAAAAGTCGGCATTCGTTATTTCTCAATTTCTCCTTCTCAATAACCCTAAATGCTAATTGAAACGACAATATATCTTAATAAAGAATTTATTCCTTTAAAATTCAAAAATTCGATACAGGATAGCTAAATCTGTGTTCAATTGTCTATTAATTAATTTCACTTGAAGTTATGAAATACCCTACACCGAGTACAGAGTAAAAACATGTGCTGCGGTAATTTGACCATGTCATGTTGTGTTCATTTAAATATTGGATGCTGGTTGATATTTTAAGTAAATGAGATAGACCTTAAGTCTAAAGGGCAATACAGTCTATTTTGCAGCTAATTTCATTTAGTGACATGTCGATTGTGACAAAATGACAATCGGTTAATATCTTTCAGAATACCATTTTATGTATATCGAGTGGAGTTATATAACACTGGAACAGAAGAGTTTTGTTGTGTAATATTTAAAAATGTTTTATTGAAAGTATACCCAGTGATTGACTCTTTCATTAGTTCTGCTCTAAAAAACATGGTTTCCATTGATAGTTTAGGATCTTCTCGCTCATGTTGGTTTCAAAAATGCCGAGTGAAGGTGTAGATTTCAAAATGTAGACGTCGGTCGATTGATAATGTATTTCATTTTTGTAAATCAAATTTTGAGAACTGCCTATTTGATGTCACGGTTTTGATAACAAAAGTCCAAGCCATGCTTAGATAAAATTTCCAATTATTTGGCTATCTATAACCTCACGTGACATATTGACCTCCGTTATCTTGATAACAAATATTTACATAGCTGTCAGTTATCCGCTCGTCTTTGATATATTCTCTTGAAACCCTTTACAGACGTTTAATTTCGCTGTTGGGAACTTTTTTTTATTATCCATGTTTGGTTAGGTTTTATCTCGCTATAAGGGATTACGCAGTACAAGCTGTAATATCACATTGATTTTGGAGACTGTCCCACTTTCCTGATATAAATCATTTTATCATTTTTTCACTTTTTACTAAGATTTTCAAAAAGCCGGCTTTAAGGTGATGCTTCTTTTTATTTGAGAAGGTCGAAACCTTCCTTTAATTCGCCTGTACATCTTAAAGCAAAAGTCATTTACATTGGGCCTCCGCATATGAGATGAATATTTTGGTATGAAACCGCTTTTGTGTGCTAGAGGACTGAGGTTAACGGAGAGAAAATGGTTGAAATTCTTTAACCGAGTTTTTGCGGTAGAACAAGGTTGAAAACCAACACTAACGCATTTTTAATCATTTAAGGACTGCCAATTTATTTATGTCGTTCGGCTCTAATACGCCGAACCGAACAGACAACACCAATGTTGTTGTAACTCAGCCAAACCTAAGAGCTTTTGATAGATATACTAACACAATGATAAGAGGCTCATGTATACAGTTTTCTTCTGCCGGCATATTCATTTCGTGTGCGCTTGGCCAGAGTTAAATTCATCTCATGTGCAGAGGCCTATTAAAATCAATTCTTGTTGTGTGCTTGCAAGTTTGTTTTTCTGTTTCCGCATCTCTCAAATGCACTTCCCCAAGATGCTTACAGCTAACTCTGATCTTAAATGGCTGGAGGGTTTGTATAAAATATCTGACATATACGGTTTGTACAGGGCCTCAAGGCTAGCTTCACACGTGTGTGCTTAGTGTTTTTTTTTTTTTTTGCCAACAATAAGCGGACCTCTTGTTTATAGGCAAATCCAAACAGCAAAATTGAAAAGCTTCTCATGTTGCTGCACTCGGATGTTTGTCATACCTTTGTAAGTGGTGGAGCAGTGAAAAAAAATTAGGTGTTGTTACTTTCGGTAATTGAACCAGCGACAACGCGCTTTAGTTACCCCAAAGTACTGAACCCGCGCTGGAGGTTGTGTATTGTTGCAAATAAAATATCTTTCTAGCGCCGCTGTTTTGACAGTAGAGGTTGGAGATGACATAGATGAGACATCTAGTCATTTGATAGCCGCTTAACCTCTTGATCTCTTTAAGCGCCGTCCGTAAGTTCGGAATAGAAATCTCTAAAATCAGCCCCAAAGGGGTATCCGTCGGAGCGGAAAATTCTCCGAAATTGTACGATTCGGAGGATTTTAGCTTCGAGGTATTCTTCCAAAAAGCTGTTGGGAATATTTCTCCGACATTTTGTAACGCATCCCGGTGAATTGCGTAGAAGTGCGATCAGGGGCATTTTTCGTGCAATTTTTGACAACTAAGTGCAATTCTTTTTCCAATTTTCGCCAAAACACAAATTCTTTACGCAATTTATTCACAAATTGTAATGAAGTGATCTTATTTTTCCGATATTACGTATTATTACGTATATTACGTTATTACGTATTATTTAATTAGTTTTCCTATATTTTGGCGACATGGATACAATCATATACACCCAGGATTAATCATACCTAAACTGGTTACCTTGTAGAAAAACTTCTCAACGTCAATCAGACAGGTGTCCGTCCATTTAAGCTATTAATCGAATCGAATACCCTATTTACATTGCGAAGAATTGGCAACAGAGGCACTCAATCCGCTCAGTTTGTATTTGACACCTCATCTTTGAAAGACAACATCTCAAGGAAATTATCAGTTATTCTCTCACAACACTCTCCTTACAGCAATACCACTATCTCCGTTCCGTATCTCATTTATCCTCATCCAATGATTTCGCTAATTGTTATCTCTATTACAGATGTATCGCCTACCAGCAACTCTTTCTCGCCTGTCTGTTGCACGCCAGTATGCCGTACGTCAAATGTCCAAGGACGTTCGATTCGGCGCCGAGGTCCGTGCTCTTATGCTCCAGGGTGTCGATGTTTTGGCTGATGCTGTCGCCGTAACAATGGGACCAAAGGGTCGCAATGTTATCATTGAACAGTCATGGGGTTCACCCAAGATCACAAAAGATGGTGTCACTGTGGCCAAATCAATTGAATTGAAAGACAAATTCCAGAACATTGGAGCCAAACTGGTGCAGGATGTTGCAAACAATACAAATGAGGAGGCTGGTGATGGTACAACTACCGCCACTGTATTAGCTCGCGCTATTGCCAAGGAGGGTTTCGAGAAAATCTCCAAGGGAGCTAACCCAGTTGAGATTCGTCGAGGTGTGATGATTGCAGTTGATTCGGTTAAGGACAAGTTGAAGGCTATGTCCCGCCCAGTAAGCACACCCGAAGAAATCGCTCAGGTTGCAACAATTTCTGCCAACGGCGATATTGCTATTGGAAACCTTATCAGCGAGGCAATGAAAAAGGTGGGCAGGGATGGTGTGATCACTGTAAAAGATGGCAAGACCCTGCACGATGAATTGGAAGTTATTGAGGGCATGAAATTCGATAGAGGTTATATTTCACCATATTTCATCAACTCTTCGAAGGGTGCTAAAGTTGAGTTCCAAGATGCTTTGGTTTTGTTCTCCGAAAAGAAAATCTCATCTGTCCAATCGATTATTCCCGCTCTTGAGCTGGCAAATGCCCAACGCAAGCCCCTCGTGATCATTGCTGAAGATATCGATGGCGAGGCTTTGAGCACATTGGTGGTCAACCGTTTGAAGATTGGTCTTCAAGTAGCAGCTGTTAAGGCACCTGGTTTCGGTGACAACCGTAAATCTACTTTGACCGATATGGCTATTTCATCAGGTGGTATCGTATTTGGCGATGATGCCAACTTGGTAAAATTGGAAGATGTTCAAATTGGAGACCTCGGCAAGGTTGGAGAAGTTGTCATCACAAAGGATGATACACTTTTGCTGAAGGGCAAGGGCAAGAAGGAAGACATTGATAGCCGTGTGACTCAAATCAGGGACCAAATTGCGGATACCACATCGGAATACGAGAAGGAGAAATTGCAAGAACGTCTGGCACGTTTGGCATCTGGTGTTGCACTTTTGCGTGTTGGCGGTTCAAGTGAGGTTGAAGTGAACGAGAAGAAGGATCGTGTCCATGATGCTTTGAATGCCACCCGTGCTGCAGTTGAAGAAGGTATTGTTCCCGGAGGTGGCACTGCCCTAATCCGTTGCATTCCCACATTGGATGGCCTTAAGGGAGCCAATGAAGATCAGGTAATAACACACATGACTTATCCGCAGTTGTTTCAATTAATTAGAATTCTTTTTACAGAATATGGGAATTGACATTGTTCGTCGTGCCCTCCGTATGCCATGCATGACAATTGCCAAAAATGCTGGCGTTGATGGCGCTATGGTTGTCGCAAAGGTTGAGGTCAAGGATGGCGATTTCGGTTACGATGCATTGAAGGGTGAATATGGAAATCTTATCGAAAAGGGTATCATCGATCCCACCAAGGTGGTAAGAACCGCCCTGACTGATGCCTCCGGTGTTGCTTCCCTCCTGACAACAGCTGAAGCTGTAGTGACTGAAATGCCTAAAGAAGAATCCGCCGGTGGTATGCCTGGTATGGGAGGCATGGGCGGTATGGGTGGTATGGGAGGAATGGGTGGAATGGGCGGTATGATGTAAAGAAGTGATTAATTTGTTAGCTCATCACTGCTTTTAGATAATAACTGTAAATCTTTTCGTTAATTTTTTTTTTATTACAAAATTCCGTTTCTTTTATTATGTTACTTCAATTATTATATACATATTATATATGTAAAATAAAGCATTTTCGTTGTACTGACTGCCGAGATGAACAGTTTATCAAATAACTTGCATTACATTCATTAACAGATTAAACCATTTCGCTGGGTGGACTCAGTACAGGGGATAAGCTTAAAAAATAGTTTTTAGTTACCTGTTAATTTGAGAAAACCGTGTCTTAAAAAACCTGTTAAATTGCATTTACCTTTTCAGGTTTTTTAATTTATTGCGTATGTTATCGTGTTACGGGGAAATAAATTAAAAATTTGTAAAAAAAAAATAAAGTTTGGTCTCCTTTTTATTATTGTTTGCAATGCCCAATTCATGAGCAGCGCTGACAGAAGGTCAAGAAAAAATTTCCACAGTCAAAAAAGATTTTTAATTATGGTCGAGGATGAGTTCAACAGGATAACGGATTCACTCTTTAAGCCCAACAACTTCCTTGCTGTATAAAAAAATTGTTGATTGAAATATGATTAGGATCCCATCAGATGAACAACATGCAAAAAACGTCAACGGATAAGGACCTTCATGTGTGAATTCTGTCAAAAGAATAAAATGTAGTTTTCATAAATGTACTACAATTTCTATACGATATAGGCCCATATTACGATTGTCGATGGATTTTCGACTCGCAGTGTGTCAACCGAGATTGTCTAGGACAATCTACATAGATCTTTATTATTGTGAATGCAAATCGCTTCGGCAGTTGATTTTTTTAGATTTTTTTAAAGAATCAATAGATGGTATTTACATACATATTGCATTAAAAATGTTGCTAACATAATATAAAACATAAGTTGCATTTGTTGAATTGGAGGATTGACGACTCGGACGAGAAAATCACGAAATTTTAAGCAGACAACAGATGTGTTTATGGTTTTAAAACTTTTCATAAGTCAGGTTATAGTTTCAAAAATTTTACGTACATTTAAACATAATAGTTAGAAATATATGTGTTCCTAATGTTGTCATTCGGCGTCAGAAGTTGAAAACAAGGCAACCCGTAAGCACTTACAGAATGTATATCTTCGTGAATCTGTAACTTGAAGCTGAATGGAGGGCACCTTCATGCAAGAAATATATCTCTTTTTTGACAGTCATACAAGATACGCATTCTGAGCGATCCTTTACTTGATCTCTGGTTATCGACCACATCTTCATACAAATGAAAAACTCGACAATCGACCAACGATATATAATATATCAATTGTCAAGCTTTTCTTTGTTTCTGAACTTAACACGAACAAATAGATAGCATTGTTATCGTATAGTGTTCCATTTACGCACACGTACCATCTGCTCTATTTCATCATAGGTGTCCCGAAAAGGGTGCAGTTATGGCTAACATTAAAAATGTTCTTTTACTTCTTGCACCTTTTTTATAAGTTCAAACATTGCTGAGTTAGGCGTCAAAACAAAGTTTATGAATTTTAGAACATTATTATCCAAAAATATTTAAATTTTTAATTATAGTTTCCGCAGAAAATAAAAATAAAATACAAACTTTTGGCGCAACTAGGCTCTTTAGTACCCAGAGTCGCAATTTCTCGCAACCATTCATGTGTGCATGTATACTTCTCGCACCTCCTGTTTTATGCCGACTCCTAACGGCGAATTTGAGATAAGCATTTCTTGGAAATTGATACTACTTGGGTGATTTGTCAGATCAAACACGAGAGAAGGGCCAGTGAAAAATCATTTGGGTGTTGCGACGGCCGGAAATCAAACCTAGACCATATCTGCGCGGTAGTTCATCGCACTAACCATCGCGGCACTGAGCTCGTCGGCAGCTATAGGAATCTTTTGAAAATTCAGTTTCATTGGTGTGGAATGACAAACATTACTTCACAAAAATAAATCTTGATAGTTAAAAAATAAAACTTGATTCATTGCGAAGACTTTAACTGAAAATTAAAATGTTTTGTCACTGTCACTTTTCATAGAAAGAAATAATGAAAGAACGCTATAAAATGTACAACAACTAACAACTTCAAGCTGAAATGACAGCCCATAGCATAGAAAGCAATTGACTGAGCAATAGATAGCAAGAAATAAATAGATAGCAAGACTATTTTGTCCAATAAGCACGCTCTTTTTCTGCTTGCCAAATGTTTTCACTTGCAAAGATTGCTGGAACAATTATTAATAAAAAAAATGTTCCAACGAATGCTTTTATCTACTACCACTTAACAACAAACAACAACAGTTGGAAAAACGTTTACAAAAAAACAATGTTTTTCTATTGTATTGCGGGGCAAAGAACTTAATGAAATGGGATTGTTTTCTTTTATATTTTATTTTTTTTTTATTCCGTACGATTTGGGCAAAAACATCGTTTTTCTGTCAAATGGGCGTGGCATTTTAGCTCAAAATATAAGACCCTCAAAGTGGTGGCAAGCAGTCGGGAGAACAGATAGACATAGGAATGGCTCAACCACCTCAGCTATCGATTCCGAGTCGATCCAAACAATTTAGGATAACCTTATTTATTTCTCTTACAAACTTACCCTCGTATTAATAAACCCTGATTAGTTTATAAATGTTTCTCCCAAAAGAAACACTCGCGCAGATGTCAAAAGTATGTAAATGATTAGCTAATCAGCCTTTATATTATTACGTGGGTTAATAGCAAGACTCAAGACTAATGGCCGTGTTCCGGGTTTTAGATTTCCTTAGTTAACTTTGCCGATACACAGTTCTCATTGGTCAATCGACCATGTCACGTGACTAAAAATGTTCGATTAACCAATGAGAATAGTGCATTGGCAAAATTAACTTCGTTAAACTAAAATCTGGAACACGGACAATATATCCCCATAAGGGATACTTCAATGTCAAAAATAACATATTCTGACAGATGTATTATTTGTATGATTGCAAACTCATTGAAAATGTTTAAAAATTGATTGCAAATCGTGTGCAAGTGCAAATGAGAGGAAAACAAATTATAAATAAAAGTATTGAGAAAAGTCAGAAAAAAGAAGTACATAATTATCTACTACACGAAAAAAAAACTGGTTAATAATAGTTTTTAACAACCGAAATAATCTTAAACCAAATCGAAAATCACTCTAGTCAGACTGACAGCTATCATTTGTCTTAGCTATCATTTGTAGCAGTACGATGTGAAATATAAATTAAATCAAAAACAAACATCCTGTGTTATTGGAAACTTGACAGCTACACCGTCACTAACTTGACAGACACAAACCAAAACAATACAACCACAGAAAAAAATCATTAGGGTTCTATTGGTAACAGAAAAGATCAAATTTCAGATTAAAAACCAGATTTACCAATGGAAAACGCCATAACGACAATTTATATTTCACATCGTGCAGGTACAGTTTTAAGGTAAATAATAGTTTTTCACAACCAAAAAAATAATAAATCAAAACGAAAATCACTCTAGTAAAGCTGACAGCTATCATTTGTATTAGAGTTGGTGCAAGGAGGGGAATTCTCTCGAAAAATCCAGATCTGCGAAATTGATCTGATATAAAAAAAATTCAATTTTATCGTCCAATGGAACACAACAGCTGTCAAAATCGTTCTTTTGAGAGATCTAGATCCAAAAAAAGATTGGTTTTTTACCAATGGAGAACGCCATTAGTTAATCAGCGTGTATTCACTCTTTATTTCAAATACACTAGCTTAGTATTTAAAAAAAGAAACATAATTTGTGTTTCACTTTGAACAAGTTACATTTTATATATTGCAATGTAATAAATCCAAAAATCCGTTTCCTACATATCGTTTTGACATTTTAATGAAAGAGACAACTTGCTTGTGAGGAAGATAGTTTCCCAAAAACTCTGTTGGATAGGATACAAATGTGCAAACCTAACTTAAGGGCCGCCCAGAATGCGTATCTGTATCTTGTATCGCTGCCAAAAGAGAGATACATTTCTTGCATGAAGTTGTGGGCGGCCCTTTTAGATTAAAAGAGAAATTATTACGAGTTCGCCATTTGAGTACGAACGGTCTCTGACCGATGTGTAAACACAATATAACCTTTACAATAAAACCTTCTTTGTTGACATTGACATCCTCCCCCACAAATAGTCAACCTACTCTTTTAATGAATGATCTCAAAAGTCTCTGTATAAACAACCATTTCGTATCTATCTCATTCGTTCAAATGACTCGTTATACTGACTCCATTCGCAACTTTGAAATTGTGCTAAAACGAAGAAATATTAATTGTACTAAAAGATAAGAAACATGGCCGCCATGACCTGACTTCTTTCGAGACTTTTACGAAGTGATTTATCTGTTGCTTCTAAATACTAAATGAGTGAATTATAATTACAATTTAAATATTCTATTAATTAAATCATCCAGTTTTGGATCAAGTTAATGTTTGTATACACTTCTGTCTCGTTTCCCTAATTGATAAAAAAACATTAATGAAAGCGTCGTGTCATAGTTTTTTTTCGCTTCATGTCGGTTCTTCGTCGTCGTCGAGAGAACCATCAAGAAAATGAGTGAAAAAATAAACGGACGAACAAAACGAGCGAGTGTGTGAAAAGAAATCAAAAATATAAGAATGTATTTCCTTTAAATTAACTTTCCGATTTATACATTTAATTTCCTTTTTCTCAAAATTTCGCGAGTGAACCCAGTTTTTTTTAGTTCTTTTGTATTTTGTTTGTTAGTAAAAAAAGAGAGAAACATTTTGTATCAATTCCGGGACATGAAATATGTACATATACATGGGTTGGGACCGCTTCTAAAGATTTGACCAACATGTGACCTCATTTATGACATTTTGTCCATACAACAAACTATTCAACTATTTCCGAATGCAATTATAAAATTAAATATCCAGTTCGTCATCTGTACCAGCATCATCGTCGTCGTCGTTGTCGCTGTCGCTGTAGTCATTCTTCTCAATTGATCATCGTTTTAGGAAAGAAGAAGAAAAAAGTTTAAAAATATACGCATACACCACGCATCATTTATTGCAACAAGAGTACAGAGGCACAAGGAATAACCACGAATGGGGAAATTGTGATAAATATCCATTGGATTTCGTTGTTTTTTTTATCTGTTGTTTTGTTTGTCCCTTGTATGTCACACGGAAAAAGTTCTTAAAATAAAAATTCCTTTGGGTTGGTGGCTCTGTGCTTGCACTACTCTCTGTTGCTGCGAATGTGCTAAAAACATTCACAGCATAGACTATACACATACAGTATTTTCGTCGTTCATTTTTTTTACTTGTAATTTTTAACGTGACTCATTTCAAGAAATGATTTCCAGTTTATATATGCGATAGAGGGTGAAAATAAATCATAACTCCAGTGGTTAACGAGAAGAAAAAAAAACTCGATAGAAGCAAAACCTTCCCTTCCCCCACCCCTACAACAATAATGAGTGACTATCAACGACGTGTGTATTAAAACAGCATAAGCATACATAATATGAAACATTTTTTAAATCAAAACGAAACGACAAAAATTCATAGAAATAATTGAATTATGTGCTGCAAGCTTATACACAAAAATATTAGAATGAGAATAATGAAATAAACATTTATCACCAGCACCACCACCCACTTGGTATACATTGTGTTTTGTTAATTTGTTTTGTAGTTGTTCCTGAATTGTGGTGACCATACCGGTAGTAGCGGAACAAAACGACACGAAAAAAGTGCATAACAAATTTGACGAACAAAAAAAAAAAAGAATAAAATTAATTATGAGAACGCCGCAAATGATTTTTTATGTTTAATTGTGTTAGAGGGACAATTGTGTGAAAATGCAATCCACAGAAGTCAACAGTGATTGTTCGAGGTATATTCTGCAGGTAATTATATGAAAAACAAAAAAATAACTCTTGACATTCCTGCAATTTGCAAAGTTACTTCTTTTTTCAATAAATGTAGATGTTTTGACGTAGAAGCCGGTTCTTTGTTTCATAGTAAGGGACTCACATTTGTGCTAAATAAAGAATTCATTCATTTCAAAATGAAAACAAAGAAAATGTGTACTACTCATTGGTATCAAGATGGATATGATTGGGAGTGTATAATATTGTATTGTCTCCAGCATGGTCTGCAAAAAAAAAGGCGGACTGGAGTGAGTGGAACGTAACAACTATTGGCAAAATAAACTTACTGTTGTAGGGTTGTTTATTTGTTCTGCTTATCTACTGAAGGTAAATAAAAACATGAAAACTTCACACCAGGGTCGTACTTGTACGTACGTATTGTACACAGCGAAGTGCGAGGTGGTGGTGCTTCTCAACACGTCGGCGATGAAAGGTGTTATAATAGGTGCATTGCTTCCGTTGCGCCTGTTGGGTTTGTCGTGATTTTTACCCCGTTTTGAGAGTTCCTTCATAAGAAGTTGGACTTAGACCATTACCCTCATACTGATATGAAAGTCATATTCCATGTATGGTCTGTGGATTAATTAGTCTGGGAGGAACTGCATAACAAAAAAAAATTTTTCCTATTCTTGAGGTGTCTCAGGAACAATCTGAAACTGGAATGGAAGTGGGATCATATTCCTAGAATACATTTTTTGTTTGATAGTTCCATTGTATTACCAACAGGAGTCGGGGTGTTACAGTGAAACTTCGATTATCCGTCAGGCAGCGGACCAAACCCTTGTCGGATAATTAAATAGGCGACTAATCGAATGTATGCAATTTTTTTGTTTTTTTTCTGAATTGCGAAGCTGAAATACGTATTAAATCACACAGAATCAAACTAAAACGAAATGACGTTTTACCAGAGTGACGGTTATTCGGGAAACGGATAATTGAAGTTCCACTGCTTTTTGTTAGCTATTCATCAAGTGGAGTTGAGGAACTCTACATAAGGCAAAGGAACCTACCAGCCACTTTGATGCTGGACATATGCTGCTTCCAGTCGTTCAGTACAAGCGCCCATGCAGCAAAGCTCAGCCGCCCAACTTGGAGGTTCAGTGCCAGTTTGTTAGATATTTCTAGGACACTGGGTCATCAGTTGAGCGCTGCCGAGCGACCGCCCAACTGGGAGGTCCAGTTCCAAATTATTAGATACTTCTCGGACACTAGGACACGGGGTCATCAGTTGAGTGCTACCGTTGCAAGGGGACTGATTAACCCTTAAGATTCCTAGATGACCTGTTGTTCAAAAAGCACGACCGCCCAATCTGGGGATCCAGTTCCGGTTTATTATACACTTCTAGGACATTCAGTCATCGGTTGAGTGCTGCCTTTGGTCTTTCGGCTCAACCGCCACCATCACTGTTCAATGGGACTAACTTACTCTAAGATTCCCAGATGACCGGTTGTCCATAAAGAACGACCGCCCAAACTTGAGGGCCAGTTCCATTTTATAAGATACTTCTAGGACACAAGGTCATCAGTTGAGTGCTGCCGTTGGTCTTTCGGCTCATCCGCCACCATCACTGTTCAAGGGGACTAAATTACTCTAAGATTCCCAGATGACTGGTTTTTCATAAAACACGACCGCCCAAACTGGAGGGCCAGTTTCATTTTATAAGATACTTCTAGGACACGGGGTCATCAGTTGATTGCTGTCCTGTTGTTCGAATATGTTATTTGTCTATGTCGCTCTACATCTCGTTTAGTTCTTGATTGATTCGTCGTCTCCTTAACCCGTCAACGCAATACTGACGATTTTTTACCAAAAACGACCACGGAGTTCATTATCTGATATTAGTACGGTCCATTTTTGCGTCGCTGAAGAATGGACCGTACAGTTTTGGGGTGATCACGGTCTTGATCTCCTTCCAGCTCAAGTGAGGGCTTCACTACTAAATTTCGTTCTTAGCCCTAAAAAAAAACAGCAGTTTACAAGAGTTATTCATCGTTTGATATCTTACAATATGTTGCTATCGGATTCAATAGCCCAGCCGAGCTAGACAAAGTTCTGTCCAATTAGTGAAGGTTGTTATCCCTTTCATTCTGATAACATACACTTGGTCTTACTCCTTTTTTCCGCTTTTTTCTCTATACTTCCAAACGTGGCTGTAATAACAAATGGAGTCCGAAATCATATGGTCTATCGTAGGCATATGCTAGTAGTTACACAGATTTAATGAAAACTATACCCCTGGTGTTAGCTCGGGATTTAAGTACAATCCTCTCAAAAATGATGTTGAATAAGTTACAGAAAAATACGTCACTTAGTCTAAATCCTTGCTTGGTATCGAATGTATATGGCTGTGAATAGAACCCTGACCTTCTGCGCAGCAGTTCATCGCAATAACCATCGCCCCACTGAGCCCGTCATCCACCAGCTTTATATAACTTTTTAACAGGAAAGCCGTCATTTCCAGCAGCCTTGTTGATCTTAAGTTTAGGTTTTGTCGCTCCTAGTGTTAGCTGTCGTCGCCAACATTGAATCGTTTGTTCTGCTTGATTATGGGTGGTTGTTTTTCATCGCCATGTTAACAAGATTTTCTTCCATCTTTTCAGCGTCGACTGTGACTCAACTACGATGTTTCCTTATTCATCTCGGCAGGATACGTTCGGGCCATATTTCTTTGGCTTTCACGTTGTACACTTTGGTATAACTTACGAACAGCATTTCTGAAGTGACACCTCTCTCTATATCTTCAATCGCATGATTTTCTTGTTCTTATTCTATGTTCTGAAAATCGGTAGTTGCGTGCGGTGATCTCGTTGCTTGTTGACATCATTCTTCGAGATGTTGAGGTATACGCGCTCTGAAAAGGTGGTGTTGATATCTTGTTGCGATTGCAGTCTTTCGACTGCCGCTATGTTATCAATTATTGACAGTTTGTTGATCTGATGACGGATGGTTGTCTAGTTGAAAGTACCTAAGATGTCCTCTATTCTTACATTGCTTTGAAATCTCACAGCACGATTTTAATACTTGTAGTCGCTCATAAAATTATAGAATCCAAGGACTGATTCTATGCAATGCCATTTTTTCCTATGTGGAAGCTTGAACGCAAGGCCTACTTGAAGGGGTATCACAACGGGGCCAAAAGTATGATGGAATATGAGAAACTCTACATCACCGACCTATTAATCAAACCACACATAACCTGAAGCCAGACTAGTAGCATTAGGGTCCATTAGACAAACTTTTATCCGCATTTCTTTCGCTAAACCAAAATAGGAAAAGTTTACCAAGGCCAATATCCGTGGTATCTTCGCTATTGATATTAACTTCTCTGTAGATGATCTTCTTAACAACTTAAAAACTGAGTCGGACTAGTACTAAGCGCGCGTCCACTTTAAATCCAGAACGTTTTTTCACTGCACCACCGCTTGCGATAGTCTGACGAAAATCCAAGATTGTATAATTGTCTTGAGAAACTGTCAAATAAGCCTTTCGGAGTCAGCGGTCAGCGGTCGAAGTTATAACTTTGGAGACAAACACATTGGGAATCTAGGTTTGGCACATTAATGACAGATATTTCTTTTTGTAGTAGCTTTTTTCTAGCTTCTTTTTATCACTACTGTAACAACCTATTGCCAGTTGCATTATATTTATTCAAACTATTTAGCCGCAATACTGGCTACGCCTTGAATGCTAATCAGTTTACCCTTGGACGTAACTGAAACATAGAGATTCGTTCCTAAACCAAGCAACACAAATGTTGAAATTTTTGTTCTCTTATCTATAGACATTTGAAATAATTTTGCATCGGAAAGTCCTTTTCTCTTTTCCCTTTCCCATAAGAAAACTTAACGTCTGCCTATGTAAAAGCATAATATAGAGTATTTGGTGTAACGAATCTGTTTAGGTCGGGTGTATGAACGCTGTTCTAATCAATGATAGATCGTTATAGGTTGGCTTTAATGTTTTGTAAGTTTTGCTGAAATGGTTAAAGGCAATGCATATTCGAAGAGTATGCCTGCAAGGGATAAATGGCTACGTTGATAAGTTTAGAGGCAGTCTTCCGGCTTGTTTCTATTAGCGACACGTTGACCTGTTTGTGTCAAGTGCTGGGCAAATGAGCTGGGAAATATTGATGTAGTCGAGATTGGCTGCTTCCACTCCGTGTTAACATTTTTTGGAAGGTAAAGGCACAGCTGAGATCCTCAATAAGTTGCTGTTTGTATTGTCTGACTCGGTTATTGCTGCTTCGACTGGTTGGATATTAGAGATCAAATAATATAAAAATATCTTCGCAATAAGCATTGGTCGCCTTCCAGATTTTAGATAACAACTGAAACATAGGGTAAGGTGATGTGGAACGCAAAATCTTATTAAATGGTAAGGTATACGTCAAACTATGCCAACCTTTATTTTTCAATTTTTTTTTGACGTTTATCTATTTAGAATAATTTGTGTTTATAACAAAATTATGAAATCAACCTATTAGGAATCAAGGACACTTTCATAATATTTCTGAGTGCTCATGCGAACATTTTGAAATTTTTTCTTCAGTCATTTCCCCTCCAATGTCAGGTGACTTAAATTGTGGATTGGCCAATAAGAAGAGAGTTTCATCCAGGTCAAAGTAAACTTAACAAAACTGAAACCCGGAACACGGCCATTGATCCAACCACAAAAGAAAGACTATACAATCTAAACCACCGCTATTCTGTTCATCCACCCTGGCTGACTAGTGCTGAATATGCAAACAATTGTATTCTCATTCAGATAACTTCAAGCTTCCAATTACCATAGTGGTAGTTTTGTAGATGTTTATAATGTTAATGACCATTAAAAGAGCATAAAAATTGTCCGAATGGACATAAAAAGTCTGTTCCAATCGCCACATAAAATAAACATCTCAAGCCGAAATTAAATGGCAACAATGCTTTCGCTTTGAGCAATAAGCTTCAATTTTTGAACTGGTTTTAGTTTATTTGGTTTTAGTATTAAAACAATAGTTTCACTTATAAAGGGTGATCCATTTCGAGGCTCCCTACTTTTTTAATGAAAAGAACACAGAAAATTCAAATTTAATGGAGAATGTTTATTATCATTTGAACATTCTTTGGCATTTATTTTTTGAAGATTATGTCTATCAAATGTTGGTCCATCCGTTGAGTCCAATTTTAGATCACTCGTTCGAGCATTTGGACTTGTAACTGGCGAATGACACGCGTGATGTTTTCCTCCAAGGCCTGAATCGAAGCGGGTTTGTCGGCATAAGCTTTTGACTTTACATATCCCCACAGGAAAAAGTCTAACGGTGTGATATCACACGATCTTGGTGGCCAATCGACCGGCCCAAAACGTGCGATTATGTGCTCACCGAAATGTTCTCTCAATAAGTCCATTGATTGATGCGATGTGTAGGAAGTGGCGCCGTCTTGCTGAAACCAAATGTCGCCGAGATCACGAGCTTCAATTTCAGGCATCAAATAGTCGGTTATCATGGCACGATAACGGTCGCCATTGACGGTTACGTTCGCACCGGCATAATTTTTAAAGAAATATGGACCGATGATTCCACCGGCCCACAAACCACACCAAACCGTTGTTTTTTCTGGATGAAGTGGCAGTTCTTCAATCTCTTTAGGTTGCTCTTCGTCCCAAATGCTGCAATTTTGTTTGTTTACATACCCATTGAGCCAGAAATGGGCCTCATCGCTAAACAAAATTTGCCTCGAAAACGTCGGAACTTCTTGGAACTTTTCAAGAGCCCATAGAGCGAAGCGATGTCGCTTGGGAAGGTCGAGCGGCTTCAGTTGTTGCACAAGCTGTATTTTGTACGCTTTCAATTTAAGATCTTGACGTAAAATGCGCCAAGTCGTTCCATACGTCAGTCCGAGTTGCTGCGAACGGCGCCGAATCGGATCTCCACGGTTTTCGTGTACACTCTCAGCTACGGCCGCTATATTTTCTTCACAGCGTGCTGGACGTGGTCTATTCGGTCGAATATTATCCAATAATGAATGCTGGGTCTCAAAATGGGTGATGGTGTTGCGAATAGTACGCTCAGTAGGCCGATTATGTTGACCATAAGTTGAGCGAAGTGCACGAAACACATTCCTCACAGAACGTGAATTTTCATAATAAAGTTGAACAATTTGTAAAAGTTGTTCACGCGTAAGTCTTTCCATTATGAAATGCCTAACAATACTAAACAAAAATAACATGACAGCATGACACGACTCACACGTGATCTGTCAAAAAAGGCAATTGAAAAGTATATCTACTTGGATCACCCGTTACAAAAAAACGCAAAGGTAAGGTATGCGTTTCTTGTGCGTCATTTGATAAGCTATAAACAATGATACAAAAAAAAATAAAACTAAATAAAAGGAAGGTTTTTGGAATTGGCATTAAAGAGCCAAAACTAATTATACCTACCATCTTATGAATTTTCTTAAAAACGTTACTAACAATATTACAAGATTTTCTCCTAAAAACTTAAATAACGGATTTTTATATACATGTTATTTCTCATAAACAGCTCATATCTAAAAGTTGAATAAATTGAAAACCAATGGCAGCTATTTCAATTGTCGATCAATTGTTGTCTCGTTGTGTGACGATTATGTCGTCAGAGGTATTGATTATTGTGAATAAAAAATGAATGCAAATAGGTTTGACAGCTGGTTTTGAGATCATTTTGTTCACTTGTGGAAGAGATGAACAAAAATAATATTTACGTATTCATTAAGTGTGATTTTTAAAATGTCGACTCCCGAAAAGTCAAATGGTAAAAATACCGACAAAATGTCGACTTTTATAAAGTTGATTTTGAAAATAATGACTCGTAGGTCGACAGTGGCAGGTCGTTCGGGAAACGTACGAATTGCCGACAAAATATATGTCGACTACCAATAATTTCGATTTTGGCACTTGCTAAAATCTCGAGTTAAATTTGATTGATTTTTGAAAATATCGAAAGTCTAAAATCTCGACACTTAAAATGTCGACAAAATTTTTCGAATGTCGGTCAAATTGTCGAGGATCATAGAAATGAAAGACTTTTTCAAGCTGTTTGTTTGCTGTTAACAATAGGACTTATATCACTTTTTTGTCAAAAAGTATACGAAGCCATTCATTACAAATTTATTTGTCTTTTATTCGATATTACACGGCAGATAATCATTACGTGTCAAATTTGACTCTGCTGTTAGGGGGTGCAGCATAGAATCACTTGAACAAGACTCCAAGTCAACAATTTGAGTCATCTACGCGGCGCGAATGCATGTATCTAGAAACAGTGTTTACATTAAAAAAAAAACTTTTAAAAACACCCTTAGCATAGGTAATTGGAAAGCCAATCTTAAGAAATATAAATAAATTATATTTAAGAATTATCAACTGACTGTAAAAAGGGATAAGGGTATTCGATTTATTCTTCCATTAGTCCTGAAAGATTTCCTTCATTTTTTAAACGTGCATATTTCGCCTGAGTTAATTGTTGCAATGGCTTTGGACACCAACCACTCGTTTTATGCTGTCAATAATTGGGTGCGTTGCGGAATTCAGTTTTACTAAGTTAACTTTGCCGGCGTACTGCTCTCATTGGTCAATCGACCATTTTAGTCACGTGACATTTGAGGGGAGATGGCTGACAATACGAGTTAAAATTTACGCAAGGGACTTCAGATGTGAATGGAACAGCCGATTTTTTTTCGACATGACATGAAGATGTTTTTGATTTCTGATAAAGAATATTAATTCTGAATAGATAAAAGTAAATAGAAATCTATATATGTATATGCAAAAATTAAAATACGAAACAATGGTTGGAATTACTTGTCACTTACGTTTTAACTTAAAAAGATTTTGCGTTCCACGTTACCTCACCTCAATTCTCAGTTGTAAACTGAAATGCGGAACACGGCCATTGTGAACAGTGTGTGAAAGCGTCTACTTAAGAAAATAATTTTTCGGTTGCAAAAGATTTGTGACTTTTAAAGAAGGCAGCAGGGAAACTCCAAGCTATGTAAATAACTTTTTGTGGACCTACAACAAATAACTTTGTTGGGATGAAAGAATCCGCAAAAGGTTAGGTTATTGTAAAGGGTGGAAGGTACAACTTGGAAGTGTTGTTCAGTCATCAGTCTATTCATATTGAAATGCTAGGCCAAATTTAAAATAAATCACTTGACAGCTGACAAATTGGCCGCCAGTTAAAATAGTATTGGCAACATAAAGTTATACACCTCTAAAAAACAGCCTTTATAACAAAATTTGAACTGAATAATAATAACATAAATGGTTTGTTTGGATTTTCTTCCTAAAATTTGATACATTTTTAAACTTTATATGAGAAGCGCCGCAGATTTATTACTGAATATCAATTAATTTTTCGTAACCAATTCCATATGCCAAATAATTCGAAACTTCTGTTAGAACATTTAGAATTCACATTCCTGGATTCGCACCAACAAATTGTTCTAAAGGAAAGTTCGGAATTGAACAATTTTATTTAATATTAAAAATTAGGCTCAATATAAGTTTCTATTCGTAAAATATTCACATGATTGGTATTTGATCTTTCCTCTAACATCATTTCAATATTGCATAGAAGGTATACATACCCCTATTATTGAAGATAAAACTAAAAATTCGGTAACTTTGATTGTAAGAACTCTCTATTCGCCAGAAAATAGTGATTTGGCTAACACTGAATAGAAATATGTAGTTATATAATGAATTTGGAAGAAATTGCAGAATTTGTCAAACTATCCTATATACGAGAATATTTCAAACGTTTCATGAACGCTTCTAAGAATTCAGCACTTAATAACGTGGTTAACAACTAAAGTCAATCTGGTTTTAAATAAAAATAGAAACCTAAAAGAGAACAAAAAGCTCTTTTAGTTATCGTTTTTTTTTCAGTTTAGCGCATACATATATTTAATGTGATTAAATGTCAGAATAGCATTTCAAAAATTTACAACATTTACCATCTTAGTTTACACACCCAATTCCTATGCGAAAATTCCTATATCGTTGTAAAAGGTTTCCCATACAAATTTTGACAGTTCATTAACCACGCTTACATCGTTTACGATGACGTTCCGACGTTGCATGAATACCCCAGTTGTAAGTGCTTCACTAACATTACAAATACTTGAAAAACCTTTGAAACTAAGTTTCATGGTTCTTAAATTCAATATAAAAACAATTAATAGTCAGAACCATTATGTAGTAGTTATTACATTTTATTTAACTATTCTATTTCAAGCCGAAAATCAATATTGAAACTAATTGCTCAAAATAATGAACGGTAGTTTTTTAACTTCTTCCTGTTTATCTTGTTTAACAAGATAAGATGTGTCGCATGTCTAATTTACTGTTACATCCTTGCCCGTTGAGAAGTTGACTGGCTTTTTGTTTGCTCACATGCATAGCTGTTTGTTTAATATGAAGTTTACCAGTGAATTCTTTAAAGAATGGGTATAGGGTTAAGATATTATTACTTAGTTAATATGTCTATACACTATTACCGACTTAACATTAATGCTGAGAAATACAAACTACCTATTTCGAATATTCTGTTATATCTAGTCCATGTCACCATCTCCCAAGATGATGCTTTTTGTACACAGGGAGCTATTAATCCACTTAAAATTCAACATGCAGTGTTTAATAACCTGAATGTTTATACCCTACTACATAGGGAAATATTGGTTTTACAAAAAGTTTGTAACATAGAGAAATAATTTCGATGGATCGACTCAGAATCGCTAGCTGAATCGGTTAAGCCATGTCTGTTGGTCCGTTCGTCCGTCTGTGTGTCACTGATTTTTGGGTATCCAATTTTGAGCTAGAATGATGAAATTTGGTACATATGCTCTCTAGTTGACGTAGCAGAACAGATAGGCAGGTGGAGGTGGTGGTTCAGCATGATCCCAAGTAGAACTGATGTGCCTTTTTGTTACCACGACTCGTGTTACCTTTTTATGATGATTAGTGAGGATGTTTTACAATCGGTATTTAGATGCAGCCTGTTGGGTTTAGAAAACGGATACGATCCATCGTCAAAGAACGGTTGGTGTAATGCACGCAAATTTGTTCTTGCTATGCCGGACATTTGCAGATAAAATGGGAAAAGGTTTTCCCTTATTTGCATTCCCGCAAGCAGAACAAGTGGAAACTCCCTTTCTGAAGGCAGACTAGGTAGCCCGCTTTTTTTTAAAATAAATGTTGTTGTTGGCCAAACTGTAAAGAATTTTCGAAAAAGTTTTGATGGTAATAGCTTGTTAATGTTCGTACATACATTTCGTCAATAAATCATTTTAACCACCGCACACTTTTTGTTCGCGTCTTTTTTAATCGATTCGAAAGTTGGTATATAAGCTCTTTGCCCGTGCCTAAAATACAAGCTTAAAACTTTTTAATATGCGCCCACTGTTAAACCTCCTTCCTAGAAAAACATAGTTTTTGGCCACATAGAAAAGAATTTTGAAAAAGTGACTTATCAACAATTCAGACAATCTTGATAACTATATTTTGACTGTATAAAATTTTTGCCATGCCCAATTTTTTATTTAAAAACAATTTTCTGCAACATTAAAAAAAAAAGAAATCTTTCGAAATTTTAAATAATACGTCGGTATTATTATTTTTATGAACTTTTTTGTCCATAGATCATTTTAATCCACTCATACTTTTTGATCACAACCAACATGCCTCTTCAATTACCCTCTGTTCCTTAGGTAACTGCCTCCAGTTGCGCACTCCAAGTTGGTTGAGGTTGCTTTCTACTTGTACGCGCCAATTAAGGCGGGGTCTTCCTCTACTGCGCCCGACGTCTGGCTGGGAATCGAAGACTCTGTGAGCCGGAGTAATGGAGTCCATTTGTTTTACATGTCCTAGAGATCTTGCGGAGTTTTTTCCCCAGGGGCATGACGCTGTACAGCTTATAGTTCTTGGTTGAATCTTTGTCTCCATAGCCCGTCAACGCTAACAGCGCCGAAATCGAATAAAGATTTCTTCATCCACTTCTGATACGGTTCATGATTCAACACAATAGAGCAGGACTGGGATGATCATGGCCTTCGGGTCCAGTTGAAGCTATCTTTGAACACCTTCATTGGAACACAAAACATGATGGAATTGCAATGTTACCTCCATAGCTGGCTAGTGAAATTCGTTTCTGTGGAACGACAAACATTACTTCAGAAAAATACATCTTGATCAGTGAAAAATAAAAAGTGATTTTCTGCGAAGACTTTAATTAAAAATCAAAATATTTTTGGATAGTCCTGTTTCAAAATTCATAAGCTTTGTGTTAACATCAACTTGCCAATGAAGCCGCAAGAACTTATACCAGGAGCCTTAAATATGATCTCCTTAGTAGTTCGAGTGAGGGCTTTGGTACTAAATTGCCTTCTTAGCACGAAGAAACGCGGTTGGCAATAGAAATTCTTCGTTTAATTTCCGACAAGATGTTGTCAAAGTTAACAACCTGATTGCATATGCAATAGAAAAACGTAATTTTGAACCAGAGACTGATTGAGCAATGATTGTGAAAATGCAATTTTCTTAAAAAGCCATAAAGCGGTATTCATTTTAAGGATACGATGGGATAGAGTATTAAACGATCCACATAGCGGAATGTACCTTTCTCATATGTTTTTCCTTTGCGATCGAGATTTTTTAGTTCGTTAACCATCTGTAGGTAGACGACGGCCTTACAAGAAATGACTAATTAAGTGGATAATGATTTACAAGTATGTCTTTAAGCCAACGTTATAATCGTAGTCCATACCTTATGTGAATGTCGATATATTTTGTCTTAAAAACCCATGATGTTTTGGGTAAGATTTTATCGGTAACTGAATTAATCATAAATATTTGAATAAGGTGATGAAATTTAGTCCTGACAACTTTGCTGTGGACCTCAATAGCGCTCATAAGCTTACCATAGTGTAAAAGCTGCACGTACAGTAGTGCGAGAAAGCGATGCGATACGAGAAGCGATGCTACAAGCGATTCGAGATGCAATAATAAGATGAGACACAAACACAAGCACTGAAATTACCTGTTTCATTTTTTTTTCTTTAAACGTGAAAGTAAACACTTCTCGCAGAAATTGCTTGAAACAGTTGTCAGAAGAGTTTGTGTGCGAGAATCGTGCGAGAGGTTTGCGAGAAGCTCGCATTTGTCGCATAAAAAATCGCTTAACTGTGCGAAAAACAGAATTTCTGTACGCGCAGCCTAAGATTCGACACTTAGGCTCTTATTGCTAGCATCGATTAGCGATCGACAATCGATATTTAGCATTAACAACCCCATTTTGCTTAATAAATTCACAAACTTCTGGTATAATTTCAGCAACTTCGTTTCTAATGTTGTCCTTAAGGATCGGGGTTGGGTTTGGTTTTTTTTAATGTAAACTTTTTCCGTCAAGTACCCCCATGAGAAGAAATCGAGAATCACGGTATCGTGGAGGCTAGTCGATATCACTACTTTTTGAAACTATTCGGCCGGGAATTCGTAGCTGTTAATCTCGAGCACTCCAATCTGGCAGATGATATATACGAATGTCAAATTAAAATTAACACAAAAAGTTAAACCAAATAAAATCGACCTAAAACATGAAATGCACTCTGTAGCATACTGTTCCTTATCCCATCTAGCATGATAATGTTACTATTCAAGTCATTGCAAGAATAATGAATGATGAATAATTGATTATGCATCTCATCAATGCCTACCGTTTAATCCCTTTTATTAATCTATAAAGCTGTAGACCTATGACTTATGACAATTGTGTACAAGGATAATTTATAAGATTAACAACGTATAAGATAAAATAATAATCATGTGTTATTAATTTATTTCTAGGTTTATGTGGGCGCACTCTCACTTCACTATGAAGCTCTCAGCGTTGAGGCTTCCAAACAAACGACTGCGGAAGAAATTGTATCCTGCATTGTTGAGCGTCTGGGTTTGCTGGGGAGCAACTATGAACTGGCTGAAGTTGCCGGCGAGTGCAAAGAAAGACGCTTGGCTCCTGAAGAAAAACCCGTATCTGTGATGTTACTATGGCCAATGCATTCAGATAGAGATTTCCATAGGTAAATTAAATTTAATTAAACATAATTTCTTTAAATTAAACAAAATTTCTTGTATTTTTTATAGATTTTATTTAAGAGAATCACAAAGTGACATCACCTGGTTAGATAGTTATGGACTTGACTCACAAATCTTTCGAGACTTTATACCTTTCCTATTGCAACCAGAAAATAGAGAATATCCCGATTTGTGCCAATTGCCAGGTAATTTAATTTCTTTTAAAAGTTGTTAGTAATGTTCGGATACGAGGAATGTATGATAAGTAATGTTCGCGTTACTCACTTGAACACCTTTAAGGCCATATTTCAAACGATATATACCAACGTTTTAGACATCATTAAGTTCTGTTTTGCCGGCTATTGAAAGTGAGTCAATTTGTGTGTCAGGAAGTCCAAACATGTGTTTTTAGCAGATTGTATGATCATAAAGCTTCGATGACATTTGCCAGAAATTAAATGAATCCAAGCGTGGCCGAATACTGCCTGCCTCTGGCGATGGAAACCCAGTTCGCCTGTTTGAAATAGCTACGATGAATTGGGTTAAAATATTTGATAAAGGGACATTCGCAACAAGATAACATCGATATTGCAAACATTTGTAATGAACTTGAAAGATTTATAAAAATTTGGTCATGCACTAAGGCCACGTCAAATTGATCAAATACCGAATCGCTGATAAGTTAAATGTTTTGTTGACCAAGATTATGAGTAATCAAAGTAAGCGCCTGCTGCGCTGAGCGATAATTGATAACACATAACTTAATCACTACACACCAAAATAAATCGACTAGAATATAAGGTTTTACCCAGCCAACAATGTACCAACGGGTGAATCCAGAAAGAACTGAAAATTAATTGATTTATTCGTTTAATGAAGGATCCATCACTTAACGGTTAATGCTAATTGAGTCGAGATTAGAACTTGAAAAAATCAAAATTGCATAACTATACGATCAACTCATAGGAATACTCATTGGTAATCCATTTTGTATGTACTGTCGTGGGGCATATGACGTCTATAGGTCATATTGTTGGGCACTGACTCAGTGACTCTACGTAAAAACCAAACGTCGTCTTGGTTTTTTTTCTGTTAACATTTCTTTTGCTGATTTTCGACATAGAGCAAACAGAGCTTCCCTGGCTTCAATATCAGTGCAACATTTATTCGAAGATAAAACTTTGGCAAAGAGAAAATTCTTAGTTGGATGTAGAATGGATATAATGGACATAGAAGCGTTCCGAAGCAAGGAAAATCATTAACATGAAACTCTAGTAACTTCCGGCGTGCAACTTCATTGCAGAAATCATAAATCTCAGACCTAGAGTTTCATCTATCACGGAGTCAAGTATACGAAATATCGACGGCAACTTGATTAAACCTTACCCACAAAGCCAAGCAGCAGACAGCATGTGACCTAGCATGTGACCTTTGAAGATAAGGTCACAGGCTGTAAAATTTAGCGACGACAACATAGTGTATTACAAAGAATATTAGAATATTAGATCTTTTAAAAGAGCATTTCGAGCAGCAGGGGATGTCGTTATTAGCTTTTTAACGACTAACACATGTCGGTCCTCCCTATACAGTATCAAATTTGGGTTCGTAACAAAACTGATCCAGTTGTAGTGGTTAACGCTGGAGGACACATGATTTAGTGTTCAATTTGCAAGCAGTTGCAGCGATTCCCATGTGATATCAGCATCATTCGTCACTTTATATCAGTGTTCCATTGCATATGCTTTTTCTTATATTGATGAACAGATGGGCGGTGACAATATCGACAATATCAGGCGTTGGCCTAAATGCTATCAGCAAACAAAATACTGTGTTTGCACATTGGACAACATTTTATAGCACCGCTTTCGAGGTAGTTATCCCCACGAATGACAACTTAGTGGAGATACGACGAAGGCTGAGCCTGGGAAATCGATTAAAACTCTAAATCCGAAAGTCAAAATGTTTACTCTACTGGACCGTTATCCCACCAGTCCTGTTTACGGCACTGAGTGCTAGACAAAGAACAAACATTGCGGTGCAAATATTAGGCGCTTTTGAAAGGAAAACTCTTGGTAGAATATTTAGTCCTGTATGCGAGTAAGGCGAATTGAGTAGAAGATACAAATGCGAACTATATGAGATATACCAAGATGTGGATGTAGTACAAAAGGTAAAAACTCGTGACTACATTACCACATCGGTCGAATGAGTAATAATGCTCTTGCCAAAATAATCTTCGAATTCCAGGGGTCGGTTGTACGTTAAGTAAAAAAGTAGGTGGTGACTGCGTGTTGCGACTAGACACGGGCAACCTGATTCAAAGACCGAAAGTAACAAATACATCAATTCCGTTCAGAAAAAGCTGTGAACTGGAGGTTCCCGTCTTTGTGGTAAAAATTTTACCTTGGTACGTACAAATAAATGGTAGAGGGAGGTTTTAGGGTCTGTAAGGGTCGTTAAAGCCAGATTTTTTTTTATGAGCAATTGGTTATTGTTATTAACAAGCAGCTATGGACCCACCATAATTGTTGGTAACTACAAGTTCAAGGTAGTTTATGGGTTCATCTACCTCGAAATCAGCATTATTGAAACGATTAACACATTAAATTATTAAATAAAGATTAAATGGATTTGGTTTTGCCGAATTGTAGATGCTTGGTGCTGAGCAGGATATCGAAGCAAATATTTAACAGACACCTGACTTACCAAAACTCGGTACTCCGATTTTAAATGTTCCTGTTCCGTACATACCAAGTTTATCACGAAAAGTGCATTGATTTACTTGTCTTTGGTACCGATTATGTATCAAACGTACCGAGCCTAATCGACACACACTGAGCCTAATCGACACATACCACTGCAACATATTAAGTTCAATAAAATATTCGATTGGAATCGATTCTTATTAACTATTATCGACTTAGAAGTAAAAGAAAGGCGATATTGATATCAAGGCGAAATCTGTTTATATCTCAAAAAGTTGGAAAACATGAACTACAGACACACTTAAAGCATTTTCAACTTTCTGCACTTTCGATTTATTACTTCTATTACATGCCGAAAAAAATTTGCGTAAAGTAGCTGGTACCATGGATGTTAATTTCTTTAAGACATCTGTTCTTTTCTTTGGACATCCACATCGTCCGCTGCCATGGCAAGACTTAAGGCAATTTAAACATTTTGTAATAAACTTAAAGGGTAGTTTTTCGACTAGCTAAGCACAATCGATCCAAAGCATTGGAAACAACGTCATTATGATAACTAGTACTTTAAGAAAATAAACGAGCGCAGCCACCTCATGCTTAATATGAAAGTTTGTCTCTCTCTCAACTGCGGCATTGAGGGTTGTATGGGATCCCTAGATTGGCCAGTGCTCCGTGACTATCGCCGTAATTCTTGCGATATCTGGGTGGTTTCTGGATTTAGTAGATTGTTTGTTCTGTTTTTGTCGTAGGAGGGCCATATTGTCCTCGATATGACGCAATCTTTTTAACCTTTTGCATTTGGAGTCGGCCTTTTTCCGCACTTAGCGGAATACGGACCCTTGCCGCAAGTGAGCCGTGAAGAGCTGAGCCTTGCTTGGCCAGCTCGACTGCACGTTCGTTTCCTTCAATGTCACTGTGCTCGGAACCCAGAGAAGTGTGACCTTGAAGCGTTCGTTAAGGTGGACAAGTTCGTTCCGGCATTCCTGTATCAATTTGGCGGATATGGTGTCCGAGTTGATGGCCTTTATTATTCGCTCGGCTATCTATGAGAATAACAACATTTTGCTTTTCCGTAGTGTCTCGCCCCAGTAGCGTACAAGTCTCTCGAGAAGTGTGACCCTGAAGCGTTCGCTACGGTGGGCAAGTTCGTTCCTGCATTCCTGTACCAATTTGGAGGATATGGTAGCCGAGTTGATGGTCCTTATGGCCGCTTGGCTATCTATGAGAATACGCTGACAAAATCCGGTAGGCGATATGAAATATGGACCCCACGCCACAGTCCCATCTTGGATTCGTCTGTGTAGACGATCGTGTCGAAATCTTTTACTACTTCGTTTCTCTTCCACTGAGCTCTGGTAGTAAACCCTACGTGGAAGCCTTTCTTGAAGCTTAGTATGGGTCTGTTGTCAGAAAGTCTACTGTTAGAAAGTGTGCACGTGCACACCGCCCGCCCTTACCATGAAGATGGTGGGCAAAAGTTTCTGTTTTTTGTTCTCAATGCGTCTCTGTATGGTTTTATAATCGTTGATAGAAGGCAACACACGCCTTCCTTACTCTATGTTCGATGTTGTGTTTCTAGTCAAGTTTTGGGTCAAGCATGATACTAAAATACCTAGCGCTGGAAGAAAGTGTGAGTGGTTGGCCATTAAGACTGGGGAGGGTGAAGGCGGGTATTTTGGTTTTGGTGGTGAATAGCATCCATTCCGTTTTGCTCGGGCTTACGCTGAGGCCACAACTTGCAGCCCAGGTGCTAACCTTGCCAAGAGCGCCCCCCATGAATGCACTTATTACGGTTGACACTAGTATCACCACGTCATCTGCATACGCGGATTTGACGTGTCAAATCACCAAACAAATTTCGCCAAAGCTGGATTTAGGAAGATGCAATGGACTGATTTCTCTCGATAGACCGTACATTGGCGCCACTGGATAATGTTTAATAAGCAGGTATGCGGAAAGGCTAGGCCTAGCAGCATGGACGAAGAGAAAGAAGAAACAATTCTTCATCTCCGTTGTATGTGAATGGCCCCATCAACTAAAAACCGTGTTATGGTTTAGTGAGCTCATTTATGCAACATTCTACTTATCATTTCAGCCTCGTATTAGTGTAATTTAAAATCGTTGTTAAACTGTGAATGTAAACTGTAAAACTCAATTTGTTACTTTGTTTTAGATTTAAATGAGTCAACCTTGTTGGAGAATTTAAGGCAACGCTTCGAAGCTGGATTCATATACACCTACGTCGGGAGTATACTCATCGCTGTTAATCCGTTCAAGTTCTATCCTATTTATAATCCAAAATATGTAAGACTGTATCAAAATCAAAGAATAGGTCCCATTCTGCCACCACACATATTTGCAATAGCTGACAATGCATACTACTCAATGCTTAAAGAAAATAGGAACCAAGTATGATCAAACTACCCTGTGTACGCTTAATTCCCAATTAATGATTCACGTTTTTTTTGTACCTGCAGTGTATTGTTATAAGTGGTGAAAGTGGATCGGGAAAAACGGAAAGCACAAATTTTCTCCTTCATCACCTTACGGCTCTGTCTCAAAAAGGCTCACATGGATCTGGTGTAGAACAAACAATTCTAAGCGCTGGACCAGTACTGGAGGCATTTGGCAATGCCAAAACAGCCCACAACAACAACTCTAGTAGATTTGGAAAGTTCATTCAAGTAAGTAGGATTCATTTTAACTTACACACTTATTCCACAATGTGGTGTCATGTCGTTACAGGTAAATTACAGAGAGAATGGAATGGTCCAAGGAGCGATAGTCCAAAAGTATTTATTAGAAAAAAGTCGAATAGTCTCACAGGTAAGTGCTTTCAAAATATTAAGACAATCATCATAAAATAATTCTTAATTTTGATTTTCTTTCAACAGGGTCCATACGAGAGAAACTACCATGTATTTTACTACTTGCTCTCTGGTGCAACGGAAGCAGAACGTGAATCCCTCTACCTTCTTCCAGCGGATAAATACAATTACTTAAACTCGAAAAATCTCACCCTCGAGAACTGTAACGAGAAATATGAATTCTCTCGTCTTAAACAAAGCATGGAAATGGTTGGATTCTCTTCTGAAAAACAACGGCGACTATTTAACGTATTGTCTGCGGTATTACTTTTGGGAAACGTAGAGTTCTTTCCAAAAAAATCCACCTACCACCATGATGAAAGTGTCCAAGTCCGGAATTTAGATGTTGTAGCGATTATTTCGGAGCTGTTAAAAGTCAAGCAGGACACGTTATTAGCGGCTTTAACGTCGAAACGAGTGAAAGCTAGTGGGGAAACTCTTATAATGCAGTATAAGCTGCCGGAAGCAATAGCTGCCAGAGATGCATTGGCTAAGTGTTTGTATGGTGCTTTGTTTGATTGGATTGTCTTGCAAGTATGTTTCAAAGTGATATCACAAATATGCATTTTTAAAATTATTTCTCTTTTCTAAAAGGTGAACCATGCGTTGCTTAATAAAGATCAGACACCTCATACTGGTCACTCAATTGGAGTGCTCGACATCTTTGGATTTGAAGACTTTGGCCCACAGAATAGTTTCGAACAGCTTTGTATCAATTACGCAAATGAACACTTGCAGTACTATTTTAATTTGGTTGGTATCCTCTTTTGTTTATTCACAAAAACCCCTTTCATGAAATTACATTTTTTATATGTTGCAGCACGTTTTCAAATATGAGCAAAACGAATACAAGCGTGAAGACATCAAGTGGAGTGATATAGAATTTATGGACAACTCTGGTTGTTTACATTTGTTCGAATCGAAACCAACCGGACTTCTTTGCATTTTAGACGACCTATGCAAGTATGTATCGACAATTCGATAGTGTAAGGTATCTGTTATATTTGTTTTGTCTTAGCTTTCCTGGAGCCACCAATGAGACGCTTCTTCAGAAATTCAATAGCGTCCATAAGGATAACAAGTTCTACGAGAAGCCGCAACGCAAAGAGAACGCATTTATAATCAAACACTACGCAGGAAAGGTTAAATATCAGGTAATCATCGTGTCTTTTTAAATCGAACGAAAATACTTCAATTGCTTAATCCACAGGTTGCTGAAATGAGAGAGAAAAACTTGGATCTAATGCGGCAAGATATTGTGAGTGTACTCAAGAATTCCAGTATGGCATTTGTGCGGGAGCTCGTTGGAGCCGACCCAGTTGCAGTATTTCGATGGGCTATTATAAGGGCTTTCTTCCGGAGTTATTTCGCATTCCGAAATGCTGGCAGTAAACATAGAAAGGAGCGAACTGATTACGCTTTGAACAAGTACAGCGGAAAGAATCGCTATCGTCAGCAAAACGACATCATTTTAAGGTATGTGCACTTTTCCACTGCTTGGATTCGAGGGTATACTTTCAAAGAATATCTTATACATACAAGCAACCCACCATTGCATATTAGTGAATCACATTTAGTAGTGTTTGCATTAGGTTTAAACACAAAAGGAAACGTTGCATTTTGTTTAGACAAGAAAATCTCAAATCCCGATTTTAATTATTCCGCCAATATATCATCTGAATGCATTTGATACGCTTAGCTTCCTCATTCAACAAGAGGTCCTTTGCATTCCACAATAAACTTGATATGTGAAGGGAGTCGAAGACTTTCACAGGCAAGCCACTACTTCATAAGAAACATATTACTCAATACCATGGATAAACGTTGACTATACAGGAAATACTTAGTATTCGGACACCCTTTTGCAATCACAGCCTCTCATACCGTATATACTGCACAACCTGCAGATATAAACTGAAAAAAAATTTTCATCTGCTATAGTTGAACAGGAAAAATTGAAACTTTGTCGTCCGATTACTAGCTAACTACCTCCAATCGCGCACTTCAAGTTGCCACTTAAAGCGACCTCTGCGCACTAAAGCATAGGTGTCCATTTGCTTTACGTTTTCTATTCATCTTAACCGTCAAATTCGCGGTATTTATTTACCAAGGGCCTTAAATTGTGCTTCGTTCCGAAAGTGCAACTTTTAGTACTTTAGCACGTACTACACGAAAAATTGTCCGCTTTTGATACGGTCGATGTAAAGCAGGATTTGGTATTAGCCAGCGGTATGTTCCGATTTGGACGTCGTGACCATGATTTCATAAGTTGTTAACTTTCCTGGTCTAAAACCGCTCTGATATGAGCCGATCGGAATGTTGATGAAATGTTTCATGTATTCAAATATTACGGCAGATACGATCTTGTACGCGATGTTATAGTGTCTTATGTCTCTGTGGTTGGTGTAGGTCAGTGTTCCTCATTTTTTCTTTATCGTGCAAACAATGCTAAGGTTCAATATTTCAATCATATTTCGACCAAATTTCAGTTGGCAGATGTTTCTTACCAAATCATCTCCACCGCTTTTATATAGCTCATCATTCCCGATAGCATTGTTAAGGATAAGATTATATATTGCTGTTCTCACTTCATTGCTTGGGAGATTAATCGTCATCGTCGTTTAAAAGTCCATATTCTCAGAGTCGACTCTGGCTCAGCTACAATATGTCGATGCTCATCTCGGCAGAAGTCTATTCATCCCTTGTTTCCCTGTCTTTGAAACCAACGATTATAAAGTCATACAAATGACTGTATACAAGAAAAATTGTTCTATGGCGGGTCTTTATTGTATAGATCGAGATGCAATATTGCAATAAGGGCGCCGAACTCAGCGCTCCCGTGGGGCCTATACTGGTTGTTCTTTGCAGTTTTTTTTAGTTTTGTGAGGTTGTACTCTTTACTCAATGCGGGCCACCATTCTAGTGAGCCGTGCATCTATGGTGTAAGTCCCCACTTCTCTTCAAAGGTTTTGCTATAAGCATAGAAGGCAGCCCAGGCCTTACTTACTCTATGATCGATGTTGAGTTTCCAGTTAAATTTTGGGTCAAGCATGATACCTAAATACCTAGCGCTGGGAGATAGTGTGAGTCCATTAAGACGTGGGAGGGTGAATTCGGGTATTTTGGTTTTAATGGTGAATAGCACAAATTCCGCTTTGCTCGTGTTTACGCCGAGGCCACCACTTGCAGCCCATTTGCTAATCTTGATAGAGCGGCCCGCATGATTTCACTTATCACGGAGGGGAATTTTCCTAACACTCGTATCACCACGTCGTCCGCATAAACGGATTTGATGAGTGTAAAATCACCAAACAAATTTCGACGAAGCTGGATTTAGGAAGACTGATTTCTCCCGATAGACCATACATTAGCATCGTCCACACAGTCCACACAGCCCGTCCACACAGTGTCGTATGTTTGGATCTCGTTTCTCATTTTTACCCGTACTAGAAGCTGGTGAGCCAAAGTTTCTGTTTTTTTATTCTCAATGCGTTATCTGTATGACTTTAATCTTGGTAAAACTTTGTCCTTTTTCTTTCTTTCATTCTTTCTTAAGACCGATGTTCTAAATGGCATATTTGTCTTGGTCTTCACATACAGCATTGATTTGAAGACCCTAGCAAGCATCTTTCGGCATTCTTCGCAAAACCGCGGGTTTCTTTTCCCAATACATTTCATTTAAATTGCTGCCGACCTATTGCCTTGTTGATAACATCGCCATTGGTCTTCGGCATTATTTCAATTTTTGCGAGCTTATGAGGTAAACATTCTCCAAAAGTATTCACAGTTTCTTGCGATTGCAATCTTTCGACGTTGGATGATCAGATATTATTTCACCGATCTTGTGGCGTGTTGAATCTCCACATTCTTAACTTGGCTGCAACTAGGAAACAACAGAAGTCGATGCATGCCTTTGGTCTTTCGAAATGTTAACAGTTTGATTGACCATTAGTTGGTCTGAAAACCGCTATTCCATATCAAGGTGAAGAAACCGTGAGTCGACAATAGTGACATTTCGTTCCTGATCGAATACAATAAGCCAAGCCGTTGGTATTCTGTGATGTGGTGTAGGCTGTGTTTTCCGACAATCAGCCCAATTGAGGTATCCGTTCGAAAAAATTTCCGAAACGAAAGTTAGTTCCAATCGAAGCTCGGTCATGGCAATAAATTTCATCGGAAAATCTGTTCGAAATGGTAATTGGAACAGAAACCTCGATTGAGATTTCTTAGATTTCAAACCAATCGTAGAAAAGGATTCCCTGAAATTACCAAAGATATTACATAAGACTCCTTGCAGCAGTATGTCGCTTATGACACTTTCATTCCATCCCATCGTATTTTCTAGATTAAAGTAATGACTGGTTTGTCATCTTAGGGTTTCTGCTAATTGCTCGACTGGACATTTTTTGCTTATCTTCTAACATTGCAAGTCGTTATAATTTTTGCAGCCAGCAAGGTCTTCTCGTAAACAATAAATCAATCCTTTCAGAGTCTCTAGGCTGTTGCTTCGTTACAATTAATTCGGGTCTCTTAGTTCATCTTAATTTTCAAGGGCATGCCACGTCAACTGCATCCACGTCTGAGCATCCACTATCTCTAGAAGTAAGCAAGACTTACCTATAATTTAAAGAGAAGAGAATATAACACGCTCCCAAATGTAGCGCTTTCTAGCTGAGCTGTTGGCGAACTGTCTGTCACAGATTTAGAGCTCCTTCCAAGCGCATATGATTGTAATGTAAGGGTGTATAGGATGAATAATTGCTTGAATGGATGTTTCTACAGAATTACTCTTTGATAAGCGTAACATGATTTCCATTATGTGTAATTCTAGAAATAAGTATAAATGTTGTCAGGGTTATCGGTTTGCGGTATTAAGATGGAGTTTTTGAAGAAATACCAGACTTGGGAACAAAAATGAATTTTATTTAGTAACAGATTCATTTTAAGTTTTCCTTATTATTTTCGTGTAGATTTTATTTTAGTGTTTCAACACAATGGCGTTTGCCATATCTGTACCCGATATTGGGAAAGGCTTTATCAAACGATTTCTTAGGGGTTGAGGTCAGGACATCGTTTACCTTATACGTATATCGTTTTAACGTTGAACCTGGTGTGTAGCTTAGCTGAAATTAAGTAATTATGACTAATCTGAACTGCCGCGAAGAAGGTCTGGGTTCGATTTCCAGCCGTGGCAACCCCTAAAATTATCCTTCACTGGCTCTCCTTTCGTTATGATTTGACAAACCATCCGAGTGTTATCAACTGTCAAGAATAGCTTATCTCAACTTCGCCGTTCGCAAAAAGTAACCACGCACACATAAATGGTTGTGAAAAAGCACTGCCCTGGGTACTGTTACGCCAAAAAAAATTTCTATTGTTCACTTTCCCTCAAAAAGTGAGACCCTCTAAACTGCGCCAACTACAGCGGCATACGTTTCCTCAACATCGCCTACAGATCCAACCTGCCGTAATATGTGAACGTCTGAAACCGTTAACCAACACCTGATCGGCCCTTATCAGTGTGGTTTTAGGCCAGGGAATTCCACAACCGATCAAATTTTCAAACTACGGCAGATCCTGGAAAAAACTCAAGAAGTCCAAATCGATACCCATAACCTATTCGTCATAACCCATAACCGCATGTCTAGTTTTGATTTACCGCTCAAACTCGTCCGTTTGTGTAGGAAAGGAGGGTCAGAAATCACCTCACCGAGACATTAGATACCAAAAAAGGATTCAGATAAGGTGATGTGCTTTCATGTGACTTCTTCAATTTGATTCTTGAGATGATTGTGCAAAACTCCCGAGCCAGAGAGCCACAATTTTCCAGAGTATTAACTCTGACAACAACATCTCGTCAAATATTAAACGAAGAATTACTCTTGCCACCCGCTGTTTGTTTGGGCTAAGAAGGCAATTCAGTAGTAAAGCCCTCACTCGAACTACTAAGGAGATCCTATATAAGACTCTGATCATCCCAGTTCTGCTCTACCGCCGCTGAAGCATGGACCATCTCAAAAGCGGGTGAAGAAATCGTTGATCGATTTGAGAGGAAATTCCTAAAAAAATCTTCGGCCCCGTTTGCGTTGACGGGGTATGGAGACGAAGATTCAACGAAGAACTATACGAGCTGTATATCGACATGCACCTGGTCAAAAAACTCTGCATTGGACGTTCAAGATGGCTAGGACATGTAGAACGAATGGACACCAATATTCCGGCTCGCAGAGTCTTCGATTCAGAGCCAGACGTGGGCCGCAGTAGAGTAAGACCTCGCCTTAAGTGGCGCGCAGAAGTAGAAACCGACCTCAACTAACTTAGAGTGCGCAATTATAGGCAGTGAGCTAAGGACAGGGTTAATTGGAGATTCATGTTGGTTGAGGCAGGTTCAATCCGGACTATAGCGCCATTTAGGTAACTTTCCCTTCAGCGGTGATAGCTTTTCTTTTAGTTTGATCTGTAAGTGTCTGTGATACAATCATTAAGTGGATACTCTCAGATACAATTATTATGTCTAGCTTCTAACGTCTACAAGATTATTAGTACCTACAAAATATGAAATTAAATATCTGGCATTACGGCCCATACAGGCCCTCAAACATACCTTCTCCTTTCATTTGTGTGTGCTTCTTTCTGATGGGTGTTTTTCAGGCTTTCGCTAGAGGTGGAGCAGTGAAAAAAATCTTAGGTGGTCCCATTTTCGGGACTTGAACCAAGGACTCCGTGCTTAGCAGTCCAACGCAATAACCCCTAGCCCACTGCAACCACTAACAGTGTGCATTAGGTTTTCAGAAATAGGTTTGGATTAGTGTCTTTACCTATATAATAAGTTCTGATGTGCACCCTAAACACTAGCGCCTCCTTCCGGTTAGAGATATCTTTAAGTATCTTTAGTTAATCAGTGTGAAGGATTTCAAACAATTCCTTCGGTAGCAAGTTAAGATCTCCCCATATAGTGGTGCTTGAAGAGATGATACTCCCTTCTTACAGCTATTGTATTCTCTGCGTTGTCGTTGCGAATTCGAGATTCTCCTATGTATATACTTCGTTAGTGAGTTGAGTGAATGCAATCACCCTATGCGTTCTTATATTTTCCCTGAACCCCTTTTAATTTATATCCGAAAATAGATTATCCTTGTAAAAGAAACACGAAAAATGCAAGACCTTATTATTTCTCATTATATTGACACTACAATGTGCACTTTTCAAAATTTTTAAAACAAAATTAGTACAACATATCAATTGGAAATTCTTTTTTTTTGTGTACTCATTATACATTTTTGATATAGCCACCTAGTGACAGTTTCATCTGTAAATCTAACAATAAATAGAATTGCGTAAGTCAAAAATAGCAGTTTTGAGTGTACAAAACAAATTTATTGCTGTTGCTCAATTTTCCATTGCATGGTGTTGTTTCCATTGTTGTTTGCAAGTAATTTTTTTTTATTTAACTTACCTTGCAATATTTTATATTTTATCTTACGTTTATGCATATTTTTTTTTTGTAATTTTTTTATTTATTTTTCTTGAATTCTGTTTTTGTGTAGTAAGAAAATTAACCTTAAAAATGAGGCACCTAATGCACCTAATCAACTGCCGACTAATGCGTGCCGTAACATAAGAAGATCATGGACAAGTATTGCATTTAATAACAAAAATTTCCCTGATGGTAAACTTGTCTACGAGAGCAGTCAAGCTGGCGTCACTGAAAACAGTTCGAATAAATTGTTTTCGAAAAATTATTCGAGATTTGAGCGCTCCAGTCAAGAAGTTATGGCTAAAGCATCACAAATTGTCCAGTAAGATGTTTTCTTTGTTTTTTTTTTGTTGTTTCTTTCCTTTTTTAAAAAAAAAACCTTTTTTTTTTGTTATGTGTTTACTGATGCAATTTGCTAATAATTCTTGCATTTCTTTTCAATTCATACAGAGTTGATGATAATTATTTGAATTTATTCATGTGTGGTTTCCTTTTTATTTATTGTTTGTGTAGGAAAAACAAATCGTTCCGTCCGCGAGAGAGGCCAAAGAAAGGACTTAAAAACCTCCAAACGGTTAAAATGATGACGGCTGGTACAAATCTGTTCAATCAGACAGGGATTAAAACACGCAAACAACCCTTGACGGTGACGGCGCAGTTTCAAAATTCACTAACTGCCCTCATGGATACGTTAAATCAGGTAAATTTGATATCTCCAGGTGCAAAGTAAATGATTGTAATTTTTATCATCTTAGGCTAATCCATTCTTCATTCGATGTATCAAATCCAATGCACAAAAAATACCAAACAAATTTGACGAGACGACGGTTGTTAGACAAGTAAGAACAGAGATGATTGATACTTACCCGTTAGGAGCATGTGTAATTATTTTTTTCTTCTTTAGCTTCGATATACTGGAATGTTGGAAACTGTTCGTATAAGAAGAGCCGGTTACAACGTTCGATTAACTTATGAAGAGTTTATACAACTTTATAGGATTCTTCTACCAAAGGGTTTAGTTAGTTCTCAAAAGGACGTTAAGGATTTCCTGAGCACCATGGACTTGAATAAGCAGCATTATCAATTGGGTATGTTTTAAATTTGTATGTGTTAGAACAGCGGGACTTTTTTGAATTTATAATTAACTAAAACATGCGTATCTTAGCGTATTTAGCCGAACACACATTGAGAAACATATTTTTTTTGTTTATTTTTATTTATTTTACGCCAATGTTTTAGCACTGTAAGTCATTAGTTATTATTTTTTTAGCTTAAAAATAGAGTAAACGTTCGAAGGTTTTTCCGAACGCCAACCTTGGGATCGCTATTTTTTCCTTGACTAGGAATGTTGGAAATGTGACCGATTGCCACATGAGAATTTTTAGTTACGAATTAAACCAATAACAACTTTATTAAGTTCAATAGCGAATTTCGAGTTTATTATCGAAACAGCGCAATAGCGAAATAGAGAACGTATGAAATAAAACGGCGAGTTTCCCCTTAGGGTTTTCAACTATTAGAGAGCAATTTTTTTATTGTTACGAGTGTTTATAAAACGAGTAACTGAATTTTTTCGACTGAGAGAGACATTACGTTATTTTTTACAACTTGAATTATGTGGCCAATTGGACAATAAGAAAAATTATGGCCAATGGTATAATTTAGGCGGCAGATTTAAAAATACAAATTTGTGGAACGCATTCGTAATATGACGAGGATGATGAAGATGATGATGAGGATGATGACGAGGATGATGATGAAGATAGTTCTGCTCCAACATAGAGCTTTGCTTGTTTTTTTCTGTATGTAATTTATGTATCGCAGTTAGGAATTGCCCTAACAATACGGCATTGACAAAGAATTGGCGCCTAGAGACATAGAATGAACAGGGAGGATGAATCAAGTGACGAGAGCTGTTGTTAATCTATCAAAACAGTATTGTGGTTGTTGAGTTAGCAAAATATCAGAAACCAACCTTAAATTGCGAAGATGAAGTAACTTCCAAGTGACATACCAAGGCGACGAGTCGTAAAAAAAGACAATCTGTCATATCTTTTCAACTCATAGATGTAACGTACAGTGCTATTGAAAGCGACGTTTAGTTTCATTTGACTTTATTTGTTCACGTTACAATATTCAGCGATTGAGCAATGGACCAAGTGTATAGTTGATTCGGTCTTTGTTGCAAAGATTCTGCGAAACTTCTTCTCAGCCATTTCCTTGCCAGGGCCAAGCGCAACATGAATGAGCACCAAAAACATTTAATATTTTCGTAAAAACCCACACTTTTTTTCGAACGGGAGCATTTATATGACTATCCCAAGACAGATAATTTCTTACATAAGTAGCGTTACAGTACGGAATGAATCTGGGCCTCAACCAAGATCCCTTTCTATTTCGCCCGGTCCTTAACTAACTTAACTAACTGCCTCTAGTTGCACACTTCAAGTTGGTTGAGGTCGGTTTCTACTTGTGTGCACCACATAAGACGAGGTCTTCCTCTACTGCGCCCGACCTGCGAGCCGGAGTACTTCTGCCCTAGCCATCTTCAACATATTATTATTCATTATAATGCGGAGTTTTTTTTTTTGACTAGAGTCATGTCGCTATACGGCTCGTATAGCTCTTGGTTGCATCATCGTCTCCAAGGTTTTTCGAAGCATATGTTCTCTTGAAACGACCAAGGATTTCTTCATCATCTTTAGATACTTGCTTCCATTCTTCAGCGGCGTGTAGAAGGAATGGGATGATTATAGCCTTGTATGAGATCTCCGTAGTAGTTCGAGTGGCGGCTTTACTTTACTTTACTGCATTGCCTTTTAATATCATCAGCGTATTGGCTTGGTTTGCCTACCAAAAATCGTCTCAAGAAATTTATTAAAAAAACTCACACGACAAAGCGTCAACTTGTTTAGACCCTTTTTCGGTGAGGTGGTACTTTGATTCATTAGCGATAATTCTCCAAAATCATCCTGTACGGACGGGCGAGTTGGGCGGTTGATGCTTCCGAATCTATTGTAGATATTTCCCAATCTGCCGAAGTATGAAGATTAGATCAGTTCACGATTTTTTTGGATTTAAAACCTCACTAATAAGGCTAAACGGTTTTTACGGGCCTGTAGGGATGTTGTTTCTTGTGTGTCTTTTTTTAGTTAAGCTAAAGCGCAACCCCCACATGTAGGCCCTGGTCCATGTTTTGACCTGAGGCCGGATATTATATGCAAGTTGCTTCACATTTATAAATTTAGTAAGTGAAATACGATTGGATGAGACCAGTCTATAGAGATAAAACAATCACAATCTAAGTTGAAACGCCTGTGCGCTGCAATCATACAGTATGTTCGGCGGCGGATAAATGCCTTCAAATGCCAATATCTTAAAAAGTTGAAAACCGAGAGTGCGGTTTTTTCAGTCACATTGCCTGAGTAGCCGGGAAAGCATTGTGCGTTCGCTATCGAGGTGTTTTTTTTTTAAATGCGCGCCAAAAACATTGTTCATGTTACAATATTTTTAGATTGAGCGATGAGCAAAGTGTAAAGTTAATTCGGTCTTCGGTGCAAAGATTTGGCGAAACTTTTTCTGCTCTAAACACTTCTCAGTCAGAGTCAAGAAGAAAATGAAGGACCACCGAAAACATTCAGGCGGTAAGGCAAAGTTTGCGTGACAACCCATGTCTAAAGATAGTGCCCGGTTTGGCACTGCCGAAAGTATTGCTCATCAAATTCTAAAAAAAAAGTTCTAAAATGTCATCCTTTTAAAATTCAGTAAGTGCAAGAACAATTAATTTATGCAAGAACGTCTGTGGACAATGGTGGAGAGATTTCGCACTGTTAATTGCATCTTTTGGAGTGACGTGGCTCACTTTCTGAATGTCCACGTAAATAAGCAAAATTGTCACTACTGGGCTTCGCGAAAACAGAATCTGGGACTGAAACACCAGCGACCCCTACATTGCCCAAGAGTTACTCTTTGGTGCCATAAATGTGAACAGTAAGAACTGTAAACGCATGATCACTGAATTTTTCTTAACAAATTTGAGAGCTGATTCATCTACTCGTAACAAACGCGATTTCAGCAAGTTGGAGCGTTTCTGCCACAGCATCAATGGGTTGAGTTTTTTCAATGAACATTTGGGGACGTCCTGTGGACATTAATTTCACCAGCCTTAACCCCCTGAAAACATGAAAAAATATGAAAATGAAATTATTCGCAGTGAAATTCACGACAGCCAGCCAAGCCTAATGCAGGGCGTGGCTCGAAACCTGATAGCCTCCTAAATGGTCGGCATTTGGACGACATCATCTTTGAAAAAATAAAACCCGCATTCATTTTGTTTACGACAAATTTTTTTGTTTTATTTGCTTTCGAAAACATAAATCCGACAACGGACACCCTCTTAAGCGCGTGCTTTTTTTTGCTCTTCTTGTTCAAGACATACATGATGGGCGTTACATTTGAAAACGTCCTAGTCGCTTAATGGGGTGTTCACCAAATAGCTCGTCCACTCCCTTTGTAAAAAATTAACCACCGCGGTACGGGAATGTAAACATCTTCAAACTGCGGGCCAAGGAAGTTGCACCAAAAATGGATCTCTAGTTTGAACAAAATAATTGAATAGCTTAACTATTTAATTTCAGGTGCGACAAAAATCTATATGAGGGAATCACAAAAAATGCGATTAGATATTAAATTGCACACAAAAATCATCGATAGCATTGTTCTGATTCAACGATGGTTTCGAGGTATTCTTCAGCGGAAAAAGTTTTTGCTCTACAAAAGTGCTGCCATCACAATACAGTCCTATTGGAGAATGACATTGGCACAGGATAAACTCACGCGTAACCGTCACCGTTGGAGCGCAGCAATAATTATCCAATCCTATTGGAAGATGTTTAAGCAGAAGACATGGTATCATAAGCTTCGATTTGGCATTGTTATAATTCAAGCCCATGCACGTGGTACTCTAGCTCGATTGCAGTATAGAAATCATAAAATGGTTAGTGTGGTACTTAATAATGACCAACCGCTAACAAATGTTTTTTTTTCGTAATTATAGCGTTTGCAAAAAGAGAGAAGTCGACTGCGTTGTACTCAAAGTTTGCCCAGCACCGACAGGTAAGCTAATTTCAAACTCAATTATTATCGAAATGCTTCAAGTTTTGTGTTCTCTTTTAGAGCGTTTAGTGAGATTTACAAAACCGAAGATGTCAAACGTTCCTTTCAAAGACCTCATCATAGCTTGGACAGCAACTACGATGACAAAATGATGCCTGTGTTACAACACAATTTGGAAGAAACACTACTCGAATCACAACATAATGATGTGCTACAAAAAGCTGGCAATCAACTGAGAAATCTAATGATTCTTTCGGGCAACAATAACAGATCGATCCCACTGCCTTTGGGGAACGAATATGCTCTAAACCAAGCAAATTTCGATATAAAACTGCATTTTAGACAAAGTACAGCAGACAGTTCCGAAAAGGGAAAACAACTCTATCCGAATAATATGGATGGAAGTGGTCGGTACATTGAGAATAGCCCCGAAAATTTCAAGAGGTACGTCCTAATATGATGCAATCTTTTGAAATCTTGTTAATTTCTTGTTTTTATGTATTTTTTAGGCTCGAGATAAGCAAAGCTCCAGTTATCCGGACAGATTCCGGCCCAATTAGTAGTTACTACAACATGGACTACGAAGACATCGGTGACTACAACATCGTGGAAGCAGACAATCAGCAATGCAACTTACCAACGAAGAAGGACTTTGGTCTAACATCGAAGTTGAATGCAGTCGAGGGAAGTTCACAAAATGCTGGTGACACTATCGCAGGTCAACAGCAGCAACAGCACGCGCGGTATCATCAAAACGATTCACAAAATCTTCAGCAATCCATTAGCCCAGTAGATACAGAAATAAATTCCAATTACTCTAAACTGTATGAAAACATTAACGTAATGTCTGACACACACTCGAATTATCCATTAAACCCAAGTACTCATCAAGCAAGTTCCTATTCACAGAAGCATTACACAGCCGATGAAAGCAAACCGACGACAAAACCCACCCAAACACCATCAGCAACAAATATTGCCACAGCATCGGTGCCCAAAGGCAAGGCCGCAGCCCTCTTGGGATCAATATCGGAAGATCAAGCCCAGTACAGTATGATGGCTAGTCGCTTAAACAAGCCGCCGAAAAGTCGTCGAGTCAAATCAAATTTGAGTGACGATCTTAGCGCGGCTGAAGTGATAGCACCGCGATTCCACAAATCATATGAACAACCTGCCGATAGACTGCAACGTCGCAACTCAGATCCGAGTACAAATAAAATACCACTGCTTGAGGTGAATCGAGGCAACGATATGTATCAATCTTCAACGCACATCAACATAGCTGGTCACCGATTCCGGAAAGCGGCACGCATTGGCAAGGCGGAAAAATGTGCAAGTTGCCAAGAGAGTGATGCGTTCGTTAACGAAGGCTACCGTTGCTTGGATTGCAAAGTGCTAGTACACACAAAGTGCATTCAAAATGGAGGCGTTAAAACATTGATATGTGAAGCAAAGCGCTCGAAACGAATGCGAAAGGGAAACGACAAGTCGATGACTCCGAATTCAAAGTATTCAGCCAGAGAGTATACCGATTCGACCGATAGAATCATAAGCGATGCAAAGGAGCTAAACTTGATGCAAGATTTCATCACACAAAAGATTTACAAAATGGACGAAAGCGAGGGAGAGAAATCTTCAGAAGTGGATCGAGTTTTTAAACAAGCATTGCGAGCCTTCAAGGACAATCTAGTGACCCAATACAGTGTGGCACATAAGCAAAACTCCGACTCGTTAAATATTAAGTATAGAGATTTAATTGATAATTTTGGACAAGTCATGGAAACGTGTTGTGGCAAACAGAACGACTTTCCACTGACAATGGGCGTGAATGCGTTTCGAGGTTTTATGAATGAGTTTATGAATTCTAGAGAAACGGAAAAACCAAAGGCAAAGAGGAAAAAGGAGAAGAAGAGAAAAGTGGAGGAGCACACAAGTTATAATGGTAATTTAATAGACAACAAATATTTGTTTTCCTTTGTTCAAACTATTAAAACCTTTTTTTTGCAGGACATACGTTCCAGTTAACGATAATAAATATACCAACAGCTTGTGAGATATGTCAGCTCTTCCTTTTATGGCCAATTGAACGGGGTTTGGTAAGTACTTGCAAATCGCAATTCCTAATGATTAATATTAAGTTGCATTCATTGACAAAAACCTGTCGTGAAATTATTCAAAAAAGATGTTGACCTCATGAAAAAAAAATTGCTACTTGAACAGTGACATGCTTCGTGAAATCACTGAAATTAATTTAAGTTGTAAAAGCTGGGGTCGAATTACGACATCAGTTAACGAGTGAGTAAAATGCATACGTTATCGAATGCTCGAGTAACTACATTGGGATGATCACATACGAATGGTCACGTATCGAATGCACATTTAAAATTGTACCAATTGTACTAGCACGATTCTGCTACATTCATATTTGATGGCTGTCAAATGTCAATTGCATTGTTTTTCTGTGTTCAAAATAAACTGGTGTTTTTATTAGTTCTTTAATTTTAAATGGAGTATTGGCTGTATTTTTCATCTTCCGAGTCAGAAGATGGACATGAAGATAGACATTGTGAGTCCAGAGATAAAAGTAAAGTGTCTTTACAAAACTCATCGTACGTATCTATAATGAAATTTTGAATTATTGTTGCTTTAGGATCTCCAACTGAAGCTCTTTTATTTGGTGCTTTAATGTATTAACATCCATGAAGACCCTATGCTTTTGCTCTTCCATTTCAAGAACACTCTCTTGGATACGGATTTTACGCTCCTCTAATTCCAAATGCGTGTCAAGTTTCTGGCAAATAGATCCGTAGAACGATATTTCTTCCTTCATTTTAATCCGATAGTAGCTATTTTCGCCTGCATGTAATGATGATGCTCGGTTGTGAACATCTTCATCAGTTTTTGTTGTTGTTGATAATAAGTGCTGTGAATGGTTTGCCATTGTTCTCATCCCGAAAGTTTTGACAGCGAGTCCCTCCACTGCAACGTCCAGTCCACATGCCGACGAAATTTCGACGTCCAGCTGGCTTAAATGTTTCTCTTCGTAGGGCCCGCCTCCAGTTTTCTTCTTCGAAGATTTGTTGAAAGACATTTTATTCTTTATTTGGTATTTCTGATCAGAGAATGTCTGCGGAAACAAATGAGGGTGAAATGGGTACACATTTTACAAAAATCTATCTAACCTTTCTCCATTCCATAATTTTATTGAAGTGGCTTTCCCTCGATACTCGAATCTCGTATGCGATCATACGAAATCAACATTTTTCAGTCACGTATGACTCGATGACTGATGTGGTAATTCGACCCCTGTTCTACACATTCTGGACTTCTACAAACAGTCTTGTTTCGTCTAGAAAATTGGGAGTCATGGAATATTTTGCTTCTCTCCGAATATAAATATTGCTAGTTATTGTGTGAAGACTTTCTGTTTAGTCGTTTTATTCCCGAGAGCAGTGTATTTTTTTTGTTTGTGGAGTGCATCGATTGTTTGCGTCCGATGTCGCTCAATCTATCTTCTCTATACTAGAAAATGCGTAGGTGGGATCTCGATGATTCGGACCAATGATGTCAACATCTAAACATAGTATAAAATATAGTCCCATATGAATGCGCTTATCCCGAGAACTGCTGAACGGTTTTCAATGTAATGATCTGCATTTCCTATCTATCACGTACACTAGCTGAGCATTCGAGGACTAAATGGCAGAAATCAAATTTTTCGTCATTCAAATTAAATCTGGTCGAAGTGATGCAACAGTCCGGAATAGACCTGGGACTCAACCTTCCCATTTAGCCTGGTCTCCAGCTAACTGTCCATGCGCAATTCATGTCAGATTAGGTTGGTTTCCACTTGTTAAGTAACGCGGACAAATGGAAACCAACCTAACCTAGGCGACAGCAAAACTTAATAAAAAAAAATATTGTAAAAGTCGCGTGACAATGTTTTTTATAGTCCGAATCCTTCTTTGGTATCGACAATTTCGGTAGCGAGAATACTTTAGCTTCATCCTCCATATGACAATTAAGGTTGGGGAAACGTGTTCTTTGGGATTGTTGATCTGCCGTGAAGTCGATTAATCTAAGTCCGTTGACAATCGTAGTGTTGTTTAGGCTGCGTTTTTCGACATTTGCAGGTGAAGATGTTTTCCCTTTCTACCTTTTGAAGTTGCTTGTAAGTTTTGTACAGGAGCCCTAAAAAACAGTCCTTTGAAGTGTCATCTCTTTTCTACGTCGGGAATAGACCGCATATAGGCATGTGTTGGTGGTTTTGACATTGATGCTGATTTGTATAATGTATTTGTCGTCTTGTCCAATTTTATCGTTATTTTTCCCTTTCTTCCTCTTTTTGGCTGGCCTATCCAATCGCATTTCCTAGATGGTACTAATGTCTGCTTTATACCAGCTTCACCTTCCATTAATTGTTTGGCTGCATTTTTTAATAGAACTAAAAAAAAAACATTATGAATTCGATATCACCATACATCAACGCGAAAGCTTTTTACCTGCCCTATGCATTAGAACTCATCCCAAGTAGATGGAAACCAACATTTGCCCAGCTCTCCCCTAGGTTAGGCTAGGTTTGATGGGTTATTGACGCCCAAGTGAGGCGTCAAACCCCATAGCGATACCCGTTATTGTTCATATAAGGTGATGTGCTGCTCTATTAGCTTCAAATAGGAAGGAAGAATAGGAAATAGAATCTCTGTTCAGAGCTATAAGGTTGTTAGATTTGTTACCACTTATTTCCGTTATTATTTTCAGTTTTTTGAAAGCAAGTGGGGGTCAAACCTTATTGTCGTATAAGGAGATGCAGCTGGACCATGCTAGTCTGGCTAGCTCGTCAGCTTTTACGTGTTCTGGAATGTTCTTGTGTCCTGGTACCCAGATAATTTGGACTCGTTCTGGTTACAAAGACCTCTGAGCGGCAACGTCAAACTATTCATGATTTTATAATGTTGGATGCCAGACCTTTTATGACCGCTTGGTTATCTACGTAAATGGAGATATCCTCTTGTGACATGTCCAACACTCTATCCGATTTGGCAGCTTCGAGTATGGCTAGGATCTCTGCTTGGAAAACACTGCACGAGTTTGCCAATCGAATGGATGTGTTTAACCCGATTCTTTCGGAGTAGACCCCAGAGCCCACTCCTATTTCCATTTTAGATCTATCGGTATAGATTGCTATTTCGTTATTGGATACCACATTGTTTGACAACAATTCGTCTCTTCTAGGTATATCAAAGTCGTGATATGGGATGGTGTAGTCAGCTGCCCCATTCTCATATTCTACTAATTTCAGTATAGGGCTGTTATCAAATGTTTTGAAACATATGTTGCCAGATTCTTTGAGGCGTGCTGCGCTTTTCACTGCTCTTGCAATCACCTGTAGGTCGATTTTGCGGAGATTTAGAATTGTTTCCCAACCTGCTGTGGGGCTGGTGCGTGTAGCTCCTGTTATGAATACCCATGCTGTTCTTTGAACCTTTGTCAGCGCAGTCATGTGTTTCGTTTTTTTCATTGAATTCTCTCCCCTTAAAATGGCTAATCTTCTTCTCTCTCCAAATATCGATCAATTGCTGATGAAATATCTTAAATCAAGATAACTTTCAGTCACGGGCAATGCAGGTGATTGCACTGGTGATTTGCTGTCATTGCTCACTGAAAAGTAGAACCAATCAACATATAAAGGGCATCTGACAAATGTTTGAAATGTGTCCTTTTGAAATGGATGAAAAGTTTCTTCTATGAATTAGAATTTACCTCTCGAAAGATTGAATTAAAGATACTTACTAACTTAGGTGGCGCTACACTCCGGAATGAATTTGGGCATCAACCAACATGCCTCTCCAATTAGCCAGGTCCTTAGCTAACTGCATCCAGTTGCGCATTCCAAGTTGCTTGAGATCGGTTTCTAATTTCCTCTACTGCGTCGGACGTCTGGCTGGGTATCGAAGACTCTGCTAGCTGGAGTATTGGTGTCCAGTCGTTCTACATGTCCTAGCCATGCGGAGTTTTTTGAACAAGGGCATGTCGCTGTATAGCTCATATAGTTCTTGGTTGAACCTTCGTCTCCATAGCCCGTCAACGCAAACGGGACCGAAGATTTTTCGAAGAATTTTCCTCTCAAATCGACCAAGGATTTCTTCATTTGCTTTTGAGACGGTCCATGCTTCACCGCCGTAGAGCAGGACTGGGATGATCAGGGTCATATATATGATCTCCTTAGTAGTTCGAGTAAGGGCTTTACTACTGAATTGCCTTCTAAGCCCGAAGAAACAGCGGTTAGCAAGAGTAATTCTTCGTTTAATTTCTGACGAGATGTTGTTGTGAGAGGTAATAGCGGAGCCGAGATAGACAAAGTCCTGTACTACCTCAAAGTAGTGTTTCAAGTTGTTGTGCACTAAATAAATCCTCGTGTTTCCCTCCTTTTTGTCTCCGACACTATTTCTCATTTTCATTAACGACCATTTTTGTGAAACTTCTAACCCAACCGATTCCCTTGCTGATTACAGTATCCTCAATTTTTCATATTCGTTTTCAAATTTCCGCCCTTTATCTTCGGACGTGGAAAAAAATAAAAAACGTTAAGTTATCCATGAATGGCACTTGCATCGTCAAAACAGAAAAACTTTTCATGCTCGGTATAGCACACATAATGAGCATGAAAAGTGTTTACGTAACGACATTCGTTAGAACGACGACATATTCGAAGTCTTCAAAAACGCAGCGAATGTGCTTAGTATCCTTAAGCGATTCAAGAGTTCAGCCCTTCTGATTTGTCTTCAATATATAAAGCGTATATAAGCTTCGAACTAGAGTTCAACGCCCACATCTGGTCAGCTACAGCCAATACTTTGTATCTACTAGATACGAACAAACGCGTGAAATAAAACTGATAGGCGACTTAACCATAGCGAACTTCATAGTCTCGCTCGAATATCGTAGAAATGTCTCCTGTCTTACACTCTTCTACAATCAAACAATCAAACGAAGGAGACAATTGATTCTTTTCCATGCAACCGTAATATGCACCGTTCCATGACTGCTTCGTTTGCAATAGTAATTCAAACAAAGTTTAGGAAAATTTGTAAGTCTCTAGTTTTCTTATAGTTAAAATTCCCTTGAACATATTGAGTATTGTCAACGGCGATCCGCCAGTCCCCCCGTCCATTCAATTATATTAGGTTAGGGAGTTGAAAGCAATTCAACTATCACTTCGGCCACAGTTTAAATGATTAAATAATAACCAGGAGCTTTCTTAGGCTTTAGATTCCCGATCTCGAGTTTAAGTTCTCTTAGGTTGCTCTTTTGAGTGCTAGATCTTCAAATAGTATTTTCGTCCTATTGATATTCAGTTCTATCACGAATAAAAATTCCCGGGAAACTGTTCCCATTCAACAATCCGATTTAAATTGCTGACAAGGAAAAACTTCCAGTAAAATTTATTCCCGATAGGCCTGATTGACTTGACTTTCCTTTTTTCCTTGACATATCCTTTTATATCCGGAGGATATCTAAAACCATATTTTCCCAGCATTTTCTTTGTCTTGGGCGTATTATTCCAGTGGCTGTACTATCTTGACGACACGATTAAGATCATAGGTTGTGGTTAGTGGAACACACAGTTCAACATTCTCTTCTATTTCGTTCCAAAAGCCTTTCCAGTTAGTAGATCTACTAAAAACTCTCGTTGGCTCAAGGTTATAGACTAATTAGTTTTATACTCAATGTCAAAACATCTGGGGAATGATCAATTAACAGATCGAAGTTCTCTAAAACTTTAATGTGGCTGGAAGATAACTACTTTCACAATGAAAAACTCTGAGTGCCAAAATGTGTGTTTCGTATTGAAATCACCTCCAATAGGAATGTGCACAGCTGCATAGTCTCAAGCTCTATCTTCGCCCTTCGGTATCTACACTTTTCTTACCCTGAATTATCTTGATGCCTTTGCTGTGCTCAAACACTAAGGGACCAAACCACTTTCGCGCTCATACAGTCGCAAGAGTATTATTCGATCTTGACACACACACAAATCGGCTGGTCAAGACGGTATCACTCAGAATTCTGAAGAGGTGTTGTTCTACCACGCAGCATAAGCGCGTGTTGATTATAAAAAAGTCCTTTAGCAAGTACCTAAAGCTCAAATAAATTTGTTTTCTAAATGTTATGCAATAAAATTACTGCATCGCAGTTATTTAATTTCGAAATTCTTTTTTATCTCTTTTCAGGTTTGTCAAAATTGCCGCTTAACCTGTCACAAAAAATGCTATCAGAAAGCATGTTCATGTAACAAGACATCTTCATCACACGGTGGATGTATATCGTCACAATCTAGTATAACTGACTCAAAACTTTTTGGTGTGCCATTAACGAATTTATGCTTAGCTGAAGGGGCTAAAATTCCCATACAAATCGAACAACTTATTACGAAAATCGAAATGTTGGCCCTCTACACTGAGGGTATATATCGCAAGAGCGGCGTAAACTCCAAAATTCGAGAACTCAAGCAGAAAATGTCAGAAACACCGATCGGTGCGGAAATCGACTACGAATCATACAATGTACATGTATTGGCAAATGTTCTCAAATCGTTTCTACGCGAAATGCCCGAACCGTTACTATCATTCGATCGATATGATGATTTCCTTCGTGCATCCGATTTACCCGATACTAATGTACGCGTACAGACACTGCTGTCGTTGATTAAAAAACTATCGGCGGCACATCATTTCCTTTTGGAACGCCTAATCTTCCATTTAGCTCTGGTAGCACAAAGAGAAAAACACAATCGTATGTCGGCGAGTTCGCTGTCGATTGTCTTTGCTCCTTGTGTTTTACGAACAAATCGTATGGTACCTGCGCAGGATAGTCTTAATGATATTAGTAGACAAACAAAGTGTATAGAAACGTTAATAACGCAAAAAATGCTGAATGTCAAAAGCACTTTAGCTGATATTGACACATTGGACACTGCAGCGCATACCGCCACTACTAGGCTAAGTACTTTACGCAGCTCGAAGGTGTTTGCCCCCGAAGAGTTGACCCAACGGTCATCCCAAATCGAGACTGAAACCGAGGAGATGATATTGGAGGGCCACATTCAAGAGATTCGCAAAGAGAAAGCATTGCTGACATCGGCATTGCCGAATTTGGTTAGAACCACGTCTGATGATGACCTGCTGTCGACCGACCTCGATGGAGAGGGTGGCAGTTTGGATGATTTGAGTACGGGTAAAGACAAGGACAATCATTCATTAGCTGAATGTAAGGAATTCAAGGACAGCATTGATTCATCCTTTGGTAGTTTGGGTGGCGAAAGCAATGTTAGTCGAAAGGGATTTGACGAAAAACAGTCACAGCTGCATGAGCAACAGTCGCAACAGTTCCCCGTGCAACAGCACCATCATTTTGACGCAGATTCGGCGAGTGATTCCATTGTGTTAAGCTACAACCTGCGAGATCAGAATATTGATTATATTGCAAGTCCACGGCATCATGTTTCGCTAGATCATGAAATGACATCATCAGGTTACCCATCGGTGAAGAACTACTCATCCACTCCGAAAGCTTCATCAAATAACAATAGCTTCACCGGCAGTGGTACTCGACGTTCGGGCAGTCAACAGAATCTCAGTTATTCCATGACACAAGCATCAGCGGGACCCAGTGGAATGAATTACACAGCAATGAGTCAGTCGGGCAAACCGATGGCTGTGCGTAGCATGTCAAGTGGCTACGATGCGACCACAACACATTTACTCCCAAATGCATCCGATGCAGTTGATGGATTTCAGTTTCTATCAGCCATCCCGTCGTCGTCGTCGTCTTCAACAACAACATCATCATCATCACCGAACGTAGTGGCAGGCACGACTCTGTCTGCTTCTCCTTCACTATCCACACAATATACCAGTAGCAATAAAGTAGCAAGTATTAAAGAGGGCAGTAATATAAAAACGGCTCGAAAGAAAAAGAAACAGGAAAGTTTAGATGACGAACCAATTATGGTGTAAGTTCTAAGTTCTATGTTATAATTTATCTCTAAATCTATATAAATATATTCAAGTATATATATATATTAATTAATTTTAGGCACTGATTGATTATTAAAAACAAAACTTAAAAAGAAAAACAAAATTTTAAATTTAACAAAAAAATAAAATCATATTATACATATATATTAATGTATAACAAAATATTTCCAACCATACAAGTGCATATAAAGTTTAAAATTATATGTCTGTATTAATAATAAAATCACTATGAAAAGACATTGTTTTTCAATTCGAAATCAAAAGCAGAAAAGGCAAAGCAAAGTACATACTAACAATTATAATTTTTGTTTGTTTTTTTTTTCATATAACTAATCCCACATAAATATCATTATATTATTATTGTAAACGAATAAATTTTGTTTTTAATAATGTGAAACACAAAACGAAATTATCTCACAAATTTATTGCGTTTGGCCTACGAGATTGAGGGATGTAATGCGAGGAGTTGAAATAGACTGCAGTAAACTGAGTTGAGAGATGATTTAAATAAGTTATGTGTGGTGTTTGAATTATTTAATAATGAAAAGCTCTGACAATATTTAAAATTTCATTTTTACAATTTTTGACGATATTTACAGTCACTAAGATTTTTTTTAATATCTCGTCTGCTATAAGTATCATTGATGTTCTAAAAGCAGATGAGATATTAAAAAAATTATTGCAATTAAATACTATTGCAACGTTTTTTGAATAAGTAGGGCGTCTTTGGCAACATATTAACTTGTATAATTTTTAAACGTTACGGCATGAAAAGTCCCCCTTCTCCTTTTTATCGGCATGGTTCCAGAAATCGATTGAAATTAATTTTGATTGCTTAATCGGGCAGATGTTGATAAAAGGTATTCATTTGTATTTTCCGCCACTTTTTCGGGAGTGTTGTTCTCTATAATTTTTGAATGAGGCTTCGGATAGCAACTACTTTATACACTGCTGGTCAGCACACCTCCTCGCGTAAGTGCTTTCGCCTAAATTCCAGCCAAAATAAAAGAGCTTACGTTTTTAAATTTTGTTTTTGTATGTCGCATTCAATTCTCAGTTAAATAAAATAAAAAATATTGTTTCTCTTTTTTCTAATAAAATAACACAAAAAATAACAATTCAACTTTGGTCATGAGATTAGCACATTTCACTTTTTTTTTTTTTCATTTTTGTTAAGCTTTTAAGCCCTTAATTTATTTCTTAACTCATAAACTAATTATTTTAAACATTTTTTAAAAAAATTAAAAATATATCGATTCTCCCTTGTTGAGAATGACCTCATAGATTCGATTGGGAAGCGACTCGTACATTTTTTCAATATAATGCCTTCAATTAGTTCCGCTTTGTTTGAATATTGTTTCCCAGACTGGTAAACTTTAATCTATAATTTTGTTTCCCAGACTGGTAAACTTTAATCTATAATTTCGGTCTTTTAAGGTGTGGAGCCAACATTTGTCCTGATCTTTGTGGCCAAGTCATGAGAGTTTGATGCTTCTCTTTAAATAGCTCTCTTATCAGCATTGGAAATAACTTTATTATTATATTTTTTTTTCCTTTACCCATGTTAAAGCCAATAAACTACTTGAACAGAAAAAAAAATTGGTTGTAATACGCGTTCAACTGTTGAATCACAGAAATGAATTTGAATGTGCTAACCTGATGACGCAAAAATAGACCACACTTTCCATCGAAAGTAAAAGAAATAGCAAAAAACATATAACGGGATCTTTTTGTCGCATGATCTTTTTTCCAGATGGAGTGCATTCAAAGATGATAAAAATAGAATATAAAAAAGTAGCTGCATTTCAACAACAACAACTACAAGTAATAAATTACTTTATTTACTTATCGAAGCTGCCTATCCGTGAACAGTCTTTGTTGAGACACTGCAGCCTTCCATCCTCTAAGATACTGCTTCCAGTTGTCTAGACCAATCGCTCTGGCATCCGCGACGGCTTGTTTGAAACGGTGGTCCGATCTTCGCCTTCTCGATCCTGGGGGCTGGGATCCGAAGATCCTCTTAGCTGGAGCATTATTGTCCATTCGCTCGATGTGGCCGAGCCAATGTATTCGACGTGTTTTGGCTTTTTGGACTACATCCACATCCTAATACAGCTCATAGAGTTCGCGGTTGTATCTTTTCCTCTATTCGCTGCTATCAATTTTGACATTTTGTCCTAGGCTGTGGACAGATGTTTTTTTGTTTGTTGAAAGCATTTACTTAGTCTTGTCTAGGGCTCAGTGGCGCATTGGTTAGTGCGTTGAACTGCCGCGCAGAAGGTTCGGTTGTGCGAAAGCTCGGCCTTGGGTACTAACATTTGTTTGTACTTAGGATTGTTCTCATTTACTTCAAGGGAAACGGGTTTCGCCTGTTCTTCAATCGCCTTGAACGTTTTATCACGGCACGCGGGGCGACCTATGGTGTAAATATCGTCCGCATAGCCCAGCAGCTGGACGGACCTGTTGAAAATAGTGTTTTCAATGTTGACACCTGCCCTTTATACTATCTTCTCGTGTACGAGAGTGAAGAAGTTACATGTTAACTCGTCTCCTTGCCGAAATCCGTGGCATGGTTGAAATAGTTCGGAGGAGCTATTTCCAAACTGCACGTTGCAGCGCGTGTTTTGCAGCGTCACGCGACACAGCTGAATCAGTTTTGCCGGGATTCCAAATTCGGCCATCGCCATATAGAGCTCCTGACGATGTATGCTATTATACGCGGCTTTAAAGTCTATGAATAGGTGGTGAGTTTCGACTTGAAATTCGTTGGTCTTTTCTAGGACTTGCCTCAGTTTGAAAATTTGGTCTATAGTCGATCTTCCGGGCCGGATTGGTACGTGCCGATTAGTGTAATGAAAGGTTGAAGACGTTCACACAGTACGTTGGATTGGATCTTGTATGCGACATTTAGCAGAAGTCCACTTCGTTGAGGCGAGGTTCACTACCTTAATAGCGTACTTACTTACTTAAGTGGCGCTACATTCCGGAATGAACCTGGGCCTCAACCAACATGCCTCTTCAATTAGCCCGGCCCTTAGCTAACTGCCTCCAGTTGCGCACTCCAAATTGGTTGAGGTCGGTTTCTACTTGTGCGCGCCACTTAAGGCGAGGTCTTCCTCTACTGCGTCCGACGTCTGGCTTTGAATCGATGACTCTGCGAGCCGGAGTATTGGTGTCCATTCGTTCTACATGTCCTAGCCATCGTAAACGTCCAATGCGGAGTTTTTTGACCAGGGGCATGTCGCTGTACAGCTCGTATAGTTCTTGGTTGAATCTTCGTCTCCATAGCCCGTCAACGCAAACAGGACCGAAGATTTTTCGAAGAATTTTCCTCTCAAATCGACCAAGGATTTCTTCATCCGCTTTTGAGACGGTCCATGCGGTCTTATATAGGATTCGAGTGAGGGCTTTACTACTGAATTGCCTTCTTAACCTGAAGAAACAGCGGTTGGCACGAGTAATTCTTCGTTTAATTTCTGACGAGATGTTGTTGTCGGAGTTAATAGCGGAACCGAGATAGATAAAGTCCGTACTACCTCAAAGTTATATCTGTCAATGGTGAAGTTCTGTCCAATTCGTTGATGTTGTGTGTCCTTTCGTGTTGACAGCATATACTTCGTCTTGCCCTCATTTACTGCTAAGCCCATTTTTGCCGCTTCCTTCTCTATACTAGCAAACGTGGCTATGACATCACGTTGGGTCCTACCAATGATGTCAATATCGTCGGCGTATGCTAGAAGTTGAACAGATTTTTGGAAAATGTGCCTCTGGTGTTGGCTCGTGAGTTTTTCACAATCCTCTCAAGAATCAGATTGAAGAAGTCACAAGACAGCGCATCGCCTTGCCTAAATCCTTTTTTGGTATCGACCCGACCCTGATGGTGCAGCGAGAAATCTCCATCGTCATCCTACACAAACGGACGAGTTTGAGCGGTATACCAAAACTAGACATGGATCTGTATAGTTCGTCTCTATAAATGCTGTCGTATGCGGATTTGAAATCGATGAATAAGTGGTGGGTATCGATTTGGACTTCTTGGGTTTTTTCCAGGATCTGCCGAAGTGTGAAGATTTGATCGGTTGTGGACTTTCCTGACCTAAAACCACACTGATAAGGGCCGATCAGGTTGTTGGTAAACGGTTTCAGGCGTTCACATATTACGGCAGATAGAATTTTGTATGCGATGTTGAGGAGACTTATGCCTCTGTAGTTGGCGCAGTTAAGAGGGTCTCATTTTTTGTGTATCGGACAAACGATGCTGAAATTATATTCGGCTTATGAGTTGGTGGATGTTACTTACCAAGTCATCTCCGCCGGCTTTATAAAGCTCGGCAGGAAGGCCGTCATTTCCGGCAGCCTTATTAAGCTTCAGTTTAGATATTGCTATCCTCACTTCACTCAGGTCGGGTGGTTGGCAGCTTTCGCTGTCGTTGCCAATATTGAATGGTTCGTTCTGCCTGACAGCGGAATGTTGTTCGTCATCGCCGTTTAACAGTCTGCAGAAGTGGTTCTTCCATATCCTCAGCATAGACTGTGTCTCAACTACCATATTTCCTTGTTCATCTGACAGGATTCTGTATCCTTGGCTTTGACGTTTTACACTTTGGTAAAACTTGCGAACATCTTTCCTGGAGTGGCACCTCTCTATATCCTCGATCACGCGCTTTTCTTCCTCTTTTTTCTTCTTTCTAAAAAGCCGGTGTTCTTCCCTTCTTCTCTGCCTATAGAGCTCAACGGCAGCTCTCGTCTTCACCTGCAGCTTAGCCTTGTAGGCCTCGTTCTTGGCTGCGAGCATCTGTCGGCATTCCTCATCAAACCAGGTGTTTCTTGCTGGTGGGCGCGAGAAACCTAGCACATCAGTTGCGGCTGATCTAATGGCTTGTTGGCATCGTTGCCATAGTTCTTCGACATTCGATGTTGGTGGTATTAAATTTTTTTACAGTATTTCTGGATTGTTGTGGCGTAGTGGATATCCGCATTCTAACCTTGGCTGCAACAAGGTAGTGATCCGAGTCGATGTTAGCTCCTCGGAATGTTTGGACATCCAAAATACTGGATGCGTGGCGCTTGTCTATCGCTATGTGATCAATTTGATTGACCGTTCGTTGATCTGGGGACCGCCATGTCCCCTTATGGATATCGAGGTGAGGAAACCGTGTGCTGGCTATAGGGGCATTTCGTTCCATAGCGAAGTCAATTAGCCTAAATCCGTTACCAGACGTGTTGTCGTGTAGCTATGCTTTCCGACAATACTGCTAAAGATGTCTTCTCTTCCTACCTTTGCGTTAAAATCTCCCAGCACGATTTTAACATCGTACTTCGGTAGTCGCTCATAGGTTTTGTCAAGGAGATCATAGAAGCAGTCCTTAGCTATATCATCTTTTTCCTCCGTTGGGGCGTGAGCGCATATAAGCGTGTTTTTGTTTTTTTGATCCGGGTCTTTCTGTTGTGTGTTTGAAAGGGAGGCTTCGAAGTATTTGCATAATGGACCTAAACATTTTTAATAATCCATATAAAAAGAACAGTTGTGAAGCAAAAAAAACATTTTTTTGGTTATAAGCGTTTCCAGCTGATTCTAGTCATTATATTGACTGCATATTTTCTAGGAGCATTCAGAAACGCTTAAGTAAGAAATTCAATTGCACATGCGCACATGACTTCTGTTTATAAACACACCCATTCAAATGAAGATACTCAGCAATAGTTTGGTTAAATGAGTCGGAGGTGAACAGAATGTACCACTAGCAAAGTACAGCCTCAACTTGGACTTATTTTTTATAAACTTAACTCAGATGAGGCAAACCTATTATGCTCAAAAGCGGACTTAAGATGATGCTTACAGGTTTTTATTAACTCTCGTCTTAAATTGTTGTAGGTTGTCACGTTTAACTGGAATTTTGTGTACTTTTCTGGTCTGAAAGTTTCAACTTTCTCATACTGCAGTGACCATTTCAGACATTAGACATTAGAAGTGTTCCCGTAAATACTATTTTACGTACTGATGTTTAATTCATAAATGTATTGACATACAAAAAAATATGCATGGGAAAGGTTTTATGTAAAAATCAGTAAAAAAAATTATTAGTATTGGAACAGAACTATTTTTGCCGTTGGATAAGCAGATAACCAGAATGTTACCTTCGAGTGCACTTTTCTACCCTTGAAAACACTTCTGATTCGAACCGGACTACATCATTTCCAATGTGGCTGACCTATCGGAAGCTAATTTCAAAATTCTAATTTAAGTTTCCATCAGTACCGTCAATTACTCAAGTTGGCGATAATAGACTCGTTTTGCCAAAAAAAAAAATCGTTGCTTATGAACTTACAAATTTAAATGTACACAGCTGTTGAAGTGAAAGTTCATTTTTTGTATCAAATAATAAAAGAAAGAGAAAGAGCGAATGAATTTGGTTTTTCGCCATAAGTCAACGAATCGAAGCGAGAAGCTATTATGGTCGTACAATACAAATTGCATGTGTTCGCACAGTTACGGAAGTGGTCGCCCGAAACCATCTTCTATTACAGTTTAGCCTTAATAATGCCTTAAAATATAAATTGTTTTAGTGAAATAACAATTTTTTTTAATAATATTTAACATCTCACTTGTTTATAACGTAACAACTTAATATTAAAACGCTAAATAACGAGCTTCATTTGTTTGTTCCTTTCTAAACTCATTTATGAAAGGTGATTAGGAAGATGACACTTAGCGACACTTACATACAACAGAGACAAGTACCATTGCGCAAAATTCAGCAGCATAAGTTATGTTTGTCGAGTCAACGAAGAAAGTGCGAATACTAAATTAAGCAGCGACTCCATATCGGTAGATGCGAAAAGCTGTAAGGGTGAAAATGGTATCAAAACATGTGTCAACTTCCGGAGTTACTCTCAAATACCTAGATTGCTAAGAGTAGAAAGTCAAATCTCAGCAAGATTCTCTCGAGACTGTATCCACTTAGAAGTTGGCAGTCGAAGTCTTATTAAGGGCAACTGGCAGCAATCTCACTTCTTAAGAATTTCCTTGGGTTTTTGGAATTCTGCAAGCGGTGGTATCAAAATATCTGTCCACTTCCGGAGTTACTCTCAAAAACCTTAGGTTGCTAAGAGTAGAAAGTCAAATTTCCTTGGGTTTTTGGAATTCTGCAAGCGGTGGTATCGCAACATGTGTCCACTTCCAGAGTTACTCTTAAAAAACTTAGATTGCTAAGAGTAGAAAGTCAAAGTCAAAGATAATCTCAAGACTGTATCCACTTGGAAGGTTTCAGTCGAAAGCTTATTAAGGGCAGCTCGCAGCAATTTCGCGAGCAGTTCTAAATGAACACCCAGGTTCAGTTTTATTTTATCTATGAAATGGACATTTAGATTTTGATGTAATCTATACAAAAATCATATGAATAAACTGCGGTTAACTAAGTCTATTTCTAGTATGTACACTGCTTCGATTACGATATTGTCAAAAGCTTTGAAAAGTACAACGTTTTAGTTACAAAAAAAGGTGTGCTTTTCACCTCGAACTTGATATCTATTCTTCAAAGAAATGCGAGATTATATATCTGATGTTCGTAAATTGTTTGCATTGCACGAATTTACATTGAAACATGATCTAGTTACCTTCCGAAACAGTTTAATGAGAAAACTTCGAGATAGAGAACTTTTGCACTCAATTAATTGTGGGAACTTTTCCTTGAAGAATAGAAATAAACATTTCCATAACAAACATTTCCATAACAATTATAATCAGTTTACACAGTTTAATTCCAAAACTAAAATTATAACTTACAGATTTTTATATAGTCAACTAAAGTTTAAAATACCTTCTGCATTTCTATTACATCTTATTACAACTGTTAACTATATTAATATTCATTCACATAAAATTATACATTTTTCTTTTTTATTTTCATTTTACTCATATACAGCAAAAACTTTGTTTAAATTAAATTTATATAGACAAGAAAACAACTTCATGATTGCTGTGCTATAGTTTTCGTTCGTTTTATATGGAATGATAATATTATATAATATAAAAAAAAACAAATACCCGTTAATATTCTCAAAAAGCATTATTAAGATATAAAATGTGTAAAAAAAAATCGTTTAATATTTGTTAAACATTTGTGTCGCCTTTTTTAATCATATCTCCCTAAGCTTACGATACACAAACAAAAATGTAAACATTTTATTGAAAACATGAAATAGTGATAGATTTTAATAAACCACATATAAGAAGCCGCAGAAATAAAATCAACAAAGCAAAATGAATACTCCTTAGCAAAAATTATTCTTTTTTATACACAAATTTTAAAATATACATACAAACATATGTATAGACATGCGTGAATCTCTTTAATTTGGTATCCAATTAAATTCTTCCATTTGTATAAAAAATAATTTGCGAGTTAAAACAAAAGAACAAGAGCAAAAGAAAGAAAATGGAGAAGTAATACGGAGCAAAGTATGTTCCAAATATATAGATGATTAACATTATTTTTTTATTATTATTAATTATTATTATTATATACATATATTTTATGTAAGTGACCAAGTCAATATTTAGGTTTCACTATTTGTACAGTATACTTTCATTTATTTTGTTAAATAAAGTGGTAAAATTAACAATGTCTACTTTCTTGTCTTTGATTTTTAGTGTAATCTTATGTAGTTGGATTTTTTTTATCTTAAATTACAGCAGACAAATTATCAACTGGTCAAAGTAGGGGGGGCGTATTAAGGCGATTTCATTCCCCCTTCATTCATTGGCCATTTGGTAATTTCTTATTCGTTCGCTGGTAGGGAACTTGAGTTCATCGTCATAATGGGTTGGAAACAAAGAGTATAGAACTAAATACAGTGCGCATCTGATCAACGAACATTTTCTATGTGGGATACCCCAGTGTTCATATTGCTACCTTAGCATTAAAAAACAGCATAGCTTCGCATATGATCGACGAAATTTTCCCTTCGCACTTACCGCCCGCGTCTGAAACGGCAACAACATTTTTAGCTGTGATTCGTACTTTATGTAGTTTTACATCTTTGGTTTGAACATACGTTTGCCATCGATGCCAACTTTCCGTGCAGATGTTCTGTGATCGCAACCCGGCGCGCCTTTCAAAATCAATTCAATGTGACCTCGTTGGCCTTTTTCCGAAACGGAGAGCAGTTGTTGCATTGGTCAGGACATTCAGACAAACCTGAGAACATTGAGGCAGAGAGAGCTTTAATCTTGTAATTCAAACATACAGGCAAACACACTTCTGCTATTGGAGTTTTCCATCGTTCAGTAATTCGAATTTTCAATAAAGGCCCATTACCTCTACCTGGTGCTGGTCCCTTCCGATTTGTATGTACAACTTAAAATCTTAAGTGGCGCTAGATTCCGGAATTAACTTGGGCCTCAACCAACATGCCTCTCCAATTAGCCCGGTCCTTAGCTAACTGCTTCCAGTTGCGCACTCTAAGTTGGTTGAGGTCGGTTTCTACTTGTGCGCGAGGTATTCCTCTACTGCGTCTGACGTCTAGCTGGGAATCGAAGACTTTGCGAGCCGGAGTATTGGTGCTCATTCGTTCTACATGTCCTAGCCATCTTAAACATCCAATGCGAAGTTTTTTGACCAAGGGCATGTCGCTGTACAGCTCGTATAGTTCTTGGTCAACACAAACGGGACAGAAGAATTTTCCTATCGAATTGACCAAGGATTTCTTCATCCACTTTTGACACGCTCCTTGACACGTCCTACCAATGATGTCAATAACGTCGGCCTGTGCTAGTTCGCTCGGGAGTTTTGCACAATCCTCTCAAGAATCAAATTGAAGAAGGCACATGACAGCGCATCACCTTGCCTAACTTTGTTTTTGGTATCGAATATGTCGGCGATGTCGTTTCCGACCCTGATGCAGCAGCGCGAATTCTCCATTGACATTCTACACAAGCGGACGAGTTTGGTCGGTATACCAAAACTAGACATGGCTCTGTATAGTTCGTCTCTATAAATGCTGTCGTATGCGGCTTCGAAATCGGTGAATAATTGGTGGGTATCGATTTGAAGTTCTTAGGTTTTTCCAGGATCTGCCGAAGTGTGGAAATTTGATCGGTTTTGGACTTTCCTGGCCTAAAACCACACTTCTTAGAGCCGATCAGGTTGTTGGTAAACGGTTTCATGCGTTCACATATTACGGCAGATAGGATGTTGTATGCGATGTTGAGGAGACTTATGCCTCTGTAGTTGGCGCAGTTAAGAGGGTCTCATTTTTTGTAGATCGGACAAACGATGCTGAAATTACATTCTTCAGGCATACTTTCTTCTGACCATATTCGGCTTATGAGTTGGTGGATGTTACTTACCAAGTCATCTCCGCCGGTTTTATAAAGCTCGGCGGGAAGGCCGTCATTTCCGGCAGCCTTATTAAGCTTCAGTTTAGATATTGCTATCCTCACTTCACTCAGGTCGGGTGGTTGGCAGTTTTCGCTGTCGTTGCCAATATTGAATGGCTCGTTCTGCCTGACAGCGGAATGTTGTTCGTCATCGCTGTTTAACAGTCTGCAGAAGTGGTTTTTCCATATCCTCAGCATCGACTGGGTCTCAACTACGATATTTCCGACAGGTTTCTGTTCGAGCCTTGTATCCTTGGCTTTGACTTTTAACACTTTGGTAAAACATACAAAAATCGTTCCTGGAATGGCACCTTTCTATTTCCTCGATAGCGCGCTTTTCTTGTTCTTTTTTTACTTCTTTCTGAAAAGTCGGAGTTCTTCCCAGCTCTCGTCTCCACCTGCAGCTAAGCCTTGTAGCCTCGTGCTTGGCTGCAAGCATCTGTCGGCATTCCTCATCAAACCAGGTGTTTCTTGCTGGTGGGCGCGAGAAACCTAGCACATCAGTTGCGGCTGATGTAATAGCTTGTTGGCATCGTTGCCATTCTTCTTCGACATTCGATGCTGGTAGTATGAGGTTAATCGAGTGGTCAAGGGAAAAGCGTTGCGCGAAGGTCTTGTCGGTCTCCTGCGATTGCAGTCTTCCGACATTTCATTTATTCCGCATTATTACCTTTGCTGCAGCAAGGTAGTGGTCTGAGTCGATGTTAGCTTCTCGGAATATTCGGACATCCATAACACTGGATGCGTGCCTTTTGTCTATCGCACGGTTCATCCGCCACCATCTCTGTTCAAGGGGCCTGACTTACCCTTGAAATTCCTAGACAACCTGTTGTCCGAATATGTCGAAGCAGCTTGTCAAGGTTCATCTGGGACAACAGGCCGGGTGCCATTCCTGACCTGGCTGTTTACAGTGTTGCTGTTTTTCGTCGTGTTATCAGCACTCGCGCTTATCGTTTAGCAAGTCAAATCCGGTTGGATGAGACCAGTACCCGATGGTTACCACTTGGAGGTAAAACATAAGCACTTGATGTGTAGTCAGAGTTACAACACTGGGCATTGCCAAGTTAAGGCCAATCAGAGTCTACCCTTGTTCTACAACACCCAACCACTAAAATCATTGGGCAAAATGTAAGCAATAATTTTTTTATGTAAATTTTATGGAAAAAACAAGCACCAAACAATATTAGCGCCTGGTTGATGCACGAGAAACGCGACGTAGGAATTTCACCAAAAGGACACCAGAAAGGGTTGCTGGTTTTGCTGATGTCAAATGAATGCATTGATGCACCTTCGGAAACCTCATACTACGAACTTAAATTAAACTTCCGACTGGATTTGCGTTGAATATATAGTTACTCTTCGAAGGATACCATGATATAGCCGAGACTGTCTTGAGAAATGCTTACGTTGTATTGGATTTGTCCCTCCACCAATCCTATCCACGGATATGTACTCTGGTACTCTGCAAATGAAAATCATAAGAAAAAAAAAACACAAATTCGATTTCGTTGGCCCAATAAAATGCACATGGAGTATACGGGATAAAATATTTGCAATACTTGGTGTGCACATGCTTTTATTTATACATATAAAACAAACAAATTACAAATCTGTATCATCGGTTTATAATTAAATATTTTATATTTACTATCTGCCACAATTTTATTTTATTTTTTTTTTTCTGTCTTATTAAATAACGTTTAAAACTTCTTTTTGCACAAAAAACATTTATGTTGGTACATGTATATATAAAAATTTATGTGAATATCTACTTAAGATTACATTTGAATATTTAGTGAATAGCTAATCGTAATTGTAATGCATAGTATACTTAATATTAATAAACAAGATAAACTAAACACAGAAAACTAGAAAACAGTTTATAGCTTGGAAAACATAGTTAGCATGTTTGAAACAAATATCCGACTATTAGGAATCTATATATATATGTGTACAAAAAAAAAACAAATGATATAATTGTATTTAATTTTAATGGAAAGGAAATAGTTTTAAAATATTTATTTATTTAATATATATCTGTGCAGTACCGTTAATACTCCTTAACATGCCTCATTTCTGACGAATTTTGCTTCGCTTTTATTTGATTTGCGTAGATTTGCTTGGGCGCCATATCTATTACGGTTGCTTCGGGCGTGCTTGCGTAGCTACCGGCTGTAATTTTATCCATATTCAGTTCATAAAGGCCATTGACAGTTGGTGAGACCATGTCAAGAATATCCTTATCAAGCCACGTTTGTTCGTCGAATTCCTCTGGCGATAGCACTTTGTTCTCCTTTTCTATATTAAATCCGCTTGTCTGTATGTGTTCTCCCTTTTCTTGGAGAAATTCCACATCACTCTCGCCCACCGACTGGATCTTTTTTGATAAATACCAATTATCATCGTCCACTTCATCTATGAAGTCTGAGTGGGTCAGCTTCATTTGCTTGCACTTTGGCTCCCCTAATGAGGCCGTGGCGTAAGTGCTGCTCTCACGCTCATTGTTGAATTCAATGGCGGAAATGATATCGCTCATGTTGACTTCTTCATCGAAAATATCAGCATTCTGATCTTTATTGTTAAACAATAGACTTCTACGATTTTGTAGGATCGTTTCCTGAACTGCTTCTTCGAGATCACCTTCTTTTGCATTTTGTCCCAATTTCAAATTAGGAGCAGCCACCAGCGCTAAACTGAGAAGCAAAACCATCAAACAAGTTGTCGGCTGTGTGGTTTTGTTTGTTCCCTTTGTCAGAAGTGTTTGCAACTTTTTCATTTGTGACATCAGATTATGATTTTGATTCTGCAGTTGTTTTATTCTTTTCATTAGAGTTTGATTTTCCTCGGTACACTGCTTGACACGTTCTTCGAGTCCATCAACGTATTCTTTTTTACGCTTTCGCGAGTCTTGAGCTGAGATTTTATTGCGGATTTTGCGACGTATTCGTTTCAGTTCACGTTCTTCGTGTTTTGTTAGCGGGTAATGCGTTGGTAAAGTAATTCCTTCTTTACTGAGTAGCCGCTTTTCTTCCGAAGACAGAACAAGCTTTGGATACGGGGCTTCTGGGTCGTGAACATAATCGTCATTGTCGTAACCATCCTCAATTATAATGCTTTCGGAATCCGATGAATTTTCAATGAAGGAGTCTTCTGTAGATATAAAAAAAAAGGAAACGAAAAATTATTGGAATAATTTTGACATTTTTTTTTTAAATTGAAGTGTATAAAAGTGTCGAAAATGTAAAAGTGATATGGGATGGGATAGTTCTGAAATGTTATGTCGACCATACAGTCACCGCAGCAAACTACAATCATCTGCAACTGCGAATATTTTTCTACTTCAATTGCTGAGTTGATGTTTCATAGATGAACAGAGCTCCTACGCGTTGTCTGCAACCAATTTTGGTCAAATGTAAGTTTCGGCTCATTTGTCTGATATTTTTTGCAATAAATCGAAGCGGGCCTGTACCATTATCCAGTCAATTGTGAGTGGATTTCAGTCAGACAACCAACCAATGGTTAGATCAATAAATGTGTTGGTGTAAGATCAAATTTTGCGCAATATTCCTTCCAAACAAAGTAACACTCTTGCAGTTTCTTAAAAGAAAGCCTATATCTGTTACGAAACACTGCAACAGACATCAACGACAATTCTGCAGGAACTCTATGGACAATGTGGACTTACAAATCTGGTAAGGGTTTACTGGTGAACCATATATTAGTATGTTAGCATCTTCAGCTACAAACAAGCGGCAGTCAAATCCCAGGAAGCCATCTCATTCAATTCAAATTCAGCCCACGAATGCCTACTGCCTCTTGGCGAGATGGCGGAGCATTTTACCATTCACCTCTTTTGGGTGCCGGGCCTTAGAGACATACCAGGGAATTGTAAGGCAGATAAGCTTGCCAGACAGGGCTCTACTCTTGACATTTTACCGCCAGTAGATATGTTAAATATGCCCCTTGCTACATGTAAATTACAGATAAAACAGGATGCGATCAAGAAATCCAACCGCAGATGGATAAACGACACAATGTGTCAAATATCCAAGCAACTCTGGCCTAACTTTAACCAGAAGCGCTCCATCTGCTTAAAAATGCTGAACACATCAGCACCATAATCGGTGTCCTCACAGGACACTGTCCTATAGGCCTACATGTAATGTAAGAAGACTAGTCCTTTTCAGCAAGAACAACTCTTTAGAATTGTGGAGGAGATACCATCTAGACCAGACGATTTGTGAATGTTAAGATCTAATATTACTCTTGCGATTGTACAAGTACGCAAGTGGATTGGCCCCAATGAATGTTCTACGTTCTCAAGTACAGGAGGAGACTGGAAACAATCTGGCAAAGCCGCCATCTGACCTCACCGACACATTTGATACCAAAAAAAGATTTAGACAAGGCGATGCACTGTCATACGACTTCTTCAATTTGATTTTTGAAATGATTGTGCAAAAGTCACGAGCCAACACCAGAGGCACAATTTTTTAAAAATCTGTACAACTACTAGCATACGCCGACGATATTGAAATCATTGGTAGAACCCAACGTGATGTCATAGCCACGTATGCTTGTATAGAGAAGGAAGCGGCAAAAATGAGTTTAGCAATAAATGAGGGAAAGAAGAAGATATGCCCATAACACGAAAGGACACGCAACATTGACGAATTGGACAGAACGTTACCATTGACAGATATAACTTTGAGGTAGTACGGGACTTTATCTATCTCGGTTCCGCTATTAACTCTGACAGCAACATCTCGTCAGAAATTAAACGAAGAATTACTCTTGCCAACCGCTGTTTCTTCGGGCTAAGAAGGCAATTCAGAAGTAAAGCCCTCACTCGAACTTCTAAGGAGATCCTACATAAGACCCTGATCATCCCAGTCCTGCTCTACGGCACTGAAGCATGGACCGTCTCAAAAGCGGATGGAGAAATAAACCCTTGGTCGATTTGAGAGGAAAATTCTTCGGTCCCGTTTGCGTTCTCGGGCTATGGAGACGTAGACTCAACCAAGAACTATACGAGCTGTACAGCTCGGACATGTAGAAGGAATGGGCACCAATTACTCCGGCTCGCAGTCTTCAATTCCCAGCCAGACGTCGGACGCAGTAGAGTTTGACCCCGCCTTAAGTGGCACGCACAAATAGAAACCGACCTCAACCAACATGGAGTGCGCAACTGGAGGCAGTTAGCAAAGGATCGGGCTAATTGGAGAGGCATGTTGCTTGAGGCCCAGATTTTAGTGTGGCGCTATTGCCAAAGGATTTCATTCGAGTTATTTAACATTCAAGCTATCCAAGTTAGCCAAAAGAGCCGCTTTCATTGTATGTACTTTATTGTATTAATTAAATTATCTTAGAAGATAAAAAAGAGGCAGGAAGATACAAAATGGACAAACTCAATCAACAAGGTATAAGAAAATTCCTAAAATCTTTAATTAGTTAGCCACCAACCAAGCAAACTGGTGAGTCATACTATTTGCCTTTGTACGGAAACGTTGATTTTTTACAAAAACTCGAAAACAGTACACTTAATATGGTTTTGCCAAAGTTTATGTGCGCGAATAAGTGTTAATTCAGCCGGCAACAGTTCCTTATTTTCCAAATTAATTGAAAACGAAAACAATATTTTCGTCTGGACATTGCTTCTTTATGAATTTTTCTTGTATACACTTTCTAACGATCTGTCTTGGGTTGTAAAAAATCCATTTCATATGTAACACTACCCAAGACCCAACATAATATAACAGAAAATTGAATAAAACCATGCGATCCTCGAAAAAATTCAGTTATGTATAATCCTTACCTTCTTTTTTAATATCAATTGCTTGGAATATTTTTGGTTTTGCAATATTTTTCAATTGAAACTGCTGACTGCTTTCCACCGAATCGCTGAGCTTGGCACCGGATGAGCGAACAGCTGTCGTGTTGACGATTTTAAATGTTTTCAAATCTTTGACATCTTGCAATGAGACAGGTATAAGAATAGATCTTGGATTCGAGTTTTGTACACGAACAACTTTTTTCACTGCAAAAATACAATTTTACATTAATTGTCAGTCCCCTTCGGATACAATTTTTGTTTTTTTTTTTTTGTCAACATACTTTCAGTTAATTTAGCTTTATTCAAAAACAAAGTACCAGGTTTGGCTTGAATTCTGGCGCCACTGTTGGAATTTTTCACTTGTATGGTCACAGGTTTGTTATTCGAAGCGGTAAACATTTGTGGTGAGAGCTTTACAATTTTAATTTCATTTCCACGAACATTATTTACAAACGATTGCTGTGGGGAGGATTGTCGATGATGTTGAAATTGTTTCTTCAGCGGTTGCATGGTGATTGTGTTGGTTTGGGCTGTATTGGTTAGTGTCATCACTTGTGGTACCTTCTGAACAATTACTTTTGGTTTGAGGTCAATGTTGCATGCCCTCTTCGTTGCTGGTTGTATCAGTTCTGAGGATTTTATTTCGACGGGCGACCTTTTCCCTCCTCTTTCGCTAATTGATAGGCCCGGTGAAGCTGGACTTAATGGCTCATATGGTGGGCTCATTTCCCTGGTTGGGAGGAAGTAAACGATTAATTAAAAAATCGTGTTGATCGGGAGCACTACTTACACTTCAAGGTTATCAGATGAAAGACCACTATCGGATGAATTGCTAGAGATAACATTGCGTTCTTGTGACAATATTGGTTCAGGTAGGGAAGGCGAGCTGAGTTCATAGTCCCCAGCTTCCATTTTAATGTGGTCCGAGAAATCCTCCAAATTTCCAAATCCACCTTCATGGTCGTTCAAATTGTTGAGGAAATCCATAGGAAATATGGAATCCAACAACTCTGCACTTGATGACCAATTGTCCTCCTACAAAAAAACAAAGAAATACAAAACATAAGTACATAATAATATTAAATTAAATTTCAGGAATTCAGTATTGTATGCATTTTCCGTAAACCACTTCTAGTTCTCATTTTGTGGAATGTTCCTTTACTAGTAGACAGTCTGAGCTACAGAATTTCAAGTCATGAGCAGTTTTTAAAATAGAGCTGCATATGTGGCTAAAGACTTGAGTGGCATAAGTAACTTTCATTTTGTAGCAATTATTTGAGAAGACGCGATTTGTGGATAGTTTTCGGCTCATTTTAGCAGGTTTAACTTTTTCAATTGCAAATAACTCCTTCACACATTCACATGATACAAACACCACCTAAGCACTCGATATTCCTTTTTTTAGTGAAACATCTTGGAGCTCGTCGGTGTAAATCCAAACAAATATGAAACGAAATTTGAAGGTCAAAAGTCATGGCTAGCGTGGCGGGACAACGGCAGGCACACAACAAGCATGAGAGAGCACTCTGCAATCAAAAGCAATCACCGCAGTGTTGCCGGAGATAACTGTTATAATGTAGTACTGCAGCCAAAAAAGGGGTGTATTTTGAAAAAAAATAAATAGGAGTACATACAGACATATTATAGTCTTCAAAAATATGGGTGTGCACAATAATATATGGGAAAATAACATCGAAGAACACAAAATAGTCCTCTTAGCCTTATACAGTTGTAAAAAGACAATAGGAATGAAATGGAGTATGTGTCCACATATATCTTTCTGGCTTTAGTGTCTATCATAAAACATATTATGCTGTATGGTGTTTTAGTCTGGAAGGCGGCTTAAGAAACAGTATCCAACCGCAACCTACTTCGACTAAGAAGAGAAGGAAATTTTTACTCACCGTCTCTGTTATCGTCCAGCTAACATTAATGTCTGAAACCTTATACGTAATATAGTCAGCTCTGAATGGTGCAATTATAGAGAAAATCGACAGATCCTGGTGGTACCGCAGCTTAATGGTCTGAGGACCGGTATTTCAGTGCTGAGCTAACTCTGAGTTAACCCAAAGTTAACTAAGGCCGGAATAAATTTAATCCAAAATTAACTCATGAAGCAGTTTTTTTATTGCAGGATTAAATTTGACTCCGTGCGTCGCGATTTTATTTGGTAGCACTCATGACTTATTGATTTTGTTGTCAAAAAGTTATCGAAATACGTATACGATCGAAATTTGCTAAGCCGATTTAGACAAACTCAAGTACTACCTCAAAGTTATATCTGTCGATACGTTCTGTCCAATTCGCCTTCGGTGAATGTGGAATTGATCTGCATATCTGAAAGGCCTTTGATAGAGTGCGGCATTGTGCTCTTGTCAATAAGCTTTAGTCTTTTGGTGTTTGGTTTATTTTTCCCCAAACAAAAGAAAATGTTTTTGTCTCGATCTTATAAGTCTTCTTAAAACAGTCAAATTTCAATTTTTAAAACAGTTTCGAGTGCGTTCGAATATATCGTATACGTATTTAGTTTCATAAAATTTGATAAAATGTCTACACAAATGAAATTGAAAATACATAATACATGTATGTTCGGTATTTTTATCATTTAGTCCAGGGGTTAACTCATCAAACTTGCTGGGTTAACTCGAAGTTAACTCTGGATTTAAAATTACTGAAAAACTACTTTATCGAGTAAACTCAAGTTTAATCCCGAAACTAGGATGATCTCGCACTGAAAAACCGGGCCTAAATGTACATGCGCATTGCGTGCAGCCACTGCAACCTAACCTAACCTAGCAAGCAACAAACTTATCTTTTAAGTAAATAAATTTATTTAGATTGACATTACAAATTTCTGCAAGTGTAAGATATGTATGGGAGTACGAATGTAAGAGTAGGAGTACGGGAATAGAGAGGTGTTGAAAGTAGTTGAATACTCCTATGAAAGTGCTTTCGGCAAAACTATTGCACGCTAATCAGAAAATTGAATGGGTAGAATGGCAAGCGCGGAACAAATGTGCGACGAAGACGACCAACAACGTGCGGGAGCGTAGGTATAAGAGAGCTCTCTGTAGTGAATGTACGGATTGTCGGGTTTTTAACGCTAAAGAATTTTGGTGTTTGTTTTTTTTGGCGACTGTGACGTGTAAAGCAAACAGGCTTATCGCGAATAAATTTTCTTGGGGATTTTTAACTTGTCAGCAATGTAAAAAAAATTATTCGCGATAGGCCTGAATACCTGAATTGAGGTGATGGGACATTTCAGAACGGTGTATGCGACATTTGATATTCATGGCTATTTTAGTTTATTTTGTTCTTTTGATGAGGAAGAACTGTAATTTGAGAATCGTCGATGCGTGAAGCTTTATTTCAACCTCGTACCACTCTACTTAGTAAAGCATTTCGCACTGATTTTAACATATGCAGAGTATCTACCATACAATGTAAAGGTTGATCCAATAAGCGGTTCCTGATTTTTTTTAATATATAAAACACAAAAAATTAATATATGTATTGATGAAAATCTTAATTTAAGGTGTTAGTTTGGTTCATGCCATTCAATATTTAAAGATAATTGCCTTCAAATGTTGCCCACGACTATTGGTCCATTCTGTGGGTCAAATTTTCGATCATCCTTTCAAGAATAACTGCCGGTATTCCATGAACAACACAACTTATGTTGGCTTCTGTGGGTCAAATTTTCGATCATCCTTTCAAGAATAACGGCCGATATTCCATGAACAACACAACTTATGTTGGCTTCCAAAGCTTTAATAGTTTCGGGTTTGTCGACGAAAACATTAAATTGCACATATCCCCATAGAAAGTAATCCAATAGCGTTAAATCACAAGTTCTTGGTGGCCAATTGGCAGGACAATTTCTTGAGATGATGTTTTCATAGCGTATTTCTCTAAATAGCGATTGTTTGTTTAGCTGTATGGCATGGAGCGTCATCTTGTTAAAACCACAAGTCAGCTACACCAATATCTTGAACTTTCGACAACAACAGTTCATTTGTCATTGTAAAATGATGACGTCTCGCAAAAAAAAACGCACCAAACAGTGCATTTTTGGGGTTGCATTTGTAGCTGCTGGATATCCTCTGGGTGTTAAATTTCGCTCATTAACGTAAAAGTTTAACTAAAAATGAGCTTCGTAACGAAAAGCAATTTTTCGATAAAAACAAATTTTTTGAGCTGTTCCAAGGCTCACAAACCGAAATGAAAACTCAATGTGCTTCAATTCTTGAGCGAGCTGTATTTTTGTACGCTTTAAACCATGTTCAGTTTTCAAAACACACCACAACGTCCCTTCAATCGGATCACCTGTTATATACATTGTTTGGATACAAGGAAACAATAACATAAGAGGAAACGAAAAAATGTACAAACTAAACAAAAAAGGTAATTTTTGGACTCTTTTGCTGATACACAATGGGATGGATACAAAAATAAGTGTGCACATACAAAAGGCTACAACAGCCAATGGCATGGAACAAACGTTTCTACAAAAATACAAAAGCCAACAGGAAAGTGACAACAGGTCAACTGCGCTGATATCTTTGAGAAAACGATATATCATTAGCAGTAAAGAAATAAAACAGGAAACAAGCTGTTGGGCGTGAACTCTAGTAAAATGAAATTGGTATATACCAAGATTCAGAAATGATAGGATCCTGAGGTTAGGAACAACATCAGACTCTTATTGTGTCAAGTTGTCGGTCAAGAAAAAGCATTTTTTTAAGCGACAAACAATGGTATAAATGTTTCATATTTTTCATTCTAATTTTACAAAAAGTTGAACAGGACTTTCTCCAAAGATTAACATAGGCCTATGCGAAACTCATCAGTTAGACAACGACAGTTCATTAAATCTAACCAAACGTAGTTTTCGTTTGGAATTATCCACCGCGTGGCTGTTTTTATTCAAGTCTCTTATTATCTTTGTAGAAAAAATTGTTGATGACTAAAACTAGACATACATCTGTTCATCGAATTAATCTTTTCACCTTTACCTATGATAGAGATAAGAAATTGTATAAAGCACATCTACCAAAAACAATTAGTGATATTTTTGCTTCAAAGATTGAAATTTTCTGCCTAAAAAGTGAATAATTAAAACAATATTGATATCAAACATGCTATCTCAAGTCTTTTACCGAATACACACATCCATTTAATCTCCTTGGCTTTTTAGATAACGATTGTTTGAAGATAATTTCATCCTCCATTACGAATTAATGGTTTGTTGTTAAATTAAACAATATAACCGTATGAGTCCAATAAAATACTTTTGTATTGTATCGATACATATAATCGAACTTTAACGAACATGCGTAGATGGTAAGCATATTGCAAAATTCACAGTTATTGATGAAATACATGTGTCAGTCATCAATTTGCATGACGGTTAATTCAGGAGCTAGACTGGCTATTATTAAATTAGTGATTCCTTCAATATGGTGTCTTTTAACCCAAATGCTCATAAGCTCATTTTAATTAAAGTTCCGTAATGCTGCACTAATCTTGCATTCGTTTTAATTCAACCTACATATTGCGTGTGACTTAAATTATTACGTGCGTCACCTTTTTTTCTATGAACGACACGTCTGATGTTCAACGAATTATTTCTGGAAATTAGCACCATTGTACATACCATAACTTCAGGTGCGCATTTGGGTAGTCGAGTTCCGAATAAATCCTCTTTCATGCCGAAGTCTTCATCACAGTTCCTAATAAAGGAGAAATCCATTGTTTTGTTCCTTTTCTTGACACGTATGCCGAAAATGTAGGGCGCAGCCCGTATTCGTTGTATTGGTGATTAAATGCGATTTTTATTATAATAATTCACTGGAACTTCAAATCCCAACAGAACTCCTTACAGGTTTGTTTATATTATTTATTTTTAGCCCGTTGTATTTTTATAAACACAAAAATTACGAATTTTCCCCATTTTCCTTCATACGTGGAACTTGGACGTCAAGAATCGAATTTAAAGAAAAAACTAGTGTCGACAACTGCCAGAAAAAATAATTCATATTGTACTAGACCGTATGGCTAACGTTACATTGGTTGGTTGGTGGGAAAGTACATTTTCTTTGAAAACTCTAGTGAAAGTCAATAGTTTAAATTAAAAATTAATTTGCTGAATGAAATTCATGCAATTGCACATATAGTAGGTACTATCTAAGGCGATTGATAATACTATTGGGCCTGCGCATTATGTCATTATGTTTACTTCCCAAAGATTCAGATTCAGATTCTTTATTGAGACTTTTTTTTCTATACGAATTTGACATAAGGTAACTTATAAATAGAGCGAGTAGGATATATTGAGAATATAAACTTTATATAATGTGAGGCTATAATGTATGGCTCTCTCTTTAAGTAATTTTTTTTTGTTTCAGAATGCCTACATGGCTTTACTGTTTCTTTTTCGATTCATTTTAGCTATTGCTCAATTGTAGCTATATTGCTGTCTCTTACGACTTATTGTCGTGTTTACCTCCCAAACACACGGGAATATGTTCAAGCGATTGTATTGTAATACAGGGTGTCCGCCGGGAAGATATACTACTTTCTTTGTTTTAAATTTTTGATTAAATGAAAGAGAATGGATCTTATATTGATAAATGTTTTATTTAATGTCGGCAGTTATGTATATGAATACAATATCAGGTAAATGTCCACCTTTGTTAGTCTCACAAATGCGAGCCCTTTTGAGCCAATTGGCATTCTAAAACAAAAAGTCAGAAAAAGAGAGGGCCATACTTTATAGCCTCACATGTCAAGTTTATATTCTTAATATATTCTACTCACTCTAACTAATTACGTAATTGTTAGTAATTGCGATTAGGTAAACAGCGTTTGATACGGGGGTGTTATGTTTAAAAAAAATTGCAAAACATCAGCTACGCATTGGGTCCAACTTTTTTTTCATATTTGGGTCCAAATTACTTTGTTGGTATGTAACACATTATTTCAAGTTAAAAAGTAAAGCTGAGAAGCTTAACCTACACAATGTTGACGTTGTCCGACGTTGCATGAATACCCCTAATGAGAATATAGATCAGAAAATAATTATCACAATCACCTCACCTCAAAAATTTAATTGTTTTAAATATGAAACATGGGGATAGTACTATACTGTATTGATTGATGAATGGGAAAAATTCCTTGGGAAAAATAATTCCCGATAACCCTCAACATATTTCGAACATCAAAATATGTATGGGGATTTTCTCCGCGCATTTTCATTAATACAATGAATGAAAGTTACACTGCCACGAGTGTTGCACATTTAAGTATCAAATCTATTTCGATTGCAAATTGTATCGCCAAATAAATTGGGAAGCAGCTTCGTTAGAGCTGTTAAAAAAAAACAGAAAATGGTTGAAGAATTTTGAAAATATATTTGAATTTGGCGGTTAATTTTTTCAAATGCTATTTAAATTAATACCACTATTGTAAACAATTTTTATAGAAATACAATTAATGAATTTGAAATAAATAAAATGAAAACCCATTGGGATATTCATGTAACGTCGAAAAGCCATAACTTGGTAAACTTACAACTATCTTATACAAAAATAAGGGTGTTTCATGCAATATCGTAAGTTTACAATATTCGAAAAAATGACTAAAGATGTTTACAGCATCATTTACCCATGCAGTTATAGGGTCGTTCATGATTTTCTGATCTACTTACGAATTCGCATGATACCCTTTTTATTTTTAGTTGATTGGTTGCCTATGTCGGTGAATTAAACCACTGGTTGGTAGTATAGATTTCCGATAGACTTACCATACAGTCATAAATTGAAATTCGCAAGTTAGGGGAGATTTAGTTCCACAGGAATTTACAAATGCCATCTTTATTATGTATAAATACCTTGGGAAGTGTATGTTTGACACGTTCCTATCTTCATTGCTTACCTCGTACTTGCAACGGCCGGTTATTAGTTATGCTCTCGTACACAAGTAGATGATGATAGATGAATAGCAGTTGGGACATAATTGGTTGTTGAGAATTGGTCGGTAAAAGTATTTCAAAAGCTTAGATTATACTTTCTAAAATTTGAAACTCTAGTTTTGTGTCACAAAAAGTAGGCCCAGCAATGTTTTTGTTATTTTTGCTCCAAACGTTCAGTGGTCTTCTTTGAAAAGTATATCTACGAAACATTTCATTCAGGCCTATCGGGAAAAAAATTTCCCGTGAATTTTTCTCTTGTCAGCTACGTAAATCAAATTGCTGAATGGGAACAGTTTCCCTGGAAAATTTATTCGCGATATGCCTGTTTATACCGAATTTAAACTAGCGAACCAACCAATCTATTTGCGAATCGGAAGATTTCCCGTCGTCCTTTCGGACCTACTTGCATAATTAGAGTTATCGCGAATTCTTTTTCCATTCGGCAATTTAATTGATTGCTGCATTGGAAAAAAATCCGTGGGAAAAAGAATTCCAGATAACCCAAAATATCTAATCACAACGTAGGTACGAACTTTTCTCCGCGTGATTAAAATGTACTTCCAAAGACCCTTATTACGGTTGACAAATATCAATTTGATCAATATCTTGATCAATCGTCAAAAATCTGGTCTATTATGTCCTATTTCCGAACTTGGTAACACGTCAAACAAATTGATATTCAACAAATGTTTGTCAATTGCAAACAATTTGTTAATGTTTGCAGTAAAAAAAATTGTACCGGAACAGAAATAATGCAAAACGATTATCAAGTGACATTCATAATATAAAATTGTTGGTTGATTAATTTTATCGTCGCAGTTCACACGAGAGGGACATTGGGTGTTCACACGTAGTGAACATTACTCTGCGTATTTTCATTTCTCTCTGCTCTTCCCTTATTTAAAAATGGCAAAACCTGAATTCTCGCACGATATCAAGTGTCTACAACAAAGAAAAATGTGGGGAACTGGGATTTCCATCATGGCGGAAAGTAAATTTTCTCGTGCAGACGTAAGCGAGCTCAAACATAAATGGAATAAATTTGACTTATCCGGAACGATGGAATAGGACTACAAAAGAGAACGTCAAAGATACTCACCGACTAAATCTAAATTATGGAGTGTTTTATCATTCCCCTCCTCTTGCACATATTTCCCAGCGCACCAGCAATGGTCGTGTTCCGGATTCCAGATTTAGGAAGATATCTTTGATGAAGCTCTGTTGTCGTTTGTCAATTCTGATGAAGCTCTGTTCTCATTTGTCAATTTGAACCAATGAGAACACAGTTTCATCTAAGATAAATTAATAAATCTGAAATCTTAAACACGGCCAATTATTGATCTTTGGGAATCTTTATATGGGTAATAATGGGATATTTTACACATTGCCATTACAAACTCTTGGGTCCGGTGTAGTGTGTACGCTGTCTTTTCATACCTTATTCCATAGGGTTTAATTAATTTTGCTACATAGTTTGTAACATAGAGACGGTATCATACGTTACAGGTTTTTGGGCCTTAAATTTGAGCTAGAATTATGAAATTTGGTACACTTACTGAAAAAGTGTACAAAAATGTAAAACCTGAGCACTTTTTACCTAAACGTTGTTTATGATCAGACCGTAAGAATTTTTTTTTAAAAGTGCCAAAACAAGATATTTAGATAAATCTTAATATATATATTTCGTTTTTATAAATTGTTTCTTACTCCCATTTTTGAGGGGTTAACACCTTAAACATAATTTTCGGTAACATTTAAAACAAATTGGAAAAAAATGTTTATGCGTATACTTTGGTAATACATATAAAGGGTGATCCATTTCGAGGTTGCCTACTTTTTAAAGAAAAAAACACAGAAAATTCAAATTTAATGGAGAATGTTTATTATCATTTGAAAGAACATTCTCTGGCATTTATTTTTTGAAGATTATGTCTATCAAATGTTGGCCGTTGCTACGTCGCAGATGGTCCATCCGTTCAGTCCAATTTGCGTGATGTTTTCCTCCAAGGCCTGAATCGAAGCGGGTTTGTCGGCATAAGCTTTTGACTGTACTTACTTTTCTTCACAGCGTGCTGGACGTGGTCTATTCGGTCGAATATTATCCAATAATGAATGCTGGGTCTCAAAATGGGTGATGGTGTTACGAATAGTACGCTCAGTAGGCCGATTATGTTGACCATAAGTTGAGCGAAGTGCACGAAACACATTCCTCACAGAACGTGAATTTTCATAATAAAGTTGAACAATTTGTAAACGTTGTTCACGCGTAAGTCTTTCCATTATGAAATGCCAAACAATACTAAACAAAAATAACATGACAGCATGACACCACTCACACGTGATCTGTCAAAAAAGGCTATTGAAAAAAGTATCTCTACTTGGATCACCCGTCAGTATGAACGTTTCGTAGATCGATTAAACCCACATCCACCCACATCAGCCCGAAAAGGTTGTACTAGGATAATGAAATTTTGTAGATTAGTTCTTTGTTCATGAATACAGTACAATCTAATCACCATATTCTGACATTCTCATTTGTTGTATTTCACCCATATAGTCAGAGCCACCTCCATTTTAAGAAGATGTTGATTATAAGGATGGGGTGGAATAGGGTATTCAACTATTTGCACAGCGGATTGTAGTCCTATCATATGTTCTTCATAAAGACGAGCGTGTATGCTTACCGTGTTTTTAAAATGGTAGTCACCATTACGATTGAAGGCAACAAAATAATCCAATCGATCTAGCCATCAGTGTCGTCATTGAATACCTCAAAGTAATCATCGGCAAGAGAATAATGTTGCCAACACTTTTACTGCCACCTACAAAGCTGTTTATTTCTTAGCCAGAAGGGCAGGACTTAATCACACAAGTGAGTATAGAAACGCTTGAGACTCAGGCAGAGCTCGTAACGAAACAGCATACGTAGCATCTATGGATTTATCAATCCCGTATGGTACTTTTTCCCGCTTACTTAAAGTACTTACAATGAATGATTGGCTTTTTATATCTAATTATATTCCCAAAAAAGTTAATTTCTACATTGTATGAATAAAATTATTTTGTAGTACTCGTTTTATTTTTTTTTTAACTTAAACAATTTAATTCAAATTTCATCATCTTCAAACAATTGTGATAGTCTCGGATGACTATTTGGCGGACAAATTGTACCCATTATTAGGGATTGAACTATCCATACTGTTGATATAACAGGGATTCCATAATGTTGCGCTTTTGCTTTGATCGCATGCGAACAATCAGACTCCGCAACCATATATCCTGTTGTTGTTGGTGTAATATCATCCAGTGATTTTATCAAACGCAGCTTAGCCCCACCAGCTTTACAAACTCTGCCCCAGAGTTCAACAAAATCATTGTGCTCTCCAGCAATGAGAACAAAGTTTTTCGAAAATGGTGTGTGATTAGCTTTTCCAGTCTTCCATGCCACAAATGTTTCAGTAGTAAGTGACCAACCAGCTGGCAACAGATATGTACTAAAATCGCATAATTTATTATTTCGGCAGCTGTCTATTACCCATTCATGAGAAATTGCCTAAAAAGATAGAAAGGTTAAAAAACGAAACACATTTATTGACAATGAAGACGTACTTGAATATCGGATGATAAACATTGCACATATTTTGCTGTACAGCATGGCCTTGGAGCTATTAACTTGCACTGTTTATATTTAGTTTTTGGTACATCCTCGAAGTAGTTGTAGACCTTGGCTCCGCCCGCTTCCAATTGTTTTTTTAGATGATATTTTATGTAGGGAACTGCGGAGAACTGTTTGAATCTATTGTTTTCCATATTTTCGGCTTTTTCCTGCATAAATAAAAGTAAAATTAACGGGTTTACGTCTTCAATTAACAAATTTATATTGGCTGAGCGTTGATCCTCATATTGTATGGCGGATTTAAGACTTACAAATTTTTGCTGCAACAGGCTCGTTAGTACCCAGGGACGAGCTTTCCCACAACCATTCATATTTGCGCGTGTACTTATGCGACTCCGAACGGCGAATTTTGACATAAGGCTTTCTTGACAATTTATACTACTCGTATGGTTTGTCAGATAACGAGAGGAGGACCAGTGAAAAATCAATTAGGTGTTGCTACGGCTGGGATTCGAACCCAGACCGTCTGAGACTTAAGACTTAGCATTTTAATTAGATGAGCAGTGAAGGGGACGATGATTGGCAGATTCGCACATCCAGACAATTTAAATATTCAGGTGAACATAGCGAAGCATTTAAGATCCTTAAACTAGGTACTTAGGAATTGGGTTTGTAATTTGGTTCATAATTGAAGTAGCTTTGTCGAAATCTTTAATGTAATTTAATGTAGGATCTGCGGCATGCGATAGTAATGCCGAATCCGAAGCAGGTAAATATAAACGTAAACCTGGGGAACCAGTTACTGCAGCAACGCGCTCAATCTAGTTTGGTTCCGTAGAAAGGATTAGAGCTAATATGACAAAAATCATCTTTGCATTGCTTTATGACATTGGGGAGAAATTCTATAGGTCTTCGAATAATATTCATTATTTAATAACGGAATCTATTTCAAGAAGAATGTCTTAATGTCAAATGAAAAGTTCTGAAACCGACTTAGGGACAACCTTTGAGTTAACAGAAATGTTATTGGGGTACGACAAAAGAAGTATCAACAAACGGTTTGCTGAAATCCGTTCCCATCTTCGTATTACTCACCTCGTACTTGCAACGGCCGGTAACTAGTTATGCTCTCGTACACTAGTAGATGATGATAGATGAAAAGTAGTTGGGACACGATAGGTTGTTGAGAATTGGTCGGTAAAAATATTTCAAAAGCTTGGATTTCTAGTAAGAGAACTTAGTTAATCTTTTGACAATCATCCACCTTGACGTGGTGGAAGAGCTTAAGTAAAGAGCGAAACCGGAGGCTTATGTTGACGGTCACTACTTCGCATAAACTGTAGGGGTTTCCCATGCCGGTGAGGTCAGAGGGAAGGAAATTAAACTTAGGTGTGGGCTAAAATTTGAGTGAATGCCCAGTCGCAAATTCTAGTTACCATGGTACCTCAAGTGTTAAACAAATTTCCCCTTTCCTTATACAAGGGTGAGTACAGGTTGACATCCCTTCGCCCTTATTCGTGGGTCCAACATATACATTGCAAAAAAAGGGAGGACTGCAAAAGAGTCGAGCACTCCAAACAATATAAACGCCGATCCTCAACGACAACTGATGGAGGAGGAGGAAAGAATCTTAGTCCGAGATCCGTCAAACTCGAAGATAGTTTCGGATGAGGGAAGCGAAGAAGCAATCGACATCCAAATGGAGAAAATACTTCTTGAAAAAAATGACACTTGCTTCAACGTCAGCTCATTTACATTGTCCAGGTCTTCAACGACGTCCATCAGTAGTAGTCAAATCCTGTTGACGATCAAAGGACTAGGAAAAATGACAAATCTAGGAGAAACGGTTCGAATAAGACTTCAGACAGCTCAAGCGTTTTTAGGCTACGCGTACAGTATTGGGAGAAAGCGATGCGATACGAGAAGCGATGCGCCAAGATCATTTAAAAATTGCACCAAACACAACCACTGAAATTACCTGTTTATTTTTTATTTTTAACGTCAAAACAATCAATTCTCGTACAAATCGCTTGAAAAAGTGGTCAGAAGAATTTGTGTGCGAAAAGCATGTGAGAGGTTTGCGAGAAGCTCGCATTTGACGCATAAAAAATCGCTACACTGTGCGCGCGTGCACAAGAATACATGCAAACAGTTTTCTCGCACTCAAACGCTTCTAGAATCGCATCGGTTTCTCGCACTACTGTAAGCGGAGCTTTACATAGCAGAAATTGAGCCACTCGCTCGAAACCTGCACAATGCACCGACCAATACCAAGAGCATGAAGTAACTGATGTAACCGACGTTATGTGCACATGATCACCAGGAGGTGACATGATCCATTAAAAGTAGCTTAGGTAGTGAGATAACGAAGGGTAGCTCCCGATGGAGATGGAGGAATTTAGGCACAACCGTCTGTAATGGCAACCATATGATAGCAACAACGTAGGACACGGTTAGTGTAGATATAATAAATTAGACAATTGACTCTTTATCCCTTGGCATCGATAGTATTATCCCAATCATGCTTCAAGGACCGAACACCTTGTAACAGTCTCACTTTCTTTGTATTACAAACTTTTGAAAAACGAATGGATATCACCACGTGACTAGCTCAACCCACAAGAAATATCTTCGGTACAGTATGCTTAAATGAAAGTTAAGGAAGTCGAAACCGTTGCTTGAGCGTAAATTGAAAACTCCCAACGAGTGGACAGAACAACGTGGGCTTGGCATCAATCCCCAAAAACCTGAACTCATTCTCTTTACTCATAAGAGGAAAATACCAATATTCGACCTACCAGTTATCGACGGGTTTACCCTCATATTATCCGATAGCGCCAAATATTTGGGTGCTGGTTTTTGGCAAAAAAAAACAAAACTCCACCGGAAGCTAAATATTTGCGAACGAATAAAAAAGGCCACAATAGCTTTCAAAACGTGTAACCGGATATGCGGAAAAAACTGGGATCCGAACCCTAAGATTATTATATTTTACTATATAGGGAGGACTTGCCTTGCCTCAATTGTTGGAAATTAACTCAAAACTCTAAACCGATACCTGGGGTCAGCTGTATTCTCTGCCTATATGCTACCTCCCCCGACTTTCAAAGACCACTCGCCTGCATTTTTCCAAGTAGAAAGGAGTGGGAGAGGGACGAACTGGACACCGAAAGATGGACATGGCCATCTATACTGATGGTTCAAAAATAGAAGTAGTCGTTGGGGTGAGAGTTAAAACGTACTTTTGATCCTCCCTGAGCACAGCAATGTCTTCCAGGCTGAAATATTGGCTATGTCAGAGGTAGCCAAAGCGATACCACGAGATGATATCAACATCTTCTTTGACACTCAGGCTGCAATAAAAGTAATCTCTGCTGTCGAAATCATTTTGGGTTTCTACTAACCTGAGTGTGATGAGGAAAGACGTACACTACATACCTCATCAACCCACCAATCTATCCTCAGTTAAAATAATCGCTAATATGCAAATACAATTGATGAAATATGACGGGCTCAGTGGCGCGATGGTAAGTGCTATGAACGGCCGCGCGGAAGGTCTGCGTTCGATTCCCAACCGTAGTAACACCTTAATGATTTTTCACTGGTCCTCCTCTCGTGATGATCTGACAAATCATCCGAGTAGTATCAGTTCTACTACAACTTAGCCGTTCGGATTCGGCATAAAACAGGAAGTCCCGCCATCGTGCAAAGAAGTACACACGCACACATGAATGGTTGTGAGAAAAAAGCTAGGCCCTGGGTACTAACGAGCGTCTTGCGCCATAAATTCATTCATTCATTCATTTGATGAAATAAATTATGTATTATTAAAAAAACATATTTTCGGATATTATCATCCTCAAGAACGTTCGAATCAATGGCACTTACCTGATGATATCGGTGTGGCCTTAAACCAACAGTACACGTTAGTAAAAAATGTTTATTTCGAAATAGGTTAGCTTTCGGCAAAGGACCCAAGAGCTCATCAACATCGCAGTTCGGTTGAATTTTCTTATAGTCTGACGTAAATATCATTCCTTAAAAAAAAGAAAACAAAATATAAAAATACTTCCAGAAATTTAACCCACAGCGTTAACATACTCGAAAGCTCCGAGTCGTTTTGCGAATTCTGCAACTCAGGTTGCACACCCTCGACCGACTCCAATCCAGCGATTTCTTTCGGAGATAAAGGTGGAACAGACTCCTCACAGTCTGAGCTATCACTATCCTCCGATAAACGCTTCGTCGGTGGTGATGGTAATCTGGAAGTTTTAAGATCTGCTTTAACAACAATCGACTAACGAACTCATATACGATACATCAATGATTAAGTTTAAAGAGATAATTACGTGTTGAAGTCCTTTTCATCCAACGAAATAGTAATCGATTTTCCCATCATTTAATTATTTCTGTTTTACTCACTTTTTTTTTGCTTAATATTAACAACGAAACACAAACTTTACAGAGTTTTTTTATTTGGACAAAATCCAAAGAATGCTGTTTGAACACAATCGAACTCGAGACACTATGGATACCGCGTCAACGAAATTTTACTAAAAAAAATATTACATACCGAACGTTTAGCGCCGTCTATTACTACTTCGTTAAATAAAAAGGAAACAAATTAAATATAATTGAAGCGCGAATAAATATGCATTTGAACGTTTAACCCGCGAGAACAGATAGAACAGAGAGAAGCATAAGAAAATAAATTACATGTACAAAATCCTAGTCTGAGGAGGAGAGGGGGGAGGAAAGTGATTCAATGCGAACACAAAATCCAGTGTTATATAAAAAATAAAAAGAATTACCATCCAGAGTACAAGTTTTATTATTAAAATTAATTTATATTTATATGCCCATATATATATGTTTATATATATATATATGCGTGAATTTAATTATATATTTATACGTATAGATTATTTATAATTCTTGTTTCTGATACACCATATTTAAATCTAAAATTTTACTCATAGTTTATTCTCTATGTAAACATAAAAAAAAAAATACAAACAAACAAGAAGGTAAACTGAGCTACTAGGATGAGAGGTGTACTTTTCTGTGAGGTTGTGTAATATTTTTCATTTTATTTATTGTGATTTCATTTCATTAAACAATTCGAATTAAATATTTTTCATCTTTTATTTATTTTTATTTATATTTCTCCTTAAATATTGATATTCTGAAAGTTATGCACTTATTTTCTACTACAAAATATTTTATTTTCAAGTTACAACATTGATTGGTAAATTAGACAGCACTAATATTATAAAATATATGAGAATCCAACTGTATGCCATACTCTTGATTAAATATTTTTTTATTTATATTTAAATTAAAATAATAATACAAATAAAATTAAAAAGAAAATTAAAAAGAAAAATCACAAAGTAAAACTAGGTTTGTTTATTTAAATGCTCCCTCTTGTGTAAAAACGTTGCAACTTTCATAAAGAGCTTTAAGTTGAACTTAGAAAAACATATTCTTAGGGTCCTTTCTGGGTATTGTAGGCACATTTGTTTCATATATTTATTTTAAGGGAAAGAGAATACAAATTCCAGAATGTAGTGAATATTCATTCCTGGCGAGGTATCCGTCGGAGCGGAATATTCTGCAATTTTGTAATGTTAGCTTCGGGGTATTCTTCCGAAAAGCTGTTCGGAATATTTCTGCGACATTTTGTAACGCATGCTGGCAAATTGCGTTCAGGTGCATTTTTCGTGCAACTTTGACAGCTAAGTGCAATTCTTTTTCCGAATTCATCCGCCACAAATGCTTCGCGGAATTTATTTACAAATTGTAGTGAAGTGATTTTTTTCTCCTTCTCGAATGGAATTTGAACCTCCGACGAAGTATGCAACGGGTACCTCGCTAGAACAGATTTTTGGAGTATTTCGGTGGTTCCCTGCATGATCTTGATTTAATACTTTTAGGATGTCTTGCACAGGCATATTTACTCAATCTAAATACTTTCTAGTAGATCTGAAGCAGCTCACCACTAGTTAGTTGTCAAATGCGTTATTTGGAGTGGGCACTTGAGTGCATTTGATTAAATTGGAAATTATATATAAAATTGGTGTTCTTACTTGAAATAATCGGACGACAATCAACGAATATTTTTTTTAATTTCGTTTACTTACTCGAACTAAACATTTTTACCATTTATTTTGACGTTGACTTTTGTGTTAGTTGTTTTATAAATATTTATAGCGTTCAACATAAAAACTATATACGTATCCAATGAACGATGAGACGTCGTCAACTGCCAAAGTTTTGACGATTGTCGTTTTGAAATTATTCCAATTTTTTTGTTTATTTATCGCTGCAAGCCCAAAAATCCCCTTTTTGACGACCTCCTGTTTTTCCAATTACATGGAACACAGAGCCTGTCTTCAAAACAACGTATATACATTTTCGTGTTTTTGCCTCTTTTTACGTATTTTTGAAATTTATTTCAGTTATGATATTTAAATGTTATTTTATCTAATATTTCTTTCTTTACAAAATCTACACAAAAATTAATAATGGTTTCTTCCACTTCATGTATTTACCCTATTATCGGTTGCAGCAACCGTTGTTTCGTGTGTATCTATACCCCTTTTATGCTCAAAAAATGACATGCAAAACGCAGGAATAAGGTCAGCAGAGGCGGCCTTAAATGACGTTGTATTCAAAAATTACTCCAAATAACTTGTAAAGGAATTGTTTTATTAAAATTAACTCAATATTCACATACTGAAATGAAAGATGGCGCATCCTATACATATGAAGCAACTTGAATATAACTGCACGACATACTCGACTTGAGGTATAAAATGCGAATAAGAAGGTTAGTGGGAGGAGAAATGGCATTCGCAAACAACGAGAATTATGCTAAATGTATTAATGAGTACAAGAATTTGAGAGAGCAATGGAACATATGATAAATTTCTATCCAAAGTTGGCTCCAAATTTAGCAGTGCATTTTCAGAAATATCTTCTGCGCCATTGTGAGTGTAGCCGATTTCTTTCTTTATAAAATTCTGCAAGTAGCAACAACTTAATACTACTTTGCGCTTTTTCGGGCTAAAGAGCGATGGCAGCATTCAATAGTTCGTCAATTATAATAATTGCAGTGAGATCACTGCATCACAAAAATCACAGAAAAACTAAAATTATCAAATATTGACATACGTCTTGGTGTCGATAAGGCCGCTCCCTGACTTGTCGGTACGGTATTCGTAATTGGTATTTCTTACCATACCGAGAGGATACCGATACCGCCCTTGTCTGTCGGTATTTAAACATCAACTTTGCAGAATCTTCAGGAACAAAAGTTCGAAAACATTTGACTATATTATTCTACCAAGAGCATCCGAGGCAGTATAACAATTGCATTTAATTAAATAAAAATAAACAAATTATTAACAAACTATGTTTTGTTTGATTTTTTTTTTGAGAATTCATTCTATGCCCTTTCAGTGAGGTCTTTTCTTGAATACTCTACTAATTTATAGTTGTACAACAGCTCGTCTTTTTCAATTTCAAGAACTAAATTCATATGAATATCACTTTCTGCAGGCAATATTTTTGACAACACACGCGGTACATACCGATTGTTCGTACCGCGGCTCAGTATACCGTTTGTATACCGCCCCATTCCTGCACATACCGAGCGAATCAGGAGGAACGCATTGAAATACATGTATTCGATATACATTCGGTACCGCTTATGTACCGAGCTACCAAACGAAACGATACCGCGCCGACAAGTAAGGGAGCGGCCTTAGGCGACGAATTCATTACCACAATCCAAAAACCTCAAAACAATGCAAAAATGGCGCAGCAGGCTTTTTATTACCTAGGGCACAACCATTCATGTGTTCCTGTGTACTTCATGCACGATGGCGGCACCCCTTGTTTTATGCCGACTCAGATCCGCGAAGTTGAGATAAGCTAATCTTGGCATTTGAAACTACTCGGATGATTTGTCGAATCATCACGAGAGGAGGGCCAGTGAAAAATCATTTAGGCGTTTCTACGGCTGGGAACCGAACCCAGACTTTCTGCGCGGCAGTTCATCGCACTAACAATCGCGCCACTGAGCCCGTGCTCAAAACAATGCATTAAACAAAAATTTCGCTATAAAAAATGTGAAAACCAGTCATTCATCGTGTATAACATATTTCGTATAATACATACAATTGTTTTTACAAAATTACTTTTTACTTATTCTTACTGATTTGAACTTATCGACGTTCCAAAACGCAAAAATTAGTTAAAGAGAGCTCAAAAGAATGGAAAAACACAAATCAGTGCAAGCATTCAAGGCAGAAATATTGTTTTTAAAAATCAGTAAGTTGTCTGAATGGTTCTAATGGTTTGCTTTGAAATGTTATTTATACCATTTGTTATGTTAAATGCTTAAATTTATTTTATTTTACTGAAGGCCGCTACATACGCGCAGGTTGAACTGTCCCGTATGCCTGTTTAGGCCGCCTGTGCAGTTATACCAGACCGTGACACCGCGTCTCCACGAGCAATATTTGATAGCTTACTGTCACTTTTTACAGAAAGAATTAAAGATAAAATGCTATGATATGTAGGGTGGAATGGAAATGATTGCTTACTATCTCAAACAATCTTGCAATGTTAATCAGAAACGACAGTCAATAGAATACTATCCGTAGAAAGCAATGAACTGAGCAACACACAGAAACAACTTTTTCATAGAATACTATTTGAAGTCTCCACAAACAATTTACATAGAACGCCAAAATATTGCTCGTGGAGACCCCGGATTAGGCACTCAGTTTTTTTTTGTTTTCTTCGTTCGGTAAACATGGCATCTACGGACGACATTTTAAGCGCAAACACAGGCTGCCGCCTGTGTAAATATCATTTTGAACTGAATGACTTATGCTATACAAGCTCCGGTTCTCCTAATTACAGGGCCGTTCAGGCAAAAATATTGAATTTTCGATTTTCCGTCGACCGCCTGCTCAGGCCAAAATAACTGACAACTTTTTCATACACATTTAGGTATAACTCTACAGGCGGATTAAACAGGCATACCTGCATTACATTTTTTTTTTCAATTTTTTGCCCTCACTTCAAGCGTGTTTCCATTGGGATGAAAATATGTTTTTGCCGCGATCCCGTATTTTTTTTGTTTTTCCCCTCTCTAAGAAATTTGATAATTTAATAAATTTTACTACAAAAGTACGGGACAAGCGTAAAGTTAATGGCGTTTTCCATTGGGAACCTGAAAAGAACTCCAGAAGCGAAAATCCCTTCTTAGAATTGTTAAATTGAGCGTTTTGGCAGTTCCGTCTCTATCAATGGAAAACGGCATATGAATTTAGCATGTGAATAGCATACTTCATTGCTGAATGGCTCAGCTTACTTTTTGGTCTGTAGAGATGATCATATGGGGGATAAAACTGATCGCGATCTACGTACTAGGCTTGGATGTAAAATAATATAAATTTGTACAGAATTTTTCTTGTAGGCTTCAAAGAAACCATCGGTAGGATTGGATATAATTGAATAAGGGGTGAGATTTAAGATTAAAGTTTCTTGTCATTTGAAAAAAGTCAAGAATTATACGAAATTGAATTTAAGGAGATTCGCTCGAGAACTATAGTAGTTAAACAACGACATAGACCAAGTAAAAAAGAAAACTCTCCGTTGGACGTTTAAGGCTAAAGGGCCGCTCAGAATGCGTATTTGTAGTTGGTATCTTGTATCGCTGTCAACAGAGAGATACATTTTTAGCATCAAGTTACCCTCCATTCAATTTCAAGCTACAGATCCACGAAGATACACATTGTGTAAGCGCTTACGGGTTGACGTGTTATTAACTTCTCACTCAACAACAAGCATCAGATACATATACGCATTCTGGGCAGTCCTTAAGGCCACGCACTTAGTGAAAGGCAGAAGCACACAATTTTATGTTTAATTTTTTTTTGCCGCTCAGTGCTTGCCCCTAAGATGGCTAGACCATGTAAAGCGAATTGAACACCAATACTACGACACGACGAGTTTTCAAACTAGCCAGACGTCTTGCCTCACCTTAAGTGGCGCGCACAAGTAAGAAACCGACTTCAACCAAATTAAAATGCGCAACTCCCTCGCTGGAGGGAGACATTACATGCGCGAAAGCAACGAACGGCCTCGTAAGGGGCTTTAGTTGTTTTCTTTCAACCATTTCTGTGTGCTTTTGTACTTTTGCCGAGTCCGAAAAGATTGAGGGAATCATTGAATGACTCCAATGATTCGATCATTGATGAGGTCCCGTTAAAAAAAACATGCTGTTGCTTCGTTGGGAATAAACCGATCCTTCTGCGCAGTATTGCTCTAAAAAAGTGCTTCCTAGTCTTTGCTAGGAGGGTATATATTTTTTTTTGCGAAACAAACTTGTTAGTACCCAGGCCGAGCTTACTTCTTGCACGATGGTGGGACGTCCTGCTTTATGCCGACCCTAAACGGCAAATTTTGAGCTATTCAAGCTTTTCTTGACAATTGATACTACTGCGATGATTTGTCAGATCATCACGAGGTATGTTAAAAACATCAAATAGTGTTATTAGCTTGAAACTAAACCCACCTGCGTTCCCTTTTTTTAAGCAGACATAACTAACATTTCAATGCGCCACTGAACGTCAAGTCCCACCAATTGATACTGCTTGCGATATTTGATAGGAGGATCAGATGGTTCTTACATAGAAAAAACATAAATAAGGCTTGTTTTTTTTAGAAGTCGAGTCCCCTACATACTGTGCTTACATTTAAGAGCCGACATACCTACAATTCCATCCCACTAACCCACTAACCAATGCCCCACTGCACATCAAGACAGATCATTCTACTGTCTGCATTGTTTTAGTGGAGATCATGTAAAGATCGTTCTATACCTGGAAGTCAAACCCACATAACACCCCGTCTTTGTAAGCCTCCATAATTAATAATATATAATAAAAATTTAAATGATTAATTATAATATAGATTGCCTTAAACCGAAACCGATTCAACACCGCCGATCTTCGATTGTTTACACAACAAAACTTAAATTTTCTACTTTTCCAATTGTTCCGTATTGTTAGTCGTAAGTAAAATTCGAAATTTAGTTTTGTCTTTCGCGGCAAAGACCTCTTCGCTTATTCGAGCTTGAAGCACTCTATCCAAAAATATAATCAAACCGTAAATGTATTTATTTAGATTTTTTATTTCTTTATTATTGTGTACACATTTTGCAATCGAATTAATTGAATTCGATAAAAATTGGATGCCCAACGAGCCTTAGTTAAAAGAGGAAAAAAAAGAAAAAGAAAACAAAAACAAAAACATGTAAATACTTATGTTGGCGATCATGTGTGGTCCTTTAAATGATCTATCATTTACATAAAAAGGAATATTTTCAAAGTGCATGTTCGTTTTTGAACGAATAAAACTGTTGTTGAGGAGTTATAAAAAAAAGTTAAATGTTACGACCGTGAGTTTTGTTATTTAAGTCAATAGAATTAACACAAAATAGGTCTACTAGTTGTTAAAATGTCTCAAAATTCATTTATCCTAAAGACAAAAAAAAAATAAAAATCAAGCGAGGCATACAATTTAAGAAAAAAAAACATACAGTTTCCTTTTTTTGTTATTTAAAGAGGAATGTTTTCTTTATGCTCTCTGTTATGCATAAAATCTACGTTAGAACATGGATAATATGACCTAAGTATTGGCTATTTTTGTTTTTCTTTTGTTTTTGTATACTTAGTTTGTTAAAGTTTTTTTTTTAAGTTTTTCTTTTTGTTTTGCAAACTTAAATGTAGGATGATATAGTTAACGTTTTTTTTTTTAATTCCATATATATTTATGTATATATATATATTCATTTTGTTATCCTATGTTATATGTACTTATAAAAGTAGTATGCTGTGAGTGTGGGTGTGTGCAAGTGTTTTTTTTTAAGAATACCTTTTTTGTCTCTTTCCTCCCCTTTTGCCGACGGCACCAGAATATCCCGCTTCTGGAGTACTGGGTGATGCTGGTGGCCGCTTATTTCGAGACGGTCTGGTACCAGAAGACTCCTCCTCTTCGACATTGACACCATCTGCGGCAGTTTTAATGTTTTGGAGTTTTTGTATTTCTTTTGCCTGGTCGACTTCTAAGTAAATATCTGAAGCTGTGACTTTTACAGTGGTGTTTTCTGTCTTGACGGTGTATTCGACTTTGTCGGTTGACTTTTCTATGGATAAGACGGTGCCGCATTCATAGTCTTCGTCCACTAAAGCGTATACGTGTTGATCCTGTAGCGGCAGAGTGTCACCTTCGCCGAAAACTATCGACTCTTTTGGAAGTGTTTTAGAGGCGCCATCTTCGAAGAGCACAACAAATTTGTTTCCGGGTTTCTCTCCGGTAATTTTGCCCGCATAGAATTTCTTATCTACCCATTTCGCAAGTACACAGGGACCAGCTTTTGTTTCTTCGCTATCAGCTGTCTCCTCGGCCTTGGGTGTTTCTTTGCTAATATCTCGCTTGACATGTTTTGCTTTTGGGGTACCTTCCAGATCGTCTTCGTGATGTGACCGTTTGCGCGCACTTTTGGTCTTGCTCACGGATGTTGAGGGTGTTTCCACGGAAGGACTATTCTTTTTGTTTCGTTTAATTTGGTGCGACGGTGTTGTAATTGTGTCGGCTTCTGAGGCCGTCGCTGTTTTTGCACTTTCTGGATTGATTGTGTGTTTGATTTTTGTGAATTGTTTGATCATAAAGTTGCACAATTCTTCAATGCCTACGATAGTATGTTTGTCTGGGGATGTTGTCATGCTATGGCAATTTGTTGAAGATGATGTTGACGCAGACGTTTCTACTTTTTGCGGCAATGAGTAGGCTGGTAAGCTAGTCACGCTGCCATTGGATGAGCTTTGAACAGAACTCTCCAATGATAAGGCTTTATCCACCTGGCTAGTGTTTTTGTTTCTAGGGATGTCTACACGTTCAATCGACAGATATCGGACATCATTTTTTTCACAGCAAATATTGACTTCATAGGTACTGTCTCTTTTCAAATCAGAGGCAGACAGGTGGCACATTTTGATTTCGAACTTTTCATTATTAAGTTTCTGAATTTTTGCCGGTGTACTTGTGTCTTCTTCGTCAGTGGTTGTATCAGGCATTCCATTGTATTTCTTGATAGCATCGATATATTTTTTCATGGCTCCATCAGATGACGGTTGATCCGTTTCGCTGGCTGAAAATGATAAATAAAATAATTGTAAGTATGTATTTCGATGATGATCGACATATTTATAGAAGTCAATATGGTCTAGTAGAGAAGAGATATGTAATAGTGCTAGCTTACTTTGAAAAGATTCTTTCTAGACTAGATAAAAGTATTGTTGTGTGACCAAGTGCTCTTCCCCGTAATAATGACAAGAAGGTGTTTCCATAAATGTTTTCCTTCTTCGCACAGACCACACGACTTTAGAATAGTTGATTCGATTAAATGGCTGTGGATTTGTATTTGAAGAAAAAAGAACTTTATTCACCCCGAGATGCAAGAATTGCGAGCGACAGGAAGATTGATTCGTTACGAAAAATCGGCAAACGCAGTTGGAAAATAAGGACATTGAATCAGAACAATCACTACAAATTTAATGAATTGGTTCAGAACGAAAAAAACAATCCGAAATACTGACGCTGTATACGGACAAGCAGTCGCTGAAATGGATGATACTGAACCTGATTTTTGAAAGCAAATATTGATGACCGACGAGGCCCATTTTTCACTCTTTTTGGCGCTGTTAACCAACAAAATTGCGGCATTTGGGGAACTGAGATTCCCTACGAGATCCATGAAACACCAAAAGTGGCTGCTCGTGTCGGCTTTTGCGCCAAAACCATTATCGGAGCAATTTTCTTCAGAAAAGGCGAAACAGTCGATGGGAATCGATATTGGTGGATGCTGACTCATCAAATCATCTGCCCACAAATGTGTTAAAATGGTCTGGGTGGTTAATGTTTTCTACAAAAAGGTGCGCTATGACACACTGCTTCAAACAAGGCACTCTCCTGGACCTGTGCTGTCAAAAAACATTGACTAACCAACAAGATCTTCCGATTTTACCTATCTGGGCTTCCAGACTACGAGCATATTGCGCGCCACAAATTTTAATATGTTTTTTAACTTCTTTTTGTCGTGGAGTTATTTTAATAGCAAATAACATTCTATACAGCCTGAGATGCTCGAAAAAATTATGAAAAGCGCAGCAGAAATAAGTTGATTAATGTTGTATTCGAGAGCATGGGCAAATAAATAAGGATGAAATTAAATAAAAATACACAATAACTCTTAATCGGTAACATTTTCAAGTTATTCAATATTTACGACAAAGATGGCGCACCCTACATTATGGTTTAATTAGTAAATAAAATGTTGAATACACAAAGAATATTTTGTTCTATTGTGGCTCAATAATAAAAGTATTTCAGCGCTTTTAGTAACAAGCAAGTAAAGTCGATTGCTCGACTGAAGCTAGGCAACGTTGTTTATATTTTATAAGAAAAGTAACAAATTCACATTGAATATGGCCGGCTTCCACAATTTGTATGATAATCAATCCGTTTTCCCACTAAACTAGAGGATAAAATTGAACATTTTGGAATAACGTATTACGTGTATTAACATGGAAAAGAATCAATCGATCATACTTTCTCAAAGGCGATGAAGGACAAAAATTTAATGTTGATGGCACCGGTATTAAACTAAGCTATTGGAAACTTCAGTCAATTTTACAAAGTCGAATGTCAAAACTTAGAACGCAATCGGCACGCGGAACGAAACTCTGTCCTCATCGGTTAATCTAATACGTGTGCACCAATGAGATAAGAGCTTCATTGAAGTTTCTGACTTCCTGAGCAAGGCCATTATTTTAAGTTTAAAGACTACCACCAAGTTTTAACAAGTTTTATATTTGTCAATACTCCTGGAGAAACTGATGAAAAAGTCACAAAAAGCTCAAAGATAACCAAAATTAGCGGCGGCGCCACTTCAGCGATATTATTTTAAAACAAGTGGTGGGTGCACGACTGGGTCGTACGCAATTTCCTATTTCACTATGAGGTAGGCCTAAGGTACCCATGAAAGAATTTCAAAAACTATATGGTTTGACAACAGATATTCAATTTCATTCAATGAGACCAAAAAGTTTGCGAGATATTGGCAATTTTTCTTATATGAAATAAATCTTAAAAACCGTTACATGCTTGAAATACTGTATTAAACGTACATCTGAGTTAAGTTGATAAAATGTCTTAGAGTAAAAAAAGGCCCAGAATTTTGACCAAAAAAAAATTGCCAACACAAAGTTTGAAGAAAATCGGTGAAGGACGGTATTTCAAATCATTTTTATGTGTTCGGCTATCATGTGAGAAATTTTCACGAAAACAATATCTTTCTTTATGAAACGCATTCATTTTTTTTCTTTTACAATTCCAAAGTTTTATTATAGGACAATAAGATCAATTAACGAAGATACCTAGGCATGTTAAGCGGTAAAGATTTGTAAGGGTGTTTTTTTTAGAGGTTGGTTTTTCGAATAGAGATAAAACTGACGTTTTGCGGTCAAACTGGTTAACTCTAATGTTACGTATGTTCAGTTTGGTTTGCCATTTCATCATGAACAGGTTGACAAATTAACAACGCTTGCAAATCGTGCCAATTTATTTCGAAAATAATGGTTCAGTTCGCAATGTTTACTTCGTTTACTTTTTCGACATAATCGTCCATCAGAGCAATTAATCGATTTCGCACTGGGTTTACTCTATGTGATAACACGCATCCATCCGCAGAGACGTCGAACAGTGCGCACCGAAGAAACAATTGCCGCTGTAGAGCAACGTGTTGAAGAGGATCCAAATGAATCGATTCGCCACCGTGCACAGCAATTGGAGCTTTGTCCATCAACTTTATGGAAGATTTTGCGCAAAGATCTTGGCTTACGACCTTACAAGATCCAGCATGTGTAAGAATTAAATCCGCGAGACCATGCAATGCGTCGTGTTTTTAATGTATGGAGCGAAAATGAGATTGATCTCGATGCTGATTTTCATCGCAAAATTTTGTTCAGTGATGAGATTCATTTTTTGTTGAATGGCTACGTCAACAAGCAAAATTGCCAACTTTGAAGTGATGGGAATCTACATGAGACCCTTGAGACGCCATTACATCCACAAAAACTGACTGTTTGGTGTGCTCTATGGACTGGTGGAGTCATTGGGCCATACGTCTTCCGAAATGATGCTGTAGAGTCAGTTACCGTTAATGGAGACCGGTATAGAACCATGATAACTGACTATTTTGTTTTCGAATTGGATGGTATGAATGTGGATGAGATGCGGTTTTAACAAGACGGCGCTACATGCCACACAGCTCACGTCACAATCGATTTGTTGAAGGAAACATTCGATGAGCGCATAATTTCGAGGAATGGGACCTGTCAATTGGCCACCAAGATCGTGTGATTTGACACCATTTGATTATTTTCCTTAGGGATAATATTTGAAGTCGCTCATCTACGCCAACAAACCAGAAACGTTAGGGGACTTGGAAGCCAACATTCATGGCGTTATTGCCGACATATGGCCCCAAGTGCTCGAATAAGTGGTTGAAAATTGGACCTCTAAACTTAACTTTATTCGAACCAGCCGAACATTGAAACGATTTTCTTGTGTTTTATTTCAACTCGAAAAACTAAAACCGCCAATCGATTATCTGGCAGCACTTCGATGTTGGCATTTTTACAACTTAAAAGGTTTGTTTAATAAAGATAAACTTAGAACAGAACAAAAGCAAACAGCACAACTGTCAAGACAAAGAAACTGTCAGAACAGAAAAGTATAGGTCATGTGCAAGGTAAAATGTTTCTACATTGATGTATGTTGAATCCTTAACGACATATGACATTCTGCTTTGTTTGTTAATTTATGATTTACATACCGATTTTTTACTATATTCATAGCCTTAAGTGTTTTGTAACGACTTATAGATTTTTTCCCGAAAGCTTTTTAAATATAACATTTTAATTAAAAAAAAGTACAATCGAAATACCAAAAATTACAACAAGACATTGACATTTAAGACTTTTCTGTTCCTACTCAAAAGTGGGTGCACAAAAACGTCTTCGGGATTGTCCAACTCAGACTCATACAACAAAAAGCAGAACACTATCGCACAGCATTTTTTATCATGTAACACAAAAAGCTGTATAATTAATAAAAATTTGAATTAGTTTCCCTAATTGCAAATTGATCAGACACAGACTTTCAGATCCGTTTAGGAATTTTACCAGGTGCTCCTTCAGTGTTAAACGAGGGCGACAGCTGAACTGTATGTATGTCGAATTAAGAAGAAATTGTCATTTTATGCGAAGTAAATTACATGACAATGCTAACAAACTCAACTGGAATTTGAAGTGAGTCGAACCAAAGAGTAAAGAACTACATAGTGTTCGCAGCACAGCTAAAAATTTTGTAGCGGTTTAAGACTCGGGCGGTAAGTGCGAAGAGGAAATTTCATCGATCGTATGCATCGGCTATGCTGGGGTAGCAATATGAACAGTGTGGTATCAATATCAGTACCCCACATAGAAAATGTTCGTTGTAATGAGATGCGCACTCTATATAGTTCTATACTCTTTAGTCGAACCCACAAATTCTTCATGAGACTGAACTTTATCCAGTTCGACACAACCTGGTATGCAGTATCCTCAAACTGCATTGTCAAGTCATAGTTTTTTTTTAAGAAAACGGAAGCACTGGTGATTCGTTTTAAAAAAAATTTTGAGGAATTTTTGTTTTAGGATTACGCCGAAAGATAATTCCTTTTTATTCTGTCTGTTTTCAACTAGATAGAACAAATGGCACTTCCAAGTGACTTTCCAAATTTGAGACGAGCGGTTCCCCCAAGCCATCAGTCAGCACTTGTATGTCAAATAAAATCCAGATCGGCCGTAATATTGTCGACGCATATGAAAGGTTGCAGAGAAAAACGATGCATTCGATTTCTCGCCATGCACAAGAAGTCAGCCATTTTCAAACCTTAACTTTCGGAATTTTGCGCCGAGACTTGGACCTGAACCTGCACAAGATCCAACTGATTCAGGAGATCAAAGTTAACGATCATACACCACGCTGTTTTTTAAATGGCTGGGCTTCGGACGCACAAATTTATTGTTTTTGTTTTAATGGAACTATTCTTCATAGGTGTAAAAAAAAATTGACAAATGTTTTGAGTTTGATTTCTGCATGTGTCGATCAAGCATTCATGCACAAGTTTTTTGACTTTAGTATCGAGAAGGCGCTATTTTTTCTTCTGATCGCTTTAATTCACAGAATTATTGTTAAATTAACAATAATGCCACAGCCAAAAGAATCCTCGAATAACAACCTTCAATTCGAGGCGACAAGGAAGACCGAACCTACGGGTTAAGGATTAAGCAATCAAACAACAGATACACGGTTGCCTTGTCTAAATCAGACCCCCTTCAACACGTTGGGAGCCTGTTCAGTGAAAAAGTATTACTTGTATCCACAGAACTTTTTATTTTGTTTGTTTTTCAGAATTATGATTTTATGAAATTGGACCTTCTAGTCAATAAACCAACTGGTTTTTATGACTAAAGTTTGCCTAAAAAACACCGACCACACCATTACCCAACTCAGTTTGGAGCATAACTTCAGGACAACCATTCCCAGTCGCCTTGAGTGGGAGTCGAATTTACAAGGATTTGTCTGAAGCAGATTCTGGAGTGGGTGGAGTGGTTTCCTCGAGATGCGTAACCTAAGTATATCCTTTCGCCTTCCTTACCATTGTATCGTTTTCCAGGCGAAAATAATGACAATCAAATAAGCCTTATCCTGGCTGAAAAGGAAAGTAATATCCACGATGCATATTAGCATCTTCAGTGACAGCCAACAAATGAAGACTTCTTCATAACGAGATGGCGGAGCATTTTACAATTCACCTCTTTTGGGTATCAATCCACAGAGACATATCGGGTTTTTCAATAGGGACGCTACAAAAGTTGAACGACAGGTACAGCAAACGACGTCATATTTCTTGCCGCTCTTTTGTCATTTCTCTTCAGTAAGGTTTGACATTTCATGATGGAAAGATATACGATCCAACAACGAGTCGAAATTATTAAAATTTACAACCGAAATTCGGAGTCAGTGGCCTCAACGTTAAGAGCGCTACGTCCAATTTATGGTCGTCATAATCGTCCTTGCAGATCAACAACTGAGCGTCTAGTGGAAAAATTTGAATCCACAGGCACAGTGCAAAATGTTCCCGTGCCAGTGAGACAAAGAATTGCCCATAGTGTCGAGAATATTGTTGCCGCTGAAGCTTCAGTTGAAGAAAGCCCAAATGTGTCTCTCACACGTCGTTCTCAAGCGTTGGGCATCTCTGTGACGTCGTTGAGGCGAATTTTGCGAAAAGATCTTGGCCTACATCCTTACAAGATTAAATTGACGCAAGAACTGAAGCCGCATGGCCACCAGAAGCGTCGTATGTTCGTGAATTGGGCTGAGCAACAACTTGAAAATGATTCGGATTTTCATCGAAAAATCATATTCAGCGATGAGGCTCATTTCTGGCTGAATGGCTTCGTCAATAAACAAAATATGCGGTATTGGTCAGGCAGCAATCCACACGTACTCCATGAGTCATCATTGCATCCCGAAAAAATTACGGTTTGGTGTGGTTTATGGGCGGCGGCGTCATTGGGCCGTACTTCTTCCGTGATAATCATGACCGGCAAGTTATTGTGAATGGGAATCGCTACCGTTCAATGATAACCGAATATTTTTGGCCCCAATTGGATGATATGGACTTGGAGGACATGTGGTTCTAACAGGACGGCGCCAAAAGCCACACAGCGAATGCCACAATCAATTTATTGGAAACCAAGTTTGGAGAACGTGTTATCTCACGAAATGGTCCAGTCGCTTGGCCCTCGGTCGTGCGATTTGAAGCCGTTAGACTATTTCCTGTGGGGCTACGTCAAGTCTATGGTCTATGCCAACAAGCCAGCGACGATTGACGAACTTCGTACGAATATCGAACGTGAAATTGCAGCAGTATCGGCCGATTTATGCTTGAAAACCGTCGAAAATTGGGTTCAGCGTCTAGACTTCTGTAAGCGTGTCCGTGGTGGCCATGCAAAAGAAATCGAGTTCCATACATAATTGCATTGAACGTACTTTCACAGGAATAAAGAATTTCATTAATATCCAAAACAGTTTTTGTTTTATTTTAAAAAACTTTTGTAGCGCTCTTATTGAAAAACCCTTTACCTGGGAATCGCAAGGCAGATGGGCTTGACTGTCTGAACAATATATTGTGACAGTCATATTCTATATTTCATCGCCGTTAAGTCCACATTTTTTGTGTATTAATTTTAAGGTACGGATTGGGTACAGGGCACAACCCTCGATTTTCTACTGCCAGGAGACATAATATGCCCATCACTACATGATCAAAATGGATGCGATCAAGAAAGCAAACCGCCGGTGGATAAACGGCACAACGTGTCAAATATCCAGGAAACTCTGGCCTAACTTTAACCAGAAGCTCACCATCTGCTTGACAATGCTGAACAGGTCAAACATCAGCACCATTATCGGTGTCCTTACATGACACTGGCCTACACGCAAAAAGACTAGGCCTCTTCAGCAATGACTTCTGTAGGAAAGTATTACTAGGAAGTATTACTCACCTTCTATGCTATTGTTCAGTTCTCTCAGTCAAAAGGAAGCTTCATCTGGGAGAGTACTCCTTCGATGATCTAGGTGAGACTGCTAACATCACTATCAGAAACCTCCTACGCTACATATTTAGCCCCGAATGGTTCAATTAGGCGAACGAATATATAAAAGTCGACAGATCCACGTGGTACCACAACGGACCTTTATGGTCTAAGTGTGAACGCGCATCGCGTGCAGCCCAACCTAACAAATCCTAAAGGATGTCTCAATAATTTTGAATCAAAAGATTGGTTTATTGAACCGTTCCTTCTTCTTCTTTTAGTATGTTCATGCAAACACAACAGGACTATTTTCAGGTGAATATTTCTATCGCTGTACACTCCCTTGGATTTTAAAATTTGTTCTCTACTAAGACGTCTTTTACAACAATTGGTGGAATGATATTCCTTACTAGAATCTGTAAAATTTGACTCATATAAATTAAAAGCAGTAATTCTCGGTAGAAGAACATTCAAGGTCGAGGAATGAAAGCAATGAACACAAGAATACGTAGCAAGTAAAATTAGACGCATTACTCGAACAACATAATAATCTACGCACGCTTTTACTGGAGACACCTTTATTCTAGAAATCGCTCTAACATTTGGATTTTTGTGATTTAACATACAAAATCTTTACAAATTCTGCTGTAAATGTTGATCTCGGTGTGGCTTTGCTAATGTGCTTCTTGCTGTTACGCGAAAGACGGCGTTTTCCTTGGTGAATAATTATAATCGAATGCATTTTGCCTATTTTGAAATAAACTCTAGCGATATTCCCTTCGGAGAATTGTCAGAATGCACGTTTTTTTTAGCTTGCTTCCGATAACATATTTGCTTATCAACGGAAAACGACAATAAGCTAAGATTTCTCTTGAGTTGTGATTAATGATGGTTTGCATTTTTCGCGCCTAAGCTTGTTTTTTGGTACAATTGTGCATTTCTAGAGTGCCATTAGAAAATGAAAATGTTTCCTTAAATTTTGTTAAGCTGTTGAATGTATCCAAATAACAACTATTCAATACTAGCGAACTTTGCATTCACTGAGCTCAATAGTATATCGAAAAATCCTCTCGAAATGGTTTACTATGTCATTAAAGAAATATAGACTTAAAATGTTGACGCTGTATATATCCAGCGGTATGGTTTGTGCGATATCTGACAGCCAGTCATGCAACTCAAATGATTTCATATTTACAACTGACCTGCCTGAATTAGCTTGTGCAATACGATTTTCGACACCTAAATACCTAAATGCACCCCTTAGTGATGAAATTTTGAAAAATTATCCCATAACTCTGTTTGAGATGAAAAAAAAAAGCGAGAAAGAAAAAAGCAATCATTCGCACTATTGTTCGCAAAGATTTTTTTTTAATTTTCGCAAAACAAAAATTTCAAACAAACAACCAAACAATGCCGGTATAAAAAAGGCTTGCTATGCGCATGTGTGTTGTAAGTATGGCGCAAAATTGAACGCGCGACAAAAAAAAAAACAAACAAACAAACAACAATGCTACAGCGAGCTATTTGAAATTCCTAGCAAGATAAAAATGCTTTTAATTACTATTTTACAATTTGCGGATGAAAACAAAACTTACTTGCACACGTGCCGGTTTCAGTTGTGGAATCTTCAAAACTCTTCGTCAGAGGTTTTGTTGATGACGCCTCTTCCTCTTTTTCAGTATGGCTTAGTTCTGCAACATCTGATATCTTACTAACATTTTCGGAAGATATTTCAAATTGTTTCTGTATGGGCGTGCTGTTGAAGACGTTTGACGATGAAACCGGAGTATTTGTTAAACTGCTAGATACGATGTTTTCTTTGAACTTCACTTCAAGTAGAGGTTTGTTGTCTGGCTTCGTCGTTTCCACAATTGGCTTCTCATCTTCTTTCTTCTCATCGCTTTGATTAACAACGACGGAGGGTTCTGATTTCTCACCTTGAACATCTTTTTTACTGGGTTTTGTTTCGGGGGAACAATTTTGTGCAGCCGGCTCATCCTTTTCCATTGTCGTAGGTTTCGTTTCCTTAGTGTCAACATTATTGTGCTCGGCTGTTTCGCTCTTGTTTACTTCTTTTGATTTTGCTTCATTATCGGTTTCAACAGCAACTACTGAATGCTCATTCGTTGATTCTTTTACATCGACTTCCATTACTTCATTATTAACCTCTACAACATCATCGTCGACATCCATTTTTTCTTCGATTTTGCCGTCTTCCTGATCGTCGCTTGTAGCTTCCATTGCTTCGAGAGTTTTCTCCACATCGTCGTCACTGTTTGTGGCCGTGGATTGCACTGGCTGTACTTCTGACTCGTCAACTTTTTCCTCACAAGTAATTGAATCTGCTGACTTAACATCTTCCTCGGCTTTGGTTGTCGAACTGGAGACAGTTGTATCCTTTTTCGACTGTTCAGCGTCGGTTGTGCTTTCACATTTTCCTTCAGGCTTTTGAGAAATTATATCCGTCGATTCTTTTGCATCCTCGCTAGATGTCGCAGACTTGGATTGATCAGTTGCATCAGTCTGGTCTTCTTTTACTTCGATAATTTTATCTCCTACAACAACAGCGTCTATTGCAGTTGCCTCGCATTCAATTATATTTTTCGCTTTCAGTTCTTTGGCAATATTGTTTGCCTTTTCATCCGTCGCCGTTGCAACTTTACCATCAATCTTTTCAATTTCCTCGATTTTTTTCAAAAACTCGTGTTCGGAGGTCTTACAAATCTCATCACAGTTTTTTAGATCCGAAACCTTGTCATTACAAACCTCCTCAATTTGTTCCAGCAAATCATCCTTTTCGTCACTATTTTTTTCTAAACTACTGCTGTCTACTGTTGAACTGCAATCGGCTTCAGATTTTTTTATAGTTTCAACATTTTCCGAAGCGGTAGTGATGGTTGCTTCAACAGCGTTGTTCAATTTCTCGTCTACGACGGCATCTAAAACACAAGCAAGTTGGCGCTCATTAGTATCAGGAAAATTTTTTTGCAATTTATAGAATAAAATTATGTTTGATTATGAAAATTCACACTAGACAGTAATTAAAGTCACGTTGTGGTTACATTATTTCTAAATATACGGAAACAAGGAAGTATTTCTGTACAAAAAAAAATCACCTTTTTTCAAGAACGACGCGTCCTGTACGCTTGCCGCAGTGTTCCCTTCAACTTCCATAATTTCAACCGTAGTATAATTAAAACAAAAATAATTTTTATTACTATAGAATTACGTGTGCTCTATTTTCGCTTTTTAATAACAATTTCTGATATAATTGTCCGTTATTTGTTCAAAATAATGATAAATGAAAAGCCGAGTTAACAATTACACCATACGCCATTTGTATTTATGAGGTCAGGGCTGCCAATAGTCAATTCGGCTCAGCTAAAAGTCAGTATTCAAAAGACGCGCTCTTAGGGTGCAGCTACACCTAGCGATGCGGTTGAGTAAGTAAAATCATTCAGGTAAAATAATATAGTTGTACTAAAGGGCGACGTGTTTTGGGTCTGTCGTCAGTTAAACTTGTTTCTGTGGTAAACAGTGGTCGATGAAACGCATTCCTTGAATGCATTCAATTTTCGTTTAACAGGCCTACTGCATTGGATATAAAAAAATAATGTTTGCATGAGTACGTTGTCATGTTATCTGACAAAAAATCGTACCACTCCAACATTTTTAAATTTTACCTTAATGGTATTTATATTTGATAGTGGATCTGTAACACAAGAGCTCTGCTCTCGTGATGCACTAACCCATATGAATACCATGAAAGTTAAATATAATAGTTGCAATTCTAAACCCGGTGGTAAGACATAAGTCTCCCTGGATGCGTTCCATTGAAAGTGAAATATGAACCGTTTGTAATATTTTTGTTTTAAGCCTACGTTCACATCTTCTTTCCTAGTCATGTTAGATAAAATGTCTCCAAAAGCAGAAAATTATGGCGTTTTGCATTTGTAAATCTGGATTTTGGTCTGAAATTTGATCTTCTTTGTTACAAATGAAACACGATTTTTATATGTGGTTGTATTGCAGTAATTTCGTGTCTGCGAAAATAGGGTCGGTGTTCAGTTTCCATTAACACAAGTTGTTTGTTTTTGATATAATTTATATATCACATCATAATATGCTACGGTTTCTTACTAATAATAGTATTTCACTGTCGAAATAATCCTAAATCAAAACGAAAGTGTATTATATTTTTTTTATTAAAAGCTGCATATTATTCGTGCCTGGAATAACTAGAGGGACTCGAAGTTGAGATGGTCTGAATGTGCACACAATACATTGATTCATTCGTACTTTTTAAGACTTTCATCCATATGAACTCCATCAGCATCATTATAAGCATTGTATAAAATTAATTCATAAAACGTATGTAACGTTGAATAGGGGCTGAATATCCTAAACGCGCCTGATGGTTGAAAAGTGCCTTTATAAGCGCATTTTTATTTTTTATTTCTGTATACACACAAAGGTTTAATAATGTTAATATTGCTTTCACACCAACCCGAAAACCGAGTTTGAGCAAAAATACCTGAAAACGTCATCGAAAACCAGAGTTTTCCCATACATTTGCAGTTTTCAAACCTTCTCGAAAACACTTTGCAGACGTCGTGTAATTGAAGGTTGTTGGAACGAACACACCTTTTCATACGTTCTACATTTGTTCTTCACGTCTCACAAAACAGCTGATGAGCTTTCTATCAAAACGTATTTTTTTCATTCATTTTTATTTTTAATGTAAATTGCAAACAAAAAATGAAGAAGATTTGGTGTGTGGAAGACGAGGAGTACCTGGTGGAGCTATGAGCAGACAAAAATGTTGAACTCCGATGATTTTTTTCAATTAAAATAATTTCACACACTAATTTCGCAGCTAGTTTAGCACCTGAGCTGATTAAAATGTCAAACGAAATCTGGTCAAAGTTCGTCGAAAACTCATTTTTCGATTCAATGTGCAAGCACTATTATTTAAAAAAAAATTGTCAAGTGTATTTTTGTCTTTTATTAGTTGTGTTTAAATGGCAATTCATCTTTACATACAGACTTAACAATGTAAGCTATGTTAGTGAGTCAACATAAGTCAACAAAATGTTTTTAAAGAGTTGAAATCGAAGTTGTCATTAGATTTCGCAACCACAAAAATATTCCTTGGTTGCTCTGCCGAGTTGTGAAACTTCCAATTGTAATACATTTTCTTCTCTTTGGTATAAAAATGGATAGGGATATATTTTATGAATAAGAATTTGTACGACCCTGAATAAAGGTTGTATAAATACTTATGCACTGTATAACTATACAAGAGTTGAGATATGTTTTAGTGAATTCTAATATATAAGAGGAAGACTATATAAGTTGTGCTGTTTATCTCGATAGATATTTGTATATAAAGTAATTTTGCTTATGGAATTATTTTAGAACAAAAAAACGCATCCAATAATATATAATAGGGATATTCATGAAACGTCGAAAATTCGTCGTAAACGTTGTAGACGTAATAAACTGTTTACTGTTTGAATTTGCATGGGAAATCTTTTTCAACAAAGTCGGAATTTTCTCACAGGAATTAAGTATATAAACTAAGATGGCAAATGCTGTAAATTTTGAAATGCTATTTTGACATTTAATCAGTCACTTTCACACATCAAACACATTCGCTTAAAGGAAAAAAATTATGTAGAACGAAAAGAGAACAATATGAACAAAATTTGATCAATAAATAAATTACTAAACTGATATTCAATTCACTAGGTTACCGCATTATTTAGTGGTACAGTTTCAGGGTCGTTCATGAAACATACGTCGTCGTCAAATTGCAATCTTTAGCACGTAGCCAAATTGCAACGTTGCATAAATACCCTTAATATGTTATCAATTGAAAACTATATAAAATGTTACAACCAACCATTTATTTTCCATTCGAAAACTCCATCAATTAACGTATTAGCTAATTGTAGAAGATTTCCTTCATTTTGGTACCTTTTCGATTCGATGTTTTTTAGTCACACGATCCAAAAGCACTGGTTCAAACTTGTGCAGTTGTGCTCATGTGCTGCACATGACAGAAATTGTTCAGAATTCTAACCGGGCTGTCAAAGTGTCAATAAGTGAAAACAGAAAATCGAATGAATTCGGCGTGAAAAATGTTAAGACTACGAAGCAGGGTTTCTTCTTGTAAGTGCTTTATATTTGGTATTTTTAACAAAATAAATTAACAGAGAGGCATGTTATGATATTTGGAATTTAAAATGATACTAATAGATACAAATGTCATTTATCAACTCGCTCGGTCATCACATATATCGATGTTATGCAATGTATATTTATATTTATTACAAGTCAAAGCATGCTTTCGGACTACATTAAAATAGTTCCACTAAATTTATTTGTTTTTAATTTCCAGATTTCTCAAATTGGTGTCGAACATTCCACCATGGCAGTGAATCCGCATTAACAAAACAACTGAAACAACTTCCATTGATGTCAGCAGCAGCAATGCAATTACCATTGTATCCTTCAAGGAATAAAGTAATACAAGACCTACCCTTGCATAATAAGATAATTGAAAACCCAAAGGATACCCTTCTTAACGAAATACGAGAAATTATCAAAAATGAACAAATCATCCAAGTACCGCAACCAGAACGGATTGATAGCGATATTCAGGCGGCACGAATGATTGTCATTAGACGTCGCAAAATGAAGAAGCACAAGCTGAAGAAGCTACGCCAGAAGATGAAATTTGAATGGGCAAAGGTGTGTGCATCGATGAAACGCTTTGTTTATTATAATTAACAATTTTTGTTTAGGTACGCCAAAGGAGAGAAATGAGAAAAGAAAAGGCATTTCAAGCGGTACTCATATCCCAGATAAAGGATGCCGAAAAATTCTCCGCCGAAGAGTATGTTATGTCGAAATTGCAGCAATCAAATGAAAGAATTATACCAAGATTTTGGAAAGGAAGGCGCTTGCCACAATTTATTATTAAACAAAAATTAGGCATTCAATAAATTAATCAAGAATTCATTATTAATAACCTATGCATTCGTTTATAGCTATTTGGTGTTTGCTGCTGACGGCAATCCAAACAGAAAAGGGTTTAAACTTATAAGCTTGTCAGATGACACTGGCTATTGGACGAACGCGATAAAATTCTAGTCTTACTTTTTTTTCCGTTTTTTTCGTCTGATTTTCAATAATCGCAAAAATCGAATAACTATGTTACCTTAATGCGACGAACTTTATTCTCTTTCTCAAGAAAAATCTGAGAATTCTTCCCGTATCTTCTGAACATATGGCGGGCTATTTTAGCACGACTCTTCATAGAACAATTCTTCTATGCAGTGCGTCATCTGTATGACTTTATAATCTTTGCTGATTGTCAATACGGTTTTTCAAATTTATCTTGTATTATTATTTTTTGGGACAAGAATGAGGGTATGGCAGGAGACTGGAATATCAGCTCCATATGTGCCATACAATTATGGCGATCCAATGTCTTGCACCAACTGGCGACACATAACGTCGCATATAAGATCCCAACCAACGTACAGTGGAACGTACCAGTGTGGCTTCGTCGCGGCATGTCCTCCATAGATCAAATTTTTACGCTAAGCCAAATACTGTAAAGGACCAACGACTTTCAAGTCGACACAAATTCATTGCTTCGACTTCCATACCGCTTATATTTGCTTTTGGATGCTATCAATCGAAAACGGACCTACTGTTGCGGATCGTTGGCTGCCGCTTGCAGCCACCACAACGGCACAACCTGACATTTCTGTCTATCTTGCCCAGTCTTAAAAGATTTTAAAAGAAAGCAATAATTTGAGTTCTTAATTCCAAAAAAAATGCAATCCCGATTCTTCTTACCTTACTTAGTTTAAACCTGTATGAATGCGCTTAACTCGAGAACTGCTGAACGGATTTCGATTTAGTTTTCGCTATTTTGATCTGCATTTCTTAGGAATTCAATTCAAAATTGCTCAATCACATACAGGAGCTGAGCATTCGAGATGGCAGACAATTTTTTTCGTCATTGAAATTTTACCCGGGCGAAGTCGGGCTTTCTTTTGCTAGTTAGCGAATAAATAAAAAAAAATTACAATTGGATTCACGAAATATCCAAGATAAATAGAGCGATTATAATACCATTGCTTCAACCCACAGAATCTTAGATTTCAAGTCAGATTGTCGACGCTATAGAAGGGAAGAACTCGCCAACGACGTTAACCAATTAATGGTATTGTTAGGTCCGCCTGGCTAACAAGAAAATATGCTGAGTTGAGCGAAGCCAAGTTCACAGGGAATTCACCACATAAGAAGTATAATGTGGTTACGGGTCGTCAGTATTTGCCTAGTGGTAAAAATGTGGCAAAGATTATAAAATCATACAGATAACGCACTGCATTCAAGAAAAATTGTTTTATGGCGGGTCGTACTGGCACTCGTTTTTCATGGTTGCACGTGCACACCGACCGCCCGTACCATAAAGCTGGTGAGAAAAAGTTTCTGTTTCCTAAATAAGGAAAAAAGAGAGTTGATGGGAGATCCAAACATAGCGAACTCCATAGTCTCGATCAAACATCTTAGAATTTTCTCCTGCCTTTTTTTCTCCACACTTTTACCGCTTCTACAACAACAAATACTCTAATGAAATAGCCAGATGCATTCCATCTCTTCAACAATTCAACCGTAATACTCGCCGTGTCATGAATGCTAATCAGTTTATCCTCAAGCTTATCTTCGGACGTAGTAAGAAATATAGAGATTCATTCCTCAACAAAACAACACGAATGTTAAATGCCTCACAAACTCAGTCTTTCAAAAACTACGCACATCGGTTTATCCTCTTTTCTACTCCTCTATTTCCTTAATGCCCGCGCTGTGCTCAAACACTATGAGGGTATTTATAATCCATTTAGAAATAATCTTAAGCATTTCAATCGAGTTTTGCACAGAGCTTTCCTAGCCGACTCCACAGCATACGGACTTTTCAAATACTTTCCCACTGAATGGAAAACTTGCAGATATATCATGGCAACAACAATATTACATACATTGCCAAAGCAGTAGCGTCTAAACTAAGTTAACTTTTTAGATCTAGAAAATATCTTACAGGAGCCCAGTCTCTTCTTATAGATCACAAGTACGGCCAGGTCTTCAGTACAGTTCTCAAGTTTAGAGTTCCGCCCCAAAATATACAATGAACTTAATTGACTTTTTCCAAAGACGAGCATGCGTTCCTATAGAATATTCTTCCCTTGCCAAAAACTTGAAACCTCTGGCTGAGCGAAGATAAGCCTATATACCAGTTACTATAATGGCAGGTGCTCAGAAGAGCTTGGAAAAATTATTCCTAGACTTCTTGCATTATACGCTCTGGTTGTTGTGGCTATGAATTGCTGCACCTCCTCTAGCGGTGCTGATCTGTCATGCTCAGGAGCCATGTATGTTGAAGGAAAGATTATAAAAAAATATAGATGACGCACTGCATACAAGAAAAAATTAGTCTATGGCGGGTCGTACTGGCACAGCCCGCCACATGTTTTGATCTCCGCCGCCCGTATCATGAAGCTGGTGAGCAAAAGTTTCTGTTTTTTGTTCTCAATTATAAAATCCATATGATTTTATATTCTTTGGTTGAAGTCATGGAAGTTGATTTGGTCACGCCCTGTAGTTGGACCACTGTTACGTCATCTGAGCTAAGATTTGGACATAGAAAAGCTTTAATATGTTTCTTTACGAGTATGCATGTTCTTGGCTCACCGGTGGCCTGCGTTTGTAAAACATGTTATATTGATTGTCTTGGAGCACCTTTATGGACAAGTCTCTCACCCATGGCCCCCGCATAATGCCGATGTCCATGTTTTCTCCCTTTGGAAAACCATTACATTATCGGAGACACACCTTGAGTGCCTCAGATTAATCTGAATGACTTTCAGCATCTGTCATCTGTTGATGGGATTTTATCCCCGGTCAGTAGGTTCTCCAGTATTTTGTCGGTTTCGACGATGTCCACATGGTCTTTTGGACCAGATGAGTATAAGACCTTATGCTTGTCATGCCTTATGTCAAACCTAAGTTTGCACTCGCAATTTATCATTAGCAGGAAAGATATCTTGTTTTTGGACGGTTCCTCCTCCTTGATGATTAGGAGGATGACCAGTCATCCATTCGAACCGTCGGGTTGTGGAGTTTAAGACATTAAAGGAGCTTTCCTCTTTCTATCTTCTTATTGGGCAACCAAATGCGTGCCCTGGGTCTTCTTGTGATGTTCTTAGCTGGGATAAGCTTGAGCTTCAAGCCAACCCAGGCGTCACTAACCTTAGCAACGCACTCGCTAAGCAACTCTTTGGTCATCGCATTTGATTACCCTATATCCCTTCACGACCTCGGCGGATTCGAAATTCGGAAAGTTTGGCTCAATATTTTCCCACTCGGCTTATCGAGTAGAACGGAAAAGATTGTCCATCAGCTCAGTCCTATCAGTACAACCTACCTTGCGCGGACATCGAAGGAGACCGTTTGCGACTAGTTACAAATAGCCACTTACTGCCTCGACACTTTGGCTTAAAAGTGGGATTTGGAATGGGGGTTTACTCCCGGCACCTCATGAAAAAGGTTAGGTTTTGCTTAGTTTCATTCGAGAGACAATTGGGTGGCTGAACTCATTCAGTAGGGGCTTTGCAGCCGAACCTATGTTGAATACGCTTAGATATGACATCTCTAGATGCGACACTTTTAACATTAAAGTATGGACTTCTCCTGTGTCCATTATTGCAAATGTCAAAGCATCTTATAAAAAAGAAAAAAACATTGATTCGTTCCAAAGCCATAAATTCGATAAATTCACGTTATATTTATGGCCCACCCTGTAGTTAGAACCATACTTACAAAATGCAAGTACCAACACATGTTTTACTATCAGCAATCGATTTGTGATTATCAAAGCGTCTTATCACACCAAATACAAATATAACAATAAAACCACTTATTGTGGTACAATATACGAATTATTTCCAACTTATCATGTTGAATTAGCTAGACAAGATAACCAGTCAATACCAATCTTTGAGCAGCACTTTCCGATTTCCGTGGAGCACAATTTCATATAACAAAATGAGAGTTGGGATCATTGGTGGTGGAATTAATGGGTTCTGTTGCGGGTTGCAGATCAAAGAAAGATTTCAAAACTCCAACGTTACAGTAGTATCGGAACACCTTACCCCGAATACGACTGGAGATGGATCAGCTGGATTATGGGGACCATACCTAATGGGAGATACTCCAGAGAAAAAAGTCCAGTAACTAAATTTAAACGATAAATTCTTCATTTGATGTTAATTTGTGTGAACTGCTAGTGAATGGTCGTTGGGAATGCATAATTTTCTTAAAAAAATATGGCTTTCGGATGATGCTGGAGAAGCGGGCGTCTGTCTTATTCCAGTTATACGCTTGACAACAGCCACAACTGATGTCGATGATTTCTGGAAAGACATTGTCTACGGCTGCAAAAAAATGAGCTCTGCTGAATTGGAGGCTTACAATGGATCACGAGAAAAAAAATTCACGTAAGCATGCAAGGGTGTTATATCTTATTTGTGACAATATCCATTTCACTTACAATAGGTCGGGTTTGCACTTCGTTACCTATACTTCGGAGCCAGTAAAGCTGTTGCCGTATTTGATGAAGCGGTTTACAACGGCCGGAGGAAAGATAATCACAAAAAAAGTTTCAGACTTAGATGAGTTTGTACGCAGCTCCGAATACGATGTAATAATCAACTGCGCTGGACTTGGTGCAAGATTCTTAGTCAATGATAAGCTAGTGCATCCAATTCGTGGTCAAGTGGCAAGGGTTAAGGCTAATTGGATGTATCATGTGATTTTAGATGAAAGTGATGATGGAAATTACATCATTCCAAAGTGAGTATGTCTTGTAATCTTTTTTCATCGTTTACCGCTGTTTAAAAAAAAACATGAGAAGGCTACAATCCGCAGTGTGGATCGTTGAATACCCTATCCAATCACATCCTTTGAATGAATATCCCCAACAATTGGGCGCGACTAAAAACTGAATGAGGAAAACGCAGAAAAATATAGATATTCGGATTGTCTAAATATTTTCCTGTTCAGAAACATTTTTTCCAAATTCCTTAGCGTTTAGCCAAAAAGAACGTTTTTCTTAAAAGTGGACGTGGCAGTTTGCGGATTTCGAAAAATGTTACACTTGTTCTATAGGCAAGGACAAGGATAATATATATACCAAATGTCAATATACTTACATTCTCAAGTGGCGTTACAGTTCGCAATGTATCTGCCTATCTGGGCCTCTCCAATTAGCCCGGACCTTAGCTAACTGCCTCCAGTTGAGCACTCCAAGTTGGTTGGGGTTGGTTTGTACTTGTGAGCTAGCGATTCTGAGTCGATCAATACACTTTGAGGTGTTTGTAGCTAAATTACTTCTCTATGTTACAAACTATTTGTGCATCAAAACCAATATACCCTTATGGGATAGAGCAAAAAAAAACAAACATGTCGCCGAATAATCGCATTCTTCAAGATCTTGATTTATGGCATTGACTCATTGTATGATCTCTTGGCAACTAGGGATACTTTTCCCTTTTTATTTTTGGGCGACATTTTATCTGGCCAATAAGTTGCTCGGCGAATGAAATACGGGCGCCGAAAAAGCCACTTCTATCTTCATCACTATTGTACGGTCTTAAGCCTGTAAATATTGGCATCATTTTCCTCTGGTAATCTCATTCACTGCTAAAACTTATGATTTCCAAGAAGTTGTTTGTGTTTTAATCCGCCGTACACCAAGCTGCTTCGCGATGTTGTTGTTGTTGTTGTAAATTTAATAAATAAATTCTCCTTCATTATCGTCAACGATTATCATTTTGAAAGTTACGGAATGAGTAACCTGGTCTAAGTTACTTGGCGGACCGTTGCTATCCACTGTGAACCAACCAAGCCCATCTCTTGCAAAAGTTTGATTGTCTATTCGCTGGACCAAAACTTTAACTTCGAACACACAAACTAATTAAATTCAGGACCAGTAGAGGAAGACCTCGCCTTAAGTGGCGCGCACAAGTAGAAACCGACCTCAACCAACTTGGAGTGCGCAACTGGAGGCAGTTAGCTAAGGACCGGGCTAATTGGAGAGGCATGTTGGTTGAGGCCCAGGTTCATTCCGGACTGTAGCGCCACTTAAGTAAGTATGGTTTTGTAAATATCTTACCAACTTAATGTGTTCCATTTAGATGGTAATAGTTGTCACAATATACACATATGGTTTGTCCTGCTTTTACTGCTTAATCAATGCGTGCAGCTGCTTTCTCTATAGTCATTAACAGTGACGGCGGACTTATTTCTACCAATGATGTCAATGGCAGTGTTCCGGGTTTTAGTTTTACGAACTTAAATTTGCCGATGCATTATTCTTATTGGTCAATCGAGTATTTTTAGTCACGTGACATGGTCAATTGACCAATGAGAACAGTACATGAGCAAAGTTAAATTGGGAAATCTAAAGCCCGGAACACGTCCAATATCGTCGCCGATAGCAAAAACATTCACATTTGGTGTTATTTGGAGACGCCGCAATAAATTTGTGTCGTCAAGTACTCGGAGGACCGACCGGATTTGACTTTTTTCACGACGAAAAACAGCAACACTATAAACAGCCAGGTCAGAATGGCACGGAATGAATACCCGGCCTGCTGTCCCAGACGAACCAAGGGAAGCTGCTTCGAGACATTCGGACAACAGGTTGTCTAGGAATTTCATGGGTAAGTCAGGCCTCTTGAACAGAGATGGTTGCGGATGAACCGAAAGGCCAAAGGCACTGCTCAATCCCGTAGTGGATACTGATGGCCCGTGACCTAGGGTTATCTAATAAATTGGAACTGGCCCTCCAGGTTGGGGGTTGTGCTTTGGGTTAAAAAGTGGATGAAAAACTGTGACATATATTACGGACCGTGTTAAAGTGAGCAGAAACAGCGACTTAGGCTTAGACAAGAAGTCCTATGTTTCCAAGACATTAGCGAACGCATTGTAACAATCCGCATCAAGGCCAAATTCGCCAACATAAGCCTTATATGCGCTCATGCCCCAACGGAGGAAAAAGATGATATAGCTAAGGACTGCTTCTATGAGCTCCTTGACAAAACCTATGAGCGACTACCGAAGTACGAGAGAAGACATCTTTAGCAGTATTGTCGGAACACATAGCCTAAACGACAACACGGCAGCAAAGGACGAGGCCTACAAGGCTATGCTGCAGGTGAAGACGAGAGCTGCCGTTGAGCTCTATAGGCAGAAAAGAAGGAAAGAACACCGGCTTTTCAGAAAGCAAAAAAAAAAATAGCAAGAAAAGCACGCGATCGTAGATATAGAGAGGTGCCACTCCAGAAACGATGTTCGCAAGTTTAAGTGTAAAACGTCAAAGCCAAGGATACAAGGCTCGAACAGAATTCTGTCGAGATGAACAAGGAAATATTGTAGTTGAGACACAGTCGATGCTGAGGATATGGAATAATTACTTCTGCAGACTGTTAAACGGCGATGACGAACAACGTTCCGCTGTCAGGCAGAACGAACCATTCAATATTGGCAACGACAGCGAAAGCAGCCAACCACCCGACCTGAGTGAAGTGAGGATAGCAATATCTTAATTGAAGCTAATGACGGCCTTCCTGCCGAGCTTTATAAAGCCGGCGGAGATGACTTGGTAAGTAACATCCACCAACTCATAAGCCGAATCTGGTCGGAAGAAAGTATGCCTGACGAATGGAACATCAGCATCGTTTGCCCGATCCACAAAAAAGGATACCCTCTAAACTGCGCCAACTACAAAGGCATAAGTCTCCTCAACATCGCATACAAAATTCTATCTGCCGTAATATGTGAACGCCTGAAACCGTTTACCAACAACCTGTTCGGCCCTTATCAGTGTAGTTTTAGGCCAGAGAAGTCCACAACCGATAAAATTTTCACACTACGGCACATCCTGGAAAAAAACCCAAGAAGTCAAAATCGATACCCACCACCTATTCATCGATTTCAAAGCCACATACGTCAGCATTTATAGAGACGAACTCGACAGAGCCATGTGTAGTTTTGGTATACCGCCCAAACTAGTCCTTTTCTGTAGGATGACGAAGGAGAATTCTCGCTGCTCCATTAGCGTCGGAAACAACCTAACCGACACATTCGATACCAAAAAAGGATTTAGGCAAGGCGATGCGCTGTCATGTGACTTCTTCAATTTGATTCTTGAGAGGATTGTGCAAAACTCATGAGTCAGCACCAGGGGCACAATTTTCCAAAAATCGGTACAACTACTACCATACGCCGACGATATTAACATCATTGGTAGGACGTGATGCCATAGCCACGTTTGCTAGTATAGAGAAGGAAGCGGCTAAAATTCAGCAGTAAATGAGGGCAAGACGAAGTATATGCTGTCAACACGAAAGGATACACAACATCGACGAATTTGAAAGAACGTCACCATTGACAGATATAACTTTGAGGTATTAGCCTATTATTAACTCTGACAACAACATCTCGTCAAAAATTAAACGAAGAATTTCATTTGCCAACCGCTGTTTCTTCGGTCTAAGAAGGCAATTCAGTAGTAAAGCCCTCACTCGAACTACTAAGGACATCCTATATAAGACCCTGATCATCCCAGTCCTGCTCTACGGCGCTGAAGCATGGACCGTCTCAAAGCGGATGAGAAATCCTTGGGCGATTTGAGAGGAAAATTCTTCGAAAAATCTTCGGTCCAGTTTGCTCTGACGGGCTATGGGGACGAAGATTCAACCAAGAACTATACGTGCGAACTATACTATTGCGGAAAGAATATAATAAATTAACTTCAACTCATAGCGAAGTATTTTCATTTCGATGAAATAATTTTGACCAAGCATAACAGCTGATCTATTCTAAACCATTCATGTAATAGCAGTATGGCACCACCTAACTTATTCATTTATGCGTACAAAAAATTACATTAGCATGAGATTCTATATTATAATGACATCACCAATTAAATTGCAAGCTACCATATCATTTTTCAGCACCGACAGCGTGGTTTTAGGCGGAACTCATCAAGAAAACGATTACAATGTCAATGTCTGCCCAGATGATAAGGATTTCATCACAACAGGATGTATGCAACTTATACCCGGCTTACAAAATGCCCAACATCTGTTCGATTGGGTTGGTTTACGCCCCGGAAGAAATCAAGTTCGTTTAGAAATGGAAACCGGACTCGGTAAATAATAAAAATAAACAAACATTTTAATTCCGGTACTGATTCCCTTTTATTCTAGCTAATAACAAAATCATAATTCACAACTACGGGCACGGCGGTAGTGGCGTAACATTATCCTGGGGATGTGCAACCGATGTGTTGGAATTGCTCCTAAAAGCCACAAAATCAAAATTGTAAACAAAGCTTGTCAAACAAATATAGTTAACGGTGATTATTTTCTTCTTAAAATAATTTTTAAAAATAGTTGCGCTTCATTTCGAGTATGTCCTTGACCAGAAAGTTCCGTAAATGCCAAAGTGAATTTGTTATTTCCTCTGGATGCTCTTTAGCGTGCTTACCCAGCCAGTGTGCTGGCAAACGTAATGGATCAACGTTTGGAGCTGTCTGTTGAGTGGCCTTGAGAGTCTTTTGCCATGGTCCAATATGAGTGCTATTGGTCTGAAGTCCCTCAATGTATCTGCAACGGTAAATAAATTTATTAAATATTCTGAGTGACTTGTATGACTTGAAAAACATCTTCTCGTTTGCTAATCGGAACATGCTTGACATTTTTGCTTATAAATTTTACCTGATATACGCTTCACTGTGCAAGACACGTTGAGGTCTTGGGGGAACTGTAACAAACATTGGCTCTGGTGGCGGTGCTGCTACAATTACTGAAAAGATTAATACATTCAATGATTGATGGCATATAAAGAATTCGTTATAACCTACCTTGTTGCTGTGACTGCTGGTGAGGGCCAGGTCGGGGAGAAAGCTGATTCGCTGGTCCATTTTGAGCATTTTGTGCATTAGAAGATTGCTGAGAGGTTGTAATTGGATTTTTCCTTGAAACGAAGCTCCTGGAAAACAATTCGTTATATTAATTGTTTGTTTCTTAGTAATTGAAATGTGAATTGACTTACTTGCTTCTTTCGCAGACTGGTATAATTTTTCCACCTTTACTAAGATGAACCTCGCGAACGTGTTTGATGAGTCGCTGCAACTGGGGAAAGGCTGCCATACTTTTCTTTATACGAACACAACCCCTCCACAAGCAGTGATATTCAACGTCGGCACCCTGATTTTGATACGATTTTTGGACATGACCATTGTTTTCCACTATGCAATGTTCTAGACAATCTGCTGCGTCTTCAAATTGATAGTCACACTTATCCCACAAGCATTCAAAGACCTAGATAAAAAATTGAGTATTGAGTACATATGGTCAAAGTAAACATTCCAATGAACATTACTTGATTGTCAACTGGAGTTGGACTCCTGCAATTTAATTGATCTTCAAATGTTTAGCAGCTGACTCCTCATTCATTTTGATAGCTTTGTCTTCCCAACTCTGTCTGACACTAGCTGGCAGATTTTTCCACTCATTACCTACCATCCGTGAAATGTCACCAAACGAACAATCTGGATTACTCTGGCTGATGCCTTTTCGCACTTCACATGAATACAAGATGTAGCCAGTCACGACTTTCGATTTATTCGCTTTGACTGGCTTCAGTTTCGATGACAATGGTGTTGACGACACTGATGGAGCTGGCGAAGATGTTGCAATATCAGAATTTACTGATGGAGGTCCACCATCGAGTGAGTCTTCCAGAACACCTAGACTTTCAGTCGTATCCATTTTGATATCCTGCATGTGATCAAATAGAAATCTTATTAATATTCGATACAAATTTATAGCTACACTTACCGCAATGGGAAACTTAACGTCCTGTGCCACATTGTCCTTAGTCTCATTCTGTTTTGCCGGTTTGATTGTTGTTTTGAAGTAGAATATCTCGTCCTGGGTAACAAGTGGTCCGTGTACGAATTTCTTCAACGCACAATTTGCATGTAGTTTGCGAATAGACTTTTTCATTTCATCGTAAGCTGACTCGCAAATGTATACGTCGCTTTCAGAGATTTCTGTTGGTCGACAAGATGAATATTCGGCGTACTCCAAAACTGCACAGCGCCCAACTATTGCGATGATTGGACTCACTTCTTGAACAGTGGACAGGAGAAGCTCTTGTCTGTAAAATGTTTTATTTGGCGGCGATGTAATTTCATTTGGCGCTAGTAGCCATGGCCCTTGGAAGTACGATTTCCTAATTAAAATAAAAATTGGCCCTCAGTTAGTGGTTCTAACATTAGGTTTATGCACACAAACCCTGAGCACTCCCAAATGGAGTGTATTTGAGCAATCGACTGCTTGCCACTTTGTGTTGCAACATAAATGAAATCTCCAATTTTTATAACGCCACTACAAATCGTGTTGTACTGTTGGTAGTAGGTGCTGTTTGGCTCAGCATTAGATGGTGGAGCACATTCCACGTTCTGAAATAAAAATAAAATTAATTGATCACAACCATCATAATAAGATGATACCACTTCTGTAATTAAAAATCGAGCCTTGGTCCAGACCCGTTTAACAGTCTCTAGAAGTGATTCTTAAGTCACGGTTGACGCAAATAATATACCATCGGCTGTGGCTTCTACAAATGGCGACCTTCCCGCCGAGCTTTAATCGGTTGAGATGATTTCGTAAATAACGTTCACCAACTCATAAGCTAAATTCTGTCGGGTGAAAGTATTCCTAAGGAATGTAACCTCAGCATTATTTGCCCGGTCTTCAAACAAATAGACCCTCTAAAGTCTCCTCAACATCGCCTAAAATATTCTGTCTGACGGAAAATAAGAACGCCTGAAACCGTTTACCAAATTCCTGATTGGCCTTAGGAAAGTAAACACCAAAACTGATCACATCTTCACACTTCCCAGATGCTGGAAAAAACACAAGAAGTCCAAATCGATACCCGCCACTTATCATTGATTTCAATGCCACATGCGACAGCATTTATAGAGACGAACAATTCAGAGCCATGTCTTGTTTTCATATAACGAACAAACTCGTCTGTGCAGGATGATGATGGAAAATGATACCTGCTTCACCACAGTAGGCAACGATCTCACCGAATAATTTCATACCAAACAAGGATTTAAGTAAGACAGCCGGTGCATTACCATTTGACTTTAACATCATTCTTGAGAGGATTGTGTAAGACTCCCGAGCAAATAACAGAGGCACAATCTTCCATAAATCGATGTAACCAATAGCATACACCGAAGATATTGACATCGTTGGTAGGAATCAAGTGATGTCATAGCCACGTTTGGTGGTATAGAGAAGGAAGCAGCAAAAATTGGGTTTAGCAGGATATGGGTAAGACTAAGACACACAACATCGCGCTGAAACATGCACAGTATCAAAATCGAAAGAAGAATTTAGTCACATTTACCTGAACAAGTTCATCGAATTACTGATGTAATTGAGGCTTTCTTCCGTGTGAAACTTCGAATCAAATATTCAGAGTACAAAGAAATATTGACAGGAGTACCCCAAGGAAGCGTCCTTGGACTACTCTTGTACCTTCTATTTACACGTGATATCCGACAAACAAACGATACAATAATTGCCACGTTTGCTGGCGATACAGCTATACTAGCAGGAGTCCTTTCTGCAAATGAAGCGAAATATCTCGGAATGACACTTGATGCAAAATTAAAATGTAACTCGCATGTAAAAAAGAAATGCGAAGAACTTAAAAATAAATACAGAGAACTGTATTGGTTACTCGGAAAATATTCGAAGCTAAACCTGGATAACAAGCTGCTATTATACAAGAGGTTGTACCAGGGAAACGAATCTAAACATTCTACGCAGAGATCTGTTCCCGCGGTTAACGATGAAACGAAAAATTTTGCACGCAAACATAAAAAACGATTATTGGGACACGTTATCACAACAAATTCTTGACGAGACAAATTTATTACGGCGTCTTCAAAGAACTAAGCCCTTAGATTTGGACTGATAATAACAAAATAAAAAATTGCGAAAAAAGCTGGAACAGGAAACATTCATTACTCGTGGTAAAAAAAATTGATAGATAAGTCGCATACTTAGTTGCAATAAATATACAAAAAGGGTGGTGGTTTTAGTGAGTTAAAGTCTCATACTACTTTGAGCACGTGCTCATTGTGTCTTTGAAGATTTCCACCAGCCCACGAAAAAAAAAACGTTTACATTGATGGGCTATGGAGACGAAGCTTCAACCACGAACAGTACGATCGATTCCTCCGATCAAACAACTCCGCAATGCACATTGAAGATGGGTGAATGTACATCAATACGCCGGCTCACAGAGTCTTCGAAAGTTAGCTCTACGGGACCCTAATTTTTGACAAACGTACAATGTACGTCTAAGACATGTTTTGGTCACAAATGGATTGACACGCTTTAAAAGGGCGTTACAGTTATTTCTGGCTGTTTTTTTTTTTTTTTTGATTTATATCGGTTAGTCTTATAACACCAAAAGTTTATCTAAATCAACCTGGTAATGTTCTTTGCAGCTCAAGTCATATAAATACAAATCTTCACTCACAGCCCGCTATTTCACCAGTAATAACTTATGATCCACCAATCCAAAAGCACACGTGCAAACAAAATTGTATTTGTGCAGCCCAGGTAATTATCAAACGAGGTGCAGATTTTTTTAGCTGGAGGATCAAAGTAAAATCGCTCGATGTTGTCGAGACAAATGTATTCTTATAGTTTTTAGCCTTTACGTTCCATAGACTCTGCCTATTCAAGGAATGGGTCTAAACTTTTTTGTTTTAAAAATCTGACAGAAAAATATCCAAAGAGTAACTGTTAGTGGTAGACCTGTATAATATATTAGTAGACTTACCGGTTTCTCCTTTTCTGTTAGCGCCTCTTGTAACTTCAATTCAGCCAATTCACCCTTGTGCTTCTCAATACGTTCCTTAAACACGGACATTACACGTTTCAACTCGAGTGGAACATCCCGAACTATAAACTTAACCGGATCGTTTTCGCGAACAAAAGGCCAATTCTTGATTTTTTTAAAGAACCTTGCCCTAACGTTATACCTTGATTCGCATACAAAAACATCTTTATCAGCAAATCCTTCGGGTTTATATTTAATGTAATCCTTTACATTCATGATGTAGCACTTGTTTAGTACCTTTGTAAGCGGTATGGATTGACGTTGACAAGTTTTAAATACTTCCTAGAGTTCAAGAGTTAAAGAAACGTCAAGTATGTTTTATATCACCACCAAATGACGCGTACCTGTTCTAAAAACTTTCTTGTTGTAAGATGGTAGGTTTCGTGAGGTCTCATAAACACACAGGCATGCATCATCTGGACGTTGTCGCCTGTAGTCCATAAGCGTTCAATGTATGCAATGCTAGGAATTTTATTTTCCATTGTTTCAAAGTAAACAAAATCTCCAGGTGAGTAGACTTACTGATCAATTGTCATGCTTTCGCCTTGCGTTGCCTAAAATGGATTATTTACAGTTGGCTATCATTTTTTTTTATATTTGTTCAACTTACGGCTTTGTCATCATCCTCTTGATCCTGCTCTTCCTGAAGAAGTTTTGTGCGTAGTAAGGCATCAACGTCGGCCTGTAAATTTGCTGCTGAATAAATCAAAGCAGGCGAACTTAAAGTATCCTTGCAGAGCTAGAAAAAGTTTGTGTTGGAAAATTAAACTGTGGGTACGGGTGTTTTATGTAATGTGAATGCACCTGATCTCTTGTCTTGATGTAAAATAATTGCAATTCGATTGCATCGTCAAAAATTTCTGAATCAGTGCGAGATAGTTTGCGAGCTCGTTCTAAACACAAAAAAATGTCTTCTTGAAATGTGTCCAAACGTTTGTAGACCCCTTTGTCTAAGCGTCGTTTGATCAGATCTAGTGATATACCCCTTTGTTTGCTAACGGAAATATATAAAAAACATTTTAGGCTTTCAAGAGCAGTCAAAATAACAACGAAAGTCTTACCTATTGGAATCGGCAGAAACCTCATCGTATTCTGGTAATTCAGCCAAAGAATCAGAGTAACAACGACCTTCTTCATCCTGATGATTGTACATGGAAGTAAACAGAGACAGTAGAAGCTCTTGAACAGCCAGCGGTACATCTGGAAGCATTTCATCGCCCTCTCTGTTAAAAGATACAAATAGTGGTTAGTAAAAAAATGATTGAGGATTCTATGCAAAGGGTGTGGCCCCAAGGGATTTTTTATGTAAAAATAAAACGTTGGACCGCCGATCACAGCGCCAAATAATGGTCAACACACAGTCTGAGCTTCCAATTTGAAATTGGAGAGAAATTGGTGAATCGATGGTCGATTGCAACTTAAAGATGCGTTATGTACTTTCGCCACACCCGTAGTGCTGGCGTCGAAGTGTATTATCTATACAGCAACACCACCGCGAAGGACTTTAGGCCAAAAAGTCTTACATTCTTCGTACTAAAAACCCTCTAAAAACTAATGGATATCTACATTCGTGACAAACTATATATCCTCGGCACAACATGCCTACACGAAAGGTAAGGGAGTCGAAACTACCCTACATGATATCGTTCGTACAATAGAAAAATCTCTTCACAGAAGGAAGGAAACAATCGTGGACCAACCTCTAATACTCATTATTGGAAGTATGCTAAGCCACAGAAATATTAATGCGAACCTGGGAGACATACATCTCAAAGTAGTAGCATCAAGAGGAACAATACAGGGAGGCGTTATCTGACTTCTGTTGTGGAACATAGTCATCAATGAGATACTCATCAAGCTACAACGCAATGGGGTAAAAGTCATATACTATACAGAAGTTGTAGCGATACTTGTTAAAGGGAAATTCTTACCCACTATCAGTGAGCTACTCGACCACGAATTGAAAACTCTCAACGAGTAGACAAAACAATGTGGACTTGGCATCAATCCCCAGAAAACAGAACTCGTTCTCTTTACTAATAAGAGAAAGATACCAATATTCGACCTAGCGGTTATCGACGGGACTACCCTCAAACTATCCGGAAAAACCTGGGGTCCGAACCCCAGGATCATCTTATGGATGTACATGTACATTGTTAGACCTATATGCATATATTGGGGGCCTGTCTATTAGCATTCCATAAATAAAGTCATTCATATGTAAAATATGGCAAAGGTACAAAGAATGGCATGAGTGGGCGCTAATAGCAAAGTGAGAACCACATAAACAGCGGGACTGGAAACCATCTTTAACCTGCTGCCGCTAGACGTTTAGATGCAAGAATCTGCATCCAAAAGTGCTCTAAGAAACAGACAGCTCAACTGCTGGGAAACGAACTCAGGGGACAGCTGTATCCTCTGAGAACAGGCTACCTTTCTGACTTTCAAAGACCATTCTCCAGCATCTTTCAAAGCAGAGAGGAGTAGGAAAGGAACGAACTGGGCACCTAAAACATGCCCATCTACACGGATGGTTCAAAAATGTATGTAGGCGTTGGGGCTGGAGTGTTTTCAGAGACACTAAAGCTAGACAGCTCTTTTCGTCTCCCTGTGCCGAGATATTGGCAGTAGCAGAGGCAGCCAAAGCGACATGAATTCTGGCGATACCATCAGATGATATCACCATCTTTATTGACAGTCAAGCTGGGTGTTGTAGAACGAGGGTAGACTCTGATTGGATTTAACTTGGCAGTGCCCAGTGGTTGTAACTCTGACTACACATCAAGTGCTTATTTTTAATCTCCAAGTGGTAACCATAGGGAACTGGTATCATACAACCGGATTTGACTTGCTAAACGATAAGCGCGAGTGTTAATAACACGACGAAAAAAAGCAACTCTATAAACACGGATGCCACGGAATGAATATAAGGCCTGCTGTTCCAGGCGAACCTAGACAAGCTGCTTCGACATATTCGGACAACAGGTTGTCTAGGAATTTCATGGGTAAGTCAGGCCTCTTGAACAGAGATGGTTGCGGATGAACCGAAAGGCCAAAGGCACTGCTCAATCCCGTAGTGGATACTGATGGCCCGTGACCTAGGGTTATCTAATAAATTGGAACTGGCCCTCCAGGTTGGGGGTTGTGCTTTGGGTTAAAAAGTGGATGAAAAACTGTGACATATATTACGGACCGTGTTAAAGTGAGCAGAAACAGCGACTTAGGCTTAGACAAGAAGTCCTATGTTTCCAAGACATTAGCGAACGCATTGTAACAATCCGCATCAAGGCCAAATTCGCCAACATAAGCCTTATATATGCGCTCATGCCCCAACGGAGGAAAAAGATGATATAGCTAAGGACTGCTTCTATGAGCTCCTTGACAAAACCTATGAGCGACTACCGAAGTACGAGAGAAGACATCTTTAGCAGTATTGTCGGAACACATAGCCTAAACGACAACACGGCAGCAAAGGACGAGGCCTACAAGGCTATGCTGCAGGTGAAGACGAGAGCTGCCGTTGAGCTCTATAGGCAGAAAAGAAGGGAAGAACACCGGCTTTTCAGAAAGCAAAAAAAAAAATAGCAAGAAAAGCACGCGATCTTAGATATAGAGAGGTGCCACTCCAGAAACGATGTTCGCAAGTTTAAGTGTAAAACGTCAAAGCCAAGGATACAAGGCTCGAACAGAATTCTGTCGAGATGAACAAGGAAATATTGTAGTTGAGACACAGTCGATGCTGAGGATATGGAATAATTACTTCTGCAGACTGTTAAACGGCGATGACGAACAACGTTCCGCTGTCAGGCAGAACGAACCATTCAATATTGGCAACGACAGCGAAAGGCCAAAGGCAGTGCTCAATCCCGTAGTGGATACTGATGGCCCGTGACCTAGGGTTATCTAATAAATTGGAACTGGCCCTCCAGGTTGGGGGTTGTGCTTTGGGTTAAAAAGTGGATGAAAAACTGAGACATATATTACGGACCGTGTTAAAGTGAGCAGAAACAGCGACTTAGGCTTAGACAAGAAGTCCTATGTTTCCAAGACATTAGCGAACGCATTGTAACAATCCGCATCAAGGCCAAATTCGCCAACATAAGCCTTATATGCGCTCATGCCCCAACGGAGGAAAAAGATGATATAGCTAAGGACTGCTTCTATGAGCTCCTTGACAAAACCTATGAGCGACTACCGAAGTACGAGAGAAGACATCTTTAGCAGTATTGTCGGAACACATAGCCTAAACGACAACACGGCAGCAAAGGACGAGGCCTACAAGGCTATGCTGCAGGTGAAGACGAGAGCTGCCGTTGAGCTCTATAGGCAGAAAAGAAGGAAAGAACACCGGCTTTTCAGAAAGCAAAAAAAAAAATAGCAAGAAAAGCACGCGATCGTAGATATAGAGAGGTGCCACTCCAGAAACGATGTTCGCAAGTTTAAGTGTAAAACGTCAAAGCCAAGGATACAAGGCTCGAACAGAATTCTGTCGAGATGAACAAGGAAATATTGTAGTTGAGACACAGTCGATGCTGAGGATATGGAATAATTACTTCTGCAGACTGTTAAACGGCGATGACGAACAACGTTCCGCTGTCAGGCAGAACGAACCATTCAATATTGGCAACGACAGCGAAAGCAGCCAACCACCCGACCTGAGTGAAGTGAGGATAGCAATATCTTAATTGAAGCTAATGACGGCCTTCCTGCCGAGCTTTATAAAGCCGGCGGAGATGACTTGGTAAGTAACATCCACCAACTCATAAGCCGAATCTGGTCGGAAGAAAGTATGCCTGACGAATGGAACATCAGCATCGTTTGCCCGATCCACAAAAAAGGATACCCTCTAAACTGCGCCAACTACAAAGGCATAAGTCTCCTCAACATCGCATACAAAATTCTATCTGCCGTAATATGTGAACGCCTGAAACCGTTTACCAACAACCTGTTCGGCCCTTATCAGTGTAGTTTTAGGCCAGAGAAGTCCACAACCGATAAAATTTTCACACTACGGCACATCCTGGAAAAAAACCCAAGAAGTCAAAATCGATACCCACCACCTATTCATCGATTTCAAAGCCACATACGTCAGCATTTATAGAGACGAACTCGACAGAGCCATGTGTAGTTTTGGTATACCGCCCAAACTAGTCCTTTTCTGTAGGATGACGAAGGAGAATTCTCGCTGCTCCATTAGCGTCGGAAACAACCTAACCGACACATTCGATACCAAAAAAGGATTTAGGCAAGGCGATGCGCTGTCATGTGACTTCTTCAATTTGATTCTTGAGAGGATTGTGCAAAACTCATGAGTCAGCACCAGGGGCACAATTTTCCAAAAATCGGTACAACTACTACCATACGCCGACGATATTAACATCATTGGTAGGACGTGATGCCATAGCCACGTTTGCTAGTATAGAGAAGGAAGCGGCTAAAATTCAGCAGTAAATGAGGGCAAGACGAAGTATATGCTGTCAACACGAAAGGATACACAACATCGACGAATTTGAAAGAACGTCACCATTGACAGATATAACTTTGAGGTATTAGCCTATTATTAACTCTGACAACAACATCTCGTCAAAAATTAAACGAAGAATTTCATTTGCCAACCGCTGTTTCTTCGGTCTAAGAAGGCAATTCAGTAGTAAAGCCCTCACTCGAACTACTAAGGACATCCTATATAAGACCCTGATCATCCCAGTCCTGCTCTACGGCGCTGAAGCATGGACCGTCTCAAAGCGGATGAGAAATCCTTGGTCGATTTGAGAGGAAAATTCTTCGAAAAATCTTCGGTCCAGTTTGCTCTGACGGGCTATGGGGACGAAGATTCAACCAAGAACTATACTATTGCGGAAAGAATATAATAAATTAACTTGAACTCATAGCGAAGTATTTTCATTTCGATGGAATAATTTTGACCAAGCTAACAGCTGATCTATTCTAAACCATTCATGTAATAGCAGTATGGCACCACCTAACTTATTCATTTATGCGTACAAAAAATTACATTAGCATGAGATTCTATATTATAATGACATCACCAATTAAATTGCAAGCTACCATATCATTTTTCAGCACCGACAGCGTGGTTTTAGGCGGAACTCATCAAGAAAACGATTACAATGTCAATGTCTGCCCAGATGATAAGGATTTCATCACAACAGGATGTAGGCAACTTATACCCGGCTTACAAAATGCCCAACATCTGTTCGATTGGGTTGGTTTACGCCCCGGAAGAAATCAAGTTCGTTTAGAAATGGAAACCGGACTTGGTAAATAATAAAAATAAACAAACATTTTAATTCCGGTACTGATTCCCTTTTATTCTAGCTAATAACAAAATCATAATTCACAACTACGGGCACGGCGGTAGTGGCGTAACATTATCCTGGGGATGTGCAACCGATGTGTTGGAATTGCTCCTAAAAGCCACAAAATCAAAATTGTAAACAAAGCTTGTCAAACAAATAAAGTTAACGGAGATTATTTTCTTCTTAAAATAATTTTTAAAAATAGTTGCGCTTCATTTCGAGTATGTCCTTGACCAGAAAGTTCCGTAAATGCCAAAGTGAATTTGTTATTTCCTCTGGATGCTCTTTAGCGTGCTTACCCAGCCAGTGTGCTGGCAAACGTAATGGGTCAACGTTTGGAGCTGTCTGTTGAGTAGCCTTGAGAGTCTTTTGCCATGGTCCAATATGGGTGCTATTGGTCTGAAGTCCCTCAATGTATCTGTAACGGTAAATAAATTTATTAAATATTCTGAGTGACTTGTATGACTTGGAAAACATCTTCTCGTTTGCTAATCGGAACATGCTTGACATTTTTGCTTTGAAATTTTACCTTATATACGCTTCACTGTGCAAGACACGTTGAGGTCTTGGGGGAACTGTAACAAACATTGGCTCTGGTGGCGGTGCTGCTACAATTACTGAAAAGATTAATACATTCAATGATTGATGGCATATAAAGAATTCGTTATAACCTACCTTGTTGCTGTGACTGCTGGTGAGGTCCAGGTCGGGGAGAAAGCTGATTCGCTGGTCCATTTTGCGCATTTTGTGCATTAGAAGATTGCTGAGAGGTTGTAATTGGATTTTTCCTTGAAACGAAGCTCCTGGAAAACAATTCGTTATATTAATTGTTTGTTTCTTAGTAATTAAAATGTGAATTGACTTACTTGCTTCTTTCGCAGACTGGTATAATTTTTCCACCTTTACTAAGATGAACCTCGCGAACGTGTTTGATGAGTCGCTGCAACTGGGGAAAGGCTGCCATACTTTTCTTTATACGAACACAACCCCTCCACAAGCAGTGATATTCAACGTCGGCACCCTGATTTTGATACGATTTTTGGACATGACCATTGTTTTCCACTATGCAATGTTCTAGACAATCTGCTGCGTCTTCAAATTGATAGTCACACTTATCCCACAAGCATTCAAAGACCTAGATAAAAAATTGAGTATTGAGTACATATGGTCAAAGTAAACATTCCAATGAACATTACTTGATTGTCAACTGGAGTTGGACTCCTGCAATTTAATTGATCTTCAAAATGTTTAGCAGCTGACTCCTCATTCATTTTGATAGCTTTGTCTTCCCAACTCTGTCTGACACTAGCTGGCAGATTTTTCCACTCATTACCTACCATCCGTGAAATGTCACCAAACGAACAATCTGGATTACTCTGGCTGATGCCTTTTCGCACTTCACATGAATACAAGATGTAGCCAGTCACGACTTTCGATTTATTCGCTTTGACTGGCTTCAGTTTCGATGACAATGGTGTTGACGACACTGATGGAGCTGGCGAAGATGTTGCAATATCAGAATTTACTGATGGAGGTCCACCATCGAGTGAGTCTTCCAGAACACCTAGACTTTCAGTCGTATCCATTTTGATATCCTGCATGTGATCAAATAGAAATCTTATTAATATTCGATACAAATTTATAGCTACACTTACCGCAATGGGAAACTTAACGTCCTGTGCCACATTGTCCTTAGTCTCATTCTGTTTTGCCGGTTTGATTGTTGTTTTGAAGTAGAATATCTCGTCCTGGGTAACAAGTGGTCCGTGTACGAATTTCTTCAACGCACAATTTGCATGTAGTTTGCGAATAGACTTTTTCATTTCATCGTAAGCTGACTCGCAAATGTATACGTCGCTTTCAGAGATTTCTGTTGGTCGACAAGATGAATATTCGGCGTACTCCAAAACTGCACAGCGCCCAACTATTGCGATGATTGGACTCACTTCTTGAACAGTGGACAGGAGAAGCTCTTGTCTGTAAAATGTTTTATTTGGCGGCGATGTAATTTCATTTGGCGCTAGAAGCCATGGCCCTTGGAAGTACGATTTCCTAATTAAAATAAAATTTGGCCATCAGTTAGTGGTTCTAACATTAGGTTTATGCACACAAACCCTGAGCACTCCCAAATGGAGTGTATTTGAGCAATCGACTGCTTGCCACTTTGTGTTGCAACATAAATGAAATCTCCAATTTTTATAACGCCACTACAAATCGTGTTGTACTGTTGGTAGTAGGTGCTGTTTGGCTCAGTATTAGATGGTGGAGCACATTCCACGTTCTGAAATAAAAATAAAATTAATTGATCACAACCATCATAATAAGATGATACCACTTCTGTAATTAAAAATCGAGCCTTGGTCCAGACCCGTTTAACAGTCTCTAGAAGTGATTCTTAAGTCACGGTTGACGCAAATAATATACCATCGGCTGTGGCTTCTACAAATGGCGACCTTCCCGCCGAGCTTTAATCGGTTGAGATGATTTCGTAAATAACGTTCACCAACTCATAAGCTAAATTCTGTCGGGTGAAAGTATTCCTAAGGAATGTAACCTCAGCATTATTTGCCCGGTCTTCAAACAAATAGACCCTCTAAAGTCTCCTCAACATCGCCTAAAATATTCTGTCTGACGGAAAATAAGAACGCCTGAAACCGTTTACCAAATTCCTGATTGGCCTTAGGAAAGTAAACACCAAAACTGATCACATCTTCACACTTCCCAGATGCTGGAAAAAACACAAGAAGTCCAAATCGATACCCGCCACTTATCATTGATTTCAATGCCACATGCGACAGCATTTATAGAGACGAACAATTCAGAGCCATGTCTTGTTTTCATATAACGAACAAACTCGTCTGTGCAGGATGATGATGGAAAATGATACCTGCTTCACCACAGTAGGCAACGATCTCACCGAATAATTTCATACCAAACAAGGATTTAAGTAAGACAGCCGGTGCATTACCATTTGACTTTAACATCATTCTTGAGAGGATTGTGTAAGACTCCCGAGCAAATAACAGAGGCACAATCTTCCATAAATCGATGTAACCAATAGCATACACCGAAGATATTGACATCGTTGGTAGGAATCAAGTGATGTCATAGCCACGTTTGGTGGTATAGAGAAGGAAGCAGCAAAAATTGGGTTTAGCAGGATATGGGTAAGACTAAGACACACAACATCGCGCTGAAACATGCACAGTATCAAAATCGAAAGAAGAATTTAGTCACATTTACCTGAACAAGTTCATCGAATTACTGATGTAATTGAGGCTTTCTTCCGTGTGAAACTTCGAATCAAATATTCAGAGTACAAAGAAATATTGACAGGAGTACCCCAAGGAAGCGTCCTTGGACTACTCTTGTACCTTCTATTTACACGTGATATCCGACAAACAAACGATACAATAATTGCCACGTTTGCTGGCGATACAGCTATACTAGCAGGAGTCCTTTCTGCAAATGAAGCGAAATATCTCGGAATGACACTTGATGCAAAATTAAAATGTAACTCGCATGTAAAAAAGAAATGCGAAGAACTTAAAAATAAATACAGAGAACTGTATTGGTTACTCGGAAAATATTCGAAGCTAAACCTGGATAACAAGCTGCTATTATACAAGAGGTTGTACCAGGGAAACGAATCTAAACATTCTACGCAGAGATCTGTTCCCGCGGTTAACGATGAAACGAAAAATTTTGCACGCAAACATAAAAAACGATTATTGGGACACGTTATCACAACAAATTCTTGACGAGACAAATTTATTGCGGCGTCTTCAAAGAACTAAGCCCTTAGATTTGGACTGATAATAACAAAATAAAAAATTGCGAAAAAAGCTGGAACAGGAAACATTCATTACTCGTGGTAAAAAAAATTGATAGATAAGTCGCATACTTAGTTGCAATAAATATACAAAAAGGGTGGTGGTTTTAGTGAGTTAAAGTCTCATACTACTTTGAGCACGTGCTCATTGTGTCTTTGAAGATTTCCACCAGCCCACGAAAAAAAAAACGTTTACATTGATGGGCTATGGAGACGAAGCTTCAACCACGAACAGTACGATCGATTCCTCCGATCAAACAACTCCGCAATGCACATTGAAGATGGGTGAATGTACATCAATACGCCGGCTCAGAGAGTCTTCGAAAGTTAGCTCTACGGGACCCTAATTTTTGACAAACGTACAATGTACGTCTAAGACATGTTTTGGTCACAAATGGATTGACACGCTTTAAAAGGGCGTTACAGTTATTTCTGGCTGTTTTTTTTTTGATTTATATCGGTTAGTCTTATAACACCAAAAGTTTATCTAAATCAACCTGGTAATGTTCTTTGCAGCTCAAGTCATATAAATACAAATCTTCACTCACAGCCCGCTATTTCACCAGTAATAACTTATGATCCACCAATCCAAAAGCACACGTGCAAACAAAATTGTATTTGTGCAGCCCAGGTAATTATCAAACGAGGTGCAGATTTTTTTAGCTGGAGGATCAAAGTAAAATCGCTCGATGTTGTCGAGACAAATGTATTCTTATAGTTTTTAGCCTTTACGTTCCATAGACTCTGCCTATTCAAGGAATGGGTCTAAACTTTTTTGTTTTAAAAATCTGACAGAAAAATATCCAAAGAGTAACTGTTAGTGGTAGACCTGTATAATATATTAGTAGACTTACCGGTTTCTCCTTTTCTGTTAGCGCCTCTTGTAACTTCAATTCAGCCAATTCACCCTTGTGCTTCTCAATACGTTCCTTAAACACGGACATTACACGTTTCAACTCGAGTGGAACATCCCGAACTATAAACTTAACCGGATCGTTTTCGCGAACAAAAGGCCAATTCTTGATTTTTTTAAAGAACCTTGCCCTAACGTTATACCTTGATTCGCATACAAAAACATCTTTATCAGCAAATCCTTCGGGTTTATATTTAATGTAATCCTTTACATTCATGATGTAGCACTTGTTTAGTACCTTTGTAAGCGGTATGGATTGACGTTGACAAGTTTTAAATACTTCCTAGAGTTCAAGAGTTAAAGAAACGTCAAGTATGTTTTATATCACCACCAAATGACGCGTACCTGTTCTAAAAACTTTCTTGTTGTAAGATGGTAGGTTTCGTGAGGTCTCATAAACACACAGGCATGCATCATCTGGACGTTGTCGCCTGTAGTCCATAAGCGTTCAATGTATGCAATGCTAGGAATTTTATTTTCCATTGTTTCAAAGTAAACAAAATCTCCAGGTGAGTAGACTTTCTGATCAATTGTCATGCTTTCGCCTTGCGTTGCCTAAAATGGATTATTTACAGTTGGCTATCATTTTTTTTTATATTTGTTCAACTTACGGCTTTGTCATCATCCTCTTGATCCTGCTCTTCCTGAAGAAGTTTTGTGCGTAGTAAGGCATCAACGTCGGCCTGTAAATTTGCTGCTGAATAAATCAAAGCAGGCGAACTTAAAGTATCCTTGCAGAGCTAGAAAAAGTTTGTGTTGGAAAATTAAACTGTGGGTACGGGTGTTTTATGTAATGTGAATGCACCTGATCTCTTGTCTTGATGTAAAATAATTGCAATTCGATTGCATCGTCAAAAATTTCTGAATCAGTGCGAGATAGTTTGCGAGCTCGTTCTAAACACAAAAAAATGTCTTCTTGAAATGTGTCCAAACGTTTGTAGACCCCTTTGTCTAAGCGTCGTTTGATCAGATCTAGTGATATACCCCTTTGTTTGCTAACGGAAATATATAAAAAACATTTTAGGCTTTCAAGAGCAGTCAAAATAACAACGAAAGTCTTACCTATTGGAATCGGCAGAAACCTCATCGTATTCTGGTAATTCAGCCAAAGAATCAGAGTAACAACGACCTTCTTCATCCTGATGATTGTACATGGAAGTAAACAGAGACAGTAGAAGCTCTTGAACAGCCAGCGGTACATCTGGAAGCATTTCATCGCCCTCTCTGTTAAAAGATACAAATAGTGGTTAGTAAAAAAATGATTGAGGATTCTATGCAAAGGGTGTGGCCCCAAGGGATTTTTTATGTAAAAATAAAACGTTGGACCGCCGATCACAGCGCCAAATAATGGTCAACACACAGTCTGAGCTTCCAATTTGAAATTGGAGAGAAATTGGTGAATCGATGGTCGATTGCAACTTAAAGATGCGTTATGTACTTTCGCCACACCCGTAGTGCTGGCGTCGAAGTGTATTATCTATACAGCAACACCACCGCGAAGGACTTTAGGCCAAAAAGTCTTACATTCTTCGTACTAAAAACCCTCTAAAAACTAATGGATATCTACATTCGTGACAAACTATATATCCTCGGCACAACATGCCTACACGAAAGGTAAGGGAGTCGAAACTACCCTACATGATATCGTTCGTACAATAGAAAAATCACTTCACAGAAGGAAGGAAACAATCGTGGACCAACCTCTAATACTCATTATTGGAAGTATGCTAAGCCACAGAAATATTAATGCGAACCTGGGAGACATACATCTCAAAGTAGTAGCATCAAGAGGAACAATACAGGGAGGCGTTATCTGACTTCTGTTGTGGAACATAGTCATCAATGAGATACTCATCAAGCTACAACGCAATGGGGTAAAAGTCATATACTATACAGAAGTTGTAGCGATACTTGTTAAAGGGAAATTCTTACCCACTATCAGTGAGCTACTCGACCACGAATTGAAAACTCTCAACGAGTAGACAAAACAATGTGGACTTGGCATCAATCCCCAGAAAACAGAACTCGTTCTCTTTACTAATAAGAGAAAGATACCAATATTCGACCTAGCGGTTATCGACGGGACTACCCTCAAACTATCCGGAAAAACCTGGGGTCCGAACCCCAGGATCATCTTATGGATGTACATGTACATTGTTAGACCTATATGCATATATTGGGGGCCTGTCTATTAGCATTCCATAAATAAAGTCATTCATATGTAAAATATGGCAAAGGTACAAAGAATGGCATGAGTGGGCGCTAATAGCAAAGTGAGAACCACATAAACAGCGGGACTGGAAACCATCTTTAACCTGCTGCCGCTAGACGTTTAGATGCAAGAATCTGCAGCCAAAAGTGCTCTAAGAAACAGACAGCTCAACTGCTGGGAAACGAACTCAGGGGACAGCTGTATCCTCTGAGAACAGGCTACCTTTCTGACTTTCAAAGACCATTCTCCAGCATCTTTCAAAGCAGAGAGGAGTAGGAAAGGAACGAACTGGGCACCTAAAACATGCCCATCTACACGGATGGTTCAAAAATGTATGTAGGCGTTGGGGCTGGAGTGTTTTCAGAGACACTAAAGCTAGACAGCTCTTTTCGTCTCCCTGTGCCGAGATATTGGCAGTAGCAGAGGCAGCCAAAGCGACATGAATTCTGGCGATACCATCAGATGATATCACCATCTTTATTGACAGTCAAGCTGGGTGTTGTAGAACGAGGGTAGACTCTGATTGGATTTAACTTGGCAGTGCCCAGTGGTTGTAACTCTGACTACACATCAAGTGCTTATTTTTAATCTCCAAGTGGTAACCATAGGGAACTGGTATCATACAACCGGATTTGACTTGCTAAACGATAAGCGCGAGTGTTAATAACACGACGAAAAAAAGCAACTCTATAAACACGGATGCCACGGAATGAATATAAGGCCTGCTGTTCCAGGCGAACCTAGACAAGCTGCTTCGACATATTCGGACAACAGGTTGTCTAGGAATTTTAAGGGTTAGTCAGGCCCCTTGAACAGAGATGGTGGCGGATGAACCGAAAGGCCAACGGCAGCGCTCAATCCCATAGAGCATACTGATGGCCCCGTGTCCTAGGGGTATCTAATAAATTAGAACTGGCCCTCCAGTTCGGAACTGCCTGAAGAATGGAACCTCAGCATCGTTTGCCGATCCACAAAACTGCGCCAACTACAGAGGCATAAGTCTCCTCAAAATCGCCTACAAGATCCTATCTGCCGTAATATTTGAACGCCTGAAACCGTTTACCAACAACCTGATCGGCCCTTATCAGTGTGGTTTTAGGCAGATCCTGGAAAAAACCCAAGAAGTCCAAATCGATACCCACCACCTATTTATCGATTTCAAAGCCGCATACGACATCGTTTTGGTATACCGCCCAAACTCTTCCGTTTTTGTAGGATGACGATCCATCAGGGTCGGAAACGACCTCACCGACACATTCGATACCAGAAAGGATTTAGGCAAGGCGATGCGCTGTCATGTGACTTCTTCAATTTCATTGTTGAGAGGATTGTGCAAAACTCCCGAGCCAGAGGCACGATTTTCCAAAAATCGGTGCAACTATTAGCATACGCCGACGATATTGACATCATTGGTAGGACTCAACGTGATGTCTTAGCCCCGCTTGCTAGTATAGAGAAGGAAGCGGCAAAAATGGGTTTAGCAGTAAAAAAGGGCGAGACAAAATATATGCTGTCATCACGAAAGGACACTTTAAAGTAGTAGCCTCTGCTCCGCTATTAACTCTGAAAACAACATCTCGTCAGAAATTTAATGAAGAATAACTCTTGCCAACCGCTGTTTTTTCGGGCTTAGAGGGCAATTCAGTAGTAAAGCCCTCACTACTAAAGAGATCCCTGCTCATCCCCTGAAGCATGTACCGTCTCAACAGCGGATGAAGAAATCCTTGGTCGATTCGAGAGGAAAATTCTTCGATCCTGTTTGCGTTAACGGGCTATGGAGACGAAGTTTCAACCAAGAACTATACGAGCTCTACACTTCTACAGCGTCATGGGAATTAGTGGGAATTAGTTAACTAAAAATCGAGTCAATATTACACCAATATGTCCAGGATGCAAATTGGAGGTGTTCTAAGGACAACTCGGACGTTGACTTGTCGTCGATTAACATAGGACAGGGCTTTTGGAGTCGCGAGCACCAGCAAGCATCCGTCATTTTTTGAACATATTCTGTACTCACCGTAAAGTCTGCTTCATTTGTATTGTCAGCTGCTGTAATACTAATGCATCCTTATAAATCTGAGAGTCGGGCTCATTATATTTGCATGCATTCTCAAGCATTAGAAGAAAATCAGCAGCCAATTCATCAACGCTCTCGTATGAATTCTGTTTCAGTTTGTGGGCAATTTTCTCCATGTCAATGGGTTCCTTAATGATGTCATAGTAGTCAGGATATTCCTATAAAACAAGTATTTACAAAATGAACACCTCCAAAACTTTTTGAATACACAAAACTACGAACAGATACATACTACAGGATGTGAAATAATTTACCTTCTTCTATCCATTTCCAGGGAGATGGATAAAATCAAACAAAAATGTATGCAATATGACATGTGTGGAATTATATAATTAATCTACTATTTTTTTTTTTAACCTTTTACTTACATTTTTCGATGGCAGCTTTGTAAAGATCAACGATAGTTGCCGCTTCCCCTTGGGTTCCTGGAATTCTTTGATTGTTTCGTAGAGCATCCAAAGTTTGTTGATGAGAGGAGTTTTCTTTCGACCGGATTTGATTCTTAATTTTGGACACATGATATTTTAGAGAACATATTAAGGTTTCAAGTACTTACAGCTTGGGGTATGGTTTTTTGACTTCAATTAAGCCGGGGAATTCTTTAAGTTTCTCATTTAAAGCTTTTTCAAGTACATTCGCATCTTCGTAAATTGGTGAACCTTCCTCGTTGTATTGTCGACAATTTGAGAACATTATTCGATAGTCTGATATCAGCTCTTCTAGGCTACCGTATTTGTCCTGCCGTATGTTGTTCTCTATTGTGGTCATGTCGATTGGATTTTGAATGACATCATAGTAATCGGGATACAACTTTTTGGGAGGCTTTTCCATAAACAGTTGAACTGGATGACGGTTAGCAACAGTATAATCGATCAAATACTTTTGGATGCCAAGCATTTTCTTCTTGGTTGCAAAATTAGCAGGTGTACGATTTTTTGGCGACATGTTTATTTGCACAGAAGATGATGAATTTGGTGATACCACTGTTGTTGGTGTGGTAATGGTGGAGTTTATGCGAGGACGACCTTTCTTCTTCACTTGCACTTGAACTTGTAGTGGTGCAACGTTTATGTTGGCAACTTCAGGTGTTGGTTCATCAGAGTCGCTGACCTCCTTAAAATAGATAAGACCCCTTAGAATGTTGTATAAAATAAAAAAAGGGAGCTTGCTGAAAGAATAGGCGCACAATTGCTTAATCCAGAAATTGGCAAAGTGCACTGAAGAGCACTCCTGCAATGGGCGACTAATGGCCTGTACCACGAAACAACAAGTATTGTACAAGAAACAACTTTTATCTTATAAGTACGTTTTTCAGTACAGAAACTCGAGTAATAAGTTAAAAATTACTTCTTGTACAATACTTGTTGCTTCGCGGTACAGGCCTAACATCTTCGGTTTCAATATTAACCCACAACTAACTGGAGAAGGATACACAATTCGAAACGCATTAAACCGCGATTACAATTTATCATATTATGAAGGATATTTGGGTGCAGTAGAACGAGGGTAGACTCTGGTTGGCTTTAACTTGGCAATGCACAGTGGTTGTAACTCTCAATACACATCAAGTGCTTATTTTCAACATTCAAGTGGTAACCATCGGGTACTGGTCTCATCCAACTTGATTTGACTTGCTAAACGATAAGCGCGAGTGTTGATAACACGACGAAAAACAGCAACACTATAAACAGCCAGGTCAGAATGGCACGGAATGAATACCTAGGGAAGCTGTTTCGACAAATTCGGACAACAGGTTGTCGAGGCATTTCAAGGGTAAGTCAGGCCTCGTGAACAGAGATGGTGGCGGATGAACCGAAAGGCCAAAGGCAGTGCTCAATCCCGTAGTGGATACTGATGGCCCCGTGTCATAGGGGTATCTAATACACTGGAACTGGCACTCCAGGTTGGGGTTGTGCTTTGGGTTAACTACCCATTCATATAAAAAACTTTATGTTACGAAGCAAGCAAAAGCCTCGGAAAGAACTGGGAAGGGCCGGACAAAAAGAGGATGAAAAACTGTGACATCTACTACGGACCGTGTTATAGTGAGCAAAAACAGCGACCATTCGGATGCGGATTTGTTACAAGTGCCAGACTAAGGCAAGAAATCTTATGTTTCCAAGACATTAGCGAACGCATTGTAACTATCCGCATCAAGGCCAAATATACACCTTTTATGCAACGGAGGAAAAAGATGATTTAGCTAAGGATTGCTTCTATAAGCTCCTTGATGAAACCTATGAGCGACTATCGAACTGCGATGTTTAAATGGTGCTGGGTGATTTTAACGCAAAGGTAGGAAGAGAAGACATCTTTAGCAGTATTGTGGGAAAACATAGCCGACACGACAACACGTCTGGTAACGGACTTATGCTACTGCCACTATAACCAGCACACGATTTCCTCACCTCGATATCCATAAGGAGACATGGTGGCCTCCAGATCAACGAACGGTCAACCAAATTGATCACATAGCGATAGACAAGAAGCACGCATCCAGTATTTTGGATATCCCAACATTCCGAGGAGCTAACATCGACTCGGACCACTACCTTGTTGCAGCCAAGGTAAGAATGCGGATATCCAGCACGCCACAACAATCCAGAAATAATGTGAAAAAATTTAATGTCGAAAGACTGCAATCGCAAGAGACCGCAAGGACTTTCACGCAAAGCGTATCCCTTAACCTCTCGATTAACACCATACCACCAGCAGCATCGAATGTCGAAGAAAAATGGCAAAGATACCAACAAGCCATTAGATCAGTTGCAACTGATGTGCTTGGTTTAACGATGCCATCAGCAAGAAACCCCTGGTTTGATGAGGAATGACGACAGATGCTCGCAGCAAAAAAACGAAGACTACAAGGATAACCTCCAGTTGAAGGCAAGAGCTGTCATTGAGCTCTATAGGCAAAGAAGAAGGGAAGAACACCGGCTTTTCAGAATGAAGTCGTTCGCAAGTTTTACCAATGTGTAAAACGTTAAAGGATAGGAGGCTCGAACAGAATCCTGTCGAGATGAACAAGGAAATATCGTAGTTGAGACACAGTCGATGCTGAGGATATGGAAGAACCACTTCGGCAGACTGTTAAACGGCGATAACGAACAACACTCCGCTGTCAGGCAGAACGAACCATTAAGTATTGGCAACGACAACAAAAAGTGCCAACCACCCGACATGAGTGAAGTGAGGATAGCAGTATTTTAACTCAAATATAATAATGCTGCCGGAAATGACGGCCTTCCCGCCGAGCTTTATAAATCCGACACTTCGACAGGTCCTGAATGAAACCAAATAAGTCCAAATCGACACCCCCAACTAATCATCGATTTCAAAGCCGCATACGACAGCATTTATAGAGACGAACTATGCACAGCCATGCCTAGTTTTGGTATACCGCTCAAACTCGGCCGTCTGTGTAGGATAACAAGAGAGATTTCTCGCTGCTCCATCAAGATAAGAAACGAATTCACAGAATTTTTCCGTTCCAAATAAGGATTTAGGCAAGGCGTCCGGCGCATTGTAATTTTACTTCTTTATCTTGAGGATTGTGTAAGACTCCCGGGTCAACACCAGAGGCACAATCTTTTAGAAAATCGGTGCAACTACTAGAATACGCCGACGATTGGTCGGACTCAACGTTATGTCATACCCACGTTTTCTAGTATAGAGAAGAAAGTGGAGAAAATGGGTTTAGCAGTAAATTCCGTCAATAGCAAGTTTATGCTGTCAAAAAGAAAAGGGCACACAACATCGAAGAAATGCAAAGAGCGTCGCCATTGAAAGATAACATCTCGTCAGAAATTAAACGAAGAATTACTGTGTGATACTGGAAAACACGCGCTGCAAAGTGCAGTTTGGAAGCAGCTCCTCCCAACTATTACAAACATGCACCGGATTTCGGCAAGGAGACGCGCTATCATGTGACTTATTAAATCTCGTACTGGATCAGATAATACGAAGGGCAGGTTCCAACACTAAAGGAACTATTTTCAACAGGTCCGTCCTGCTGCTGGGTTATGCGGACGATATTGACATCATCGGTTGCTCCGAGTGCCGTAATAGAAGCGTTCACGGCAATTGAAGAACAGGCGAAATCCGTTGGCCTTGAAGTAAATAAGAATAAGACTAAGTGCATGCTATCAACAAACAAAAAAGCATCTGTCCACCGCCTAGGACAAAACGTCACTATTGATTGCAGCAATTTCGAGTGGTTAAGGAGTTCACCTACCTCAGTGGAGATCCGACGAAGAATTGCACTAGCAAACCGTTGCTACTTTGGTTTGGCGACACAACTGGGTTCAAAACTCCTAACTCGAAGGACGAAATGTGTGCTCTACAAAACCCTAATCCTGCCAGTTCTGATTTATGACCCTGAGTGCTGGATAAGCAAGAAAGGAGAGCTGATACTGGGCTCCTTCGAGAGAAAAATACTTTGGCGGATTTTTGGTGCCGTGTGAGAGGAGGACGAATGGAGGAGAAGATACAACCGCGAACTCTATGAGCTGTACCAAATGTGGATGTAGTCGAAAAAGCCAAGACACGTCGACTACATTGGCTCGGCCACATCGAGTGAATGGATAATCCAGCTAAGACGATCTTCGAATCCCAGCCCCCAGGTTCGAGAAGGCAAGGAAGACCGAACCTCAGTTTCAAAGGCCAAGCCATCTCTGATACCAGAGCACTTGGTCTAGACAACTGGAAGCAGCGAGCCCAGGATCGTAGAGGATGGAAGGCTTCAGTGTCTCAGCCAGGGACTCTTCACGTGCCGGCAGCCCGATTAGTAAGTAAGTTTCTTTAATTAGGCAATCAATGAAAATCGTCAAATTCTTGAATGCTTGGTTTTTGATCTAACGTATGTCTCACAGTGATAGACAAAGTAACGAACGAAAAAGTCGTCGTCCCACCACATGTTTAAGTAAATTGATGGGCGAGCAGATCGTTTTAGTCTAAAGAGCTTTAAATAACTATGAAAAATGTGTTCAACAACATAAACCATAAATTATGTTTTTAAACTTATCTTACCGGATCCAATCCATCCTCCACAAGCTTTGCATTCATTATTTTCAGCATTTTGACTGCGTCCTAAACAAAAAAAAAACAAATTAATCAAAATTTTAAAAAATAAAAACATTTCCAATTGGATTACCTTGTGAGTGCGATGCGTTTGTGGAAATGCCTTCTTTGCGTTATCCAACATCAAATACAAATCGGCTGTCAAATCAGTAATATTTGCGTAATCGCCTTTCTTCAGTTTCGTCTGAATTTGGCACATTGAAATCGGCCGTTTAATCAACTCAAAATATTCTGGATGGAAACGTCTATATGGAAGTTTCCATAACGAATGTCCAAGTGGTGCGCCTGTTGCATTAGGGTGATCTATAAATATTGTTTTTTCGTTTCCGAAGAACACAACGAATAGTGTGTGTAGAAACACAAAATGAAAATAAAATGGAAAAGAACAAAAATTAACCAAACATAAATATAAAGAGCAAATTATGACATAAATGAGGATCATGTTAAGTGTTATGATAATTGTATTTAAATGTTTTATATAGGTTTATTAAGGGTCACTTAAATCTTAAAGACTTGAAGCAATGGCCTATTGTACGTATTAAAAGTAAATTAACGCTCTACAGTAATTGAATGTTAAATTGTTTAAACAATAATTTTATAGGTACATACTAAAAGCAAATAATTGAAAATCGGACATGGACATTGTGTTATGTTATGCTACGAGAGCTTACCCGAAGAACTAGCCGTGTTGAATAAATGATCAAACAATGACCACATTGGACCTTCGCCTTTCTTGTCGCTATCTTCATCATCTGAAGTATCGATTTCTACTTTTAGAGCAGCAATAGCAGCACTACCGCATGCCTTGGTTTTTCTTGCAGCTGTTAACTTTGCGCGACCAGTTTCAATTTCAATTCTTCTTTGAGTGAATATCTAAAATTATATTAAGGATAAGTAAGTGTTTTACATTAACTTATATGCGGAGCAACCTTTTTAAGAGTCTTGGCATCCTTGTATATCTGTGAACCTGGTTCATTGAATTGACAAGCATTCTTTGTCATTTGTAGAAGATCCTTTTCCATTTCAATCAGATTTGAGTACGCATTCGTTTGAATTTTTGTGGCAATTAATCTCAGGTCAATTGGATGCTCAATGACATCATAATAGTCTGGGTATACCTTCTTCGATGGTAGCAATTGGAATTCTCTATGTAAAGGTCGATCGTTCATCGTTGGATCGGTTGTAACCATTACAGAGGCAAACAACTCCTCGTATGGATCAAAATCGTCATCCACTTTATTCGAACATTCAGATGTTTCACTCTCATTGGCTGTGGACCGGCGAGGATTTCGACCAACTCTTTTGGATCGTGGTTCTTCTTCGATGCCAGCTGATTCCAATATTTTCGACTTATTTGTAATGAAAAATAGCCATAAAGTGCATGCGTCCTGATACTCGGGCGAGTCAATTTTGTAAAATGCTTTTGCATTGTTAACCAGAAGTTCTATATCCTGCGCCAATTCGTCAACATCATCGTAGGAATCGGTTTTGAGTTTCTGTTGCACTTTAAGGAGGTCTATAGGGTTTTGAACTACGTCATAGTAGGATGGTTCTTGGCGTCTTTTTGGTGCCCGTATAAATGTATCACAAAGCATCGAACCATCTTCTTTCTTAATAGTCCGAATAGAATCGTACAGTTGTTGACAAAGTTCAGACTGCAAAGAAATAGATTTAAGCCTTTCATGAAAATAATCATTAGATACTAAATGCTGAAAAGCACACACACAAACTGATGAACTTTGTAATTTCGACCTGCCCCTGCATTGCAATATTTTGTAGACAAAACATGTACAAACTTAACAAATCATAGGTTTTCAATATCGTATTATTTAACATTAATCACGGTATGTGAAGTCACGCCGATAAACCAAATTTTCACTTACTGGGTCAAGACGTTTTCTTTTGCGTCCTGTTTGCACTGGAGATTGTTCCGGCGTTGAGTCGTCCATTACATCTTCATCTTGTCTACTAGTAACAGAACTTGCTCTACGTCGTCGATTTATCATATTAACAATAAACTATTCCAAGGGAATATGTGTGAAATAAATTACTTTTCTTTTGTTCTAACAATTTTTAACTGCAACACCGCAAGCCAAAAGCCCAAAATAGTTTGAGTAAAATGTCAAATTGGCGTCATCATAAAAATTACGGAGTGGCAGCATTCAAGTATAGATTGGTTGCGTTCAGCAGTTATTATTATCCTGCTGACATCGGTGCTGCCACTACTCCTCAGCTTTTATATGTTCAATGGGATTTTCGGATTTTGATCTCAAATTTATGCCCGAAAGTGCCTGTTCACACAAGAGTAAAATCACTAATTTTCATCGATTAGCGATAGTGCGCAGGGTAAGAGGAGGGGAAATGAAAAAAATACTCCACAATTTAGATTTATTCGACGAGTATCTTCGACGTTCTCTTTTGTGGTCCTATTCCGTCGTTCCGCATAAGTAAAATTTATTCCATTTATGTTTGAGCTCGCGGATAGAAAGGTAACATTACATACAAGCTTCCATCCGCACAAGAAAATTTACTTTCCGCCATGATGGAAATCCCAGTTCCCCACGTTCCTCTTAGTCGTAGACACTCGATATCGTGCGGGAATTTAGATTTCGCCATTTTTAAAAATGGAGATACATGCAGTGCAGTGGCTGCTGTCATAAATTTCAGCTTAGTTTATTGGTTTTTGGTGATATATATTCGCCCCTTTATTCATTAGAATTCACTTAAGCACATCTCAACTGTTTTATACAAATTCTTATTCATAAAATATTTTCGTACTCGTAATAGTTATACAGGGTTTGTGTAGAATAAACTACCAAAAATAGGGAAATCTATTATAATTGGATGTTTCACAGCTTGGCAGAGTTACCATGGGTTATATTTTTTGTGGTTGCGAAATTTTGTTTTCATCACCTTATGAATATTTTGTTGATTATGTTGACTCACTAACATAGTTTACATTGTTGAGTATGTAGTTAAAGAAGAATAACCATATGAATAAATTAAACCGTGAAAACAACTACTAAGATATAAAAATACACAATTTTTTTCAACGAACAATTGAACCTTTGGTAACCCTGATGCTCAGCGGCCTTTGCATAGAGAAATAAAAAAAGGAAATGCCCTTATACATCCACTATTCAACTATCAGACGCGTTTCGGATATGCAGCCTCTGTTCAACGTTGTATAAACTTTATGAATAAGGTTTTTTGCGTTTAGAGGCATTGTAAGGAATGCATAACTTTGTACACTGCTTATTATGAATAAGTCTTTTGATGTCTTTACATATGATTTTATTTTTAATTGTAAAAAAGGGTATCAATGCAACGTCGTAATTTTACTAAGTGCGAAAGATTGTAGATTGATGAAGATTGTTTTCTCTTTTGTGTTGACAGTTGCAGTGCTTTGCTTACTGATTTTAAATGTGTTCACTTCCATAAGTGATCTCAACTTGGGACTTATTCCAAAATATTGAAATTAAATTGACATAACTAAGCAAAGGTTGGAAAAAGTTTGTTGTCAAAAAATTGTTTTTGTTTTCTTGGTCATTCTCTAACTGGGTTTTGGAGTACGATATTTTTGAGAAGATTTTAAGCAATTTCCCCAATTTTCGTAGATAAAATTGAAACCACTGAGCAAGTGAATATGTCAAAGCGTGCACAAAGCAGTTGAGCGTAACGTCGGGAAAGCGAAGCTCCAAAGCGTGAACGTGCTTTTATCATAAAAGAAAAATTGTTTTACCGAAATATCGCTTAGTTGGTGTCAAACTCAAAAGATTATCACTTATCTGAAGAACGTTTCTATTTTAATTTAATTGAATATTGTGAACAGATAATTAGTAAGGTTGCAATATTTACCACGCATCAGAACTTCATTATTATTTATATATAAAAACGATATAAGAATGAAATATAGAAAATGGCACAAGATATTGTTTGACAGTTTATCAAAATATTTGGTGGTTAGACAGAAAACAACCCTTGTCTGTGGCACATTCTATGGAATACGTTATACAAATCGTTTTATAAGAACGTGGGATAAAGTGATCTAAAGATGAAATGTTAATATAACCGAAGTATTATAATCGAAAAATTTTCCGAATTTCGTTAAAATTATAAAACTTTATACAAGTTCAAAAAAATACAAATACACATTTTTGGCGCAACAGGCTCGTTAGTACCCAGGGCGTAGCTTTCTCAAAAAGTCACAACAATTCATGTGTGCGTGTGTACTTCTTGCACGATTGCCGGACATAATGTTTTATGCCGACTCAGAACGGCTAAGTTGGGATAAGATTTTCTTTGCAGTTGATATTACTCGAATTATTTTTCAGATCATCACGAGAGAAGATCAAGTGAAAAATCATTTAGGTGTTGCTACGGCTGGAAATCGAACCTAGAACCAGAAATAAATATAGATTTCGGGAATGTCTTAATATCTTGCCCAAAATTCTTAACGGTTTCATTAAACACAACGTTTATTTAAAAATTGGGCTTGGTAGAGGGCGGGTTAATCAGGGTTTTATTAGTTTTGACATTAAGATTGTAACATAGAGAAATCAGTTTGATAGATACACCTTAAAGTATATGAATTGACGCAGAATCGCTAGCTGAGTCTATTGAGGTACATATGTCTGTCTGACGTGATCAACTTGCCTTTTGTTATTTCACCCGCATTCAGTTTTCAGCCACGCCTTCTTTATGGATAGGGTATTAAACGATTTGCCAAGCCGATTGTAGCCTCCCATAGAATTTCGTACAAATACAATAAAACAATGTCTAGCTAATATTTAGTTAAGTTCCAAATTTTGATGTATAGATAAAATATTTTTGTTTTTTATTTATTCTATAGAGATTTAAAAAAAAACTGAAGTAAGCGATCTTACATCTATGTGATGTAAGCGATCTATATCTCACAGTTTTTAAAGCGAAACTGAGTTGGATGTTATTAGCAAATTGCCAAAATATGGGCATGTCGATTAAAATTATAACGGAAGATAACGCAGTGAAAGAGATGGCTAACGATCAGAGAATCTGCAATTAAATTCACATTTTACCAAAAGCAGCAATATGGATGCAGTGATTACCTACTTGGTTGAATCGTCTGGACATCACCAGTACCCACAGAGATATGGTTAAGTGCAACTCCGTTTTCTCGGGAAGTATCGCAATCCGCGCATATTCCCATATGACCCCATTTCAAAAATGATAGCATCGTATGATTTAACAGGGTGATGGCTTCTGCGCCACTTTTCAAATATATGATGTCAGCATAAATTCCGAAATATTGATTTCTCTGATTGATGCAGTGTCTTCCGATGCCTTTCATTTAATTCGAATTTTCAAGATTTGCACCAGCACATAAAGTGGTTATTGTTAGGCACCTCACCTGATAGAAGAGCCTCTCTCTCATGATATCCAATTTTTTTTTTTGTTTAACAAAACAGCGTTTTCAACATCGAACATTAGTGAATATTTTATGCTTATAACGGGTGTTTTTATTAGAGGTTGGTTTTTCGAATAGAAATAAAACTGACATTTTGTGGTCAAATCGGGCAACTCTAATGTTTATGTTTAGTTTGGTTTGGCATTTCATCATAAACAGGTTGACAAATGAACAACGATTGCAAATCGCGCAAATTTATTTTGGAAAATATTGGTTCTGTTCGCGAAGTTTACCGCAAGCTTCGTCTATTTTATGGTCGACATAATTGTTCATCAGAGCAATTAATTCGGTTAACCATGGATCGTTTTCGCACTAGGTTTGCTCTATGTGAGCAAAGTGTTGAAGAGGACCCGAATGATTCGATTCGCCACCGTGCACAGCAATTGCAGATTTTGCGCAAAGATATTGGATTACGACCATACAAGATCCAGCTTGTGCAAGAATTAAATCCGCGAGACCATGCAATGCGTTGTGATTTTGGTGTATGGGCCGAAAATGAGATTTATCTCGATGCTGATTTTCATCGCAGAATTTTGTTCAGCTCATTTTTGGTTGAATGGCTACGTCAACAAGCAAAATTGCTGCATTTGGAATGAAGAGAATCCACCTGAGACCCTTGAGACGCCATTATATCTACAAAAACAGACTGTTTGGAGTGCTCTATGGGCTGGTGGTGTCATTGGGCCATACTTCTTCCGAAATGATGCTGGAGAGTCAGTTACCCTTAATGGAAACTGGTGTAGAGCCATCCAATTTTTTTGTTCTCGAATCGTATGGCATGAATGTGGATTTACAATCACACAATCGATTTATTGAAGGAAAAAATCTATGAGTGCATAATTTCGCGGAATAGACCTGTCAATTGGTAACCAAGATCGTGTGATTTGACACCATTGGATTATTTTCTTTGGGGATATGTGAAGTCGCTCGTCTACGCTTACAAACTAGAAACGTTAGGGGAATTGGAAGCCATCATTCGTGGGGTTATTGCCGACATACGGCCCCAAATGCTAGAAAAAGTGGTTGATAATTGGACCTCTAGACTTGGCTTTATTCGAACCAGCTGCGTCGGCCACATGCCCTAAATAATATTTAAACATTAATGGCACAAAATTATCATTCCAATAAACCCAAATTAATGAACATTTGAACGATTTGCATGCGTTTAATTTTATTTCGAAGCTCTAACCTCTAAAAAAATCACCCTTTAGCTTAATTAGTGCTAAAAAAATCTATTTCACTTCACTTAATACTGCAAAAGTTGAGTAAGCAGTCTTCATAACCTACAATGTAAGATTTCCATGTAATCAATATCCATTTATATTGCATCACCATAAGCTTACCTTGACAAAAGTTGGCAATCGAACCGGTATTACATTTCCTGCCATTATTACAATCGGTGTTTGCGACCTTCTTAACAGCAACGCTAAAGCCGTTTTAAACTGCTTATTCTGATCCATCCAATTGCAGGAGTAAACAGCCGATGTCAATTGTTCTCCTGCTTGACAAAGCTGGTCCCCAAAATGACACAAAATCAAAACCTCTAACGTAACTGCTGCAAAGAATATTATAATGTTCAGCAGTTTAGAGTAATCCAGTCCAACGTATAGCATATAAACTCCAATTGTACACTGAGCTAACCCAGAGCAGACAAACTGAGCCAGGCATGCGATGGAGATTATCTCTTGAATCGTTTTGTGGAGCCTATACGAAATTGAACGTCATTTGTGAAAGCCTCTTAAAATAAATACAAAGATAATTAAAGCGACGACCGGGGTGGGATGTAGTCTTGATTTCATTTTATTGTTACTTTTGGGTCAAAGATTTTGTTCTACTTGCCCAGTTGTAAAAGCGTTCGTCAGGTGCTTTGAGATTCCGAAAGTAAGAAAATAAAACGGAATTGATGAAACACAACAGTAAACACGCCCCACCCCAACCATCGTGAATCATAAACTCAACTCAATTATGATTTGATGATCCTTAACGCAATCAACCAACTCTCTGTAGTTCCTGTCATTGTCATTTTCTTTGTTCTTACCCAACTTGGATAGTCGTAGCGACAGGGCTTCTATATGCGCACACAAAATCCTTAAATATGCTTGCGGATATGTATCGTTTCCCAAGTCCTGTATTGCCTGCACCGTCAATCCATACACTTGGTACGAATGTGCAAACACAAAATTCCGATATGAGTTTTGCCAATCGAATGGCAACCAAGCGGGGTACATCAAAATACGATCCTTAGCCATGTACACTACAAGTTGGCTCGTCATAATAGCACATCCAAAAAGTCCGACAAAAATGTAGAAACACTTGTACGCTGATCTTATACCAATACGCAGAGCCTCCATCTCGTCATGGGTTCGCGCTCGAACGTCCAATTTATCCACGATTTGCCTAACCGCTAGCAATTTCGTTCGCACAATGAAAACGTTAAGGAATTTGAAATTGCAGATGACATCCGTTATGGTGATATAGAGATTCTCGCAAAATTCAGTGAAGTTTTCCGAAAGGAAACAATTGACAATTAGTGTGAGTGGAAATGCCAGGGTGACGGTCAGATTAAGGATGACCGCGTATAGAATATACGGCAGCCTCCATTTGCGATTGTCCGGAAATTTTAGGCCACAGAACTGCCAAACGTACCAGTGACACTTGAATGCATCGTATGTGTGGACTCTGGCGAATTCATTCTTTTCGAGGCTAGATACTGCTGTTGGTGATGGAGTTGACATTTTTTTGTCTTCGTATGCCGGACAGAACTAAATTGGTTGAAAGTGTAGTTCCCCGAACAAGCGACGAGAAAGACAATACGTTGGAAAATGGAAACTATGTCCTTTTATAAGTGCACATGAGAAGGACTAATGAGGTTGCGAATACCTACATACACTGATAATGCATTCACATTCTAGGATTTGCACACGTAATCCATTCACATTCTCGGAACTATACGCTGCGGCTTAGCTCTATGGTTTTGTACTCTGATTGAATTTGCTTAGTAGAAATGAGAAAAAAAACTGTCGAGTTTTGTTAATATATTTAACTATTAAGGCCTTTTCTGGTGGATTTCTTGCAGCTAATCAAAAATGGTTATTTAAATAGATGCTTGAAAGAGCGGCTACTGGCAGGTGCACATTCACCCAAGTATTGGTAGAGGCAACCTTCACGAAATGAAATAGATTGTGGGTGTTGATAAAGGGGAATGTGTTTTGCTAGGATTGACGTGGAAAGTCTACCAGATGTACCTGGAAGATGCATCGTTTTCCAATGACTAAGGAATGCCCATATAATACTGAATCCTAAGCTCTACAAACTCTATTATCGAAAGTTTGATTCATAGGTAACATCATTTCATCAAATGGAGTGATGACCGAGACCGAGAAGATTGAAGCATTAAAATGCTTTCCCAAGACAAACACCCACTATAGAGCTTCCTAGGTCTTCCGACATACTATATAGGCAGTTTGAAAGTGACTTTGCTACTAAGAGTTTTCACTAGCATACAGAAAAAGGAAAATATTTCAAAGTGAATTTGATATCGCATCTAAAAGACAAAAAGACCAGCTCCGTCAAGCACCAATACTGGGATATCCCGACGATAAAATGCCGACGGAAGCAATGTTATTATTGGAGCAGTCTTATCGCAATTACACAAGGGTTAGGAAAAAGTGGTGATCAGGAGGAAGCTCTTAACGTTGATTAAGACGTCTGGAGCATTTTAAGAAAGTGGCAAAGTGGTTGCTTGAATTTAGGAACCCAAAAAGCTAGATGGATAAAACGATGACGCACTCTAACGATGGCTCACTGTCCCATCGGCCATGTGGAATTTATTGCTAAATATCACCCACAAAAATTAGATCCGATCCCAATATCAGTTGGGCTACTAATGACATCCGAATAGTATAGATATAGAAGACACAGATATAAAATCTATCCTTGCATGGAAACAGCAACGTAGATTGCTCTAAAAGCTTATTATTGCTCTTGCAGGGTAATGACGACCAAAATCAAATATTTTGTTATGTCTTCAAAAACGGTACGTTTCCATACATGAACTTTATTTAGCTTCACATCCAGCCTACTTTTACCTCAGAGTTAAACGTGTTCAGAGAAGTAAGTCCTCCTTCCTCTGCAGGATTATTGGATTCAAGCTATAATCTGTTTGCTTATAGGATTTAATGTCCAAATGTAAAAAAAATAAATAAAACACATTTGTTGCGCAACAGGCCTGTTAGTACAGTGATGTGTGCCTGTGTAGTAGTAGCACTACGGCGGGACCTCCCATAATTGATACTACTTGGACGAAGGGCTAATAAAAAAAATGTTAGCTTTTGCTACGACAGGGAATCAAAATTTGAATTTTTGGGCAGGACTTAATAGCACTAACAATTGCGCCACTGAGCTCGTCCGAATATTCACATCATCTTGTTAAGGTTGCTCAATTTGTTGAGCCTAACTTTAGTTTTAGAAGGTGCTGTTGGCTCCACCGTGGCCGTGTAGAGAAATAAGTGGTGCAGGAATACATTTTCTGGATTTTATTCGTTATTGGCAAGATGCAAAATGTTAAGACTTAATCTGCTGTCAATGGAGTACACATCCAATGGCTAGCAAGCTGTTGGCTCCTCCGTGGTAAAGAAATAAGTGGTGCAGGAACAGATTCCCTGGATTTTATTCGTTGTTGGCAAAACGATGCAAAGTGTTAAGACTTAATCTGCTATCAATGGAGTACACACCCAACGGCTAGCACGTGGAGTCGAACTTGGTAAGCATTTGCAAGGTGAAATTGATTAGGCAACCAATCCGGTTGTACAAAAAACTGTTTGATCTTGAAAACTTTTGAGAATTTAAAGAGAAATATCCCTCGTTTTCGTTTCTTTAACAGATAAAATAGTAAATCCTGATTAACAGAGTTATAAAAATAAAAAAAATAATTATGAAGACAAGTCCCAGAAAACCGCGTTTTCAGTGGCCTAGTGATTAGTGCGTTGGATTCAAATCCCGAAAGTGACAATACACATTTTTTTAACAGCTTCATCTTTTGCCAAAGTCTGATAAACACCCAATCTGTCATGAGAAGCTTCTCAAATTTGCCGTTCGGATTCGACGTTAAACAGAAATTTGTCTTATAATAAATTATATATAATAAACAACGCACACACAAATGAAGGCTAGTCTTGAAGCGTTGTATAGGCCACTAATGTCCGATATTTTATTTAATTTTAATTTAAAAAAAAGAAACTCAAAATGGCCAAGAGAGCTTCGCAACAATGCATATTTAAGAATAATTTACTATGAATGTTCACTTTCATCCAGGATGAGACTTAAAAATTCAATGCACACGACGCAAAAGTATTGCCGAGAAGTAATTCTCCAGTGGGAAATTGTGGATAAGTTCTGAAGTACGATTTGTGCATTCGTATTAGAGATAGGCGTCAGAGTTTCGTAGGAACTTTCAAAACAATTTCCAACAATTTAAATTTAAATATGAATACATTTTCAAACTGTGTGGGGAACTAAAAAGATGTTATTACGGAACGCGAATATTCGAGGTGCCATTATAGTTTTTAAAATATGTTAAGGACAGTGCTGCTGATAAATTTTATATATTTGAATGATAAATTACCAATTTACATAACAAATTTTGGAATGCGTAGCAGATAGTGTTGAGAGGATAGCGGATGACAGGTTTTCATAGTAAAATTGCACATAAGCCTTACAAATATCCGTTGTGTTAAGCTTAGTATCAAAAGCATTCTATATACCAACTGCCATAATAAAGTAAAGTTTCCTCCCCTAAACATCTTTATATAAAATGATTTTCCAAACTCCTTTATCTTGTTGATGGCTCTGGAATGATTAAATTTCGTTGACGATTTGTAACTGCGCATTTGGAAAATTTACATAAAACATTAACCATAACCTTTAACTATTTAGACTAGGAACCAGTCCTTTAGACTCGATACAATCTATCATTCCTATTAAGGAATTAATACTTTCCATGAACGTATAAAGTTAAATTGGAAAGGAGGGCTTTTATATTTTAATAATCTCAATAATCCTATTTTTAGGGCTTTTGCGGCCGGAAACCCAACACCACCTGTCCAACCTCTATGCTTTGAAAGCTGCAATCATTGTGATGCATTTATTTGCATATAAATCGAGCGTTTTACCAGAAAATTGATTTTCGAAATACAATCATGGTCATAGCTATGATTAAAATTACGATGTTGATGGTTCGTTGCAACTAACCATTTGCTTAATCGAAACGATAATTAAATGCCATCCCTGTGCAAGCGCAAAAGGACGGTAAGAACGAATTAATATGATGTGTCAAATTAAAATCGATATATTTGATAGAAAATGAGAAAATAAATTGCACTCTCAGGCTTTAAATATCTAAATGGGAATATACGTGCTAGCAGGTGCAGTAAGAAATGAAATAGAATAAAAATCCCATTAAAGTTTTATGCACCACAGCATCAGACAGAAATGTTATTCGTACAAAGCTTTTAGGTCGACGGGTTTGCAAGTCCAGAGACAGAAATGTCACGGGACACAGAATATAAAGGAATTGAATCGAACCTTGCAGTGTACAAGTATGAGGTGTCAGGGGACTCTTCCTATTTAATATTGGCTTTAATCGTACAAGAATTCTGCATATTTATTGCAGTCCTACTTTACGCCACTAAATCAAGGACCGAATTATATAAAGAGGGTAGAGTAATTCCCTAACGATTCGATCGGGAAAATAATTTTCGTGAAATAATTGGGGTGTACCTCTTGTGGTGATCAGTTGTTCTCACATCTGGCGCGTCCACAGGAGGCAGATAGTGGGCCTTCTGTGTATGTAAGCCTTACGAGATCCATACTTTATCCGCCACTCGTTGTTCAAAAAAAAGCTTAACAAAACAAATATGCCATGACAGTCCACCAAAAAAAAGATTACCTTCCTGCATTGCCATAGCAACGGCAAAAATTACTTTGGGAAAACCTTGTTTGTGCCGTGCAACTGCGGTAGTGACAATGGACCGTTGTCAATAGCCTGTTGTGCCGACTCAGAACTCCTAATCCGAAATCTACTTAAGAAACGAAGGCAGACCTAGATCATGTATGTTTGCTAGAAGCTCTTTAAATGTCTTTCTATTAACTAATGAAAGCAATCAAAGATACTGTCGCAGCCAATATTAAACCAGATGACATCAACAATTGTCTTGTTTGGACAAACTTGGGTCAAGAATATGTGGGACCAACTCCAGGGTAACCTACGGAACCTGAAGCAGAGAGACTCAAAAATGTCCTCATCATTGGTTGTGATGCAAACGCACATCATACTTAATGGAAAAGCTCCAACATTAACAAACGAGGTGAGTTACTTTTTGATTATATTTTAGAAACACACCATCTCCTTTGGCTCCGTCCCTACCTTCATAACCAGAATTTGGCAAGAATTGTTAGACATTACGCTTGCCTCCCATAACATACCTAACCTGATTCATAAATGGGGAGCGTTCAACGAGCACTCTTTCTCAGACCACAGATACATCCAATTCACTTTGGATGACTCTCCCATAAATCAGAAGGTTTTTGGGAATCTTAAGAAAACCATAAACTTCTCGACGCCACCTTAGAACAAACGAGTAAGCAAATAGAAC